>JAFMSR010000005.1:16797090-17410829 GCA_022818135.1 Saxidomus purpurata
TTTAAGCAGAACTCTCATCTCTCATGCTCAATATAAGGTGGCATCTTAGCAAGTCTATGTCGAGTCTGTACACATTATTTTAGCTAAAAATAAAATCCCAACTTCTCAATTTTTATTAAAAACTTTTGCCATCTAATGATATATTGAGACAGGTGCTCATGAATGTCTCTGCTTTATGCCTTTTTCTGATCCTTACCAATGAGCACGTGTAATAATACTTCATAATGCAGTACAATCCTTGTTAAATTTTCAATGTGCAAGAGGTAAAAGGTAAGTGAAAATACCAAAGTAAGACAGCATTTCTGACAGATATTCAAAAACATTTGTAATTAGGTGTTTTAAAAAATTTAATCTATTAAATCCATCAACACATTTTATGAACTATTGAAAAGGTAATATATTCTATGCTTCATGAGAAATGGAAAATTCATACTCAAGGTACGCTTATAGTCAGTGTTCTGACCTTAATCGAACGTTCCTCGACCCTGAATGCTCATCACTAACTGGATATTTATTGATATTGACATGATCTTCACTCTGTTAAAATCAGAACTTGTTTTAAAATAATTATGTATCTCATAAAAGTCAAGTTGTACATCTTTCAATTATCTGTCGCTAAGTTACATTTTATACATTCTTGTACTTTACCAAGTCCTGTTTACTAGAATAATTACAAAGTATTTCCTTAAAGTGATTAGCCCTAACATTAATAAAACGACTAATTCACAGATGTTGAGCAAAATTTTCGGACATTTATTCTCTGGCATCACTATTTTGTTTCCTTGGTTTTCAGCTTGTTGGTTTGAATTCTGAAATATAGAACACAAGAAAATTATAGTAACTGACATATATCAGTATGAAATAAAAAAATACTGTGAAACATTCAAACTTGCAACATGTAATTACCTAATGAGGAAATACATGAATTATATAAAAGAGGAAGATAAAGCCTGTATCTGTAGATTGTGTAATTACCAGCACTGTGAATATGCATTGATTAGTATTTATCTTGGGAAACAATGCTACTTGGAAAAATGTAAATATGCAGTAAAGTCAAGTTCTTTTAGTCACGTCTCCCTAGTTTACATTACTTGTGATGAAATGCATGTACAAGAAATTCAACACGTTAAATGGGAGTATCATGTTTTACATGTGTGCCCATTTATATTTCAAGTAAATTATGGTGTCATCGAATGTAGCTACAAAATATATATTTAACAGGAGTGTAATGCACTTGTATGATACTTGCTATTCAGTCTGTTATAACGAATATATCATAACTCGTGCTGTAAAATGTTTCATGCACTTCTGTAACCTAATGTATCCATTATGTATGCCATAAACTATTTGTCTGGACTTGAATGATAACACTTATTTATATATTTACTACTAAAACACAGCTTAAACAACGTAAATGGCCATTGATAAAGAATTACAAGGGAAAACGTATTGAATAATCTACGGATTTATATTTATTACACAGAAGTTGGGATTTGAAACCCAATACATATACAGTTTTGTAAAGATAGATTTATCAGTTTACAATGTAAATAAATTTGTTGTTATGCGATAAAATTTCTAAATTCAAATTTCTAAATTCATATTTATTACATTACCTACCTAAAACACATTTTCCATTGACATTTCTTGCATTTTCCGTGCATTGAGAACAATATCCCGACCAGCATTCTGCATGTTTGTCCATTAAACAGAGTTCACCATTTTTGCCACCACATAGGCCTCCTAACGTTTCATCTATGTACAAAGTGTCATTTTATGATAATACATTAGAAAATGGAAAATGCTATTTTAACTCCCATAAATCAGGCACACATGTATACTATAACCTGTTAATGAATAAAGCACAAATGGAAATAAGCTAGAAAGATTTGATTATTGTTAAATTATGTTAAACACTTAAAAACGTACAAAGTTATTATACTTCCAAAACAATCTCAATTAAGCTTTGTGTGAAGATAAAATGTATTCAGAAAGCAGCAGATGTTAGAAGTAATAAGTGAAGATTCAAGTATACATACTATTTACAATGTCAAGACTTTCCCCTTAAGTACTCATTATAATTATGTCGAAAACATTAATTACAGATTTCAATTAATTATTAAGCCGGCTTTAGTTATTTGTAAAATCTAATTTTAGCACATTTAATATGATTAAACACATGGACACCATTTTATCAGAGTTTTAAAGAAGACCATTTACTTGTAGGTGGCAATATTCTATTATGTATTTTTGTGGAATTATTACAGTAGCTATCACTTTAAGTCGGATTAACCACGATGACTGAAAACAACTCTGGTTGAAAATTATATTTTACCCATAAAACATTCTCCGCTGACTTCGCTTGCTCCAAATTTACAACTGCATATACGATTTACACATTCGGCATTTTTGTCTAACTGACAGTTTTCCCCATTCCTTCCGAAGCATACACCACCATAGGCCTCATCTGAATACGAGACATAAATAAAGTCGTAAAAACTTACGAATAAGAGAAAATATATTTCATACACAATGGGAGATGTAGGGCATACAAAATGGAAGTGTTGTATATTTATTTTTGCGTTAACATGCAATAAGAAAAACGTATATTGTCAACAAAACGTTTGAAAAATATCTCTAAAAGAACAACTTTACATTCAGAGAAGGGAGTAAAATGTAAAAACATACAGAGAAAGCCAGAGAGGGCTTATCTGTGCTAAATCCTGATTTAATTACATTTATAAACTCTTAGGTTATGCGCTATAAGTGTATATGAATATTTCCTACACTGTAAATAATTACCGTTGAATTTACGGTCAAAGACCTGGCAGCTGGTTTCCAGTTCTTTCACAGTATTTTTTTACGGTCAACCGTAAATGGCAATGTGAAAGAGCCCGTAACATTTACGGTTCTATACCGTATATTATATCAGTACAAAAACATGCAGCTGGGCCCAGTCCTTATAGAGAATGTACTGTCCATTTGGTAAACTAACAACCAGATGCACAAGAACATTTGTGTGAAGTTTGGTGACTCAATGTCAATTACATTAGGCTCAGTGGTGCCAAAATATCACACCACGTGCCTCCGAATGAAAATCCTGCGTATCCCATAATCCTTTGTTTTTACGGGATTTCTCAGGACGTAAAAACGCAGTACGGGACAGGTACCGTCAGTATTTAATGTCGAATGACCGTAAACGTAACGGTAATTTTTTACAGTGTATGAACTTGTCGATTTATTTACGTTTGATAATAAAGACTTAACAGTTTTTACCATGTGCACACTTTCCGTTAAGTTCCGTAGAGTAATTATTGCATACACAAACTCCTTTCTGGCATTCTGCGTTTTTATCATTCTGACAGATGTCGCCATTTTTGCCGTGGCATTTGCCCCCTAGTGATTCATCTAGAACAAAAAATAAAATAGAGCATATTGTATATAATCAAGTGTACAAGGCTTTATGTCCGATATGAGTCCGGATGGTATGAAATTTATCAGTACCACTCTGCCGAAAAAAGAGGAACTGTTCTTTTTCGCTTGTGTGTATTTTTTCAGCGGAGAAAAGTACCAATCACAGTATCTTGGTGAAGGTTTGTCCATTCGTAAATGTTGTAAAATGGAAGGTATGTAATAATTTGTGATAATGGTATGACCTATTTTATTACACGCCACCTGAAGGTGGCGTGTATATTGGAATGCAGCAAGTAAAATTTCCATGGGGTGACGTAACTCCTTTTAGACTGTAAACTGAAGGCACAGTGTGTTCTTTTGTAACAAGCGGTCTTTTGATTTGAGATCGCGAACCAGTCTAAATTTTACGTAAATAGCCGATTTTAAACGAATGACTACTAACAGATAGTTGAATATACTTTACGAAACTACCAAGTTTATGATGTGTCCACTTTTTATTTAAAGTGTCTGGGAAGTTGAATTCGTTTGTTTACATAAAATTTGTACCGCCATTCCGAAACAAACGTCTGTATTGGTCAATAACGAAGTTATACGCTCCAAAAGTCAATGCCTCGATAGCGCAGTGTAATGTATCCCCGCTTGGCACGCGGAGATCAGAGATCGAAACCTCGCCGGAGTGGAATTAACTTTATTTATATAGTGGGAACAAATTAATTTATATCTTGGAAATAATTTTTCTTTCGTACATGAATAATATAAATTGAAGCAAATTTATATGTTACAATTCTAAACTTAGGAAAATAAAAAAAAATATTATTTCAATGATTTGATAATTCATACAGAGAAAACAATGCCTATAGACTTGACGTAGAATCATCTATTTTAGCATTAAACATTAACAAATGATCAGCCATATACAAAATTAGAGTGCAAAAAGATTAGGTTTGGTTAATCACCATACATTAAATCCAACATTACTACTTATCGCAACCCCACTACATTTGGTGGCGTTCAAACATTTGACTTGTTGTGATCAGGTCAGTCGAAAGCTATACATACATGAGGGTATGAGGCGATCGTTTGACTCAAAACTAGATAAAATGAGAAATGAATTTATTACAACGATGGACAGCAAAATGAAATCATTACGTGATGAAATCAGTATGGATATCAGCAGGGAAAGCAGTCGTATAGACCAGCTTGTAACACACTTACAGACTATACATACACGATTGGATACTGTTGAACAGACGGCAACATCTCAGGGCCCTACTATGGACTTTGATAACGGCGGCCACGGTTCCCATAACTACCGTGGTGATAACCTCAATGATCCTGAATTGTGTATAACGGCAAACGGATTACCGCATCACGAGGGCGAAGATCTACTGGAGAAAGCTAACGATATTATACGTGCCCTTGGCAACGAGGTCGCGTCCGCTGTTGTTGTCATGGGAGCAACGAGATTCAAGTCGCGTATCCCTGGAAGAGTAGGTATCGTAAAAATCAGTTTCCGGAATGTACATGAAAAGGTATTAGTGCTCAGAAACAAAATGGTGTTGAAGAACTCTGAGAACTACCAGAACGTCTACCTTAAAAGTAGCAAATCACACGCAGAAAGACTTACAGAACTAAACGCAAGAACACTGTTACGTCAAATCCCGCAAGGAAGCAACTTCCGGGTTGATGCAAACGGACGTATCCGTGCCCGTCAGGATCGAAACGCACCGACTCAAAACGCTTAGGAGGTCCCCCGACCCACTGGGTCCGTTAAATTAGTTATAGAATAATATGTGGCGGAGCAGGGCCTTTGAGTGATAATCGCCCCGGTTGGAATAATTAGCGGGGGCTTTGCCCGAGGGCAAATTACATAGGCTATCCCTAAGGCCCTGCTACTATCTTTTCTGTATAATACATGTGTGGGGGGGGGGGGGGAGTCTCACCATCATCGAGGCCACTCTTAAACTTTTTCATGTCACTCTTAGTTTTTTGACGTGGTTTTTTTTTTTAGATCTATCTTTGAATTGTAGTCTCACCATCATCGAGAGCCACCTAACTTCGTCACTCTTAGTTTTCAGACGGTTGATTTATTTCTTTTACCTCTAGAGTAAAGATTCTTGTAACATAATGACGTAAGACGTTTCTTGCTATTTCGTCTAAATCCATCAACCGGCAAACACAGCGTACGCCGGTTGCCATGTTTTCCGTTAAAACGGCACGTATGCACGTGCCCGTTTCAGGGCAATTATGCGATAATAGCCTTGCGCGCCGAGGGCTCAAAAGCTGATAATACTTGGGAGGACGGATAAAGCTTTTTTTCTCTATACTAAGGGTTACCGTATAAAGTAACTGTTATCACACATTAATGTATGTGGATGGACTAAGGAAAATCATAATTTACGCGAAGGCATTGTGCGCGCCATAGACGCCGACATAACGTGAATATGTGAAACTCATCTCAGCGATCAAAACGTGATAGAATTGGAAAATTATACATGGTTCGGATTTAACAGACCGAACATTCACCGAAATGCCCCGAAATCTTCAGGCGGTGTGGGACTATTAGTCAAGTCATTGATATGTGATAATTATAATATTGATATACTGGACAAGTCTTATGACGGTATTTTAGCTGTAAAGTTCACTCACAAAGAAACTGAAAACGATTTTATGGTATTCTCATGTTACCTTCCACCTGAAAACTCAAACAGAGGTCGCGATGCCCAGTCGTTCTACACACACTTGCGCAAATTTACTTATACAGTGACTGTGAAGGTATGTTCATTGCAGCTGATTTTAATGCTAGGATCGGGTCTCTTTCAAATATACTGGATGTTTGTGATTCCATACCGACGAGAAACATTATTGATAATAATATCAATCAGCACGGCCATGATTTCCTAGATTTCCTGAATGACTCAAAATTCTGTGTTCTAAATGGTCGCTTTGGCGACAATAACGATAACTTTACCTCGGTATCCTCGAAAGGAAAATCAGTTATAGACTATATTTGTGTTCCGCAGGATGTCTTCGTTAAATGTACGGATTTTAAAGTTTTAACTGTTCAGTCAATTGTTGACACGCATTCGTTGCACGGATTACTTGGGGCAAGATCAAAGTTACCAGACCATTCGGTTTTGATTACCGAGTTCGAAACAGACTATAGTGACCAGCAGACGAGAGTCATACTACCCCCAGCAAAGCCCATTATAATCTGCGACGTTTGCCTGAGGATTTTATGACTAGTGATATGTCTAGACAGGCTATCGCAGTTATAATTAGAAGTATTGAAGAAGCGAGAGAATCACAAGAGGACATTGATTTAATTTACGAAAACTTATGTAGCACAATAAAGGGTGAAATGGAAGCAAAAATACCGAAATACGGCTTTACAAATAGGACTAACAAACTCCTAAAACACAAGAAACCTTACTGGAACGATGATCTACAATCTTTGTGGAACTCAATGCGAAAAAAAGAAAAGCAGTTTCTTAAATGCCGCGCCAGTTACCAGGCAAGAACCCGCCTACGTATGGATTATAAAAATGCGAGAAACACATTTAATAAATGTCTGAAACAAACTGAACGTGCATACAGAAGATCTAAGGCGCTAATCATAGAGGAAATGTCAACAACAAATCCGAACGAATTCTGGCGGAAGATACAACAACTTCGGCCTCGGAAAGACAAGAGTATTCCGATTGAAGTTGTGGATGGTAGTGGAAATACTATACAAGAGGAACATATAGTCTTTGAACGATGGCATAACGACTTTTTCAACTTGTATAATTGTAATGAAAATAACGACTTTGATGAAACCCATTATGATCGAGTTAAAATTCATAAGGTGTCACTGGAGAACAACATGAACGACCCGCTATACGAGTCAAACAATGAACTGAATTTTAACATTTCATTAGAAGAAATTATGTACATAGTGCAAAAAGCTAAAAACGGATCTGCGTGCGGATTCGATGAAATACCATATGATGTACTGAAAAATCCCGCTATAATAACTACATTGCAACGACTGTTCCAGCTTATTTTCGACAGCAGTATTATTTCGACTGTATGGCGAAGGGCAATTATATGCCCGATATTGAAAGGCCCAACTTCCGACAAACGTGTTCCTATGCATTACCGCGGAATAAGTCTACTTTCTTGTATTAGCAAGTTATATACATCCTTCCTCAACAAGCGTCTCATGAGTTATCTGGAGAATAACGACATTCTTGCCGATGAGCAAAACGGCTTCCGCAAACAACGGTCATGTGAAGATCAAGTATTTACTTTAAGTAGTATTATACGGAATAATAAGTCAGTGTTTACCGCTTATATTGATCTAAAACGTTGTTTTGACTACATAGATCGAGACATGTTACTGTACAAACTGTTGATAAATAACGTTGACGGCAAACTATACAACTCTATTAAGAATATCTACGCAAGTTCGGTTTCCTGTATTCGCATTAATAACAAACTTACGGACTGGTTTAATTGTTTTACAGGCGTGAAACAGGGTTGTAATTTATCACCGACATTATTTTCCTTATTCGCAAATGATCTTGCCAGTGATATCAATGAACTTGACCTTGGGATACCGGTTGGCGATACCAAACTATCTCTTTTGATGTATGCAGACGACATAGTCTTGATGGCGGATAGCGAAGAGAAATTGCAATCAATGTTGGACACTGTTCATAACTGGTGTAAACAATGAAGAGTTTTGATCAATGTTAACAAATCGAAATGCATGCACTTCCGGAGAGGCCGAGCACCTCAAAGTGAGTTTAAGTTTAAAATCGGTAACAGTACAATGGAAACAGTAAGCAATTATAAATACTTAGGGGTTATATTCCATGAAAAGAATGACTTTACGTACAATACTGAATCACTTGGGAAAGCAGCTGGTCGTGCACTTGGTGGAATTATTAATAAAATACATACTCTGAAAGACTTTGGTTTCAAATCCTACGAAAAACTGTATAATGCCTGTGTTGTTCCGATTCTTGACTACTGTTCATCTGTTTGGGGGTTCAAGAAATACCAATTTATAGATAATGTTCAGAACAGAGCCCTCAGGTACTTTCTTGGCGTTCATCGCTTCACACCGATTCTCGCTATGACAGGAGATACTGGGTGGATACCTAGTGTTTACAGACGATGGAGAAACATGTTACGTATGTGGAACAAACTAATTCTAATGGATGAAGGGCGGATAACTAAGAAAGTGTTCATTTATGATTACTTAAAGTGCAATAATAATTGGTCAAATGATATTAAACACGTTATGTCTACATTAGGGTTATCCGAACATTTTGAAAACAGAATAGCTACTAACTTGTCACAAGCACAGCAGTTACTTGTTGTTCATTACTCTAATATTTGGTCAGAAGAAGTCCAACATGTTTCAAAACTAAGAACATATCGTCTCTTTAAGAATAGCTTTAAATGCGAGGATTACGTAGAAATGAATTTGAGTAAGAATGAACGCTCGGTATTGTGTCAGTTCAGATCTGGAATCTTGCCACTAAGAACTGAAACCGGAAGATTCACAGGGGAACAGCCTGATCAGAGACTGTGTAGACTGTGTTCATCGAACTCAGCAGAAGATGAGAAACACTTCCTATTTCAATGTGAATTGTACAATGAACTGCGAGAAAACAAATTTAAAGATATATTTGAAAATAATTCTAATTTGCCCATTAACCAGAGAATTTCACATATTATATCATCATACCCAAGACAACTTGCAAAATTTATTGTCTGTGCTTACTTAAAAAGAAGAAATATTTTATTCTCATAAACGATCATTTCATGCAACTTTGTTGTATGGCCTTTAGTCCATATCCACACTCTATTTGTATATTCATGCTAAAAGATATCTGCTGTGTATTTCTATAAAGTTAATTTCTATGAAATTTTCCAGCTGTTAATGCTCTATCAGTATTTTGTACTTCATAGTTAACCTATGTATATAACCAGTATTTCTTTCTAAATTCTGTATATAATTACTACCTTGATTAACCTGGTGACATATAGGCCCAATGGGCCGGGTGCTGTATTTGTCAGTTGTATATATGTACTTGTATAATTTGTTATTCTATGCACATGTCACAATAATAAACAATATCTATCTATCTACATGTAACTTATGTTTATATATGTTAATTGTAACATACCGACAGAAAATAAACTTTGTATTTGTATTTGGTCACAGCCAAAATTCCTTTCATTAAGACCATCTTCATATCTATATTGTTCATCTGTGAAGTTACAAAAAAATCGCCTCCGGCGTGTAAACAAGTCCAGTTTTAACATCAAATGGGTGAGAACTGAACTCGTCGGAGATTGTGTTGACAAAATGAACTTTCTATGTTGTATTTTATGTTATATCAAGAAAAAAAAAAGAAAAAAAAAGAACACGTGTTGTTGTTGAAGTTTCCCTCATATGTTATACCAAGGAAAGAAATGGACATGATATAAGATAGAGATGATTATCACAGAAAGTCCTTAATCATAAGATGAGGCCTTTAAATAGTTGGATATAATAAAGGGAGTTAAATAAAAAATGCAATCAAACTATGGTTTTTGGACAATACACTTTCTCTAAATGTACTTTGTGTGTGAAATATAAACTAAATCACTTGCATTGTTCATTGTTTATTTTCACGAAAGAATAGGGTAAATTAAAGTACCTAATGTAATCTTTGTTTCACACACAGAGTAGATATTGTAGTGTTTGCAACACTGCTTAAATCTGTTCTTTACATCCTAGGTAAATGGCTTCCTTGCCAAGAAAAGAAGAAAACGAAATAGTAAAGTAAAACCCACATCTAGTCTAGAAAACGAAATAGTAAACTAAAACCCACATCTAGTCTATTTTAATTTTTTTTGGCACAGAAGAATAGAAACACATCGTCTTCTGTCTTTAACCTTGACACTAATAGTATAAACAATTTTCTTTCTGTAATCTACACATGTACCGAGTTTGGTATCGACATCTAATCCCCATGTAATAACCAAATGTTTCTTTAATGCCCAGTCGCTCATACAAGTATTTTCGTCAATCTATTAACCAAGGTCACAAAATTTTGCAAATTGAGTTTTCTCGATTTTTCTATAGGGAACATTGCAGTGCTGCTTCTAAATAAATATTTCACAGGATGAACTCACGGAACTTTAGTGTATCTATCCCAATACTATACATGTAGCTATGAACTTAAATACATAAAGTTTCCTTTTAATGAAGCCTATGCAAAGACATCTACCTGAATACTTTTTACTTCTAAACAAATATAACAGATTAATGAACCTACCTGTGAGACAACTACCGGCACGGAAATGGGTTCCATGTCTACACATGCAAATCTTCCTAATACATAAGGTGTTCATGCCGTAGCACTCGCCTTCAACGTTATATTTACTTTTCAAACACATTCCTCCGGCATGTCCATCTGTAAATCAGAAGGAAACTTCCTGTACAACATACATTCCGCACATGATGCTGCTAACTTTACTGTGGTTAGAGGCATATAAAGTATTTTGTAAGTAAGCTTAGCGTTCCCGTAGCCATTTACATTTAGTTCATACTAATTTATTTTAGCTCGATTGTGAAGAAAGCCCTGAAGCTTATCGAGTCACTCTCGAGTCCGCTTCCTGGAAAAATCAGTACTGGTATCATATGAGGAGGTACGGTCGTGACCACATTTGGGCTCGAACCCGCAACCTTCGGGATGAGCGGCAGACACCTTAACATCCACACCACCGCACCCCTTTTACTTTTGTTTCAGAATTATGTAACTAAATTTGAACTAATTAATACTGTATATACTCGTATTTCTTTCAAATAATAAAGGTTTACCTTTTTCAAATGTATATTTTGGTCTTTTGTAATTCCTTAGTCCAAGTCTCTTAGCATAGGCGTCACCGTAGTATACCAAGAGTTCTGATCCAGGTGGGATTGGTTTGAATGCATAGTAGTAGAATTCTCCTTAAATTGACCAGTGTGAATATAAACATATAAATAGAAAACATTACTCCTTAATTTACAAATATACTGAGAACTTTGTTTTGACAATATTTTAGCTCACCTGAGCTGGCTCAGAGTGAGCTATTAGGATCGATGAATGTCCGTCGTCCGTCGTCCGTCCACACTTAGTTCGTTAACACTCTAGTGGTCACATTTTTGCCTCAATTGTCACGAAACTTGGTCAGGATGTTTGTCCCAGTAATTACTCGGACGAGTTCGAATATGGGTCATCTCGGATGAAAAACTAGGTCACATGACCCAAAAATAGAAAAATCTTGTTAAGGCTCTAGAGGCTACTGTTTCAGTCCAAATATCCTGGCAATTTGTCAGAAAGGTTGTTTGGTTGATTTCTAGCTCAAGTTCGAATATGGGTCATCTGGGGTCAAAAACTAGGTCACAGAGCCCAAATGTGGGAAAACCTTGTTAACACTCTAGAGGTTACATTTTCAGCCCAAATATCCTGGAAATTTGTCAGAAAGGTTGTTTCGATGATTTCTAGCTCAAGTTTCAATATGGGTCATCTGGGTCAAAAACTAGTTCACACAGCCCAAATATGGAAAAGCCTTGTTAATACTCTAGAGGTAACATTTTCAGCCCAAATATCCTGGAAATTTGTCAGAAAGGTTGTTTCTATGATTTCTAGCTCAAGTTCGAATATGGGTCATCTGGGGTCAAAAACTAGGTCACAGAGCTCAAATATGGAAAAACCTTGTTAACACTCTAGATGTAACATTTTCAGCCCAAATATCCTGGAAATATGTCAGGTGGTTGTTTCGATGATTTCTAGCAACTTTGTTAAAAGCAGTTGTACTCGGGTGAGCGATAAAGGGCCATCATGGCCATCTTGTTGACATTTCTGGCAAATAATTTCATTTAAACATTACACGTGGTTTAGCGTTGTAGAATAGACACTTTCCACTTGTTGCTTTATCGGGAATCAAAATTGTTATGTAAAATATAATAGATCGAGTAAAGCAAAATATGAAACTGAATATTCATCAATAGGAATGTTATCATAAAATAATCAAAAGTAAAAAAGAGTTACAATGTAATTTTGTCAGTATAGAGTACCTTGATATTGGAAAGCGTGAAAAGTTTGCGACTCGGCTGTGTTCGCACAGTTTATGTACCTCAGCCAGTTAGATACAGATGGGTCCCTTGCATCAACTGCGTGTGTTGAATGCACTGATGCAATCTGAATCTAGAAAATACAGTGTTTGTGTTATTTCACGGTGGGGAATCACATGATCAAAACTAATCTCTAAACAAAAGCAAATATATGAAAAATGCTAAAACATAATGAAATACGTTCAGCTGTGAAATAAAAAGTAACCTATCTTACAACAACATAACCGTATTCTAGAACTACTCAGGTCTCGACAACAATCACCTTCTGATTGTGCTGAACACTTAAAAAATAGATTAGTTCAGTGTCCTGAAGTGTTAAACAATATCGGAATGAGACCATAATTGAGACCTGTGTAGTTCTAGAATATGTTAATGTTGCCATATGATAGGCTACATTTCATATTTATAGCTAAACAGCTTTCATTATTTTTTAACATTTTTCATAGATTTACTTTTGCTTCGAGACTATTTTGATCACGTGATTCCCCACTGTGTTATTTTCTAGAAATGAAAATGTTGATGGAATTGGGTTACTTTAACTAATACCCCGATTATTTGTGTATCTTTTGCACTTGACAATGACATACACATGGGTGGCAATGATAGTTTGCTGAACATCAATTATTCACAGGGATGCCAATTAAAATTTGCTGAACATCAGTAATGCACAAGGGTACCAATGGAAATTTGTTGATTGAATAACGAAGAGTGCAGATTATGATCGGTCTGCACGAATATCTTTTTGTCGCACGCAAGATAAAGTGTACGAGTAAAGGATGATGAGCTTGAAAAATCACATCTTTTGTGGTAAGCAAATAGTTTCCCTGTTCTAAAGAGACTAAGTGTTGTAATCTGTATATAATATACTTGTAAGGGTGACGACACGTTAAAGATATATTACCGCCCAACTGTAATCAAGATTTTCTCCGTCATCATAGACTTTTATTCCTTTATATGGTCCAATAACAGTGCCTCGCGGAATATATTCCTCTGTAAAAGCGCCTAAACCGGCATCAGGAATACTAGATGTTTTAATGACTATTCCTTTTGGACGACTATTTATAGCTCTGTCTGGATCGTAGCATACTGAAGTCTGTAAATACAGAGAAAATTATGCTGATGTTTTACTATATGTTATATTGTGGTTATCATTTCCGCTTCGTTTTACTAACGCAGAAAAAGCAGGCAATACAAATTTACTCGGTCAAGAGCTCGAATCTTGAATCTGAAAGTAATTCAGTTCGTTCTGCAATTATGATTTTAAACTACTTCGGTACTCGTTATGCAAATTTATATTTCTTTACCAGAAATTTAGTTTCTATATATAACTTTTAACATTAAATTCTTCTAAAATTGCTGATACCAAAGACTACAAAGTATGTTCTTGCTCAAAGTAATTCATTTTTTAGTAATTAGTAACATTTCCAATAATAACTTGTAATATACCAGTACTTAATAACTTTAAAAACGCAACCCTTTAAAACGTCATAGATTTTGATCAATGAGTAAAATTGCTCTTTTTTTAAATTGTTGACGTTTACAAATAAATGAATTAATGCTTGAATTTTGTAATGAATTTGATGAATAAGAACAGGAATGGCAAAAAGTATGGTGTTCTTCCTGGTTGCGTGTTTAACGTTGTTAAGTATATTATGCTACGTACATCATTATCATGGACGAAAAGGGAAACGAATGGCTTCGAATGCGGTCCATACCAGTCTTTGTTTTCATGATAACTCCACAAATCTACAATATATTATACAAAACCGAAAAGTATGTATATGAATTATTGAAAATATTTTCAAAAGTTAGAACGGTAGATCAAATTTCGTAAATATTTAACCTTCATATTCTACCCTTATTGAGATATATACAAATACTAGTTGTAAATGTCAGCTATCAAGTACAGACAAGTCATTTTTAAAAGTTTAACATGATAAGGGCTCACGTCTGTCTTTAAAGATTACACCGAGATTAGTGTCATCTTTCCTAGCTTTTACAGCACCGTCCAAAGCAAATCCTGAGCTTGTTCACAGAAATAGGAGTTCACATTATATATTCATAAAAAAGCATAATATCGCAATGCAAAACAGAGAATCATTTGTTAGTGTTCTACTGCCCCGGAAAGTGAGACCAGTAATAATTACTTGTATTACATCCTTCCAGTCGTGATAAAAGCTGTATGTTCACCTCCTTTCAATTGGTATCAAATCTGTTTTGATGCAAGCTTGCGTTGCTTACCTTTTTCTATATGGTTGAATGAAGTTTATTAGTTATTTTAAAAAAATACTCTCATTCTGATGTTCTCACCTTTTCTGACAAATTGAGCCCAGCAAACCTCTTTATCATTACAGAATAAGACAGGACTGGTTGTATCGAGGACTTCTCCTATACATGGCAAATACAAATGACAAAAAGAAGATGCTTTGATCGTGCATTATCAATTACTGAATAATTTCATTATATGTCGTATATCGTATCTCAACAAGAATGTTTGCGTAGTGAAGATGCTTACTGTACCCACATTTCGTTCCTTAACACATTTGGAATAAAGAATTAAAACAAAATACTTACCAAAGTTAGTATATTCCAGTTAAATCCAATGAATGCAGTTTTGATATATCCAATTGAAATAGTATTTAATTTAGCTATAACAACACTAAACACGCTTATTCTTTAATTTTGTTACGAATCGTCAATCACATAATTACATCTGTGAATGAAAAGCCACGAGAATTTTTTTCCACTTAAGCAGTTAATGGTAAATTTTCACGAGATTCACGGGATGTCATCACATTCATATAGACTATAGAGACCATGATACTGTTTACAACACAATAGACATGTGTACCTGATGTGAGGTTGGACATCGGAAAACGGACAAAACGTAGGGGTGTTTTCAAAATTATCCATTTTCAGCCAACACTTTTGTTGAGGGGATATTTTTTGTAATTGTGTAAAAAAATCACGAATTTTTTTCGGAGTTGGTCAGGTGGGGGTGGGGGTTAGAGGTAGGGGTAGGAGAGGTAGAGGGGATACGTCATGACCTTGTTGTTATAAGAAATCTAGTATGAACGTTTGATGAATGAATATTAAGAAATGGCAAAATTAAAGCCAAATTCAAGTTATATTGACAAAATCTTAGTACCAAAAGGGGCAAACTTTGTCAAATGTGTCCTTGACACAAATAGTTTGGCTGCATTACAACCCTGTTGTCAGATGCAATATAATTTCATTTCAAAGTTTGACGGAGAAATATTGAGAAATGGAAAATAATAGGTAATGTTAAGTTTTTGTGACAAAATCTAGGCAAAGAAGAGGCATAACTATGCAACTATGGTTGACATAATTATGTGACTTCCTGCAGGTGTCTATATTGCCATCAGAAACAAGTATACCAAGTTTGAAGTAAACATGTTTGATGGTATAGAACTTAAAAGCATTATAAAAAAACTTTTACCAACACATACGCCCACGCAAACGCCGACATCGATTAATTTAGCTAAAACTAGCTGTGAAGTGACAATTCACAACTTGTCATATAAAAATAAAACATGATTTTCGAATAAGAAATTGTATAAGCTGATATAAGATCCCCTTTTCCAATAGCTGATAGCTATAGGGCACCGTTTTACTATTCAATGTCATTTTATGATATCACCTATTTGTATCACCTATTCAAAGAGACTGCGGGATTTCATCTATCTGAATTTGACATATCACCTTTTCGAAATGGTGATCTCACTTATTTGTATTATCACCTATCTGAAAAGACGATATCGCATTTTAAGGTGATATCATCCATTCGAATACTTAATGTGATATTACCCATTCAAACAGGTGATATCACATATTCAAAGGAAATACATGACATCACCTATTCGAATGAATGCTGTCATCTGTTTGAATGTTGTAGCTGGTGTCACTAAATGTGACCATTAGACAGACTATACTACAGAAACTGAAGTTGGAACAATTTAATTTCTTTACGTCAAACATGAATCTCTTGTGTTGTTTATTTCTATAATTACAAAAAGAGTTGAAATAAATTGCAGAAAGATATGATTTTGTTTATTGGCCTTAATTGATATAATGAATCTTTTTGAGAACACCCCAGCGTTTGTTCCGTCCTCCGATGTCCAACCTCACATCAGGTATCCGCCAACACATGTCTAATATTAATAGAAAGATAAATAAATCTGATTTTCTCCAACATAAAATCAAACTGATCTGTGTATTTTCTCTTTCTTTATTTTTCTTTTTGTGACTAGACTTTTTGGTGATGCATCATATAATTTTGTGTTAGTTGTACGGAAAATACTTATGCAATATTTGGTTTTCACATTGTATACAAAAGTAGTTTTGTTTCCATAGTTACCCAGTCCGCTACTTACGCAAAGGTTCAAAATACCAGATGTTTTAAGTAAGGGTTTGTCAATGGCTGACATTTGAACCTCTTCAGAAATTATTCACAAGTAATAGAAATTACAGGATAAATTTCAACTGTTTTTTCGCCTATATGATGAAACTAGGTCAATCGCACTCACAGATCAAATTGGTCACCGCGATTGGCCTACTTTCTGGCAACCAATCTAATTCAATCTTTGGCTAAAACTGACTGGAAATTGCAATCAGGTAAATCTCTCCTCTTTTCGGCTTCAAAATTCTACTTTTCTAGGCATGAAGGCAGACATTCCGGGGACTCATCTAAAACATAAGCTAAAAATTTAGCTTTTGGACGGACCTTGATAAAATCTCTTTCAAATCAAATTAAATCAAAAGCCTATATGATGATAATGTTGCCATAGCAACATAAAACAAAAAGTGCATTTCATTATCACCCCGGGTATTCGGCTACCTACACGCCGGAACGATCCCTAAAACGCCGGTTCAGTGTACATGTATAATATTTGTGGTCATGCCAATTAAAAGGTATTTATTCAACATTTATTGAAGATTTGATTCTGTTTTATAAAGGAAAAAGTAAATACACACTTTTCCCTACATATCTGTAAGATGTCCGTCTCCAGTTTCACGAAACAACGTGAAAAAAGGTGTTTATTGTCATGTTTACGTATAATTTCGATGATTGGAACACTTATCTTCCAAATTTTAGCTAATTTTGTACATAAATAAAGATATTTTCTTAAAACAAATGGAAAGCAAATATTCAGTTAGTAAGCAATTACTCTTGTTTCATTGAAAATGAAAAAATATTGAAAGAAGATCAATTTTTCGGAGACATGTGTGTGGAATTTTGGCTACCGCTGACGATTAGCGTAGATACCATCCTCGCCGGTTTTCTCGATCAAAGGGATAATAATAATAATAATAATAATAATAATAATAAGTTTATTTTACGAAGGTTACATAAAAGGTACATTATGAATCATAATAATTCAAAAAATAACTTATTTTCATATGGCCTTCAGAACAAAAAAAGAAAAGAGAAAAGGAAAAATAACATACATACATTTAAACCACACATACACCACAAATCATACACACTAAATTAATTATACTAATATTAATAACATATTAGAATCGTTTATATAATAAACATCATTCTCTCGACGACAGACACTCAAATGCAAATAATATTATGAATTATATAATTAATCTAATTTATGTCATTACTTAGATACTAAAATAACCAGTGCAAAGTTTTATATGTAAGTAATTTCTACATTTTGTTATAAAAATAATTTTTGTAATTTCGTTTAAAAGACTGTATTTTTAATAATCTCAATTCCATTGAAATATCATTCCATACTTTAAAACTATAATACAGTATAGTCTTTGTATAAATTAGTCCTAGGTTTCGTTTGTAGTACAAGATCTTTGCGAGTTGTAGAACGCAGACTATATGAATCATTTTGGCAAAACGCTATTAACTCTGACATGTATATTGGAGCCATATTGTTAAATATCTTATAAACGAGAAGCGCAGTGTGGTATTTGCATCTGTCCGAAAAAGACAACCAATGCAATTCCTTTAGTAAATCTGAAGAATGGGATTTAACAGGTCGATTAAAAATAAGTTTTGCTATGCGTTTTTGCAATTTATTTATTTTTTGTACATATTTTGTATTGCCTTTTCCCCAAATGGTACAACAATAGTCGAATATTGGAAGAATGTAACCGTTATAAAACATTAACTTCATCTCATCTGATAAATAATATATAATGTTTTTTAATAATGCGATTTTGGAGTTTATTTTTTTGCAAACATAATCAATATGGTTATGCCAATTCAGAACATTGTCTACATACACACCTAATATTTTTTGAGTTGTAACGTTTTCTAATATGCAATCATTGATTGTTAAATGAAGGTTACCTGCGTGTTTTAGTTTATAATTTGAACCAATGACCATGCATTTTGTTTTTAAGGGATGTAAATACATGTTGTTTATTATGCACAATTTATTAATTAAATCAAGATTCATTTGCAGTTTAGTTTGAATTTCTGATATCTGGAAATCAGACTCATACAACGTTGAGTCATCTGCATACAGATCTATATTTAGATCTTGACAACTAAATGTTATATCATTGATGTATATCAAAAATAATAAGGGACCTAGTATTGAGCCCTGTGGCACCCCAGACTGTATTTGTAGAGAATCCGAATGCACATTTCCCACTTTAACAATTTGACTTCTGTTTGATAAATAAGATGTAAATAATTTCAATGAACTCCCAGAAAAATGATACAATTTCAATTTGTATAATAAGATTTCATGATCTACTAAATCAAATGCCTTGCGAAGATCCAAAAACACAGTTCCAATTAGTTTACCACAATCTACATCTTTCAGCCATGCATCTATCAATCTAGTAAGTGCAGTGTTGCAAGAATGATTTTTCCGAAAACCTGATTGGGTTTTATGAATTACATTAGTGCTTTGAAAGAAGGAATGGATTTTCATTGCAATATGTCGCTTAAAAGTTTTAGAAATTGTTGGCAAAATTGAGATGGGACGATAATTATCAGCTAGTTCCCTGTTACCAGATTTAAAAATAGGCAAAATTCTAGCCTTTTTTAAAATGTCGGGAAAAACTCCAGATGAAATACTACTGTTTATAATAGAAGCTATGTATGGAGTAATAACGTCACCACAGCTTTTTAAAATTTTCGGACCTATTCCGTCAATTCCAGTTGATTTGTGTACTTCTAACTTATCAATAATGTGTCGCACATCAAGGGGTGTTATATAATCAATATCAAATTGATGTTTGCATAGTTTCTGATTTAATTCGTCTTTCAATGCCTCGAAATTTGTGCTTGAAAATGTTGTTTGTATGAGAAATATTTGTGAAGTGTTTGTTTAATTCATTAACAGTGATTAAACTTCCGGTAATTTCGATGCTATTAACTGTTATCCGTTTTGGTAAAACAATTGTTTTACTTTTATCTAAATTTGACATATCTTTCAAATTTTTCCACAAATAGTTAGGGTCTTTGTTGTCCCGAATAACATTGTTAAAGAATTGTCGTTTACTTTTTTAATAAGCGCTGTTACTTTGTTTCTCAGAAACTTATATTGGTCAATGTTACCGATTTTGTGTTGTTTGTCTCTGTCATGTATAATAGATTTTATTTCCTCATTAAACCAGTCCGGCTGGTGCTCACGTTTAATACGTTTTTCTTTAATAGGGGCATGCTTATGCAGTACATTGTTTAATATATTGTAAAATGAGTTTAAAGCTGCTCGCTCTCAGATTTTGGTAAAAAATAAAGTTCTTCAAACTGTATGTAAATAACGTATTTTAAAACATATAGTCATATAAAACGCCTCCAGTATAAATTCCTGCCACGTATATCTCTAAATTAAAAAAGAAACACACTACCAAATTAAAAAGCGTTGCAAACGCTTTTGAAATTTCAATATAAATATATAGTGTAGCGGTGCCATGTAACCGACATATTCAATCGACTTCTGTAAATTCCTACCTAGAGTTTTGCTTATAATTTGAATCTAGCCTTTAGTTTGATATTCATGTATAATTATGTCAATTTAAAAAAAATTAAATTCAACGGTTACTGAGAGCGAGCAGCTTTAATGCATCGTTTGGATCTGCAATGCTCTCTATATACTCGAGACTTGAATGTAAAAGATCATTTTGAAAAATCTGTTCATTGAAATGTTTAAATGACCTGTAATGCATCACTTTGTGACACAATTTTGATGATGCTTTACTAGAAACTAATCTTGTGACAGAAGTTAAATAGTGATCACTAACAGATAAATGCATACAAGACAAAAGTCCAACCCGCTTCACTGCTCTGCCAGGAATAACCTCCAGCCACAACAGAATATCCCAATCTTTAAAAATACTTTAAAGACAGGTATAATAAACTATGTGACGAAGTTTCCTAATGCAGAAAATACTGCATAATAAACACTAAATATTTACATAGCAAGTGGTACCCGTAGCTGTCAGAACTGTTCAACTTTGCTTATGAGTTAAAGAAACTTAACATTTTATTTCCTTATTGTTTCAGTCGAAATGAGCTCCTGCATTTGTTTCTTTTAATTTGTATAGATATTAGTCTGACCTTTTAAAAGTGTATGGGTTTGCACGAATCCTGGACATAAAAAAAAATATATCAACCTTGAAGATTTTGACCAACTATATTCACTATTTGGAGTAGATCTACTGATACGCAGTAATTAGTCACGAAGGCCGAAGGCCGGAGTGGTTTATAACTCAGTACGACAAATTATTGTTTATTAGACGATAACAACGCTGAAAAGAATGTTATTTAGATTCTTACATGACCTTACATGACAAAAGGTGACTAAATGCAAAGCTTTATTTTCTACGCGAACGCTCATTTAACGTCATGCGGCGCAATATGACGTCATGTTTACAGCATATCGGTTCCCGCGTTGTTTATGGTGTAATATAACATTTTTTTTTCTACTCTTTGTATATAGATACAAAATCGTGAGTCATGTTAGAATATTGGATTTTATTGCGTTTATAACTGCCCAACAGAATTTTGTTGGGGATGTGGTCCCAGCTATTTGCACATCAAAGTGAGGCGTATTAGGCGGACAACTCTAAAATGTCAACGTGTAAAATCGGTCTGTCTTTGAAGTGGAAATAGTGAGACTACATTACTGTATGCAAAGTTCATCTTGTACATGCATGACGATATAATAGGATAAGTTTTATTTTTTAATGCTCATGTTCATACTGTGTAAGAAGTGACAAATACCTGATTGAGCAGGCAGGGAATACAGTAACCATGAAAACTCGGAACGTACTATATTTACATATATAAATATGTATATAGCAGATGGTGGTTGGAAAAATACCTTTTGCAAAATTGCTTATGTTATATTAGTGCTTATCCGTTTATCACATATTGTCGCGATCCCGACTTTTGTTTTAAGCTTATCTGGCACAAAGTGCCAGGGTGAGCTATTGGACCACTAACCTTCCGTCGGACGTCGTATGTCGTCCGTCCGTCAATTCATTTAGACGACATCTCATTTGAAAACACTAGACCCATGTTGACGAAACTAGGCAGGGGACATCATTAAACTGATGTCATGTGGGGTAGTTTCCCGTGATTTTCGACATTTCATTGAAACAAACTCAACAAAATAAAATAAACAGAAAAATTGTTGGTATAGATGTAATAGCACGTTAATTTCACTCGTAAACACCAAAAGTAGTTATTATGATATCACTTTTGGTGCCCACTCGGTGAAATTTTAACGATTTTACACTGAGCCCAACAAATATCCTGTCATCAGTATATGAAGTCAGATAACTTCTTCGTAATTTTCTATAAACGTACTGTTATAACATGTATAACATTGCAAGTAAGGGAGATAAACACTCCCTCTCTCGTACACCGAATATTCATTTGCTGGTTGCAGTATTTTACCATTGATTGTACCACAATCATAGGCTTAACTAAAATCGATAAACATACACTCGAGCTTTCCCTCTAATTAATCATACTCTGCGACACGATATGTCTATTGTACCAATTTTGATTCAAATCCTGCCTAAGTTTTAACATGCATTGCGTATTTTCGGACCTTTTAGAAAATCCACGGACCTATATGTGTATATAGGTCCGTGGAAAATCTAAAGTTAATTTAAGCGTAACTTATTACAATAGTTCTGTAATGCCCCTATAACAATTTTCAACATACAAACCATCTGATCACGTACTTTTACAAACTAATATAAAAATACGCAAAGTGTGGATAATAATACAATGCCGGAACCTGTTTACTATATGAAAAACTCGTTCAAACTCGTCCGGGTATTTATCTAGTGCATCACATTTGTTTGACTGTAACTATTGTATAAATTGTTATAATTTTTCAATAATAAGCTATCTCAATTTTTATAATATAATTATAAGTTTCTGCTGGACATACTTTTCAATAAAATATACAGTTAACTCCGTATATAATGACTTCGGATAAAGCGAAATTCATACAAATTTTCTGGGTCCGATTTTATTTCATCTTTAATCAACATAACTGCTACTAGTATATGGCTATAACATACTTCGGATATAAGGAACAAATTAAAATGGTCCCAATGAGTTCGCTATATACGGAGTTTACGCTTAAAGTCTTCGTAAAGAATGAATAAGCGATCTGCTTGATTATTTATAGAGTTATGCATCAATAGAAATCTTATACCGTTTAATTGAGCAGATCCCAGATAATAGCATTCTTGTGCGTGATATTAACGAATTTCGTACTTTCTTTTGTTTCTTTTTCGCGTTTGCGTATTCGTATAACTAACACTAGATAGATTTGTATCATGCGATCTTGCTTTAACTATGTTGTAGATATTAATGTCCAGTTCATTTAGTCCATAATTATACATGCGTCGTTTATAAAGGCATTCAATATAATCATAAAGGCATTCGTTTCTCTTTTGTAGCACGGGCATGTTTTAAGAAGACTGCATTTATAGTGGTGTCATAATAAAGAGATATTAAATAGCATGATTACGGGCAAATTCTGACAAACTTTGTAAAAACAGACGGTAAACGGCCGATAATGAGCTATCTCATTCAAGTTATCTTTTATTGTACAGCACATGACTTAAGGTCAAACCTCCCTGTTTCTCTAATAATTTATGTTGGATCAGAAAACTACTACAGAAAAAAAACATTATTTACCGAAATGGTTGTACTTGCATAAACACCTAGAGAAAGCAGTGTCGCATCTCGAATACTTTCCACCATTTCCTTCCCAACATTCCTGATCGCTATGGCAACGGTACCAAATATTTACTCCCGAGACTATAAAGACAGGACAAAAGAGAAAATAGTGGTGTAACAAAGTTCAAACCGTACAGATAACTCTTACTCTATGAATAGTACTGTCTATACTGGACAAGTCAGTTTTAAAGTTAACCGGGTACTTGTGGCATCTGTATTCGCACAGAAAGATGCCCCTAACCCGTTTCCGATTTCATTTAGTATTCACCCAACACAAGCTAGTTACAATAATTTCTAAAACTAATATAATTATAATCTAAATAGATTTACATATACTAAATGTCTGTAAATCAATAAATAAGACCACCGATGGTTAATAAAATTGTAACAAATAATTTCTTCTTTATGAACTAGTAGCAAGTAACTCACCTAGGCTTACTAAAAATAGCGACATGAACACCTGCCAATATTCCGCCACTTTCATTTTGCGTATAAAAAGAAATATTATTGTACTTTAAGGCAAAAAAAAAAAACCGGCACAAATTTTATTTGCGATATACATGTATTATGAATAGATCTGTGCGTATATAGTTATTGTAAATTTATTGGTTGAGTGACATTTGTGTCTACAATTTCAATAAGCTTTCACGTGGGACATCTTTTGCTAAATTTCTTTTAGTGTTTCTCAATAGATGTATGAGCGTCTTTTTGTTAAATTCTAAAAATCAATACCACAATAACGTCCCACAACGGAAATTTTCCTCTATTTACAAGACTGTCAAATATTTGTACAACACAATTTATATGTATGATTATTGCATAAAAAATATAAGAATGAAATGAACACAAATAAAAATACTACATTTGCATAACCTTGCTTGACTGTTTTCAATTCATGAAATCGAGAATGACTGGTTTTGGTAATGTACAAAGCAATTACACCAATAATTGCCGACACAATAACTCATTTACTGGCCGTAGATCCTTGTTTCATTTCAATTAATGAGTGTGACAGTTACAATGTAAAATATCCCTTATTAACATCCACATATATTATATGTCCGTGAAGTTCGACTTCACTTGCAACTAGCAGCCAGATGGCGACTCGTGAAAGCATTGGCAACTGGCAACTCGCAGAGGCAAGTTTGACTTTTCTCTGAATTGTGAAAAATATTGGCAAACAAACTCCGATTCGCTAAACTTGTGCCAGGACAGACAGTTTTCTTATTGCTATGCTATTACAGGATCAGAAAATATAGTGACACCATTTGCGCCACAAGGAAGCGTGACATCATTTGCGCCACAAGGAAGCGTAACGTCATTTCCGCCACAAGAAAGCGTCCCATCATTTGCTCCACAAGTAAACGTGACATCATTTGCGCCACGAAGAAATGTGACATTATTTGCGCCACAAGGAAGCGTGACATCATTTGTGCCACAATAAAGCGTGGCATCTTTTGCGCCACAAGAAAGCGTGACATCATTTGCACCACAAGGAAGTCTGGCATCATTTGCGCCACAAGGAAACCTGACATCATTTTAGCCACAAGGAAGCATGCCAATATTTGCTCCACAAGTAAATGTGACATTATTTGAGCCACAAAGAAATGTGACATTATTTGCGCTGCAAGGAAGCGAGACATCATTTGCGCCACAAGGAAACCTGACATCATTTGCGCCACAAGGAAGCATTGCATCTTTTAATCCACAAGAAAGCGTGACATCATTTGCATCAAAAGGAAGTCTGGCATCATCTGCGCCACAAGAAGCGAGACATCATTTGCGCCACAAGGAAACGTGACATCATTTGCGCCACAAGGAAGCATGGCATCTTTTAATCCACAAGAAAGCGTGACATCATTTGCATCAAAAGGAAGTCTGGCATCATCTGCGCCACAAGAAGCGTGGCATCATTTGCGCCACAAGGAAACGTGACATCATTTGCGCCACAAGGAAACGTACATACTAAACTGTTAGAGGCTTTACACATGATATTGATTGGTTTTACGACCGTTTGTTGCATAGCTAATAACTTTTTGATTGATATTCAACGCATTTTCTTACAAGTTTTTAGTATAAATTCACTTGCGAATGGCACTAGGCAATTTAGGTTTTATGAATTATTCCATTTTATTTTGTGTATCACTTTTCCATGAAACACAAAAGATACAAAGCGTGAAGTGAGTAAAATTTATAAGGTGATGTAAATAATTAAATTTTAATTGAACATTGACGCCTTTTAATGATAAAATTCAATTCATCGTACTGTGGGACCAAACTTCTTAATGAATTACTTGATAAATTCTTTTTTTTCCCCTTTGAATTTTGTAGCTTTTATCGTTTTAACATAAAGCGCAACACGTGTTTTGTAACCTGTAAAGCAACGTGATCATATACAAACATATTTGCTATTGAAACGTTGGTATTAAAGTAGCAGTATTCAACAAAACCAGCAGGTTAAATTTTTTGAAACAAACAATCTTGTGAAATAAGCTGGTCCAGAAGTTAGGTTTCGATTGTTTGTTGTGCTGAATTACTGTGTAAATTTTCAGTTTAGACATCAGCATAGCGTCATATTTTTATGATATACTTTTGCAAGAAGTAACAATATAGCCTAGATTAATTACCGTTCAAAGATGTTTTTGTGCCCTTTCAGTTTTATTACTTTGGATTTCTTCTTTCCTTTGGCAAAAGCGATGGTATTCTTATTCTGATATTGTAGCCTGTATATAGGTGTACCTTGCTCGCTGCTTTTTATCATAGACTGCTTTACAGCGGATTCATGTCCGTCTGATGCTCTTTATGATTCATTTTTGGCAGCTGATCTGTGGATTCGTGTTCGTCTGCTGCTCTGATGATGCATGTTCTGCTGCTGATCTGTGGATTTGTGTTCGTGTAACAATTATGTCGACTTACGTATTTTGTACTGTACCGCATTCTGATGAGGTATACAGTCATTGTCTAAGGTCAATACCCTGCAAAATGACTGGATGGGCAAAATGCTTTATCAAAAGTTTTAACGAAATCTAAAATTAAGATTGAGAAGAGGAACACCGAGAAAGTTTAATACCTGTATGTATTAAAATAATTAAGGTCTGCTATCACTTCAAATTTTGCTAAAAATAAACATAACGATCTGCGCCACTACGTCCATTCTAGCATAAAATGTGCTGTTTTTGCCCATTTTGCCGGTGTTTTAACAGGAGAAAAAATGTGTGTTAACGGGGAGATTCATGCGCCGTTATAACCCGTTTTAATTTATGCGCAGTACAGGGCCATTGTAAACAATTGGCCTGTCTTCCAAGTCTTACATCGTCAACAGTGCCGGGCTTAAAAACCGCTGGTGGCTACATAAATATGACGTAAACAACATACCGTATCGGGGTATCCGCAGTTTTCACCAGTGCTGGAAAATCTTATATTACATCCCCCCATGTAATATGACTTAGGTGCTCTTAAATGACGTCATTTCGAACTACTTTTGGACTATTTTCGTGTATTCAATATACATCAATGAATCAGCAAAAGTAAACATTTACTGCGGTAGAGAATCAAGTAAATAAAATAACAAAAAAATGTTGTTCTTTCTTTTGTTTGTTTATTTTTCTTAAACATTTAATAAACATACAATCCACAAAATACATAAAACTACACCAATGATTTAAGTTCATTTAACTTCCGTAAGCGTTCTGTTATTTCATCCGAAGCAAGTAATCAATAACAATGTCAACAAGAGAGTTTAAAATTGGGGACGCTGTCCAAATAGGCACACATGGTGAGAAAGGGCGAATTGTAGATATTGTCAGGCCCTTAGGAACATATGCAATGTACAAGGTTCACTTGTACACAACTGGTTGTGTGAAAACTGCTACCAAACATGAGTTGGTCAAGGGCCTTCCTGATTATGATATCCAGGATCTCTTTGATTGCTATGATGCTTTATTTACAAATTATGATGCTATCCCTTGTCTTCAATCTGCAACTGTTACTAAACCAGCTGACTGCACTAGTACCAGTCAATTTGTCAATGAAAGCTAAGCTGATGTAGGCCTTACAGTACCAAGTTTTGATAATGTCGCGATTACTGGTCTAAATATGGCTGCTACAACACCACTGATGTATGTTACCAGTACCATTTTAAATGAGCCAAATGTAAAATTCAATAGACAAGCCACAAATCATTAGGTAGTCTTGATGCAGAAAACATCTCCCCTTTAAAACGTACAAATGACAGTACAAAAATGCCAGCCTCAAAGCGGTTTGCCCAAATGCCAAATGACCCAAAAATATACAGGGCGGAAAATAATCAAAGGACTGAAAGTGCTGGAGGATCGATTGTCTCTGAACAACACAGTCTGCACACATACATGTGTAAATATCAAAACAACATAGACTGTACACATACATATGTGAATATCAGGATAACCCTTGCAGGAGTAAAGTTATAAACTGGAGACACAACTGTCCACAAACTTTGACCTTTCACCATGTGTGTAAACTTTACTTTTGAGATAGGAACCCATGTGCTTACATTATGTCATTCAGTGACTATGTTCAACTACCCTATGAAGTATTAAGCTGTGAATCGTAACTGAGAAATGGATTTTGACAAAACTGAACTGAAAATTTATGGTTTGAACAACTTAAAATGTCATTCAAAAGTTATGGGATATGCCCATAAGGTTGATTGTATTGTGCGAATTAATTCGGATTTAACGTCGCACCAACAGCTAAGGTCATATTGCAACTTTCCGGCTTTCTTGGAGGAGGAAGACCCTGGGTGCCAATTCACTGTATCAGAATTTGGGGGTAATTTAGAAATTCCGAGGGTCATACCCTTTACTGTAAAAAATAAAAGGCATGACTATGTGTTAAAGAAGTTTTATTCAGTTTACTTCTGTAAAACTGCATGTGATACATCACAAAATGGTGGGTAATCAAAGGGTTGGCAAGACAACAGGTGTTTCTCTTTGGATGCTTTCCATTTTGTCACTGCATCTCAAAAGTCAAATTTGTCCACAAAGCGAATTTTTCATAAGTGCATTCAACCATAGACATTAAACTTGGATATTATTTGGCACACTTAAACCCCTTTCAATAGTGACAGTCTGATCGAAATGACTACAAAATGATCATTAAATCACTCAAAAAGACGGTTTTTTTCCCTATTAAGGTTCGTCGACCATCTCTTGTTGTGCGTCTACGATCTATGATGATGGTATCATAGGAATCAACACACACAAAAACGCAATGGTACAAAATGCGGGTCGATCCGAAATCAGACGACAACGACGACGCAATAGGATCAAAATTAGACATATCCCATACCGGAAGAGTATTTTTTCAACAATTTCTCTTGCATTTCGAAGCGTTTTGAGAGGTTTTGAAATGTTGTTTTTGTAGTAATTTGATCATACACATTTTAATTGCGTCATAGAAGACGCTCTTTGCTATTTCTGTTGCGTCATTGACAAAATGAGTGCGACACCGTATGTAGTGTATCCGGTGTAGCGATACGTATTTCACGGGTCTTACATTTCTCATGTCACACCGGTCTGACGATAAAAACCGCGTAGGAAAATAGTTCTATACAGAACAGATACCTCGTTGATTTAAGTTACAAATTATAAGAAAAACAACAATATAATATCATGCTGTTCTGTAATGTTTTGATATTATTTAGATCTGTTATTATATATTTTTAAAACAGAGGACAGTAATATAGAACTACTTTTCGGTCGTATTCGACAAAAATTTGTGTTAAGAGTTCGGCCGTAAGGGTCTGAAATACTCTGTTAACTTTGGATACGATTGAATAAATTCAATCGATCCAAAAATAAAAACACCGAAAGTAAAACCAGGAGAGATGTTTCCCTCATGCAAAAGTTTTTATGCCAGGCCTGTTTCGAGTTTGAAATAAAAAGCTCCGTACGGAGGAGGGAAAAAAAAAAAAAAAGACTTTTTTATACATGACAAACTTGTTTCATCGTGGACCTGCTTTCTCTTCTAAAATCCGACATAAGAACACCCCCCTCCCGGAGCAAAATGCCCTTGAAAATTTGTTGACTTTTATTACATTATTCTTTTCCCAATTATATAGAGAAGAAACAGAAATTTAACATTAACTAAATTTTCAGATAAAAAATACTGGTGTCAGTAACAAAGCATCAGACACTGGTGTTAAAACGCACATGAATAAAATGAATACTACTATTTTCAATTGTAAACATTGTATACATTGTGTTTTTTGAGTCTTGTGTTCACCAGTTTCTATGAGAAAATAACAAAAATCGGGGTCGCGAAAATAGGTGACAAACGAAAGATCTGCGATTTTCAGCTGACTTTTTCACATGTAAGGTATCAAGTGATTGCAATAAATGATTCTGAAACTTTTTGATTGATGGGAAGTTGCATTTTTATAAAACATTTGGCCAACATTTGATTAAATTAATCAAAAACATTTATCAGAATTTTAGGTGTCAAAAAATTTTGTCACTTTTCTGAGGGTAATATTTTGTAAAAGGTATGAGACGCCTAAATACATTTCCATAGACTTACATTATAAGGGTTTCTTCCGGTGCGACTTCCCAAAATCTCACCGACTGCTGAAATGAACTTTATTTTGTAGATTCATCCTAGTCGCACATAAAAATAACAAAATTTATACATGTGATCCAATACTTTATGCCAGTAATTTGGAGCTCAATGACACCACCCCCAATTTTGTGGCAGTTTTAGTGGTCACCGACCAAATATGTCAGTATTTTCAAATACCAAATATTTTGATTATAATTTATATCCAGATTTTTCTCTTCATATTTCATTTGTGATCTATCTGCAGCGATTATTTCAAACTAATTTTTCTTGTAGCATCCACTTTATTTCAGCCAATCAGCAATCAAACACATAGTGTAGGTCCGCATGTTCCCTAGACAAAACAACTGCTTCCGCTTTTCACCGATTTAGGGGTCTCATACCTAAAGACTGAAACGATTGCTTTTGTACGCACTTAGAACTCTTTCAAATAATAAAGTAATAATTGCTGAACCAAAGTATAGCTTTGATTTAATCTGCAGAGCATCACGAGCAGAATATACCTCCATATTGATGACCAGGTCGAGACGATTTCGTGTGCTGCTGCTGAGCTTTGAAATAATTTGTCAAATTGCTTCAATAGCAGTTGTCATATCTGTAGTCTTTTCTTTTCAGAGTAGAAAATGTGAGTGGACAGGGAGCAGAGTGTCTATTAAAAATATAGTGTTTATTTGGTTGATACATCATATACTCTTCTTGCAATGGTATGTTATGTTACCCCACCCCTTCCAAAAAAAGAAATTTTGAAGAAATTTTGCCTTATTTATCATAAAATAGTGTTTTAAAAAGCAGGATAGTATCAAAATTTACATCAAAACGTACAATGGAGTTAAGGCTGTACATACGCACACCGTACAAACACACTTGTTCAGTAAAAAACCCAAATTAAACATCTAGATGGACGTTCAGGGTGCCCAAAATTAAGAGTAATCTGCGTAGTATTTGAATTTCTAACACATGTACCATGAATTGTAAAGAACCGAATGCTTCTTAAGTGCCACTTTTCATTAAAATATGAATTGTCACGGCTATGCATGAAATTTCAATTGAAATAGACGATAACTGACGCGATGCATCCCTCTGAGGCAAAAAAAGCGTATTTTTGTACACCATTTTAGAGCAATATTCGTATTTCTGAGACCGAAATTGCAAATACGACAAGAAAGATGCATATTTAACAAAATTCGTATTTAATGTAATGAAAAACAACAAACTAGCTACAAAAACTGAGCAGATTTTCTCAAAAATTGATTTTTAAAGGCATTTTTGTAATTAAAGGGAGGTAATTCAAAATCTATATTGCCCTTCCCTATGCGTTCCGGGACATGTTGTCGCATTTTGTGATAAGAATTACGTCGATTTTTGTGAAATTACAATGCTAGCACTGTTTTCACGCAATTTCATGGCGACTAGATCTATATAACACATTTTAATTGCCACAGTATACTTGTTTGATATGTTTTCAGCTCTAGAATCATAAGGTGACGAAAATCATTTACTAGAACAGTAGCCATTTAGGTGATATTTATCCGTCTAGTGATTTTGAGATTCAATTACAGGTCTAAAAACCCAATTTCATCAATAAAATCACAGTACGTACTAAAATCCGAGCATAAACAGCTCGGGAATATACTTTGTAAATTATCATTTGTGAATTATATACCACATTTCACACTTCTATTGGCAACATGTTATCTGCCCTTGCACATTTCTTTTCAGCATTTTCTCCCTGCTGGTCCCGTATATTGAAACTTTGTAACCATACCTGCATTCTAGACTAAAAAATCTTCTAGTAATAAATTCAGATTTGCGCTGACATCCCTACACACCGTATTTATGTGTGCAAAACAAAATCATACAGTTATAATCCCCTAAATCTGACTGAGGGGTACATTTTGAACCTTTATTTCATAAAAAATGTCAGAAAAGCTGATTTGTTTCCTTCCAGACCTCCATTCAATGTATCTGTTACCAAATTAGCTATTTTGAATACAAAACAATGTCTAAATAACTCGGGGACACACAGAAACATCGTTCTCTGTGCTATATTTAGGTATGAGACGCCTAAATACATTTCCATAGACTTACATTATAAAGGGTTTCTTCCGGTGCGACTTCCCAAAATCTCACCGACTGCTGAAATGAACTTTATTTTGTAGATTCATCCTAGTCGCACATAAAAAAACAAAATTTATACATGTGATCCAATACTTTATGCCAGTAATTTGGAGCTCAAGACACCACCCCCAATTTTGTGGCAGTTTTAGTGGTCACCGACCAAATATGTCAGTATTTTCAAATACCAAATATTTTATTATAATTTATATCCAGATTTTTCTCTTCATATTTCATTTGTGATCTATCATGCAGCGATTATTTCAAACTAATTTTTCTTGTATGCATCCACTTAGTTTCAGCCAATCAGCAATCAAACACATAGTGTAGGTCCGCATGTTCCCTAGACAAAATCAACTGCTTCCGCTTTTCACCGATTTAGGGGTCTCATACCTAAAACATTTGGGGATCAAATGTATTATTTTAGGAGGGGAATGGGGCTGAATTTTGGCCCAAAATCGCACTCAAAAATAACTAAATTTTCAGATAAAAATATTGGTGTCAGTAACAAAACTATTAACAACAGGCATTATTGTTGAAACAAATCTATTTTTATCTGTTTTTGAGTCTTCTGAACACTGTTTTCTTTGGTAAAATTTAAAAAAAACGGGGTCGCGAAAATAGATGACAAACGAAAAATGGCGATTTTCGGCTGACTATTTCAATTGTAAGGTATCAAATAATTGCAAGAAGTGATTATGAAACGTTTTTATTGATGGAAACTTACATTTTATAACAATTTTGGCAAGCATTGATTAAATTAATCAGAAACTTTTGTCAGCATTCATTTTGAGGGGATTTTTTGTCAAAAATGGGGGAAATATACATCATGCTAGGAAGGGAATGGGGCTGAATTTCGGTCCCAAATCGGTCTGAAAAATTCACTAGACGAAGCAGCTTCGACTTTATCACTTGTATAAACGGACCTCTAATTTCGCGATTTTAAAATTTTGAAAAAAAAATAATAATTTTTTTTTTATTTTTTTTTTTTTGAAAATACGAAAAAATAGGGGCGGCGGGTTCGAGTAACGACAAATCAAAAAACACTGGCCCAGAAAGGTGAAAACAGGAGCGCCGTTAAGTTAGGAAAATATTGGATATTGGATATTGGATATTCGAATATCCAATCTACATGTTCTCGTGTAGATTGGATATTCAGATTGTTTAACCAAAACTTTCATTTAAGGATCAGGAGGAGCTATACATGGAAAGAAACATGCGGCGAACCTCGTCCAGGTTTATATTAACATGTACATTCGAATGTACAATCCCCCGAATGTACATGGCAAAATGTATATTGGACATTCAGATTTTCTTTCGTTATACCGTCGTTATTCCACGAAATGGAGCCAAAGACATCACAAATAATGATTATAACGTGTATATCTGTAAGTTCTATTCATCAAAGTTGCAGACATGCGAACTTCCGTATGGGTTGATTTCGACATGTACATTCGAATATCCAATATCCCTCGAATGTACATGGTAAAATGTACATTGGATATTCAGATTTTCTTTCGTTATACCGTCGTTATTCCACGAAATGGAGCCAAAGACATCACAAATAATGATTATAACGTGTATATCTATAAGTTCTATTCATCAAAGTTGCAGACATGCGAACTTCCGTATGGGTTGATTTTGACCTGTACATTCAGATATCCAATATACCCCGAATGTACATGGCAAAATATATATTGGACATTCAGATTTTCTATCGCTAAACTGTCGTTCTACCACGAAATGGACTCAAAAACAGAACAAAAACTGATTAAAATGTATATATCTATAAGTTCTATTCATCAAAGTTGCAGACATGCGAACTTCCGTATGGGTTGATTTTGACCTGTACATTCGAATATCCAATATCCCCCGAATGTACATGGCAAACTGTTTATTGGACATTCAGATTTTCTATCGATAAACCGTCGTTATACCACGAAATGGAATAAAAAACATCACAAATAATAATTATAATGTGTATATCTATAAGTTCTATTCATCAAAGTTGCAGACATGCGAACTTCCGTATGGGTTGATTTTGACCTGTACATCCAATATCCCCCGAATGTACATGGCAAAATGTATATTGGACATTCAGATTTTCTTTCGCTTTACCGTCGTTTTACCACGAAATGGAATAAAAAACATCACAATTAATGATTATAATGTGTATATCTATAAGTTCTATTCATCAAAGTTGCAGACATGTCCACCGCTCCTCCACTAACATTATTAGTAGTTTTTCGGATCAGACCTTAAAACGAGTTCCCATGTATTAGTGTTGTTTTCCGGGCATGTTAAATAACAAGGGGGCGGATGGGGGTGGTCTCTGGAACGGGACGCGTTCTGTACCTTGCACTATCACCCGCAACCTAATAAAACTAAACTCTTTTGTGGGCGTTGATCATAAGGTATCCAGAATCAAGAAAACATACTATGTATAGGTGAATTCACTTGATATGTGCTTAGGTGCGAGGTATATAAATGTAATTTAGCTGAAACGGCGTGACAGAGAGTCTTATTTACCATGTCTTAATATCTTCCATGAAGCTGGACCTTGTTCGTCAATGTGAAATGTTTGACAATTTTCTCTCATAAGCCGGTGCTGTGTAACCTTAAGTTACCGCACTTGGTATGCATGTGACAGTGTCCCGTTAATGAGAATATTAATTGGCGAAATCTCTGGCAATGCCAGCAAGAGAAATATCCTGAATATATAAGCAATGGTGAAGTATTCCCACAACTTTACAGTGAAGCTTTACAAGCAAAACTGAAATTTATGAGCTATACAATGTAATCACCGATGTAATAAGTAGGGGTAGTTGTAGCTGTATCCCGAAATAGAAATTTAAGCATTATTTGAATGGGCCAGTTTGGGATTCTGAATTAAACATCGCTAAGAAACTTGGTAAGTTAAAATGGCGGTATTAGGTATCGTTGGGTAGACCACGTTTTGGTTTTGCGTACTTTGATATAAAAATTATCAATCTGAGGTACATGTTCATTCATCGTCTAAAAAAATTAAGATACTATTAGGTTATTTAACATTGTACTGTACAATGCGGAGATATATTTGGACGAGTACCCAGCTGAGAAAACCATATTGGACGAGCTGCTAGGCGAGTCCAATATGGTTTTCTCAGCTAGGTACGAGTCCAAATATATCTCGTATTGTACAGTACAATGTTAAATAACCTTTTTATTTTATATCTATTTTATTTTAGTTTAAATTAAATGATTCACTGAATATTGTATTTCTGCCTTTTCTGTATTTTCCCAGCTTGGTACGAGTGCAAATATATATTTTATACAGAACAATGCGCCTACTTCACCCGATTTTCATTCGGATCATTTTACGCGTTTCGGGCTTTATCGTATGTTTAACATGGGACTGTTAAACCGTCCAAATATGGAAAAAATACAAGAATTTTTGTACGCACGTGCGTCCAATACGGTTATTGTACGGTCACGTGTTGCAAATAAGCGTTCACGATTGGATAAATAAAACGGATATAGAATATATAGGTATATAAAACGCATAAAAATATTGATACATCTGCCTGCTCTCTGCCCCTCGTGGCGTGCACGTCGCGGAGCAGGCGTGGGGTCTCGACGGAAACTGGGTCAAACACAATAACAGGACTTTGTCCATTTGTACTTCGGTACAGCGACCTAGTAACTGTCGGGGCCTCAGCTAACGACGAGGGGGTGACTCTAACAAGAGCCGTTTGTTGTTTAAACGCACACCACAGAAGAAGACCTCCGAGATGAGATGTCCACCTCTGCACTTCAAGAACCCTGTGTGCCGGTGACGTCTGCCGGGTGACAGGGGACCACCACTCCAACTGCGGGATGATGACGGGCGGTTCTACGACGACACCAGAAGACCTCCTTACAGTGTTTGTGCTGGGGGGAGGCAACCTTTCTTGCCACGTTCGGACAGGGTCACTCACATCTAGGTCGGAATTGGCCGCGTGAGTGACCTACTTTTGGGACTCTAAATTTCTCTTTAGCCAGTGGAACTGGGGAGAAGGACGATTGAGCGACTGACAGCATGTGCTCTGGGAAGCCTGAGGGCAGGGGCTGGTACCCCTATTCTCAATGATTAGGCTACAGAGTCGCATCATGTGTGGGGCAGCTTGGATACTTGAGTTCGCATCATACAGCAGGAAACCTGGAATGGGTGGTGTGCTTACTGACAAGATTGAGCTTGAAGCTTGTTGGTAGGCCCGCTCAGGAAAGGGAACTCTGGAGTGAGTGGTGACCTACTGACCTATTTTTGATGGTAGGCCCACTCACACTGGTGGAGCTAAGACACGCCTAGTTGTGTGTCTTGGCCGCCTGGGTGAACCTTGACCGGAACTCACCCCAGTCTCTCGGCAGTGATCGTAACGGGTTCTCAGCATGTGGGAGACATGCATGCTTCGTCTCTTGAGATACTCGTTATGGTCACTGTTAGACAGCGAACTTCTGTCGTGAGAAGACTACCAGAGAGCCTGCTGTGGGATGGGGCCTCTTGAGGATGAGCTTCAGCTCTGGGCTGATGGACACAGACGACTAGTTTTGGCTGTGACCACTGGTTCAGACTGAGTACTGACTGTCTCTCAGCAGTGCCGGATGAGGGTTCACCGACCCGATTTCGGCACTGTGCTGAAACGTACGAAATGGCACCCGGTGCCTTAAGCACCCGTAGTGGGGCGTTCGTACGGTTAAGCAGAGAGATACCAGTAGGCCTTGTATGTGATGCGGCCGTGGCCGAGGCCTGAGTTAATCACTACCACCAGAGTGCTTGCTGTCGACTGTTCTCGGATATCTCACCAGGAAAACTAGCTGATACTGACTGGAAATTGCAGTCAGGTAAATTTCTCCTATTTTTGGCTCAAAATTCTATTTTTTAGGCATGACGGGAGACATGCCGGGGTCTCATCCCGATCTCAAGCTTACATAAATGCTCTTTGGGACGGACCTTGATAAAATTCTCTAAACGAAACGAATGATACATCTGCAGAATTTGACTCAGTCTTTTTCTTTAAACTTGTTAATGCGCTGCGTAGAATTCAAATCATGCATGTGGCAATGAAATGCTATTTAACGCTGTTGTGTATATAGGGAACATTCGATTGGGTCAATACTTTGCGAATCTCTATCAAAATACGTTAATAAAAAAAAATAAAAATAAGTTATGAAGAATTTATATACACATTATAATCATTATTTGTGATGTTTTTGATTCCATTTCGTGGTATAATGACGGTATAGTGGTAGAAAATCTGAATGTCCAACGTACATTTTGCCATGTACATTCGGGGGATATTGGATATTCGAATGTACAGGTCACAATCAACCCATACGGAAGTTCGCATGTCTGCTTCATTGATGAATAGAACTTATAGATATATACATTATAATCAGTTTTTGTTATGTTTTTGATTCCATTTCGTGGTATAACGACGGTATAGCGAAAGAAAATCTGAAAGTCCAAAATAAATTTTGCCATGTACATTCGGGGGATATTGGATATTCGAATGTACAGGTCAAAATCAACCCATACGGAAGTTCGCATGTATGCTTCATTGATGAATAGAACTTATAGATATATACATTATAATCATTATTTGTTATGTTTTTGATTCCATTTCGTTGTAGAACGACGGTTTAGCGATAGAAAATCTGAATGTCCAATATACATTTTGCCATGCACATTCGGGGGATATTGGATATTCGAATGTACAGGTCAAAATCAACCCATACGGAAGTTCACATGTCTGCAACTTTGATGAATAGAACTTACAGATATATACATTATAATCATTAATTGTTATGTCTTTGATTCCATTTCGTGGTAGAACGACGGTATAGCGAAAGAAAATCTGAATGTCCAATATACATTTTGCCATGCACATTCGGGGGATATTGGATATTCGAATGTACAGGTCAAAATCAACCCATACGGAAGTTCGCATGTCTGCTTCATTGATGAATAGAACTTATAGATATATACATTATAATCATTATTTGTTATGTTTTTGATTCCATTTCGTGGTATAACGACGGTATAGCGAAAGAAAATCTGAAAGTCCAAAATAAATTTTGCCATGTACATTCGGGGGATATTGGATATTCGAATGTACAGGTCAAAATCAACCCATACAGAAGTTCGCATGTATGCTTCATTGATGAATAGAACTTATAGATATATACATTATAATCATTATTTGTTATGTTTTTGATTCCATTTCGTTGTATAACGACGGTTTAGCGATAGAAAATCTGAATGTCCAATATACATTTTGCCATGTACATTCGGGGGATATTGGATATTCGAATGTACAGGTCAAAATCAACCCATACGGAAGTTCACATGTCTGCAACTTTGATGAATAGAACTTACAGATATATACATTATAATCATTAATTGTTATGTTTTTGATTCCATTTCGTGGTAGAACGACGGTATAGCGAAAAGAAAATCTGAATGTCCAATATACATTTTGCCATGTACATTCGGGGGATATTGGATATTCGAATGTACAGGTCAAAATCAACCCATACGGAAGTTCGCATGTCTGCTTCATTGATGAATAGAACTTATAGATATATACATTATAATCATTATTTGTTATGTTTTTGATTCCATTTCGTGGTATAACGACGGTATAGCGAAAAGAAAATCTGAAAGTCCAAAATAAATTTTGCCATGTACATTCGGGGGATATTGGATATTCGAATGTACAGGTCAAAATCAACCCATACAGAAGTTCGCATGTATGCTTCATTGATGAATAGAACTTATAGATAATACATTATAATCATTATTTGTTATGTTTTTGATTCCATTTCGTGGTAGAACGACGGTTTAGCGATAGAAAATCTGAATGTCCAATATACATTTTGCCAGAACATTCGGGGGATTTGGATATTCGAATGTACAGGTCAAAATCAACCCATACGGAAGTTCACAGTCTGCAACTTTGATGAATAGAACTTACAGATATATACATTATAATCATTAATTGTTATGTTTTTGATTCCATTTCGTGGTAGAACGACGGTATAGCGAAAGAAAATCTGAATGTCCAATATACATTTTGCCATGCACATTCGGGGATATTGGATATTCGAATGTACAGGTCAAAATCAACCCATACGGAAGTTCGCATGTATGCTTCATTGATGAATAGAACTTATAGATATATACATTATTATCATTATTTGTTATGTTTTTGATTCCATTTCGTGGTAGAACGACGGTTTAGCGATAGAAAATCTGAATGTCCAATATACATTTTGCCATGTACATTCGGGGGATATTGGATATTCGAATGTACAGGTCAAAATCAACCCATACGGAAGTTCGCATGTCTGCAACTTTGATGAATAGAACTTATAGATATACACATTATTATCATTATTTGTGATGTTTTTGATTCCATTTCGTGAAATAACGACGGTATAGCGATAGAAAATCTGAATGTCTAATATACATTTTGCCATGTACATTCGAGGGACATTGTACATACGAATGTACACGTTAATATAAACCTGGACGAGGTTCTCCGCATGTTTCTTGCTATGTATATCTCCTTCTGATCCTTAAATGAAAGTTTTGGTTAAACAACGAGAACACGAGAACATGTAGATTGGATATTCGAATATCCAATATCCAGTATATAATATTTTTCTAACTTAACGGCGGTGTATCGTATCTAAACCCTGACTACTGCTGCTAGCGCAAATCCCATATTTGGGGATGCTCTCGAAGCGTTCCAAATTTCCTACTATATGCCATGTAACTTCGCTACCACTTATTTGATTTATATATTGTTGAATTTCGGACATTGAGTCGTGAATTACTCATACTCCTCGGTATTTGCCGTAGTAATCACACAATGCTAAAGTGCGCTCACGGATCAATGCCCAAGGTCCAATAATACCTCTTATATACTCTGAACAATGCAAGGGAAATAAACTCTGAAACCTGTTTTGTATTGTAGCCAAAAGTTACTTGCACTTACATTGCGCCTATAGCTGTGTCATGGACAAAAGATAGGCATAAATTATGAGCAAGTCCTTTTCGTACCCTTTTGTCAGGAATTATGATATTATAGTGTTAAATGATTTGATCTACTGAATCTCCTCAGTTAAATGATTGAAACAACTACCATGTGTTATGCTTTACATAAATTAAACTATGTTTGACTATGAATTGTATGTACGCAATTTTATGTTAATTTAAATATATGTAATGTTATGTTATGTTACTGTGACCCTCCCAAAGCAAGAAATCAATAATCTGAAATGCTAGACTGGGCCACAAAGGCACGAACCCGAGCCCCCGACTGGCGAAGAGTAGTATTGGCGGAGGTGATCCAAGGGCATGATTTTTAGCAAGACTAGTTTTATTTAGTCATGTGACCAAAATGTCACAGGGAATCCGAGTGTATAATATACATGTATTTATTACATTTTATCTTCGAATATATTTCAAAACCTCACACCTATCTTGGTGTGTCATACTGCTTGGCTGGTCCATTTATACCGCTTTCTTAATACACATTTGTCATAGCCATTAATAGGTTCGACTCGAATTTCTGTTTGTGAAAGACCCGGCATTTAAAAAAAGCGTTTTCAAATGTTTCAGTAATATGGCAGATTTGGCAATTCTTTTCGGATCTTAATATAAGACCTACAAAGTTTTAGTCGCGTATGCATGCAGTTTATCTAATTTACAAATTGACATTCCTTGTCTTGCATATATACAGGTACCCCCTGTTGTTGTTTTTTAAAGTGGAATTATACGCATCTTATTGCACATAGTGTTTTTTTGGAGACAGTTTTATAAAAGCAATTTTCGGTTGCTGGGTATTTAAATGTGTTAAATTAATGATTTAATATTTGAAGTTTGTGCTTTAGAAATAAAAAAAGACTAATAAATAATAGTTCCTCTCCCTTGTGTTGTTGATGTTGGTAGAGATTTCGGCAGTGGAAGGGAAGCAACTCCTGCATGTAGTTTTTTTTAACAAAGACTCTCCCAGTCAAAATAGGGAAAGTGATATTTGGAAAGTTATTAGTTCGTACTGGTAGCAGGAAATGTTTGGTGTATTGGGTTAAAAGCTATTATTTCCTCTACCCTTTTTTACACACAACTATTTCAGCTGGAATTTTACTTGAAAAAAATGCGCATAATTCCACTTTAAGTTAAAGTGATTTTATTCTCGTTAATCACACTTGTCAGACATTCTACCGATTATTTCAAAATTGTTTAGTCAAGACTTTTTCTTTTATTAATTTATGATGTTTCTCGCAATAATCTATCTAGTCATAGCATTTCAAATTCATTTTTTTAATGCTTAGCACTCCGTCGTGAGCACTTAAAGTCAGTGCTTTGATTTTGGTTGGTTGAGGCTTGCAAAGCTGAGATGGTCGGACGTTTCCGTAGTAAAAAGGCCGAGCAAATTTACGAAAGGAAAGTTGATAAACGTTTGAGGTATCTAATAGGGATTGATCTATTATTTAATGAGTTTTGTTCATTTTAAGTTTTAACATATTTATTCTTTTCTTGCAATAAAGTTATTATAGGACATCAAAGGAGAAAGGATTTTAAACTCGGATTTTACTGACTTTACGTCGGGTTTCTTTCAAACATTTCCCTTATTGTCGCCTCATAGCCTAGTACCAGCCGGTAAAATCCGTTAGGAGTTTCTGAGTAAATGTCACTACTATAGCCACTATGAATGAAGCATTAAACCGTGCAAAGAAATACCGTTAAAGGGTTAACAATAAGATGTGGCCATACTTTGTGGCCATACTTGATCTCTTAGTCACTAGGAAAATATGCAGAGAGGAAAAGGACAGTCAAAGGTAAACATTTATAAGTTATTAATTAATTTATCTTAGCGTATTAAAATTTAACCACCTTGGTTGATACTGAAAACAAGCTGTTTGGAGAAGCAAAGGCAAACGTCAATTTGACCAAGTCTTATTTCTATCGGCATTCTATCTGTTTATTAAAAGACTTTAATTATGCATTTGTAAAATGAGTTTTTGAAACCGGAGTCATGAAGTTGTGCTATAGAAAAATAATTAAAAGTAAGAAGGAACCAACAAGCTTTTGGAGATAGGCTGTACATGTATCGCGGAGTAGGTAATTATACGTTTAGCTCATCACGTGGTCTCTGTGACACGTACTATCTATCGACAGAAAAATCTAATTTCAATACAAATAAATGCTTTTAATATTCAGCAATGTTCTACATTATCCGACCATGCAGCGATTTCTTTCAGTTTTATTAGAAAAAGGCATAAACCTGAGAGCAACATAAAAATTTAATGCAAATACAGTAAAAACTGAAACGAAAATAGTATGGGACAAACAAAAAGTACATATTTTTTTATATTTAAATCATCAGTTTCGAATATATATATTTTCTAAATACACGAAAATAAAGATAGATCAGTTTATGATACAGTGACGAGTTTGTCTGAGATTTTGTATAAAAATTAAAAATGCAATGAAAACTTTTGGCAAAGATATAAATGTTGCCAATAATAACAATTCCTACCCTGACAAACCGAAATGATTCAAGACGCTTACCATACAGCTTAAGGTGAATACAAAAAGGCAAGAAATCTCTTTTTGAACAATAATACAGATGAAAACAGAAGACATTTTGTCAAAATGCGAACAAAATGCAATAAAATAAAACGTAGAATTAAATATGAATGTAGAAAATAAAGACATTGAACAGTTTTAAGAACATTTTTATACACTTTATGGTGAAGATAGTAATTTATATGATAATAGTATCAATGTAGAAAATATCACAGACGAAGAATTAGACTTAGCTATATCGGAAACAGAGATACATAAAGCAATATTAGGACCAGACGGAATCATCAAAGCTGCGTGTAGTTTAATCTATACACATCGTGTTTCCCTTTTTATAAAATATTTGAATCTGCAGTTTATCCTGAAATTTGGTGCTTGGGTTATATTATCCCCATCTTTAAAGGTGTCAACCCCAAAGAAAAAGATCTACCGCGGTATAACATTAGATGCTATATTTTCTAATATTTATTCACATATCTTACCTAATAGATAAACTGCAGGGGCTGAACAGAATAATAAAACTTGTTGACTCTCAGTTTTTGTTCAAGAAAAGGTAAATGCAGTCAGGACGCTTACTCTATACTAATAGATTACAAAAAATGTTTTGATAAAATAAACCGTTCGTTCCTATAGCAACAACTTCTTGCTGAAAATGAAAGTACTAAAATGGTAAATGTCATCGAATCGATGTATTCTGTTGTCCGCTCTTCTGTCAAGCATAATGGCCAAGTATATCCAAATGTTATCAATTCGCGTCGGGGCGTGAAACAAAATGACCAGAGTTCATCTGTCTTATTCATGATGTTCGTAAATGATATGGCAAATAACATAATTTCAGATCTTGATGTAACATTTTCTGCAAATTTTGATATTATACACAGATGATCAAGAATTAGTTTTAGCCAAACCAGAAACATTACTATCTATGCTATATGATGTAAAAATATTAGTGCAATGTATTCGGTCTTAGAAATGAACATAAACAAAACTAAAGTCATGATTTGCAAAAAGGAGAGACCAACTAGCTATGATCTTTTCCTTTTATAATAAAAAAAATTATGTAGTTTCATCTTTTAAATATTCGGTATACAACTCTTTTAAAATGGAAGCTAGCATCACACCCAAACGCATATTGCAGACCATACATCAAAAGCCTTATTTAGTCTATTTTTTATTTTTTAAAACTTTAGAAAAATGTAAATTATTTGACACCTTTGTTTCCTCTGCACTTAACTACTTTTCACAAATATAGGGAGGATTTCATGAAAAAGGTATAGAATTGGTTCACACAAAGTTTTGTAGAAACATTCTGAAGGAGGTAATCAGATCAGGTAAATATGAACAGACACTGAGTAAAATAAAAAAAATTAAGCGATAATTTTCTTTTTAAGCAAATGTTTAGAATACTCAAGGAAGACACAGTAACATATACAAGGGTTCATCAAATAAAATTTATTCTAGATAGTCTAGGTATGTCAGATATTTGGTATAATACTAAAAAACATATTCATCAGTATCATGCAGGTATATATTGCGCAGATGGTACACCATACTTTCGAATTTGTGTGAGCTTGGTATGTTTTGATGATGGGTACCTCTTTTACAAGGCTTTTTTTGTGACTTTTTTTGCATTATTATTGACTATGTAGCTTTTGTGAAAAGATGGGCCAAAAATGCACTTTAAAAGTCGAAGGTATTTCTTTAATCCATACCGTTTTGTTAAGTTTTATGTCGTCGGAAATAAACTGATTAATCGAACGAAGTATTTATAACCAGGAAGTGAAAACGATGAATTTATGTTACATGTACAAAATGTATCAGAAATAATGAATATGTCACTGTATTATCAGTTGAATATATTTATTTGTCTTTGAAAAATACCCGCGTAGAAGCATTATTTGTCGCTCATAATGGACTAGTGCGTCACTTAGCGCATGTAATGTCCGTGGAAAACGTGAGAATAATCTACAAATTCTTTTCCTCTATATTTACACAGGAAAAGTTGCTGGTCGTGTTAGCTTACGACAGACTGTCAGCGTTGATTCGGCCATTCGCTATCTGACCACACGGATGTGCATTCTGATCATGGTCTACACTGGTGGTAAAGGCAGATTCGCTTGACGCCGGCAGGTAAGATCTTTCATCTCATATTTGTTGATTCTTACTCGCATGCACATGTCTGTTTCTGTTCTAGACTGATTTTATTTAATTGGACAATTCAGTAAGTGCGTTTTAGACCACGTGGTTTGTTACTGAATAAGATTTCTGAAAAGTTGAAGGTCAGGGGGGCATGTCAAAGTATTTGCAGCTGTCAAACGTGTATGTGGCTTGTAGTGAAAGTAAATGGAAATTATTTATTGATAATCTCGAGTAACCTTCTCGGTCAATCACAATGAAGTAAGTAAAACTATTTTTACCGCAATAATGTAAAAAAACTGTCGATCTCCACATTATGTATGGCTATTTCCCACATAAAACTAAGCTGATAAAGCAAACTGTGTTCCAATACAACACTTCCCTGAAAAATAATAATTTCAAACCAGTATCTTCGGCATTTATTTGCTAACAAAAGGAAAACAGTACTTTGTGGAGAAAGAAAACACAATTATTTTTTTATGGAGAAAGTAACAATGAATGTTCAGTAGTATATAATTTAGATATAATGGTCATTGAACTCCCTGTTACCATTTAAGAAGTTATCTTTAATATTTTTAAGTGTTTTTTTGTCAAAATATGTCTTTATGAAATAATTGTATGGCGGCAATATACCCCAACAACTTCATTCTGTTCCGGCCATGGGTATGCCTAGGTGCTGGTTCTCCAAACGCTTCAGCATGAACTAGACCACCAGCATCCAATATCGTTCTGCAACAAGAAGCCAGTTTTCTTGGCACAGGCCCTACAGGCAAACCTGCTATGCAGATAAGAATAGTTGCTGTTAATCATCAGTGACAATGTTGTGTAATTGTTTGTAAAAATAATCAAGTTTTGGAATCACAGAAAAAAGACACACTCATCATTCTCTATCCACCAACAACCTTCTTTCGGGCTCAGTAAGTGGCGGGTGAACTTTGTAATGGTGGTATCCCTTTATAACACAGATCTGTATACAAATAAAGCTGTCTGACAAAGTATTGGGTGATTTTTCATGTTGTACCTGATGACTGGTTGGAGGTACAATGTACTCTGTACTGCATCAGTCTCTTGAACCGCGTGCAACATCCCCGTCCCTACCTCAAAAGTCAAGGTCACATTTAGAGTTTGAAGGGAATAGAATCCTCTATATATGCATATATTCACACATTCGTGTCATGACTGTAACTTTGTCATGCATTGAATGATTTTAAAATAACTTGGCACAAATGTCTAGCACATCAAGACGACGTGTCGCGTGAAAGACCCCCGTCCCTACCTCAAAGGTCAAGGTCACACTTAGACTTTGAAGATAATGGAATCCTCTATATATGCGCACATTCGTGTTCGGACTGTAACTTTGTCATGAATTGAAGGATTTTAAAATAACTAGGCACAAATGTCTAGCACATCAAGACGACATGTCGAGTGTAAAACCCACGTCCTACCTCAAAGGTCAAGGTCACACTTAGAATTTATTGGTAATGGAATCCTGTATATATGCATACATTTATGTCCGGACTGTAACCTTGTCATTCATTGAGTGATATAAAATAACTTCGCACAAATGTTCATCACATCAAGACAATGTGTTGTGTGCAAGATGTCCCTACCTCAAAGGTCAAGGTCACACTTAGTGTTTAAAAGTAATGGAATACTGTATGCATGGTAACTCTGTCATGCATTGAAGGATTTTAAAATTACATAGTACATTTTTTGAGCACATGGAGAGGACACAGACTGTGAGACACCTCTTTCAGGGGCATTCGTTACTTGTAAGGGACAGCTCTTGTTGTACTTAGATTTTTTCCAATAATTTTGCAATTTTTTGCTATAACTTTGCAATTTTTTGCCATAACTTTGCCATTTCTTAAGATTTCTTAATCTTACTTTCAAATTGTATTGCTTATGACAAAAAGGTCGTTATGATGCCAACTTTTGTTGGTCAAGGTCAACCTTCTATGACGTTGCTGATTACTGCAAAACGTTTGAAAATAGCAATGACGTGAACATTATTTGTATCTTTGCATCTTATTGTCCGAGGAAAATGTGCTTATCACTTTTAGGAGCCAATGTATGTTTTCTGTTAGTCCTTTTTAGCTCGACTTTTCGAAGAAAAGGGGAGCTATCCTACTCGCCCCGGCGTTGGTGTCACACCTTGGTTAAGTTTTTCGTACCACCCCACTTTATTTCAAAAGTATTAGAGGTATGGCTTTGAAACTTATCATACTTGTTAACCATCATAACCTCCATGTACAGACAAGAGTACATAACTCTGTCAAGGTTTTTGACAGAATTATGGCCCTTTTTGGACTTAGAAAGTGTATTGAGCTTGGTTAAGTTTTTCGTAGCACCTCACTTTATTTCAAAACCATTAGAAGTATTGCTTTGAAACTAACCATACTTGTTTACCATTATGATCTACATCACCAGACAAGAGTACATAACTCTGTCAAAATTTTTGACAGTATATGCCCCTTTTTGACTTAGAAAATACATTGAATATGGGTAAAATCCACTTATTGCCTTAACCCTTTGAGATATTGCTTTGAAACTTTGAATGCTTGTTAACATCATTACCCCCATATGAACACAAGAGAAGGTAACTCTGTCAGGGATTTGTTTTAAAAATTAAGGCCCTTTATCGACTTAGAATCTTGGTTAAGTTTTTCGTACCAGTCCACTTTTTGACTGAACTGTTTGAGATATTAATTTGAAAGTTGGAATACTTGTTTACCATCATAATTCCCAAACATGGGTAGGAGAAGGTAATTCTGTCAAGGATTTAATTTGAATTATGGCTCTTTTTGACTTAGAAACTCAGTTAAAATTTTCATTTCTGTCCACTTGTTAACTTAACCATTTGAGATATTACTTTGAAAGTTGGAGTACTTATGTACCATCATGAGACCTATCTGTAAGCAAGAGAAGATAACTCTGTGAAAATGTTTCTTGATTTGTACTTAGAAATTCCTAGTTAAAGTCTTGTGTGCCCTTAACTGTCAAAGTTTTGTTTTATAGGCAAGCACTAAATAGTCGAGCACGCTGTCCTACTGACCGCTCTTGTTGGCAGACCCAGTGCTCACCCTATAAAACTCGGAGCATTTCTATGTAGAAATCACAAGATCAGCTTTTTTTAAAAAAAGAAACAAAGCGGCTAGTGATCTGGAAATGGAAGAAAGGACCCTAGTAGGAAAGGAATGCTATATAGGAGGCACTTACAGTTTTGCGCCCCAGTTTCGAATTGGCCCTGGTCAAAATTTCTGTAAAAAAGATGCTGTTAAGAGTTAATGATGCAGTGTGTATAGAGGATGATTAATATTGCTATATTTCTCTTTTGAATGTCTTAAATCAGTGTTGAAATACAATCTAAAATACAAATATGTGGCTTCTTGTGGCGCTGTGTTAAACCGGTGCATGAGAATTGAAATAGGTGATTTTTCACTAGTCCGGGGTAAGCAGAATGCATTTTGCAGTGACATACAAACAACTGTAAATAACAAAGAACCAGCACAGTGAGTTCCACTTTTTATGTGCTTTTTCTTGAGAGGGAGTCTGGTGTCTGAAACTGACCAGCTCCTGGCTGACTAATCATGCATGAAATTTCAGTGATATTTCAAAAATTGACAATTTGGCCTCGGACCGACCCAAAAAATGGCGCTATCTTTCAATGCAAAATAATCCATGAATCGTGTATGCCAATGAGTTTGGCAGCAAACTTTATGATATTTATAGTTTATGCTAATTTAATTTAGCTCGATTGTGAAGAAAGCTTGTAGCTTATCGAATCACTCAAGTCCGCTTCCTAGAAAAACTAGTACTGGTGTCATATGAGAAAGTACGGTCGTGACCCCATATGGGCTCGAACCCGCAACCTCCGGGATGAGCGACTGACACCTTAACCTCTACACCTCCGCTCCCCTCGGTACTTTTCAAGAGATAGTTGACATGTGCATGATGCTGTACTTTGTTTCTTTCAGGTTAGCAGTTACATGTGTTGTGTGAAGGAATCGTGAAATTGGTTGTAAGCTTTGTTGCCGAGAACCAGAAAACTGCTGCCTGCCCCATAAGATAAATGACTTCATCAGATGTAATTATGCAAACATGCACGTGATTTGTGACCGCACAGATGTGAACGTATGTGAAAGTAAGTAATTAGTATGCTTTGAAAAAGACGTAATTACACTAACATTACTTCTCAATGTCTTCAATATTTTGGATCTTGTAAGAAAAAAGTATTTAAGACTGAAATTTAGAGCCGAAAACTGAGCAATGTATAGGAAATAGATGACGCAAGGCCAATACTGGTTTTATATCAATCCACCAAATTACTATGTACAGGTGCAAATAATTTATGTTAATAATTTTCAAGATGCAATCGGAAATAGTTCATCAATTGGGCAGCAGTTATGATCCTGGAACTTAAATAGTTATATAATGAAATGAGTTAGTACACATTATGTCCCCTATTCTTCTGAAGGTGAAGCTACCAAGGCTGCTGGAGGTGTTAACTCTTAAATGAAAACACAAATGTTTACACGCAAACATTTTTTTACATATGTTTTATACTGAAAAATCAAACAAACCACATTGGTGTTCCTTTCCGTGCCATTGAATGCAGTACATTTTGTTTCCTGATGTTCTATATTACGTGTTATTGAGTTATTTGTGTCAATTCGTATTTAGGGTAAATAATGACAACAATTATGATTGTAGGACCTGTTCCTATTGCTCATCTTTGATAGAGCAAACGGTGTTTGTCTCTGATGTAAGGCATTCGCTTTCAATAAAGCAATGAGTTTTTGGTTTTCGCAGATGTTTTAAGTTTAAGGTTGTTTCCATAGTAACATCCTTTAGTAATACAAACAAGCCGGAAAAAGATGATGCTGACCGTATTTCTACCAACACATATGTTGCCACCAGACCTTAAGAGTTAACAGCGCATTGATTTACACATGCACCCGTTTAACTGCAAACAAAATCTGGTTACCAACGAGACAATAAACATGATATGTTCTACTATCCAATGCCTCAGTTTATTTGGCAAAAGAATTATCCCGTATAGTAAAGTTTGATTATCCCCGTGAAGCAGATATATAAGTATATGGTGTACATATTGCCTACATAAACTGTATCCTATAATTTGCCCATAATACCGAGTTCTCTATCCTGTAACTGTTCTATCGCGTGGTGAAAATAAAATTTAAAAAATTGATTTCAGGCAATTTTTAACTATTTTAAATTATCACTCCATCTCACCCTTGATACAACAAGTGCGCTATTTACGCAAGTCAACCAAATTGATTTCTACTAACACCTAAAAATTCAATTCAGACTTGAAATTTATTGTGCTGACAGTTAGCTAGGTTAATATTTCGATTGAATCATTGCTCTTTACAGATCACCTGAGCACGAAGTGCTCAAGGTGGGTTATTGTGATCCCCTGGTGTCCGTCGTCTGTGTTGCCAGAATTACTGCCTTGATAAAATCTAAGATGAGTTTAAACATGAATTATTTGGGGAATGCTTTATGTAGTTCACTTGGAAATAACACATGTACTTCGAGAACATAAGTTTAAACTCTATTGTCTTTCAAACTGCAGTGTGCCCTTTCCTTTGTTTCATATACGTATTTCGTGTAATAAGGACAGTAGGAAATACATGACCAAGTTTAAAAGGATATTTAAACAAGCAGTTATCGGGTGTTTTATTTCTGTAAATATTTGTGATAATCTTGATTTGGATATACATTTATTTCTGTACACAAGTATATATAACAAAAGACTTACCTATTAACCCAAATCCCACCCCAACCCAAACGCTGCCAACACACCCCGACCCAACCCAACCCACCCCACCACAACCCACCCGCCCCACTCAAATACACCCCAACGTCACCCCACCCACCCTACCATACGGTGTGACACCGGTCAACAAGTACTTCCGGGTCGTTGTACCCTCGGAAGTAGTTCTTTGAAAATTTGAAGTCTCCATTTTAGAGCTGTCTGCGGGTGGCTTGATGTAATGTAAGTTGTATTTATTGTTGTTCTGTAAATATTAAGCCATTTCTGATTACTCTAACAGTTGGTTTGTTTGTCTTCTTCAGGACTACATTTTGTGATGGAAGAGTTCAAATATTACTCCGCAACGGTGTACATGACAGCTGTGTATTGGAAATGTGTACAGTGTCTCCAAATATTGAGTGATAGCAAAAAAGTTCATTGTTGACCATATAACTTTTCTGGTGTAGATTGACTGTGATAATGATGAAGATGAGAAATATGGACAGCTGATTGCTTGAATTTTGTTGTGAAAGTCACAGGACATATGTTAAAGTGCTCTATTTACCACAGTTTCAAATGGGATAAAAATTGTCCGCTGTAACACCATTTGCTACCTTACCCTACCTTAACTTAACTGACCTTACGTTATCTTACCCTACCCTACCCTACCCCACCCTACCTTATTAAGCTTACCTTACCTGACCTCCCTTACCCATCTACCTTACCCACCTACCTTACCCACCTACTGACCAACCTACCTACCATACCCAACTTCCTACCATAACCCTACTACTGACCCACCTACCTACCAACCCAACTTCCTACCATACCATACTACCTTACCAACCTTTGTACCTACCTACCTTACCAACCTACCTAGTTTACCCATCTACCTACCCACCTACTTATCTTACTCACCTCCCTTACCCACCTACCTATCTACCTTACCTACCCACCTTACCCACCTACCTTACCTAACCTAACCTACCTACCTACCAACCTACCTACCTACCTACCTACCAACCTACAACCCACCTACCTTACCCACCAACCCAACTACCCACCTACCTACCTACCCAGCTATCTTACCCACCTACCTACCTTACCTACCCAACTACTTACCTTATTCACCTCCCTTACCAACCTACATACTTACCTTACCTTCCCATCTACCTTACCTTACCCACATACGTACCGTCCTACCTACATAACACATATAACTTACCCACATACCTTACCCACCTACCCATCTACCTTACTTACCCACCTACCTATCTGCCTACCTTGCTCACCTACCAACCTTACCCACCTACCTTACCAACTTACCTACCTACCTACCTATCTACCTACTACCCACCTACTTTACCCATCTACCTACCTTACCTACCCACCTACCTATCTGCCTACCTTGCCCACCTGCCTACCTTGCCCACCTACCTTACCTTACCTAACCTATCTAACTACCCACCTACCCAACTACCTTACCCACCTACCTACCTTACCCACCTACCTACCCACCAACTTACCTTACTCACCGCCCTTACCAACCTACCTACCTACCTACCTACCTTACCTACCCACCTACCCAGCCACCCACCCACCGACCTACCTACCTAACTACCCCAGACCCACCCACCTACCCACCAACCTTCTTACCTACCTACCTTTCCTAACCTAACTTACCTACCTTACCCAACTTACCTACATAACCCACCCACCTACCTTACCCACCGACCTACCAACCTTCCCACTGACCGACCCCCCGACCAACCCACACACCCACCGACCCACCGACCCACCTACCCACCTACCCTACCTACCCTACTCACCCTACCTACCCTACCTAACCTACCTACCTACCTACCTTACCCACCCACCTATCTACCTATCTTACGCACCTACTTACCTACTTTACCCACCTACCTACCAACATTACCCACCTACCTACCTACCTTACCTACCAACCTGCTGTACCCACCTACCTACCTTATACACCTACTTACCTTACCCATATGCCTTACCCAACTACTTACATACCCGACCAACCTACCTTACCCACCTACCTACCTACCTACCTACCTACCTACCTACCTTAACAACCCACCTACCTTACCTACTTACCTTGCCCCCCCCTCCTGCCTGCCTGCCTGCCTGCCTGCCTGCCTGCCTGCCTGCCTGCCTGCCTGCCTGCCTGCCTGCCTGCCTGCCTGCCTGCCTGCCTACCTACCTACCCACCTACTTACATACCTTTCCCACAACCCTACCTTACTCACCTACGTTACTCACCTACCTACGTTACCAACCTACATTACCCACATGCCTACCTACCATACCCACCTACCTACCATACCCACCTACCTTACCTAACCTACCTACCTACCAACTTACCAACCTACCTACCTACCAACCTACAACCCATCTACCTTACCCACCTACCCACCTACCTACCTACCCAGCTATTTTACCCACCTACCTACCTTACCTACCCACCTACTTACCTTACTCACCTCCCTTACCAACCTACATACTTACCTACCGAACTACCTATCTACCTTACCTTACCCACATACCAACCGTCCTACCTACATAACCCATATACCTTACCCACATACTTTACCCACCTACCCATCTCCCTTACCTACGCTCCTACCTATCTGCCTACCTTGCCCACCTACCAACCTTACCAACCTACCTTACCAACTTACCTACCTACCTATCTACCTACCTTACCTACCCAACTACCTATCTGCCTACCTTGCCCACCTGCCTACCTTGCCCACCTACCTTACCTTACCTAACCTATCTACCTACCCACCTACCCAACTACCTTACCCACCTACCTACCTTACCCACCTACCTACCCACCAACTTACCTTACTCACCGCCCTTACCAACCTACCTACCTACCTACCTACCTACCTTACCTACCCACCTACCCAGCCACCCACCCACCGACCTACCTACCTAACTACCCCAGACCCACCCACCTACCCACCAACCTTCTTACCTACCTACCTTTCCTAACCTAACTTACCTACCTTACCCACCTTACCTACATAACCCACCCACCTACCTTACCCACCGACCTACCAACCTTCCCACTGACCGACCCACCGACCAACCCACTCACCCACCGACCCACCGACCCACCTACCTACCTACCCTACCTACCCTACTCATCCTACCTACCCTACCTACCTACCTTACCCACCCACCTATCTACCTATCTTACGCACCTACTTACCTACTTTACCCACCTACCTACCAACATTACCAACCTACCTACCTACCTTACCTACCAACCTGCTTTACCCACCTACCTACCTTATACACCTACTTACCTTACCCATATGCCTAACCCAACTACTTACATACCCGACCAACCTACCTTACCCACCTACCTACCTATCTACCTACCTTAACAACCCACCTACCTTACCTACTTACCTTACCCTCCCTCCTACCTACCTACCTACCTACCTACCCACCCACCTACTTACATACCTTTCCCACAACCCTACCTTACTCACCTACGTTACTCACCTACCTACGTTACCAACCTACATTACCCACCTGCCTACCTAACCCACCTACCTACCATACCCACCTACCTTACCTAACCTACCTACCTACCAACCTACCAACCTACCTACCTACCAACCTACAACCCATCTACCTTACCCACCTACCCATCTACCTACCTACCCAGCTATTTTACCCACCTACCTACCTTACCTACCCACCTACTTACCTTACTCACCTCCCTTACCAACCTACATACTTACCTTACCTACCGAACTACCTATCTACCTTACCTTACCCACATACCAACCGTCCTACCTACATAACCCATATACCTTACCCACATACCTTACCCAGCTACCCATCTCCCTTACCTACGCTCCTACCTATCTGCCTGCCTTGCCCACCTACCAACCTTACCAACCTACCTTACCAACTTACCTACCTACCTACCTACCTACCTACTACCCACCGACTTTACCCATCTACCTACCTTACCTTCCCACCTACCTATCTGCCTACCTTGCCCACCTACCTACCTACCTTGCCCACCTACCTTACCTTACTTAACCTACCTTCCTACCCACCTACCTACCTACCCAACTACCTTACCCACCTACCTACCTTACCCACCTACCTACCCACCTACTTACCTTACTCACCGCCCTTACCAAACTACCTACCTACCTACCTTACCTACCCAGCCATCCAACCACCGACCTACCTACCTACCCCAGACCCTTTCTTTTATTTCTTCTATTAATTCAGTTTCTTTTCTTTTTCATTTAACATGATGTGCTGCCGTTCCGTGAGTCTACCGTAGCGCTGCAGTCTGAGCACCCTACCTTGGCAGCTTTTGCATCGTCCGTGAACCGCCCTCGCTTTGCCTGCCCCGCTTTTGTCCGGTAACCGCATCAGCAGCGAAAAGTGGCAAGGTCCGTCCGTGTCTTTGGGCAGAGAGCAGAGGAGGGTGTGTTAGTGGTTGGCCACTTGCCTTAATTTGGTTCCTTTTATGTTTGCATGTATATCCGTATTAACTTCATTGCTCTAATAGTTGTTTGTTTGTGGATTTCAGGTGGCTTTGCCGAAGAATACAGAAGAAGATACCGGTGTTCGCGTCCGTACCGCGCCGATGTTTTCGCGTCGTTTCCGGTATGTGTATTTTTCTTCTATTAGTTTAGTTTCTTTTCTTTTTCATTTAACATGATGTGTTGCCGTTCCGTGAGTCTACCGTAGCGCTGCAGTCTGAGCACCCTACCTTGGCAGCTTTTGCATCGTCCGTGAACCGCCCTCGCTTTGCCTGCCCCACTTTTGTCCGGTAACCGCATCAGCAGCGAAAAGTGGCAAGGTCCGTCCGTGTCTTTGGGCAGAGAGCAGAGGAGGGTGTGTTAGTGGTTGGCCACTTGCCTTAATTTGGTTCCTTTTATGTTTGCATGTATATCCGTATTAACTTCATTGCTCTAATAGTTGTTTGTTTGTGGATTTCAGGTGGCTTTGCCGAAGAATACAGAAGAAGATACCGGTGTTCGCGTCCGTACCGCGCCGATGTTTTCGCGTCGTTTCCGGTATGTGTATTTTTCTTCTATTAGTTTAGTTTCTTTTCTTTTTCATTTAACATGATGTGCTGCCGTTCCGTGAGTCTACCGTAGCGCTGCAGTCTGAGCACCCTACCTTGGCAGCTTTTGCATCGTCCGTGAACCGCCCTCGCTTTGCCTGCCCCGCTTTTGTCCGGTAACCGCATCAGCAGCGAAAAGTGGCAAGGTCCGTCCGTGTCTTTGGGCAGAGAGCAGAGGAGGGTGTGTTAGTGGTTGGCCACTTGCCTTAATTTGGTTCCTTTTATGTTTGCATGTATATCCGTATTAACTTCATTGCTCTAATAGTTGTTTGTTTGTGGATTTCAGGTGGCTTTGCCGAAGAATACAGAAGAAGATACCGGTGTTCGCGTCCGTACCGCGCCGATTTTTTCGCGTCGTTTCCGGTATGTGTATTTTTCTTCTATTAGTTTAGTTTCTTTTCTTTTTCATTTAACATGATGTGCTGCCGTTCCGTGAGTCTACCGTTGCGCTGCAGTCTGAGCACCCTACCTTGGCAGCTTTTGCATCGTCCGTGAACCGCCCTCGCTTTGCCTGCCCCGCTTTTGTCCGGTAACCGCATCAGCAGCGAAAAGTGGCAAGGTCCGTCCGTGTCTTTGGGCAGAGAGCAGAGGAGGGTGTGTTAGTGGTTGGCCACTTGCCTTAATTTGGTTCCTTTTATGTTTGCATGTATATCCGTATTAACTTCATTGCTCTAATAGTTGTTTGTTTGTGGATTTCAGGTGGCTTTGCCGAAGAATACAGAAGAAGATACCGGTGTTCGCGTCCGTACCGCGCCGATGTTTTCGCGTCGTTTCCGGTATGTGTATTTTTCTTCTATTAGTTTAGTTTCTTTTCTTTTTCATTTAACATGATGTGCTGCCGTTCCGTGAGTCTACCGTAGCGCTGCAGTCTGAGCACCCTACCTTGGCAGCTTTTGCATCGTCCGTGAACCGCCCTCGCTTTGCCTGCCCCGCTTTTGTCCGGTAACCGCATCAGCAGCGAAAAGTGGCAAGGTCCGTCCGTGTCTTTGGGCAGAGAGCAGAGGAGGGTGTGTTAGTGGTTGGCCACTTGCCTTAATTTGGTTCCTTTTATGTTTGCATGTATATCCGTATTAACTTCATTGCTCTAATAGTTGTTTGTTTGTGGATTTCAGGTGGCTTTGCCGAAGAATACAGAAGAAGATACCGGTGTTCGCGTCCGTACCGCGCCGATTTTTTCGCGTCGTTTCCGGTATGTGTATTTTCCTTCTATTAGTTTAGTTTCTTTTCTTTTTCATTTAACATGATGTGCTGCCGTTCCGTGAGTCTACCGTAGCGCTGCAGTCTGAGCACCCTACCTTGGCAGCTTTTGCATCGTCCGTGAACCGCCCTCGCTTTGCCTGCCCCGCTTTTGTCCGGTAACCGCATCAGCAGCGAAAAGTGGCAAGGTCCGTCCGTGTCTTTGGGCAGAGAGCAGAGGAGGGTGTGTTAGTGGTTGGCCACTTGCCTTAATTTGGTTCCTTTTATGTTTGCATGTATATCCGTATGAACTTCATTGCTCTAATAGTTGTTTGTTTGTGGATTTCAGGTGGCTTTGCCGAAGAATACAGAAGAAGATACCGGTGTTCGCGTCCGTACCGCGCCGATGTTTTCGCGTCGTTTCCGGTATGTGTATTTTTCTTCTATTAGTTTAGTTTCTTTTCTTTTTCATTTAACATGATGTGCTGCCGTTCCGTGAGTCTACCGTAGCGCTGCAGTCTGAGCACCCTACCTTGGCAGCTTTTGCATCGTCCGTGAACCGCCCTCGCTTTGCCTGCCCCACTTTTGTCCGGTAACCGCATCAGCAGCGAAAAGTGGCAAGGTCCGTCCGTGTCTTTGGGCAGAGAGCAGAGGAGGGTGTGTTAGTGGTTGGCCACTTGCCTTAATTTGGTTCCTTTTATGTTTGCATGTATATCCGTATTAACTTCATTGCTCTAATAGTTGTTTGTTTGTGGATTTCAGGTGGCTTTGCCGAAGAATACAGAAGAAGATACCGGTGTTCGCGTCCGTACCGCGCCGATGTTTTCGCGTCGTTTCCGGTATGTGTATTTTTCTTCTATTAGTTTAGTTTCTTTTCTTTTTCATTTAACATGATGTGCTGCCGTTCCGTGAGTCTACCGTTGCGCTGCAGTCTGAGCACCCTACCTTGGCAGCTTTTGCATCGTCCGTGAACCGCCCTCGCTTTGCCTGCCCCGCTTTTGTCCGGTAACCGCATCAGCAGCGAAAAGTGGCAAGGTCCGTCCGTGTCTTTGGGCAGAGAGCAGAGGAGGGTGTGTTAGTGGTTGGCCACTTGCCTTAATTTGGTTCCTTTTATGTTTGCATGTATATCCGTATGAACTTCATTGCTCTAATAGTTGTTTGTTTGTGGATTTCAGGTGGCTTTGCCGAAGAATACAGAAGAAGATACCGGTGTTCGCGTCCGTACCGCGCCGATTTTTTCGCGTCGTTTCCGGTATGTGTATTTTTCTTCTATTAGTTTAGTTTCTTTTCTTTTTCATTTAACATGATGTGCTGCCGTTCCGTGAGTCTACCGTTGCGCTGCAGTCTGAGCACCCTACCTTGGCAGCTTTTGCATCGTCCGTGAACTGCCCTCGCTTTGCCTGCCCCGCTTTTGTCCGGTAACCGCATCAGCAGCGAAAAGTGGCAAGGTCCGTCCGTGTCTTTGGGCAGAGAGCAGAGGAGGGTGTGTTAGTGGTTGGCCACTTGCCTTAATTTAGTTCCTTTTATGTTTGCATGTATATCCGTATGAACTTCATTGCTCTAATAGTTGTTTGTTTGTGGATTTCAGGTGGCTTTGCCGAAGAATACAGAAGAAGATACCGGTGTTCGCGTCCGTACCGCGCCGATTTTTTCGCGTCGTTTCCGGTATGTGTATTTTTCTTCTATTAGTTTAGTTTCTTTTCTTTTTCATTTAACATGATGTGCTGCCGTTCCGTGAGTCTACCGTTGCGCTGCAGTCTGAGCACCCTACCTTGGCAGCTTTTGCATCGTCCGTGAACCGCCCTCGCTTTGCCTGCCCCGCTTTTGTCCGGTAACCGCATCAGCAGCGAAAAGTGGCAAGGTCCGTCCGTGTCTTTGGGCAGAGAGCAGAGGAGGGTGTGTTAGTGGTTGGCCACTTGCCTTAATTTGGTTCCTTTTATGTTTGCATGTATATCCGTATTAACTTCATTGCTCTAATAGTTGTTTGTTTGTGGATTTCAGGTGGCTTTGCCGAAGAATACAGAAGAAGATACCGGTGTTCGCGTCCGTACCGCGCCGATTTTTTCGCGTCGTTTCCGGTATGTGTATTTTCCTTATATTAGTTTAGTTTCTTTTCTTTTTCATTTAACATGATGTGCTGCCGTTCCGTGAGTCTACCGTAGCGCTGCAGTCTGAGCACCCTACCTTGGCAGCTTTTGCATCGTCCGTGAACCGCCCTCGCTTTGCCTGCCCCGCTTTTGTCCGGTAACCGCATCAGCAGCGAAAAGTGGCAAGGTCCGTCCGTGTCTTTGGGCAGAGAGCAGAGGAGGGTGTGTTAGTGGTTGGCCACTTGCCTTAATTTGGTTCCTTTTATGTTTGCATGTATATCCGTATTAACTTCATTGCTCTAATAGTTGTTTGTTTGTGGATTTCAGGTGGCTTTGCCGAAGAATACAGAAGAAGATACCGGTGTTCGCGTCCGTACCGCGCCGATTTTTTCGCGTCGTTTCCGGTATGTGTATTTTTCTTCTATTAGTTTAGTTTCTTTTCTTTTTCATTTAACATGATGTGCTGCCGTTCCGTGAGTCTATCGTAGCGCTGCAGTCTGAGCACCCTACCTTGGCAGCTTTTGCATCGTCCGTGAACCGCCCTCGCTTTGCCTGCCCCGCTTTTGTCCGGTAACCGCATCAGCAGCGAAAAGTGGCAAGGTCCGTCCGTGTCTTTGGGCAGAGAGCAGAGGAGGGTGTGTTAGTGGTTGGCCACTTGCCTTAATTTGGTTCCTTTTATGTTTGCATGTATATCCGTATGAACTTCATTGCTCTAATAGTTGTTTGTTTGTGGATTTCAGGTGGCTTTGCCGAAGAATACAGAAGAAGATACCGGTGTTCGCGTCCGTACCGCGCGCGTTTTTTTCCCGTCGTGTCCGGTATGCAATTTTTTCTTCAATTATTTTCTTGATTTTTATTTTCCTTGCAGATACATGTAACTGGACCCGTGACTAAAGATGATATTCGTGTCGTCCCGTGCTGTTGTCTTTTATAGCGAAGATCAAAGAATATACATGTACGCATATATTCTGGTATGTATTTCAAGATGTATTGTAGCCTGTTTATATCATTGCATTACCACATGTATATGTATTTCATTTTGAATTTGAAGTAGCGATGACACTCCCTTTAGTAAATTTGCAGGCTGTTATTGAAGAATGTTGTAAATCGATGTTTTGTGAGATAAACCACTAAGGATAAACCTGTAGAGTTATTTCATACTTAAATCCACATATTGCAGGCAAGATACGATTACTGTTGAAATGATTGCAAACTATTTACATGTAGTTTTTTAATGTCAAAAAAGTTGCAAGAGAGCAGTTACATTATTGATAATGCCTTGTATGATTCGATTACAGATCACAGAACCGTAAATTTGCTGTCAACTTCCATCGTCAAAATTTATAATCGACGAATCTCAAACCAGGCAATCTTGAAGTAAGTTATAAACAATTTAAGTTGTAAAGCTTTTGTTTCTGTTATCAAGTTAACGTTTCAAGGTTTATTTATTGAATACAGTTGCTAAATTACATGAGTACGTCTATAGGGATTAAACAATAAATGATATAATCTTGATCTCAAAATGATGTCTTAAAGCTGCTCGCTCTCGGTTACCGCTGAAAAAAAAACATTTTTAAAAAAATTTGACAATCTTGTTCATTAATATAAAACTAAAGCCTAGAATAAAAAAAAAGCAAAATCTAGGTAGGAATTTGCAGAAATCGTTTGAAAAGGTCGGTTACACGGCACCGCTACACTATATGTTAATATTGAAATTTCAAAAGCGTTTGCAACGCTTTTGAATTTGGTAGCGTATTTTTTCAAAATTTAGAGATATACGTGATATGAATTTATATGGAGCCTTTTTATATCACCAATGTTCTAAAATACGTTATTTACATACAGTTTGAAGAAATTATTTTTTTTACCAAAATCTGAGAGCGAGCAGCTTTAATATGCGTTTTAATATATGTTGTAGATTTCCAGAGAACAGGCGAATTCCTGGCTCCGAGCTTCTAGACATTCCATGAGCACGACCTCAGATTCAGGTTTTTAAAGAATCTATACCTTAAGCAATCGTCAAAATGTGAAAAGCGGTATGTAGTTGGCTGTAAAGATTATGAAGATACCTTTAACTTGCTACATAATTCACGGGCTGGTTCGAGAAGGAATACCGGGGTATACAAAATTATTGTTTTCTTCTTTTATACGAATGATTGTCATTAAAACATAAAATTAACAGTATCCAGATTGTGTTCTATAATTTATATTAAATGATTACAGGCGACCGTGTATAAGAAGTCAGCTCTATAAGAAGTGAGTTGTATGCAGTCACTACATGTGGAGCCGCCTTGATGTAGTGGTCTGAGCGCGTTCACTTCAGGATCGGAGAGACCCGGGTTCGATCCCCTTACGTGCCAAGTAGAGTCAGTGTCCTTTAGCAAGACACGGCTATTTCAACATTGCCCCTCACTGTCTTCGAGGTGTGAGACTCGAGAGCGATTAAAATTTGATTCCATTTAAAGTGAGTCTCGAGAGCGATTAATATTTGATTCCTTTTAAAGTGTGTCTCGGCAGCGATTAAGATAAGTTGTAAGAACTTGTTTCGCAACCGAAAGAAAATAAATTGTCTTAACTTAAATGAATAATTATTTTAATGTGTTCAAGCAATGCATTTGACTTATTAAAATATACAATATGTAAAATATTGTTAAATATGATTTCTATTAAAATGATGGAACATTTTTGCAATTAAAATTCAGGTTCTAAGACGTCTTACACTTGCAGAACTGGAAGACACACTCCCAGAATGGTTGATCGCAAATTATGAATGGGTTAGAATGCACTATTTCTTGTTTTTGAACACAACGTAAATGCCAGAAGCTCACTAAAACCCGTGTTGGAACGAGATAGTTATGTATATTTTTAATCTATTTACACTAGTCTCGCTAAAATTTCAGATGTACTTGTCCATCTTTCAATATTTGAAAGTTGATTTGATAGTTCATATGATAGCTTATTGAAACTTTTCTGTTTGAGAAGCAAACGGCAGATATTGACCACATTGCACGGAAATGAAGGCTGTTCATGATCTACACCGGTTGCAAAGGAAACATTATTTGACGCCAGCAGCATATAAGAGTTAATTATAACATGTATGACATTCGTGGTTATTGGTGCTGAACGAGTTTAACGCCCGTATCAACCTTATTTCGGTTATCTTACTAGGTGGGCAGTTTACCCAACCATCGCTCCCGGGGGAAACCAGCACTACACTCCTATGCTCCGGTAGATACTTTCTCCTATAAAGAGACATGACCGGTGACAATCTCGAACACATGACCCATGATCGTTGAGAGGTTACAGTGATTTCAAGTCATCGACTCTAGCCACTCGACCACCGATGTACTTCTGGGTAGTTATTTGCTAGATTATTTCTTTTAGAAGTTTGAATTAGTTTATACTAATTTATTTTAGCTCGATTGTGAAGAAAGCCTGTAGCTTATCGAGTCACTCTCGAGTCCGCTTCCTGGAAAAACCAGTACTGGTGTCATATGAGGAAGTACGGTCGTGACCCCAGTGGGGCTCGAACCCGCAAACACCACCGCTCCCCTCTAAAGTTAGTTATTTAACTATAACTTTAGCAATGCTTGTTTTTTTAAGTTTGAGTTTGAATTGAAAATGCTGAAGTTTTGCATTATTTTCAACTGGTTCAATGTCAGCTGTATATAATATTTTTCTCATTTCTGATAACTAACACTCAATTTGTCTGTTTTTTTCAGGATTTGATGTCTACATGACTGTTTCCACTTCAACAAACGTCACAGTTGGTGTGTTTAGCAACCAAAGACATAGTTCTTGTTTCCATAACTTTCGCTACAGATGTATTTCTGTTTTATGTACTGCCAAAGCAAATTAACAAGGCACGCTGAAGTTATTTACTTACTGTTGATTTTGAGTGATAGTGGTCGTCAGATATTTGCTGGTATAGTGCTGAAGATGAGAATTGTTGACTGCTGACTGCTTTAGTCTCAGGAAATGTACAAACGTGCTTGATTTACTACATGTATAATATCAACACGGGATGAAACCAGAAGTGACCGTTAACCAAAACGATTTTGACCACAGGGACAAAAACGAGATATCATTTTCAGCAAAACTCTTCACAGAGACATTTCAACTTGCTTTCAAATCTAATCACAGGACATGTTTTGGAGAAAAAGAGTTTCATGTTATGGAGCCAAGTGTTAAGTTTATGAATTTTGTGTAATTGTTTATGTTCCAGGCATTTATTTTGATGGCCATTGTTCAAGTTTGGATGTTATACTTACTCGTGGCATTTAAATTACCATGAAAGATGTCGGCAAAAATTGACTGTTATCTGAACAAGAAAAACAAACTATTTCTAACCTTGTTGTATAGATCGATAGTATATGATATAAATATAAAGCAGTATTTTTTCAATGATACTGTAAAAAATAAGAAATGCTCTCTGACAATATTTTATATAGATAAGGACGGCAATAAAACGTTCAAAAATATACCATTCTAATATATAATCTAGTCTACGCTTTGCTTCACTTCAGTTGGATTTTATCTCAATAGATATTTTGAAGTTATATGTTTCAGATCTACGTGTTATTCATAATTTGTTATTTATATTTAAAGCTTTAATACTGCTGAAAATGACCAGCAAAAGTACGGTCAAGAAAAGTTCTTACAACATGAAAAATGTCTAGAAAATTAAAAGAAACCAAGTTATGCTCAACCATTTCTTTCATTAGTACATGCAATCACAAATTTATCATATCAAATTGATGGAAAATCATTTTACGACCAGGCGGATAAAAAACGATTTTGTCATTTTTCAACTATGTTCAATAGGAATGAAATTGTTGTATATATCTATGTTATTTAACTATAACTTAAGCAATGCTTGTTTTTTACCGATTCTAAACCATTGGTGAATGAACTTCATTAAATTGCGATTATCATATTTAAGGGTATACTCACTTTAAGTTAACTGCTATTTCAATTTTAATGTATTATAACGTCGAAATAGTATTTGAAAATAGAAGCATTTTCTTTAACCGTTCTTCCTGTTCACACATATACGTCGCCATCCTTTCTGTCTAGGCAGGTTGTATGTCTTGCAGTTTATAATATTGTATGAATTAGTAACAATGATAACAATGATAACAATAACAATGATAACGATAACAATGATAACAATAACAGTGATAACGATAACAATAATAATTTTAACAATAACAGTGATAACAATAACAATGATAACAATAACAGTGATAACAATAACAATGATAACAATAACAATGATAACAATAACAACGATAACAATAACAGTGATAACAATAACAGTGATAACAATGACAATGATAACAATAATAGTGATAACAATAACAGTGATAACAATAACAGTGATAACGATAACAATGATAACAATAACAACGATAACAATGACAACGATAACAATAACAGTGATAACAATAACAATGACAATGATAACAATAATAGTGATAACAATAACAGTGATAACAATAACAGTGATAGCAATAACAATGATAACAACGATAACAATAACAACGATAACAATAACAGTGATAACAATAACAATGACAATGATAACAATAATGATAACAATAATAGTGATAACAATAACAGTGATGACAATAACAATGATAACAATAACAGTGATAACAATGAAAATGATAACAATAACAATGACAATGATAACAATAACAATGACAATGATAACAATAATGTAACAATAATAGTGATAACAATAATAGTGATAACAATAACAGTGATAACAATAACTGTGATAACAATAACAATGACAATGATAACAATAGTGATAACAATAACAGTGATAACAATAACAGTGATAACAATAACAGTGATAACAATAACAATGATAACAATAATGATAACAATAATTATAATAACAATAATAATGATGACAATAACAACCACAATATTTAAAGCACAAATAGTATAAGTATACTGTAAACCATGTCAGTAATTTTTGCTCTTTTTATAGAAGCCACATTCCATTGTACAATAGAATATACATACTAGTTTTCCTTGTTTCAGAAATAAGAATTGACGTCCGTTGTGTTGTTTTGTTGTATATTAACAGTTCAATTAATAGACATTTACTACATTTATTTAAAAGCTCTAGTAATTCAATGTTAATGAAAACTTGAGATCAACAATTTAATTAGTGTGAATAATTATTACCCTTCAAACTGACCATCAGAATCAAAGTTTAAGAAAGTCATTCAACATTGGTTTTTACTGTGAGAAAAATGAGTGTTGGAGCCAAAGTTTTACTTAAAGTAAAAAAAAATACAGTAATTTCCATTGAATACAGTTGAAATCTTTTTGGACTATCCTGGTGAAAATTTGAAAAGCTACATATTTTCACTTCTACTATGATCTGCTAATGACAGAAATATGAGAGCATTAATTGTATTTTAAGTTTCTTACTTGACTATGATGTAGTATGTCCATTTTAAAGTGTTGCATAATTTTGATATACATGTACATGTTTTTATAGCTAGAGGCATGATTTAAGTCCCTTGATCACTTTGGATGTCTTTTCGTTGTTCTAGGAGTTTAACGCTCATTACAACTGTATTTTTTATCATTTTAACATGCGGACTGTTTACCTAACAATCTTTTCTGGGAAGAACAAGTACTAGACTCCTAGCCTCCGTAAGAAACTGCCCTACTTTTCACATTACGAGAAATGGTCGATAGCAGGGCTCGAACCTATGACCCTCAATCAATGAAAGGTTACATGGATTCCAAGTTAACTACTCTAAGCATTCGGCATTAAAAATTTTTTTGAATGTCAGGGGACTTGAGAGGTCTTCGCTGGTCTTGAGCATGGATTCTCCTACCTCCCCCTCCCACGACGGAGTAGGGTTGGGTAGCCCGCTCGCAGCAATAACCTGACATTGGCATTAAATTTATATATTCATCGTGCAAACCATTGCGCATGTTTACAGTCCAATTACGCTTTTGGTATTGATTAATGTTATTTTTGGTAATCAATGCATTTTTGATATACTGACTGTAGCTAAGATTGAACGAATGTGCATGTATGTGTAGCGGTTGCGAAAATAAACTTGTAGTTGGCTGACGAGCCTCATCTCTTGTAAAAAGTGTTTTGTTTTTATGAATCCATAATGAAAGTAAGATATATAGGTAATGGTTTTAGGAAGATACATGGTAGCGAAAATATAGGTAATAAATGATTTATGCTCGTTTGAGGGATAAAGGTTTATTGTCAATATGTTGTATAGGCATACGACTACATAAATGATATGTTCTGTTCTGTTCTGTTCTGTACTATTAAAGTATTTGTAGAGTTCTTGTCTTTTTTGTTATTAGTTATGAAGACACTTAGTACCGCGGTACCAGGAAAAAACCGGGCTAATATCTATTTTAATATTAATTTTTAAGACTGAAAGATGGTGACATTTCCGATGCTCATTAAGCACACACTGTCTTGTTTAATGTCGCTAAAACAGTAGTTCTGGGGTCTGGTAGTCAACGATATTAATAACTATCTTTATTGTATTATTTCTATCTTATGAATAATTTGATATTTTTTCTTTATTATCTTTGATATTGCATATCAAATATATTTTATCATAAATCCACTGTACATTGAATCTAGTAAATCAATTTCCTGACGTGTGGCGTTTAGAAACTTCTTTAGAAGTACATGTAACAGCTGTTGTTCTCATTATGACGCGCTGTGTCCGTAAAAGTTCGTTGGCATTAAAAAAAATCAGCATGATAGGCCGTAAAACATTGAAATTAATGGTCGTGGTCTTGCAGTGTTCTAATAGATATTCTGGTGCTGGCTGATACGTTCTGCCAAGTTGAAGGAGGTACGCTCGCCTTCTCACGAAATCATGCTTTCTTAATAAGTCTTAAATGTTGTGTTCTTAGACATTTATCTGTCTGGATGTTCTGTTATAGAGTGTTGTCCACTGTCAGCACATATATCGCGGGAAGTTTCTTTTTGGGCCACTTCTTTAAAGCAAAGAAATAAAGCTAAGAATTAATTAATGGACCTGCTGGTGAAAGAATGCTCCAGCTCCAGCTCCAGCTCCAGCTCCAAACTTCACAAACAAAAGATTAAACAGTGTCTCGAGCATACGACTTCATGAATAAAAATATCGCAAAGGCAAGCACGCTAGCTCTGCATGTGTGCTGTCGGGTTTTATGTTACTCTACGGAATGTTTGGACTTGTAACTTTCCTATTGACTTATCTGCAATACTGATGATTAACAGATCGATCACGTTCAGGTCAGCTGACATATTATCAAAGACCTATAGTACTTGCAAAACTTGTTATTAATAACAAAGTACCACATGCCCTACTGACTGTGAATATACACTTTGCAACGAGTGCAGATCATGATCACTCTGTACATCAATATCCTATAGTAATGCTGTGTACTGTAATATTGTGAACTGAAGTACTGTATAGTAATACTGTACAATACAGTATAATAGAACTAGATGGTACATGTATATTGTTTTTTAATAGAAGAGGGTCATTGCTCCTATACCGCTCACCTGAGTCAACAGAGAACTTCTGCAACCTATGAGTTTAAATGAATATAATATAAAAATAAGATTAAATTATGACCACAAGTTTTAGAGAAGAAGAGTTTAGAAGACTCTTTGGCCACACCAAATTGATTTGTTGGTCATCAGATATTCTGTTAAAAAATCTGGAGTGAGCAAGAGAATTTAAACATATTGGAAAATTTGGTCCATTAAATTTCCTTTAAGCGAAAAATAATGATTGGTAATTAAGTTAAAGTAGTGTGCAGAATATTACTATGCTCTAGAATCTTAACCGTAGCATCAAAATAACAAAATACAACTAGAATCGGGAAGTTTAAAAATGAAATAATTGCAAATAAACAAGCGTATTTTGAAATTGAGTTAGTTATTTTTTTATTTTTTTATTTATTTATTTTTTTTTTTTCGGGGGGTTAAGAGATATTAAAGAGAGCAAATCCGATGACCAATTTATTAATTTGGTGTGGCCTTAAATTTGAGATATTTTCCAACTGTGAATGGCTTTTTGCAAATTCTTGTAGTTTTCCCGATTTCCTGGTTAAATGGGACCTGTGTGGTATCTCCGTCCTGAAATTTAAGTAGTTTTTAATATATAGAAACATATAGGCGAGTAAATATTTCAAGTGAATTTAAATTTGCATCCTCGTAGATTCGTGAATATTAGGGAAAATCCTCGCAAATTTTAAGCAATTTACAGTACCAAATTTAATGTGGCCTACTGTTTCATAACAAATTTGCTAAATTACTATATTACTAACCACTTATTTACTAATTATAACACTACCCTTATGTTCTTGCAAGAACACGAGTACCCAGAGACTGTTGCTAAAGGTAGCGAGTTTGCCCTTACAATAGCAACTTTCAGCAGTAAAAGTAAAAACCTCAAAAGGCAAGGTAAAGGTAATAAAGACCACGCCGCTCACATCCTCTCTGAAACAGAAGTGGATCAACTGTATGAGCACGATCAATTTGGAAGTCGGGATCCCAACAGCCTGATTAATACCTTATGGTATAATAACACCACGCACTTTGGCATTCGCGGAGGCGGAACTGAGCACAGGCATGGCTTTTTATGCACACATGTGAAAGAATATACAATTTTTAGCATCAGAAAATATAATTTTGAAAGTAAATACACTATATCTTTTGTAGGATTGTATATCATAAATAGAGGATAATTGTTGGTTTCGGTGTAAGATCACGTTATAATTTCATCGAGTGGGCACCAAAAGTGATGTTTTCACGAGTGGCGCAGCCACAATTGAAAATAATTACATTTTGTGTTCACAAGTGAAATTATTGTAATATGACATCCATACCAACAATTTTTCTGTTTATTTCATGTCTCAAAATCTACTTTTGCCGAGTTTATTTCATTAAAATGTCGAAAATCGCGGGAAACGCCACCAAAAAGCATCGCAAGCACGACGTCATTTTAAAGATGTCGTCTTTTTATGGTGTCTAACATTATGAGGATCTTACTTGGCCTGCTGTGGAGGACTGGGTTGTTCCGACCAGAGGGAAAGCGGGGGGATAGGAGGAACCGAGCGAAACGAGGTTCCGACTTCCCTCTGCTTTCCCGAGGGTCGGGACAACCCAGTCCTCCACAACAGACCATGCAAGATCCTTTTTCTTGCATACTTTATTTGATTTCATTGCAGTTTCTACGAGAAAACCGCTAAATAGGCCCTACTATGTTGAGCGGTAAATCAAAACTTTATGTTGATTAAATACAATTCCCGGCATGGAACCCCTTTGCGTAGGAAATTTGGTAGGTTCACATGTGAATTAACCACTGTTTATGTATCTAGCGCTAAAAACATAGTGCTTGATCGCATCTAAAACTGTACTTTATTTACGTTGTGAAACAAAAAAATGATTATTAAATCCTAAACAGAAATTCTTCTGACGCACGTCCAGTTTAATTGATTAATGCGACTATACCACCGACACTGACTTAATTACACAGTGACGTCATTTATCAAGAGAAGCTGTGACGTCATTACCGCCATTTTTGTTTTGGAAAACGTATGAATGCAAGTATGTTCTTTGAAATGTGAATAAATTATGTTGCTATACATTTCTAAAATTTGATGCTCTTGCTTGTGACACCATAAAAGGCACCATTTCTTTTCGCAATCAACTCTCGCTTCAAATCTACATGGATATTGGTTACCAACAATTTTCGTAATTTGAACCGTTAAATTGCGTACCCTGAAAATTCGAACCATTCCAAAAATTCCTGTTACATTAACTTGAAAAGTATTAAAGTGTTTGCTTTCTTATGAGACATTTGTTTACATTTTCGAAAAACAATTCAATCTTTCACATATAAACCGCCGTGAAACGTGCTTGGAAATAAAGCGTTCCAGGTACGAGTTGAATACACGAAAGTAGTTCGGATGCTGTCAAGTAAGCCCGAGATGTACTTTCCCTAGGGAAAATATAGATTGATCTCTTCCCTCCGCGTGCTGGGATCCGCCAATACTTTCCCCGGGGGGTATGCAAGAATCAATATTCTTGGTATACGCTTTGATGTTAATCTTGGTAACCAATTTTGATAATTTTCACTGCGTGGACAGTGAGTTTATCGGAATATAATCCACCGTTATATTTCGATAAACCACCAAAAAACATAAGATAATAACTGGTATGCAAGGTTCAGTCAGTATCAGCATTGTCGAAATAGTTGTATTGCTTCAAATCATTATTGCTATTATTTCTACTGTCAATTAAAACGCATAATTTTTTCTGCCAGACTCGTGTAGACAATCCGGTAATATCAGTCAAGCACATTTTTTTTCTGTAATATAAAAAAGATTTTTCTCAATCTGTTTAGACAGCTGATGTGGGGGGATATTAAACTAGGTTTTGATGACGAGCTTAAATGCGAATACCTTGAGTACAACGAAAGGCAGACTAAAACTAGAACAGGCGCCAACCCAACAAGCATACGTTTGCAAAAACCAAGGATGTATGCTACAGGAACAGACAGATGTCCCGTCAAAATGTATAAAGCGTATGCAAATCACAGACCAGCAAATTTCTCCGGTAAATAATTTTATAAATGCCTTTTAAAGTTAGTTTTGTAAAATTTTAACCATATGGAACTTTCATGTTTTCCCGATAATCGATTAGACGCGGCTTTTACACATTAAACAAAGAAGGGAGATTTCGGTTTAATCCAATTAAATAAAAAACCGTGTAATTAATCGTTTTTGCTTCGGTCAGACGAATTAATATTATTTTTCCTCTTTATAATGATGTAAATTTCAAAAAGATTAATTTGGTATTTCACTTACCTTTTTTAATTAAAAAAGTACCACCGCGTTTTCCATATGAAATGTTAAGGATTGCAAGACTTTTAGTCAGCTTTTTGGGTCATTTGTCTCAGTACTTTGACCCATACATAGAACATCAATTATAAGATTGTTTTTGCTTCAGTGATATCGGCAAGGGAATTATATCAACTATAAATTGGTGTAAAAATAAATAAAATATTTGAAGGATTTCGCTTACCTTTTTAATATTTTTTATAAGTACAGTCAGTTAAAAATGTAATCGTAATACAGATCGGGCGCGTCCGTAATTTTCACGGAAGTTGTCGATTACTATCGTATTAAAATTGTGATGATTTTGTATTGTATTGTTGCTTTAAAACGTAAGGATGGCATAACTTATATGAAAAGGAAAAAAGTGAATAATGATTGTACCAATCTTTGAACGAGTCTCGGTATGCTTTATTCATGTGTAAATTAAATGAGTAAATTAAAAGGACTGCATTCGGTTAAAGTTATATCTGTATTGTAGCAAAGTGACTAAATTTCACACTTGTTTCAACTTAACGTAAACAGGTAAATGTAACACCTGTGAAAAAAAGATTTTGTGTATACATTGTAATTTTTACACATTTTCACGGGACTGTTGTAATGTCACACAAACACACATATACACAAGTACGTATGTCACTTTCAAATTGTGACGCTTATTTTATATGAAAGAATTTGTTTTCAGAATCCGTTCGTCCGGATAGATCTCACCCGTCATAAATGTGGTGATGTTGTTGTTTTTTTTGCTTTGCTATTTGAGCGTATTTTGACAGTCGTTTACTTCTACTTTGGTCCCCCTATAACCATTTTGTAACTTAAAGGTGGTTGACAAATGAAAAAGTTAAGACCGGTCAGAAATCGAAATCAGGTACATGTAATGTCGAAAACTAATGTTTGTGAATTACAAAAAATGTATGTACTTTTAGTATTTTGATCAAATATCAGAAATTGAAAAAGAAAATGCAAATAAGATGTTATTACGGTAAACTTACATATTTTAAAGAAACTTAAAATCTGTCATAAGAATTACCACTTGCGTTTTACAATATACCCCGGGGCAATAAAACACTAGAACGGATATGGATTATTAGGGTGCAATAAAAGTCTTTGTTAGTCTTGGTAATTTATTACCCTATATGTGTGTATTATATATATCTTTTTTATTGTACACCCATCTCAGAAACAATGAAATGTATTTTAGTTAGTTTAATAAATGTATTTCTGTTTGCTTTTAGAGAACAATTAACTACTGTGGAAAGGGACAACGAAATAAAGACCTTACTTGATTATTCCTTTTATTAACAAAAGTAACCTTTAAATAACTCGCACTTTAAAATAATTTTTTCGAAGAAACGTTCATGATTTCATGTGAATAATTTCAAAATAATCCCCGACACTTAAGTGTGTCGTTGAAGCTTCTGCTGTAGCACATTTATTTCTATCTTGTAGAATTTACGCACGTGTAACGTTGGCGTCAAGCACACGGGAAACAGTACCGTAATTAAATAAACGATAGTAACATAATTTGTAAGTTATGTAAATAACAAATTTTCAAAGATGACGCACACGTTCATGCATTGTGTCTATCGTGTTGTTTGTTTTTTTCACAGCTAACAGAATATAAAATCGATGACATCGATTTTGTATATGCCTAATGAAAACTTCGTTATTTCATTGTTTCACAATTCAATATTAGAATCAAGCTACCAATCGCTTTCATATACTAAAAATTGCGCGGACCATCTTTTTTAAAGGTAGTTTTTGTTAGCTTTTAAGTTTAGAGAACTAATTATTTTCAAGATATACAACCACTTATGGCTTTTAAGCACGTGCGAAGAAAAAAGAAAACTGTGAAAGTGTGACTGTCATTGTGGTACATGTTGGTGAAGCCGTGTATGATTTATGTTGTGAAGCTTCACTTAATTATATTAAATGCGGATGCTTTGATATAATATGTGATTCAATTTAATAAAATTAATTCAACAATATAAAGATTAATAGCTTATTACTCCTGTAGTTTGTCCGCATGATCCTGTCAACAATTATTACACGAATAGCTCTGTGCATTGCATAGATTTAACAAAAAGTTAATGAAATTCAAGGGTATATTCATGAAAAAAAAAACATTTCCCCCCTCAAACTGATAAATCTATAATAGCTCTATTATTCAGATCAGTGTTGCTTCATTTCTCTGTATTTTACAACAGTTGCTTTTTAAACATACAATGTAATAGTACAAAAAGATAGCTGGGATGAATGCAATAAGATTAAAGATTTCTATTTTAGCGTAATACACAGTACATCTTAATATCCTCGGGCTAATATTACGCAAGCAAATATCGATTTTTATTGATAATCAGCGGTTTTCCGGTCTGTTTCGGAAAATTTACGACCGCAAGCGAACTGTCCGGCCGCTACTACCTGTTTATCGATTTTCTGACCAGCCTTATCATTGCTAGCGAGTAGAGAACAAAATGTTCCATATGTGTTGCACCTGCTTCGGGACAATATAGAAATCATGTGTTTTTTTGCAAGACCATTTTATGCGCAGATTTTTTTCTAACCTTCTGCATCAACGAATGCAGAAACCAAAATTATCTTTCGATCTTCAAATTAATTACAGTACACTAGAAAATACCGGGAACACATCCCAGTATAGAATTTGATTACGAAATGGTGAGAAAATGTGTTATTGGCCTGGTAGCTGTAAGTGAAAGGCCCCGTGTTCGACTCCCAGTCTGGCTCCAAATTTTTTCTCACCCCGTGAAAAACACGTCTTAAGACTCTTACTGAATTTTTGGTTTTTAATAATTTAGAAAGTAAACTACTTACATGTTTTATGCGCCGATTATCCGGTGATGAACATCCTGTCTACCTGGCTGCTGTCACACACACAAACCAACCATCAGAGTTTGATCAGTGGTTCCTCCGCGGTGCTATTGGAAGATTCTGCAGATGTTATAACACGAAAAAACGTGCGTTAACCCTACAATATATGTAAATAATGCCTTATGTATGTCATGTACATTGTATTTCTTTAATCAATCACTTCCTTTTACAGCTCCCAAGAAGTAGTTGCTAATCAGTTCATCTACGGTGTGACCGGGGTGGTATATGATTTTGTAAAACATTTTTTAGTTAGAGCTCTAGCACCTTTTTCTACATTCAGTTTTTTATTGCATTTGTGAAATTTAACTAGGTTTTAATGTAACGATTAGCAGCTTCTCCTTGGCTTTATCTTGTATTTATATGTAAACTAATGTGCTTTTGTTTTAATGATTAGTCTCTTATAATTCATTATTGAATGGCAATGTATATCATTTGATGTTATTCTGTTTGTAAATGTGTCATGTGATATACATTGATGAGACTCTAATAAAGATTTATAATTTTTACATTTCATAGTCGAATCTCTACAAAGTCAGTGAACCGGAACTCAGTAACAATAATGATTTATAGGATGTTTAAGCAAAACGGAGCCGCCTTGGTGCAGTTGTAACGCGCTCGCTCAGCGTTCCATGTTAGTCTTCATTCAAACGTTTGATGAAGCCTTAGCGTGAAACATTTTCCAATCAAGTCATTTTGTAATGGCCTTGACCTCAGACAATATGTACTTCTTTATAAAGCGACATAGCACAACTAACTGTCGTAAACTTCACGCAGACGCACATTAATCCCCAGAGCAGCAGACGAACATGAATTCATCGGAATCCACAGAACAGCACACGAACATGAATCCACCAGAAACCACAGAGCAGCAGACGAACATGAATCAACCGGAACCCGCAGAGAAGCACACGAACATGAATCTACCAGAATCCACAGAGCAGCACACGAACATGAATCCACCGGAATCCGCAGAGCAGCAGACGAACATGAAGCCACCTGAATCAACAGATCAGTCGCTGAACATTAATCCGAAGAGCAATGGACTGCGGACTACTGGGATAGAAAAATCCACTTATCCGCGTGTCAGACAACCCGGACATAGGAATCCCACACCCACGTGTACTACCGTTTGGACAGAAACAGCAGCATCCCTTGTCACAATTGCAAAGAGTTTTTCTGTTCCTCAGTGGATATATACAATTTACAATATTATGAACTGAAATGGGATGAGGCAACTTTCCATATACACTTTCCAAATTGTTCTGTAGATTTTATACTTTTGAAAATGCAAAAAAAATGGTTATAACAACTAATGCTGCTACTGCTACTTTTGTTGTTATTGTTCTTTTCTTTGTTTTTACCGGTCTTATTGTTTTATCATGGTTATTTATCACAAACATCTACTGCTGCTGGTCCTAAGGCTACTATGGTTTCTTCTAAAATCATCATCATCATCATTATTATTATCATTATTAAAATTGTTATTATTATTATCTTCATCATCATCATGCTATGGGGAAAATCGTGAAAAATCTAGATGGAGACATATAGGTCATATGCGTCATGAAGTTAAGCGTATCGTATTATTTCTATCGAAATAAATTAGTCTCCATCTAGATTTTTTATACTTGGGGTACAAAGCAAATTTAGTTTTTGCCTTAAAACAAGTAGGTAGTCACCTTCATCAATAACTGAAAATTTTAGTAATGGATACGCGATTGTATCTAATACATCACCCATTAAAAATACAATTATTTTGCTGATGAAATTACTTGATTTATATGTACTCATAAGAACGTGACAAAAAGCCGAGATAAAGTCATTCATTGTCATTGAATCAGTTGAACCCGGGGTTACCGCCTTGAACAGTCAGTTATTTTAACAGATATAAATCTAGCGACTTAGTCCGAAATCCAATTGAAACGACAGAACTTTATATACAGTATATTCATTTACTGGCCGCTTAATAATAAACGTGATAAATAAGGGGTCCACAAAAATAGATTTGATAAATTTTCTTAACACTGGTCGGCTGAATTCTAAAATGGAATCAACCATTTTTTAATTTTCACAGTATCAGTGGTTTTTCAATTTTTTTGACTGTACAGCAGACAGTGTAGATCATGATCAGACTTCACGGATGAGAAGGCTGATCATGATCTGCGCTCGTTGCATCACCGGCATCACTTGCTGCCAGCTTAGTAATATAAAGGGGCACTCCCTACATCAAGCAGGTTATATACTCCATTCAAAAATAATGTGTTCAACGAATATAAAATTATAAATAAATACTATTTCAAAGAACGACTTATATCGAAAAATGTTTCAGTTCAACATAGAGGCCTTTTGTAATAAATCGCTATCCACCCATTAATTGAACAACAACATCTGTACATAGCGTATTGAATGGTTTACGATAATTCAACATACATTTTGTATTTTGAAACGCTGATTTTATCGATACTGACTGGAATATATAGCTTAAACTTTTAAGTTATGTAATAATACTTGCAAATATTCTATTATTTATGATTTGAAGTAATTTATTTTTGACATAATTTGTAGGGCGTGTCTCTTTTAAGACAAGCACAAGGATATAGCTATGAATGAACAAAGAAGCAAGTATTCCAAGTTGACTCGCTTTTAGAAATTGGTTGTTCTGTGTTCTAAATGGTTGATTTCTGAAGTTATATTAACAAAACGTACCGGATCACTGAAAATAGAGTAATGCTTTCTCAACAGAATCAACTACTTATCAATAGTGTTGACATTCTATGTGATCTTCTGACCTAATTTTTGGCTATACGCTAAGCCCAGTTTCTAGTATATCACGGCAATGGAATGTTAACGTTAACGTTGCTAGGCGTAACAGACAACTTTCTCTTTGGCATCCGCTAAATCTCATCTAAATTTGCCCATAGTCCGACTGAAGGCATTTTGCTTTGAAAAATGGTAAAAATATGACACCGGAAGATCACGTGATATGACCAGACTGTAAGAAGGCAAATCTTGTTATAACATTTACATAGACTCTCTACATACAATTTGTACCTTTTGTCTAAAGTTTATACCTTGCGCTATCTCCGCGTTTCATTGACATGCATTATTACACTTTGACATGTCCAGGAGGTAAAAGTGTATCATGGCAAAGAAATTTACAAATAGTGCAAAAAAGTACTTTTTTAGAACGTTCCAGGAAGAAATTCCAATTGATATACATAAGAAACAACTGCTGCAAATTTATTGAGTAAAACTGCCTAAACTTTGAAATATAAAGAAACTGAGTCATAATTAAACTTACTGAAGATATATTGGACGAAACATTAGACGGTTATTAGCTTCCTCGAGTTTTAACAATAACAAGTACACATTAAGGTGCACGGGTCAAAAAGGGTACACATTAAGGTGTACGGTTAAAAAAGGGTACACATTAAGGTGTCCGGGTAAAATAAGTACACAATTAGGTACCCGGGTCTAAAAGGGAACATATTTAGGTGTCCGGGTCAAAAAGGGTACACATTTAGGTGTCCGGGTCAAAAAGGGTACACATTAAGGTGCCCAGGTCAAAAAGGGTACACATTTAGGTGCCCGGGTCAAAAAGGGTACATATTGAGGTGTCCGGGTCAAAAAGGGTGTACATTTAGGTGTCCTGGTCAAAAAAGGTACACATTAAGGTGCCCGGGTAAAAAAGGGTACACATAAGGATGCCCGGGTAATAAAGGGTACACATTTAGGTGCTAGGGTCAAATAAAGGTACACAGTAAGATGCCCGGGTCAAAAAGGGTACACATTAAGGTGTCCGGGTCAAATTCTTTAAATTTAAGATATACTTTGCTCCAGCAACCTCTGTATGTGTGTTCGATGCTGTGGTCTCAAGTACGAGGTAATAAAAGTAAAATCTGGACATGTTTTCCTTAAAATTAAGTTCATGTGACCCGTTATTCAACATGTTTTCTGACTAACGTACAAAGCAAGCAACATGTTGTCTCCTTTAATGATTTTAAATCAACTTGACTAGATCTCAATAATGAGTTGACATCTGCTTCGAACGTTAGTGTGTGCTCATCTTTGTAAAGGTTCATATTTTTCATCATCATAGAACACATTTACCGCATCAATAGTGTATTAAAGGGAGTAAGGGAGTGTTGAAACTGGTACTTTTTCATATAATATATCTGCAAGAACAGGCCTATTCGGTAAATGATTGCAGAAAAACAAAAGCAAAGATACACGTTTCATCTTTATTTTTAAATAAAAAGGAAAAGAAAAGGCATATAGTAAGTACAGTACTTTTTATGACATTTATTCTGCTAACAAATTTTTACATTGGTTTATATATTGAATTGTGAAAATCGTTTCTGGTTTCGCTCGCTGTACATAAGTCATCTTTCTTGCACAAACATTTTTTTTTATTTTAGTGCTACATTTTGTTTTTCAATTTGAGACTGAACCATCAGCCTTAAGTTATATAGATGGGGACCCAAACTGCCGTTCATATAAATGATGATGATGATGATGATAATAATAATAATAATAATAATAATAATAATAATAATAAAAATAAAAATAATAACAAGTGACAGGAAATTGTCACAAAACCAGGTTTTCATTTTCCAGTCTGCTGGCCGAGCGCAAATGTGTTTTTAAAGTCAGTAGATATACATAATGTGAAAAAGAAACAAAGGTCTTCTTCTATATATTACATGTGTAAAAAAAGCAAAGGGCCATAATTCAGGCAAAATTGATCCAAACACAAAACCCAGACAATATGCCCAAGGGCACTTGATAACAATACTTCTGTGAGAGTTTGGTTGAAATCCCTTGAGAAATGTAAGAGGAGTTGTGCACAGAAGGAATTGTTTACACCGGCCCACCACCGACGTACCTCAATCTAATCACCAGGATTTTGTTTTCAGAAAAATAATAATTGTTTGCTCTGTGTGGGGTTTGAACCGCTGGTGTCATGAGAAATTTTGTCATCTTACTGTAACAGAATACTCCAAAGTATACAGGACTGGTAATCTATTCTAAAAATAGACAGTAATAACAGAGTATTCTCCCTTTTATAATAACAGAGTATTCTCCCTTTTATATATACTTAAATAAGGAGACACAAAATTGCTAATGGACGGACGGACGGACGGACGGACGACCAGGGGCATAACATTATATATTCAAAATTCTTTAGTTCACAATTATAGTTCTGTGAAAGTTTGGTTGAAATCCCTTGAGAAATGTAGGAGTTGCACACAGAGTATTTCTCTCTATATATTACATTATGTGGAAAAAACAAAGGCCCATAATTCTGTCAAAAATGATCAAATCACAAAACCCCGACAATATGCACCAGGGCACTTGGTGACAATAATTCTGTGAAAGTTTGGTTGAAATCCCTTGAGAAGTGTAGAAGGAGTTGCGCACAGAAGAATTACATATGTGAAAAAAAACAAAGGGCCATAATTAGGTCAAAAATGACCAAATCACAAAACCCCGACAATATGCGCCAGGGCACTTCATGACAATACTTCTGTGAAAGTTTGGTTGAAATCCGTTGAGAAATGTAGGAGGAGTTGCGCACAGAAGAAATTGTTTACGCCCGTCCGCCCGCCCGCCGACGTACCTCAATCTAATTTCCAGGATTTTTCCTTCGGAAAACCTGGTTAATAATAATAATAATAAAAATAATAATAATGATAATAATAATAATAATCGTTTATTGATACTAGAGTGATACATAGAAAAGTGTTTCCCAGGGCATATAATGAACAAACAACATTAACATAACATGACTGAACAAAAATGCACAAAATAGTAGCATACATATCAGTATAAAAACGTTTCCTATTCTGAAAGTTTTACTTAAACTATATCAAGTTTGTAGATATGAAATGGCATACAATTTCTGTATAAGTTTTGTCAACCGGGTTGCAAATGCTGTTAATAATGTTTTCTTGATTAAGATTTATTTCATGGCTTGTTATGTTAAGCGAATCAAGTAACGCTCCTCTAGAAATAATTCTATCACAGTCCAGGAGAAAACGCATTTCATCTTCGGCTGTGTTGCAAACCAAGCACAGTCTTTCAGATCGTAGTGTTTAAGGTCTCGCGTATCTGCCTCTTTCAATATAAATACTTTTTACACTACTTTGTACCCTATTTTTTATCGTACCTTACGTTTATTGGATCAATTGTTAAAATCGAGCCAATGTTAACAGAGTATAGCTGCCTTACGGCCGAACGCACAACATACAAACAAGTAGTTCCATATATACAGTTGTTAGGCCTTCAAAATTATATAGTAATAGATCTAAATAATTTAAAAACATTTCAGAATAGAATAATATTATTTCGTTATTGTTCTTTAAATTTGTAATTAATCGTAAACACTATTAATGCGCGAACGAACGACTTGGACATAAAAATTGATAACAAGTCGTTTTTTACAAAGAAATATACAGTCGGCATACGTAGTGCAGTTGGCAGAGATGTTGAAAATTGAATCTTCGCTGACTTACTGTAGCGGACGCGAGTTCGAAACCCATCTATTACAATTTTATTTTACATTTTTCTTCTGTTTTACTTATCATTTTAAGACTTCTTTAAACCATTTAAAACGATTTACAGCAAATAATCATAGAAAGCTTCATTCATTTCAAACTTAAAAGGATAATGTTAATAAGACATACTGTATACATATTATTCGATAACAGTAAAGTTCAGTCAGTAGTCGTGTCAGGTTTTGCTTGTACAACCAGAATTGGTTTCCTTGAGTTCTTTTGGGGCCATGCCTCAACATCAATCATCACCAATTTCTAGAATATTTACATGTCAGTTTTGTTTGTGGGCCCGCTGTGATACTTTGTATCACTGTTTTTCTTGTTCAGTTATTAATTTACTCTGTGTCTTCTTTGATCTTGCTCATTGTTCAGTTTTTGCCTACAATTTAGGATAGGAATTTATTTTGTATTATTGACACAATACAATCAACCCTATGGGCAAATCCCATAACTTTTGAATGACATTAAAAGTTGTGCAAACTTTGAATTTTCAGTTCAGTTTTGTAAAAATCCACTTCTCAGTTACCATTCACAGCTATGATACTTTATAGGTAGTCACTGAATGCAAAAGGTAAGCACATGGGTTCCTATCTCAAAAGTAAAGTTTACACATATGGTTAAAGGTCAAACTCTATGGACAGTTGTGTCTCCAGTTTGTTAATAACTTTACTCGTGCATGGGTTGTCCTGATATTTACACATGTATGTGTACAGTATGTGTTGTTCAGAGACCACTTTCAGTCCTTTGATTTACTGATGCAAACAGGTTCTATGCACATTACCTACTTTAAAATTTATCAATGAATGATTTCTAATCTATTTTTAGTAGTTAAATATTGGTCACAGGTAAAGCATCAACGCATGACCAGATGTGAGTCATCAATTTCCCACTACCAAGTTTTGAGTGCTAAATGCTTGTTTTGCAACAAAGTATATGATGATCATCTTAATTTCGTTTTGGAAGAGATCATCATAATTTTTAACTTTACTACTTAAGTTCTAAATAGTAAAAATAATTCTCATTTTTGTTTTTTGTTCCTTACTATTCTACAATCTTGTATTTTTCTTAAATAACTCCAGCTTTGCGACCTTCCTGTCTGAAGGAAAGGCCACACTTTTTGTAGTTTTTGGCAAAGAGAACTTAAAAATTAAAAATATTGTATCATTGTATTAAAAGAAGTAATGCATCTTTACTGTAGTACAATGAATTAAATAAAATAATTATGTATAACTATTTTTCTTTCTATTCTAAGACGTACTGTGAAATTGGTATATGTTAGTAACAACTGTCCCCATTATGTCAATACCCACATTTTATGTACTCTTGTAGCTGTTATTGTCATGTTGTTATATATGTAACCTGACAGAAATAAAATGGAAGTTGAGTTGAGTTGAAACTATGGAGTGAACTAACTCAGCTTCTTTTAAAAGACTAGCATATATTTTATCTGTTAAAAGTATCTTTTAATTCAAGTTTTAAAATGGTTTTGTGTAATGTATTATTATGTCTTATTGCTTCTATACGTACACAAACATGAGACTAAATAAAAAAAAAATGGAGTTAAGTTGAGCCGAGTTGCAAAACAATCATTTAGAAGTCTATTTTCTATTCAGTTCAATTCATTTTATTCACTCAGTATGCACATAGGTACATAAACATGAGGCACATACAACACATAATTTTCAAAATTTGATTGTACAGGCACATATTCACACTAAGGCAGAGGACAACCCTCACATTTTTCGCAATTGGTAAAATGATTATATTTATTAAGCAAACATTTAAGCTATTTGAGCTAACTTCAGACAGTATTGGTATTTATACACATTTATCGATTAAATTTGACAGGTGTTTATTACAGCACGTGCCGTTTTGACCTTTGACAACGGGTTATAGGTCCTGTGTAAAATCAAGTTACGGTCCGTTGTTAGCCTCAATATTTCGACTGCAAGACCGACCGATTTTACAAACTGATATTACATAGATGTCTGTCTTGGCATACAATTTGTTGGGCTAGCTCCGTTGTTCGCCAAAGTGAACCGTTGTTTTTGTTATCACGTGTTAGAAATTATGTGATTTTGTCTTTTAAATTTAAAAATAACGCGTGTGTTTCCTAGACGAGTTGTGCTATTTGTATTGTTTTTCAGTAGTATTCATAACTTGGATTTATTTAGCAAAAATGTGCAAACACGGAATTCTCGGAATTTTACCTGCTACAGTAGGAGCCTGGTAAAAAGTAAGATATGTCAATTTTATTTCCGTAGATGTATTGTTATTAGTTCTGGCTTCCAAAACTCTAAATGCCGCTATTTTAATATTTTGTTTTTCGTCAGCTGCGGCTTTAGAGTTTTGGATCAGCCCTACTACGAATCCTTACCAGAATAACAGATCATGCAAATTTTCATCTAATGTACGTTAAGTAGGGAAATATGATCATGTTTGGGTCATATATTTATAAATTCATCTTTTCAAACCAATCACGGTGTTCTACAACCAAAGTTGACTACAAAAACACCGATTTTTCAAACCTACATCATTGTGTTTACATTTACAACGGACTTTCCAAATGCCTGCTCTCGCGAGATCTCGTATGATGCAATCGCACTTATTTTTCATGTAGTTCAGAACGCTTGATATTTTCCTTTTGTTTAGTGTTTAGATGATATAAAGAACGAGTGTAAATATACAATAGCATTTACCACTATGTTTTTTTATTTCAAAAGAAATTTACTTTATTTTCGACGCGGAACAGACCTTGACAGTGTTCGCGCCAAAACGCACGTGCTCATGTAAATAAATAAACTGTCCCCGTGACCTCAATCGGAACCTTCGGCGATTTCCCGCAGAGATCCCTTTCCAAAGGTTCTTGGAAACGGTCACGTGATAACTGTCAAATCGGCAAGATGGCGGCCAATTGGTGAACATTCTGACCTGTTCGAAACTTTTGTAAAGCTTTACGTTAAATAGATAAAATTTGATATTCAAATTTAGCAAATTAAAAGATTATGGTCTGATCAATAAAATTATTTATTGTTTTCACTTATTGCTCATGAAATACTGAAATGCGAGCGTGTCAGATTCCTGGCACGATTATTGGTACGCTTTCCCTACGGAGTAAGCTTCAGCGTACCCGTTCTGTCAAGCATATAAACCGGGTACGTTGAAGTTGTTTTAGCTATATTGTTATTTGAAGTATATTTATATCATACTGCTGCCTTAGTTTTCATTTCAATAGAATAGAATAAAAATAGAATTTTATAGTCTCACATATTCATTTTGGAATTATTTATGTTTATGGAGGGTTATCTTCTGCTTCTTGATTGAAATGCATTGTGCGTTATAATCCTTTAGTGTGATTATAATATTTGCTACTCGGGTAATTTCCTAATGATTTTGTATTGTTTTCAATAGAAATATGTTTTCTTTAGAATAAAAAAGAGGTTATTTCAGATAATGTTTTTGTCTGCAGTAGAGCTAACTATTCTTAATGAAACGAAACGAAATGTTCAAAATTTAAGAATATCAAAGCGCCTGCATTTCAAATCTAGATCATGCAAAAAATTAAAAAGTTGTACATACAATATTGCTAATAAGCTATAATATAATTTTCATTTAAAAGTGTAATTAATAAGATGTACAAATCAATATGCCTTCACACAAAAGTCAACTCAATACAAATTGTAATTCATGTATACATGTATCATGTCTTTATCAACACTCACCAAAAACTTACCAGGCTTATATCATTATATTTTTTCTGGCAGTATACACTTAATTCTAATGTATCAATTGATTGAACAATAACAATAATTAAACAGTTAATTGTAGCATGCTTTGACCTTTCTTAGAATGATATTCAAAAATGTACTAAGGTTTAACATCTCTGTTTCTATTATTTGTATTAAACAATTGATTTAATTTGACTGTTTTTGGGTGATTATAATTTTTTTTTCAAATACTGTTGTCTCTCAAAGTTAAAGTAATTGCATTCTAATACATGATGGTATTCATCTCCTAATGCTAAGTGACACATCTGACATTTTCTGTCTGACAGAGGTATGCTGTGCCATCTACCAACTTCTACTGGCAGTCTATGATTTCTTGTTCTGAAAGCTGTCAAAATTCGACAATATTAATTTGGGAGATACTTAAAATAGCTGTTCATTTCATGTTCAATTTTTATCAATGTATAAATGAAACTGCTGGCAGAATTTGATAAGATATTTGTCCAATTTTGCATATACTGATCTTTAGTCCTTTGCTTGAATGATAAAGAAATCCATTTTGCGTTTATTTAAAACTGGTTGTTCCATACATTTCCATAGCCATTCGTAAGTAATAAAATTTATCATTGACGTTTTCCAGCTGTTTTGACTTTATATTACTCTGGTTTATGAATAGGTTCAGATATAATTCATTAGATAATTTATTATTGTCTTTATCATGTAATCTACTCCAGTAACTAATAATTCGACTTTTGATATCCAGTTCTAATGGTGTAATACCTAATTCACTATAAACAAGAGTTGATGATGTTTTAAATGTAAAATTGGTATGACAAATTTGAGCTGAACTCTGTCCAACATATCCAGTTTATTGAATCACCAGATTTCACAATCATATAATAAAATTGGTTTTATGGTTCTGTTAAACATTACTATTTGTAAATCATTTGACAATTCTAAAATGCTAATTTTCTTTAACAAGAAGAACGTTTATTGGCTTGTTAAGCGATGTTCCAGTGCGGGATATAACTATTCCTAAATACTTGTATTCTGTTACAATTTCAAGTTCATGACATTTAAAAATAAATCTTGAATTGTAATTGTACACCCTGAACCAATAATCAAGATCTTTGTTTTATTCACATTTACAGTTAATTTCCACTCATCACAATAGTTTACAAATAAATCGAGACTTTTTTGCAATTCATTACTCAGTGTTTTCACTAACTAAGACAGTATCATCAGCGTATAAAATAATAAATATTTTCAAAAACTGAAAAATTTCACTTTCAGTATAGTATGTGCTAAGACCATGTGTTCACCCTCAGTAGCATTGTACAAAAACAATGACAATGTTTAAACGGCATATATCGATCTGAAAAAGGCTTTTGATTTTGTGGACAGGGAAATGCTTGTGTACAAGTACCGATGGGAAGATATATAGCGCTATAAAGTCCATGTACGAACACACCATTTCATATGTCCGAGCTACTAACAATGAATTGACACACGGGTTTGTATGTAACTCGGGCGTCGCTTAGGGAAATGATTTGTCACCGCTGTTTGCAATCTATATCAATGACCTTGTGAGTGATATAAATGATATTGACCTTGATATTTCTGTAGGCAATTACAAAGGTTTCAATTCTTCTTTATGCAGATGATATTGTGCTTGGGGCTAATATCGAAAAAGATCTGCAGTCAATGCTTATTAATATCATACATCGGTGGTGCCAAAAATGGGGTGTTCTTATTAATACGTGAAATATATATGATTGTTAAATACTGGATCAAAATTTTACACTGTGATAAAAATAAATACATACGAAAGGTTTATGATATGATGAAATCTGATATAAACTATTTCCAAATAAAGTTAATTGGTGTAGCAAAGTTATGAATTTACTATGTTCTTTGGGTTTTGATGATGCTTGGATTTCACAGAGTATAGGAAATATTAATGTTTTTCTCACGCTTTTTAAACAAAGATTAAACGAACATTTTATAGAAAGTGGAATTTTAGATTAAATAATTCAAGCAAAGCTTTGTTTTCTAAAAATGTTGCATATTTTCAATATCAACCTTACTCGAATATTATAAAGGTAAATAAATATCGAAATGCTTTAATCAAGTTGAGAATGTCCCCTCATAGATTATTTGTAAAAACTGGACGATGGACCAAACCTAATATTACACCTTTTGATGAGAGAAAGTGTAATGCATGTAATGAATTGGCGGACGAATACCATTTTGTTCTAAGATGTCAACTTTATAATGATTTGAGAACTAAATTTGTACTTGAATTTTATAGAAATCGTCCAAATATGCAAACGTTCAATTGTTAAGTACAATAGATAACAAAAGTATACTGATATACAGCTAATTGAAAACCTACTTTTCTGTTATACAATGCAAAAATAAAAAATAAAGGGAGATAATAGAAAATATAAATGTACGCGTTTTATGAGAAATTCGACAATGCAACATAAAGTATTTAAAACATTTTCTGTAAATAATTGAGAAAATATAATATAGCAGAAAACGTTTTATAGTTAGAGATATTAATACATTAATATATCATTCACTACATATACTCATTTCACTATTTGTTATTACAAAGGGTGAATAATTGGGTCTTCACTTTATCTTAAAAAACTTACTTTATTCTTTCAAATATTATGTTAAATCCAGACTGGTCTTATGAAACAGTTGCAGAAAACAAGTACCTAGGAGTAACTTTAAATTAAAAGCTGGATTTTTCAAGCCATTGCTACGATATAAGTAAAAATGCAGGTAGAGCTTTAGGTGGTATCATTAATAAAATTCGTAATAAGAAGGACTTCGGATTCAGATCGTACGACAAACGTTTTTACAATTGTGTGATTCCTATTTTAGACTTTTGCTCAACAGTATGGGGTTTAAGCATTACCAACAAATTGATAATGTACAACATCGCGCTATTAAGATTTAGGAGTTCATAGGTATGCACCCATTCCAGCTATTTCTGGTGATGTCGGCTGGCTCTCTAGTAGATATAGACGCTGGTTGAATAGGTTACGTTATTGGAACAGGTTATATGGACAATGATAGGATCGTAAAATTGACCTCCAAGCATGACTATAGTTATTGTTCAAATAATTAGAGCAGTGACATTAAATTCGTCATGAATACTCTTAATCTATCCGACAATTACAATCATAAGTCTGTGGTTGACTTAGAAATGGCCCGATTAAGAATGAATGAATATTTTAGCGAGCAATGGCGTGTGAATATGGAGAATACACCGAAATTACAGACTTATAAACTGCTTAAATACGACTTTGCTACTGAAAACTATGTAATGTCAAATCTATGCAAATACGAACGTTTCATGATTGTGCAGTTCAGAAGCGGCAAACTCTCCTTACGTATTGAAACACGATGGTATATTTGTGAATCACCCAGTGACCGACTTTGTAGATTATGTGATAAAATGCTATAGAAAATGAAAAACACTTTGAATTCTTGTCGAGTGTCCGAAGTATAACGTTATTAGAATTCAATCATTTGGCAATATTTTAAGAGACGATACATTTAATCAATATTACTCAGAAAATGAATATCATGCGAAATCATCATATCAATAAAAACAGCTAAATATTTGGTAAATGCGTACTGGTATAGACGTAGCAAACTTTACGTCTCATTTACTTTAATTTCATAGGATAACATTGGACCTTTGTATTATAGTTTTGTACAAAAATATAGTAGCTTAATATAGAAATAGGCTCCTTCAGTGTTGTGTGTCTATTTATTAATTTCTGTATGTTTACTGTACGTAAGTGACATATAGGTGAACATATCATTATGATTGTGTTTTTGTATAACTGCGAAAATCACATGTCACTGTAATAAATAAATTTCTTATCTTATCTAGATATATCGTAATAAAAATCAATTGAATGTTTAACTACAATTATCTCTGTAGCACTGAACTGGGCTCGATACGAACTACAAATTAAAAAAATAAAAATAAAATAAAAATAAAAAAATATACGACTTCGTTAGCCTACCCGAACCTGCATGGCCGTTACAGAAAATATGCTCATTGCATAAACATTACATGATTGTTGAAATTGTATTGGCTATAAATGTATATGCATCATTTTATGCCAAATAAAGTATATGTTATGTTATGTTATGTTATAATATTTCAAATGTTCTTTTTGTATTAAATACATTTTTCGAAGCGTACCGTTTTTATCATCTCTTCATAATAATTGTAGAAATGATGTGAATTATAACAAATTGTGAAAATAACAGTTTAAACTAAACCAAACTAAATAACAGTTTTTTACCTTCTAAATATCATGTGTACAATTTTCTTTAATAAGCAAAAGCTTTGAGACGATTATTCTTTCGCAAAAGAAAGAAGAAAGAAAAGTAGTTTCTGTATGAAATTGTGGACAGTTCATTGGAGTGGATTTGTAAGAGCAATGGTAAAGCATAAGCAGTCTCCATTCGGGATAAGTATATGAACGATTGGCGTCTTAATGTTTAGTTTTTTTGTATGAAATATTGGACATATCAGTGATGCGTGTATGATGTATGTGAGGTCGCCCGGTCACATTCAATAATCTTTGCCCGAAGCACCCAGTAACAAATTTCTGATTTTTCCCTTTTTCTCCAAAGTCATCCAAAGCTTGAATATAATGACGTAACGCCCGGTGTTTCGGTTTCTCGTAATTTCTACTATGTAGCTGATTCATTATGTCTGCATGGTAGTATATTTAAAGAAAAAATGTGAAGCTGTATACCAAATGAAAGGCAGAAGAATTGGCTTACTTTACTATGTGACAGAAAATACGTTTATGTCTTCAAGTGAAGCTATATCAAACACTTTGAGAATGGCGTTAAATTTTACAAAAATACTAGATTGCTTCTGCTTATATAAGAACAACGAAAATTATGTCCGACATACGTTGTAATTTTGTGTGTACGTTGTGTTCAATGTCACGAAAGTTGCTATTTAAATCTAAAACATGTCAAGCGGCCACCTAAAGCAGGCATGTGTAGCACTTATGTGATGAAAAAAGTGTCACAATTTACTTACTTTATGGATCTGACATGAAAGGTTTATCTTACCAAAATAACGAACAATCCGCCCAACCGTCATCTGGAACACATTGCGTCACTTGATGTCTATTGCCCTTTAGTTTAGTACAAATTTAGTTCTTTTCTCTGAAAAAATCTTAGTCTTCGGCATATGTTTTCAGATAAAATTGTACGAGTGTTCATATAGGCAGGTCTGGAAGCATCTATTATGGTCGCCAAGGTCATAACGTTTATTTATGAATGCATGATAGATGAAAACAGCTTGTAACTTGTAGCATTATGCTGTCTGTGTAAGCTAACACCGCTATGTCCATGTTTTCACAACGTCGTCAAGGCGCATTGTATGTAAACTATTGTATACCAAACATACATACCTCATTGATGTTAGAATAATATATTTCAATTCGATTATCAAGTTGGAACATTTTATCTTAATGATGTGAGGGTTTGCGGCAAATGGTTTACGTAATTTATTATTTCACCATGGTGTAATGCATACAATAGCACTTTGAATATTTAAACACCCTCCATATACTCAAGTCTATAGAATCTTGCTTGATCAGCCGATTAGAATATTTCATTTGAAAATAACTAATATAAATGAAAGTTTAGATATTATACACATGTTTAATTGATGATCAAAACTTCAGTTAGTTACAAATGGTTTGTTTTGTTTGGTGTTGCCAAGAAAACTAAGTATCTCCATCGGGCAACAATATCAACAGCGTTCAACAGCTCGATACAATTCAATTAACTTTATATAGAAGACAAAAATATCAATTTTACAATCGGCGACCAGGATAAAGCAAAACATCACAAACTTGCTAATTTATCTTTTTTTCTCACTGAACTGGAACCATCTGTATTAAGAGCCTGTTAAGGTATTTCAATTCATTGTTTCGCTTTCTACCTGATACGTAGGTCAAATATCGACTGCTAACAGCCGGTGCGCTATCGTTTAAGGTAACAGCTTTTTATTGCATTCTATTCTCTTAATATATTTTTTCTTATTTAAGAATAAGATGATCAGTATTTTTCTTTAAATGTTATGTTTTGCCTTACATATAATATTTAAGTAGTTTATAGTGTTTTACAGCAGAATTTGTGCGTTTTTAGTAAAAAAAAATCTTCATTTGTATTTTTATTTAGATGTTTAGAAGACAATTAAAAATGTGTAGATTACAAATTTTCCAAAATTATCAAAAAAGTTGGTGTTGGTTTTAGTTACTGCCTGGAGAAACCTTTCGGTATTTAAGACTCGAAAGATTTAAGGTTTCAAATTTTAAATACTTGTCAATTTACGGATTTGTCTTTTAAATTAACGAAATAAAATTGAACGGAAAAATAAATACAAGTTCATTATGGTTTTAACTTCAATATGTAGAGAATGACAAGCGATATATAATACAAAATCTGTGTGATAGGCATCTCTCGAATTATTTGAGGAAGATGAATGAAGTTTTGAGAAGTTGTGCGCCTCGGAATAAGATTTGTCGAGCGCGTGGATTTTATAGAAATTTTCTTTCTGGATAAAAATTAAAAAATGTAACTTATTTTGAGATGTGGAAATGCCAAATGTTTGACGTTTACTATTATGCTTGAGTTTTGTAGTGAACTTGTTGGTGGCAAAATGTAAATCTATGGTGTTCTTGAATTTTCCAAAATACCCTTCAAATCCCTGGTTGCATTTTATAGTTGTTAAGTACAATATAATTCTGAAAAACTATATCACCTAAATGTACTAGTGAAGTGTCATTTTTAAAAATATTTTATAATGTTATGTTTGAAAGATACATTATAAAATACTTCACCAAATATATATTTCTAAAATATGGCTGGAAAACGATTTTTCTTTTTAAATCTAAGAAGGAATTCTTTAAACCGATTCTTTCATATGCATTTCCACAGAAAAACTAAAACGAAAAAAGAAGCTCTTCTTTTCCGTTACAAAATATTTTAAGAGAAAAAAACAACACAGTTATCGTAACTAGCGAAATTGCATACAACTTCAAGTAACTGATGTGATTATGTAAACCGTCTCTGTGATCATTGAAATCATTTTTTTTCTCAACATGGTTCGTTTTAATTCTACTGCCCTTAGTATATCATTTTAATCCACTGAACGATTGTACTTTGATTAAACGTAGTTTATAACTACTATTTTGTTGTGTTACTGACCTGTGTGCTAATCCTGATCTGCAGTCACCCATCTTATACTCAGTCATGCCTTAGACATGATGGATTTTGAACTGAATTTTTTATCGAATTTTGTGAACTGTTGTAATTAGCTCCAAAGCAAAACCACGGACCTATATACACATGGAACTTCTAAAAGTCGATAAAACGATACCTGGAAAGAAGTTACCCATAATATCTTGCGCGCGCTCGAACGCGCATTTGTTGTTAGATATTGTTTAAATAAAGGGAGAAATCCGTTTTGATTGACACAATCGACGTGTTTCTTTTTTTAAAGATACATCTTGTCATACACATCTAATTTACGTATCTGACAATAGTTTTATAAGGCGTCAATTGTGCTAAGATATATCGGAATAGAATTTCGTTCGTTGGTGACAAATTCCCGTTTTTTCACAAATATCCTACAAATAAAATCGATAAAAGTTTCGTATTACGAAAAGTGAAACTGATTAGAATACGACAACAATTACAGAAAGAAATCAAAAATACAAATCATTGAGCAAAAAATATTGCGAAAACACGATAAAAACTAAAATTTCTTTGAAGCAATTCTCCTCGATTAATTTCAAAATGGCCGACAACAGACGGACGCGATTTGAATGCAAAATCTCGCCAAAGTCTCGTAGCTCGCGACAAAAAGGTTGATTTGTGTAGGAAAATACGAGAGTTGCCAATTTTTGTGTATATAGGTCCGTGGCAAAACATATGCGAACAAAGAAGAATTTACGAAACATTTTAAACGAAAATTTTATGAACGTCGATATTAAACCAGCGCATCATAAGAAACAGTTAAAACCATCTATCAGAATATATCTGGAAATGACGATCTTTGACATGATAACTTTGTAAAACACGGACAACACACGATATAGAGATATACATATTACAAGCGAACGAAACAGGGGGGTTTCTCGAAATTGTTACTAATGTAATAGTCGATTGTACATTTTTTTAAACTGTATTATTTACGAAAGAGCCTAACAGCACACAAAGGCAGGCCATATTTTTGAAATGACAGATCTATAGGTATTGTGTCAGCCAGAGCGCACTCAGTTGTATGATTATATATAGCCAACTGAATGTACAAGGAAACTCTGTACTTTCTATGCTAATGTATTGCATCTAGATACTTGCGCCTTTCATAGCCATGTTTCCTGTAATGTTGACAGTACTGTTAGGGAAAGAGGAAGACCCTACCTATAGATTCAGCTAGAGGAACCCTATGCGTTGTAGTTCCGCAATCCTTCAAAACTAATTGTTGCATAATATTTGGGTGGATAGCGATTTGTTATAAAAGGTCGTTATATTGGCATTTTAGGCACAAACAAGGCATTCCTCGATATATCTTTTTCTTGAAAAATGCTTTTTTTTATTATTTTATGTACACGCATTTTGAGAAAAGAATCTGCTAGTTGTTCAAACCTTTTAAACCGTCCGTTGGAGATTGTCTGTCCGCTTGCCTTATACAGAGATAGATAGATCAACATGAAACAGATGTTCTGCTGCATTAACCTACTTCTGGTGACCAGGAATACTTAGTTCAGATTAACGTAGTTTACAATTTCTATATACCAATTTGCGAAGGTATCAATAGTTTCTGTCGCCATAATAAAATTCAGTGACAGTGTGCCTGTATAGTTGGTGGACCTATGCCATCTATGGCGGCACAAACTGCGGCATGATTTTGTCTTAGACCAGGCCCATGCAATATCTACCATATCTGGATACTTTCTCACTGTATGTCTTTAAATAGAAATCACATAATAAAAAACTTTATTTTGGACTCCTTAGACAACACTTCTATCCCGATTTGCATGCGAAACGAATGGCAGATACCCATATAGTCTAGTTAGACATAACTTTTTTTGCGTTTAACTGCTTGTTGTTTTCCGAACTGTCTGAAATTAACATCTTTCGGAACGAATCATTAAATAAAAAAGTTCCAGTATAAATTCCTGTATAACGATATTTTTTAAAAGTATACGCTACCAAATTTTAAAGCGTTGCATACGACAAAACCACATTATGTTTCGGTGCCCTCAAACCAAACTTACCAACATTTTGAGCAGTTTTAAAACCTTTGCAACAAAGACATCAGCTAAAGCCAGACGCTTCCTTATAAGAAGCAGTAGATTTCTATCCAAATCATCGATTTTACTGAATTCAAGGCATTATTGAAACATGCAATGTAAATCCTTGAAATTATCCTGCTTGCCCACAGTTTCTGGTGAAAATATTAATTTCTCAAAATGACATATTTAAACATAAGGTTAAAAGTAAAAGCCAAAATCAACAAACTTGGAATGCGAAAATCAACAAAGCAATTTCAGAAAAAATTATATTGCATATATTGGCGAGGGTTTTTAAACGACACCACAACACCGTATCGTCATATAGAGTTTTCAAAAGCTTTTGCAACGCTTAAAATAATTTAGTATAATTTAAAAAATATAGAAACACTTAAAGGAATATATACGGGAACCTTTTATTTGTTGATTTGTTCTAATAATCTTATTTTTCAATACAATCTTGAGGGCGAGCAGCTTATAAGTAAATTTCACAGGTAGAAGTACGCATACAAAACATTATATTAAGTAATTACAACAGTGTTTTGAATGATGATGTATATAAATTTACTCCAACAAGAATCCACCTCTGAAATTAAACTCAAAGTACTTTGAGAATATCCCGTTTGTGTCCATCTTCACATCAGCTCTCTAATAATAGCATTTAAATCAGTGAGGTAATTACTCTGCGCGTGTAACTCAATCAAAGGTACTCAGGGTTTGGACAGAAAAAAAATTGAAACTCTTTTTTCAAATTGTTGTTTTTTCCCTAGAGTATGTCATATGTATTGAAGATATTCAACACGCCAGAGCGCATTTATATGGAAGCCTTGGAGGGCCACTTTTGAGTTTCGACTTACGGGTGTTTTTGACTTTTAAGTTATGACTTTCAACTTTTGACTTTTGACTTATGACTGCTACTTTCAGACACTTTAAGAGGAATGGTACTGCATAAAAAGCATAATGATCTGCTGTGACAATATAAACTGGGATTCGAACCTGTATTAAGGTTTTAAAATGATGTTTGTGCGTAGCACTGTAAACTTGTTTGCTGTAAATAAATGAACTAAGTTACTTTTGTCTTTGTCATTTATTTTAGTATCAATGAGCCGTGACGGCGCGTCAGGAGGCGACCTTGGGAGCCTCCGCAGTGAGCGGCGACGCAATTCTCGGCTCGGGGGGCCTTGTGGGTGTCCTCTTTCTTTAATAATAATAATAATAATAATAATAATAATAATAATCTCTTTATTTAAAGAAGCTAGCTCATTAAGCATAATGTACATAAAGCAACATATTTCTTATCTACCATGAGACCTTTTAACAATGATAATATACAATTGAGAATTTTCTTTAAGCGGGGGGTTGGGGGACTTGCCCCCCAGGCGTCAAGCCAACTATGAAGGAACTGTAAAAAAAATTGTTTTGTTGCTATGGTAACATTTTAAAAAAAATTACTTTTTATGTTTTTATGTATCTATATATTAATATCACAAGGTATACCGAAGGAAATTAAAGTGCTGTAATATGTATAAGTATATTGTTATATTGTTGGGTCCTCAGTAGCAGGTTCCTAGTATTACCTGAACCTGCCGCTGGAGGTCCTCAGTGAGGACCGTGTATAGGGTTAGGGTTAGGGTTAGGGCTAGGATTAGGGTTTCTTTTTTCATAAGTGATAAGTAATAAGTCAAAAGTCAAAAGTCAAAAGTGATAAGTAATAAGTCAAAAGTCAAAAGTAATAAGTCAAAAGTCAAAAGTCAAAAGTAATAAGTCATAAATCATAAGTAATAAGTCAAAAGTCAAAACAAAAAGCGTGTTAAAACACGTTTTATTTTGTTACTATTGACACAAATGATGTAACTTTTATATATATATATAATTGATTTTATTAAAATCTTTTAAATAGAAATTGTATTTATTGAGTGTTGACGTGTTTATATTGTTTTAATAAAAACGCCAAAGAGGCAATACAGTAGTTCTAGTCATAAGTCAAAAGTACGGCGTACAAAAGTCATAAGTCAAAAGTAAAAAAAACACCCGCAAGTCGAAACTCAAAAGTGGCCCTCCAAGGCTTCCATACATTTATACTTGGAAGTCGATTTCTCTGCAAAATTACCATAGTGTATCAACTTATTATATCGGTCTCATATGAAAGGGAAAACTGTTGGCAGGATACACATCGAATCCAGCCGCTTCTTATCAAAATTCTACAAAAACCTGCACATTTGGTTTGCCACATCTCAGTATTGAATACTGTAAAATTTTGGTCCATGGAGTGGCGTAATCAATTTGAGAGAAGTCTAAATTATTATTAGTTTAAACATAATTTATTGTTGTAACTAATAATAATTTAGACTTTATATGAAATCTATATATAGCACTCACATTATTGTATCGGTACCGCTTTTACAAAATGTATAGATTTCATATAAGCTAGTCAATAAGAGATGTGGCAAGCCCAAGTTTGCAGGGTTTTAGAAGGTGAATCCTAACAACAGTTTTCCCTTTCAGATGAGACCGATAAGTTGATACACTATGGTAATTTTGCAGAGAAATTGACTTCTAAGTATAACTGCGCTCTGGCGTGTTGCATATCTTCTATATACATGACATACTATAGGGTGAAAACGAGAATTTGAAAATGAGTTTCAATTATTTTTTCTGTCCAAACCCCGAGTATCTGTGTATCTACCATCGCTTTAACAAATAGGTAAACATACAATGTTGCCCTCTCTCAGTCACAGATAGATATATAGATATCTTTATTACCTCCACTGAAGGGAGAGCGACACATACCATTATACAAACATATACATAGAATATTAATCAAAGTTGTGAACATATATACAAGTACATTCAAATAAAGGAACACATTATAAAAACGTCTTCAAATAAATTGAAGGCAATTACAGGAAAAGAATGGGTACATATAACATGTAAATACATATACGTCAATTCAATTTAAACTAAGTTAAATAACATTAATACATGTAGGACTCGACATACATGTTATGCGTAAGGTACTGTTGCACAGTTACACTATACTAGACCAATATTACATATTATGTGATTACGGATACGAATACATGTATGCACTGCTTGCTTAATAGCAGACAAATCAGATGTGCATGAAAAACAAGCACCAATAAAACTGCGTCCCCTAGGGCAGTCTTATCGAAACGAAATATAAGAATGGGCTTAACGCATTTCACCAAGTGCCTAGACTTACGCAGCAAGAACATGAAATGTAACAGCACATTGCAGTGCTACATATTTTCAAAACGCCAAAGTTTTATAAACGTAGACGCATACATGTACGCAGACCATATGTCATGATTTCAAACTAGCTACAATCGTTAAAAAAATACATGTTGGTCAACAATTATGAATTGTGATTTATTCTTATCAGAAATTAAGTTGTGTTGTCATAATGTGAAATGCTTTTACGTCTGCTAGTGAGACACCTTTACTATTAACTGTAGAGTCGTAATGTTTAAGACCTGTCAGCAAGCTTAAAACTTGATACTGTGGTGATTGCCATGTTACACAAATAAAAGATTTAAGGCCCCAGTGTATAATAACATTAGACCACAGCTGTGAGTTTCGTTATTTGGACAGAACCTGATCTAATGCAAAATTCTATCCTCAACCATATCTTTACACAGCTTGCATTGCTCAACACTTTTAAATGAGAATTATTCTTGTAAGAATATTTACTGCTGTAAAACAGTATGTTTTGGTTGAAGGAATTTCCTTACATAGATTCCAAAGTTCACATATTCCGAATGCACCAAACACATGCGCGCATATCTGGTTACTGAACATTTCCGTTAACCTTGCCCGACGACTTATCTGCTCTTGTTAAAAAATATTGCGTCTTAATACTGTTGTCCATGCAGTTTTAGTTAGAAAAGACCCTGTTTTTATGTAGCCGTCAATAAAGTGCTTCAGATTGTATTTATATAAAAGTTTAAACACATCTGGCATAAATCCTAAGCTCTGAAATTCTAGACCGCTTGCATAACGAGTGAGCCTATGAACGAAAATTTGCTTTGTTAAATAGTGACATGATAATCTATTTAATTGTCCAAGAAATTTCTTGTATGTTATTACTGATGCAATACCACACACACCAAAACAGAAGAGTGCTACGTCATTATTTGCATAAAGAGGTAGTTTCTGTGAAAATTTGACACAAAAGCGATGGGAGCGTTCGAGACTTAATAGGTTTGACAAATAGGTAAACATACAATTTGCCCTCTCTCAGTCACGGTGACCGAATATTGTATTATTTATATATTTATCTGCCTCATGTTTTTGCATATTTATAATGTACAAACTGTGTGCTTATATTTAATAAACTTTGAAACTTGAAACTTAATCTTTTATAACACTTCTTGAGTCTTTTAGTTAGAGCAAAAATATATATAAACTCAAACAAAGTAAAATTTATGGTTTCGATATTGTTTTGAAATAGATTTATGATCGCATACAAAATATCTTGCTTGCACATGGCTCATGCACGTTTATAAAATAAACGTTTATTATTGGCCAAAAATCTTCTGTCACATTACAAGCGAACCAAACAATAGATTTTTAAAATTGCATTTAAAATTCTGAACCCTAAGTGTGTTCTTTTTATTGTCTTCTGAATGTAATGCAGTGTTGGCAGGCACCAGTTTAGTATTGGTAAAAACAATGAAGTCTGTCTATACATCACGAATTGATAGGACTGCCGTGACAAAGAACCGTACACATTTTTTAATCCCACGTTACGTAATATTCTTTTCCGGGAGCATAACTCCAGTATTGAAGTACTTCAGGTGCTGAGATGATATTTCACGCAGTGATAGAGACCACTGAGAGAAAGTGTAATAACAAATATCCATAACTCTACGTTTACCTTAGTTTTGATTTATCTCCCTTCAGATTATGAAATACGCTTGTCCGGAATGTAACTTTAAAACTTTTTAGATTACACACATTGAACGATGGTATTGATATAAAGTGCTATATCTAGGAAAAATAACTCAAACTTGCCCAATTGATGAATTACTTCTCTATTTCCCTTGATTTTTTGAAATATTGTTTGTTCTGAACCACAAAATCAACTTATGGGATTCAACTTGCATTCTACATGTATACAGCGATAGAGGACATTCTAAATAGGTGCAGTGTCTAATAATGCCTCATTTTAAATTATCTCCCTTAATTATATGTAATTCTGCTTCGGGAATTCTAAAGGAGATGCAACATTCAATAATCATAGCTTTATCTGAGCATATGGTTGAATTATGTCCCTTTGCGTCTTTTTAGTTCGCCAGTCTGTAATGTGACTGTTACTTTTTTTATACAAATGAATTGAAACGTGTTAAGTTCACATCTGAAAGAACAGAACATGCGTGCTGTTCATTCGAAAACGCATGCTTCGGGAAGCTTACACCGGTGTTGCCAGTACTCTTATATTACACTATGTTTTGTTTGACAATTTGTCTGTTTTTTCAGGAACCACTGACTTGAATTCAATGAACATTTTAGACTGATTCACTATCAAGAGCAGATGCTCATGTGATCAGCACATCGCAGTTCAATATATTGCCCTTTAATTACTTTTTTATATACTTTCATGTCCGCGCTATTTCTAGGCAACCACATGCTGGAATACAACAAATGTTCATGGGAAGCATTCTTAGGAAATGCTCATATTGCAAGAAAATATTCAATTCAAATATTTTATTTACTGAAGCATGTTCCGGTTCATTGACTGAATTATGACCCTTTCATAATATGAACATATAGTAATATATATAGCACTTTTGTGCATCTTGTTTGGGCTATTTCTTTTGAAACAACGACTTGAATAAACTGAAACTTCATAGACTGCTTAACTATCAAGAGGAGATGCGCATATTATCAGCATGTTTCAGTTCAATGATTTTTTTACAGAATGATTGCCCTCCGATTACTTTTTTCACATAATCATTATGGCAAGCTTTCGTAGCAAGTGATGATGCTCATATTACTAGTTTTTTATCATGTTCCGGTTCAATGACATTTTCACACTGAACTATGACACTTTCACTCAATAGTAAATGCTCTAATATTTATACTGCACTTGTGTACATTATTTTCCTGGCTATTTCTTAGGAACCAATGACACTTCATAGACTGCTCCTTGCGCAGATTATCAGTATTTTCCAGTAGATATTGCCCTTTGATTACTTTTCATAATTATTGGCCTCTTTCACACAAGAACTTTGCCTCGGTCCGGTTTTGGCCATGTCAGCATGGCTCCGCCGGGTTTAAGCCATGTCAGCATGGCTCAGCCGGGTTTTGGCCATGTCAGCATGGCTCTTGTTTATTTCTATTCCCGGCTCCGCAACGTTCGGGTAGTTGTTAAGCTATCATATACATTGAAAGTGTTGAAATACTGATGTATGGTGTGTTTACGCGATTGTAATAAATTGGATATGACAATTTAATACACCACTTTATTGCATCTATATTGGCTAAAAGCCCATGATGACATACACAATACATAACATAATACATGCATCTGTCATTTCTGTCAATGGCTTCTGCTCCGAAGCGATTACGCAATGTGTCGTTAAGTACTAACAGCCTTTTTTATTTTGTTTTCAGACAGAATGAATTTCGTAAGCATACTCGTCGTGTTTGGCTTATTTTTGGTAAGTATGCTTCATTCGTAAAGATAGTGTAAAACTTAAATTTAATGTTTGAAGCACTGATTAATAATTTGACGATACACGGAATCTCTCCTGACAGAAGTAGAGCATGATGTTGTTTAATTTTCAAACTAACGAGTAATAACTAACGAGTAATAATTGTAACATTAAGGGGAGCGGTGGTGTAGAGTTTAAGGTGTCTGCCGCTCATCCCGGAGGTTGCGGTTTCGAGCACCACTGGGGTTACGACCGTACCTCCACATATGACATCAGTACTGGTTTTTTCAGGAAGCGGACTCGAGAGTGACTCGATAAGCTACAAGTTTTCTTCACAAACAAGCTAAAATAATTTGGTATAAACTAATTGTAACATTATTTTACGAAATATCCGGAGAGTTTCGACAAAGGTAACACTTTCCGGTAAACCTTCTTTAAATAAAGACATTATTATTATTATTATTATTATTATTATTATTATGTTATATTAAAGTGTAAAGCCGTGGGTTATATCTAAAATATACCGAGTTTAACCTCCCCTTTACGTAACAATTTCTTTGAATTTATACTAATTGATATATCTGATATTTTCGATTGCGAAACAAGTTCTAACAACTTAGCTTAATCGCTCTCGAGACTGCTTCCAGATGGAATCAACCTCGAAGAGAGAGAGAGAGAGAGAGAGAGAGAGAGAGAGAGAGAGAGAGAGAGAGGGGCAGTGTAGAAGTTTCTGTTTCTTGCCTAAGGACACTAACGCCTTGGCACTGGCGTGGATCAAACCCGGACCCCGATCCTAAAGCGAGCGCTACCACTGTGTTACTACTTTTGATAAATATTACAATTTTAAATATTCTATTCAATAACTGGCCCCATTAATATACAAATGTACACATTAAATACTAATTTCTGAGCAAGTTAAATAAATACCAGATACAGCATGTGTCAGTCAGTTTTTGCCATATGGATTTGATTGGTTGTCGAAAGTAGGTCAACCGCCGCGACCAATGATTTATTTTTCACAAACCCTTTCTTTACAATAATTTATTTTTGTCAAAACAAGCAGTTTTGGAATAAGACCAGTTTTTAATACCGTGCGCGAGTTATACCTGCCTCAATTTTATACAAATCATAAACATAATGATTATCAAATACTCCTTTTGAACAAAGTTTCATAAAATTCAGTTGAAAAATTTCCTTGTTGAAAGTTAAAAAGGTTTCGCTATGATACGATATTATGAAATGTTGTATATATCCATTAAATTCAAGCAGAAAAACAGTTATTTATGCTATACAAGATATTGCTATAGTTGTGTGTAAGCCGTGCTTTTTCTGCCGACATAAAGGTTATATACATACTCATTTTTTTTAATGCTTCCGCCCTAACAAAGCAGTCACACTCCTAGCGCGTAGGCACGTCCCATTATAGATAATGTCGATGTACTTGATAACTTGAAGCAATTACATAAGACGATATGTGACATGAAAGAAACATCACATGAAATTGTTCCGGTATTCTCTAAAAAAGATTTCTTTATTTGATGTTTTCCAGTGAAAATTATATAGTTTTCTCAGCTATACTGTCAAAATGCATATACTAACAGAATAGCAAATAATTACGAATTTCAATTATTCAAAGCGTTGCACCCCTACATAAGACCAGCTATTGTTTATAAATGTATCAATAATACTTTCACCCCACGTCAAGCTAGATCAATAGCAAAATTATGGGTAGATAGCAGAACGTTTAATGATGTTGTTAATTTTAACTTGTGTATGCATGAAACATATAACTTATATTTACATAAAGTCATATCTTGTACTGCTCTGTTAGAGGTCAGGATCGGACTTTGTAATTTTCTACACGAACATTACGACTACAGTGTCATTATGCAGTTAAGACAGGCATTCAATCTACCTGACAATGTTATGAAAACCCATAGAAATATCTTAACAGACTGACAACAAGTGTTGGAACTTCATAGAGTCTTTTATCTGTATGTGTTACACTGTCTGAAATTTTAATCAATTACATAAGGTGCTTTGTTTATATAATTATGTTGTACTGCTAAGAGTTACCTAAATTTTATAAAGTGAGTACAATTAATACATTTATCATTTTCTTATATTTCGCTTTCGAGTAAGAATCTGACTACAAAGGTATTTCAAAGCGCCCTACTTAACATGACAAATATATGCACATGTTAGTTCTATATGTCTTATTTTTCGCCTAGGTAAGATATGTATGAACAAACCAGAGTAAAAGTGTCTATGTATAATTTACTTATATTTATAATACATACCTCTGCCATGTATTCTGTTATTAATGCTAACCGAAAGAGTGTAAAATATGTACATTGTATATAACATAACTTATTTCTTCGTCTTTCTTTAAAATGATTTAGAACTGTACATTGTACCTATATACATGTAGTTGCTATATTATATTTGTTGTTTCATAAATTAATTGTACTATCTCATGCAAATGGGGAAATAAAGAGAATATATATACCGACGTCATTTGTACTATGGCTTTTGATGACGTTTCCCACGATTGAAACAAACTCAACAAAACAACAGTTTTGGCAATAAAATAAACAGAAAAATTGTTGGTATCGATGTTATATCACGTTAATTTCGCTCGTGAACACTAAAAGCACCTTTTGCGCCTTCTCGGCGAAATTAAAACATGATATTACACCGAAACCAACAATTATCCTCCATGTCCTATTAATCTTTCAATGTTCACTCTTGTTACACTTAAGGAGACCAGTTTAACTAAAAGGTTCTTATGAAGCACTTAAAAAAATTTATCACTGACACTGGAATTTCTAACTCATGTTTTTTTCCCCTTTTTTCAGTATCAAACAAAAGCGAGTAAGTACCTTTATTTTATGTTTTCCATTGAATTATAGAGTTTTCTCAGTGAAATAAAAGTAATCATATGAATCCACAGTTTTGAAACAGTGGATTACCATTTTTATTTTCACTGTTTTTGCAATCTTTAACCTGGATTAACGTCAAAAAGTTAATGCTGGAGACCATGCGACGATGACGTTTCCAGCGAATTTCGATATTTTAGAGAAACAAACTCAACAAAAGTAGAGATTTAACCATAAAATAAACAGAAAAATTGTTGGTATTGGTGTAAAATCACGTTCATTTCACCCGTGAACACCAAAAGTAGTTATTTTAAATAAAAATATCACTTTTGGTGCCCAGTCGGTGAAATTATGACGTGATATTAACTAAAACCAACAATTATCCTCTATATATTATATTGAATTTAAAAGTACATGTCCTCTCTCAATATGGAGTGTGCCATTAGTTGCTCAAAGGGTGTGCACTGAAAAAATCTACTGACTGAATATCAAATATGATCAGTGTTCGCAAAGGCAGAATTAGTTTTACTATTTATTATTTTAAGATCTAACTATACATGTTTTATGGCTGTTTGGAAGATATGTCTATACGTAAAGTCCCGTATAGGGAGAGGTTATCATATTTCCCGCCAGTAACCGAGTTACTCAGTCTATTTTTATATCGGAACTTGCATATTATTTATACACAAGCGATCACGTGATCAAGACTGCCGATCCCGAAGGGGTTGTTTTGTGATCATGATCCGACTGGCAATTTTTGCAGTCATTCTCAATTCTCATACTAAAGTTATAATCAAAACGCTGTGAGCGCTGAAGGTCTGGGGGCTATAGGTTAACTCCCCGAAAAACAACTTTTGACCTACGTGTTTTGCGCTGAACCTTACCTAAAGCGCGGGTCGAAATGTGCAGAGGACGAAATTCAATATATGACACAGAATGAATGATTCACAATTATACGGGTGGCAGGGAAATTTGTTTTATTATAAAACGCACGTTAAATGAAAAATAATCACATAGTCAACATTATAAATTGTTTAAACCAATAAAAATAATTCGATCTGCGCTTTGTGCAACTTCAAGCGATATGATCTGATGATGTGGATCGAAAATGATTGTGTACCAAGGACAAGACCTTGAAACAGAAGTAAACAAAGCAATACCAGGAATGAAATATAAATACAGTACTGTACAATGTGTATAACAGAGAAAACCGAAAATGATTCTAGGTTACCTTGTAGTTGTAATCGGTGAAACCGTTCACTGGGCCTTGACATGCAGCGTCCTCGATAAATGGCGGGTGATTTTGATCACGTGAGTTCCTTCTCGGGAATGTACGTAAATTATATCTTTTTTTAGAGAAATTTATTTTTAGGTAAATATATATGTAATCGTTCGTAAATAACAAAGTTGTCAAAAGAAATAACATCGGAAATTTGAAAATCAAACTACAAACTCTTATATCGAGCTCCGTACGTTTCCGTAAATTTCCGTAAATATCCGTACTTTTCCGTGATATGCATATGATTATCTTCCGTAATCAGCTAACAGCGCATTAATTTCTAAAACAGAAAAAAATGTGTAATGCAGCCCATAAGCTATATACCTTTCTGCAATCGTTTGAAGTTGTATGTACTCTTTTAAATATGTTCTTATCATATGCGACATTCAAACAGAAGATTGATCTGGTCTGTCTTGCACTACTTTCGCATAGCGCATGTTTACAGTTGTTATTCGCACATAGCACAGTTAAATTGTCTGCAGTGTTTGAAATGTGGTATGCTAACTTAGGCCTAGGGGACTTTCAGTCCCCAGGCCAAAAATTATATCTACTAACAAATTGCATATATCATCGTCGTCACAGTCGCACAGTATATAAACAAATTAAACGCTTACCGGATATAGCGATGCGAAAAATGATCGCGAATGACTGGTCTTCAGAAACAATTTCATTTATCTTTCTTTTGCCCATTTTTTGCGCTCGATATTGTAAGAAAATGACGTATCCCCTCAATGTATGTATATGTTTGTTGTTGTCATTATACTGCATTAAAAGGCCCTCAATCAAGAGGAGAGTGATCAAAAATGGAGAAACCCGGTGTTAAAATGCGTTTTATTAGCTCGTCTAATTTTTGAAAAAAAAAAAAATGACGAGCTATTGTCGTCACTTGATTGTCGTCGTCGGCGGCGTTTGTTAAGTTTTACGTTTAGGTCACTTACATGGAAACTATCAAAGCTTTCACTTAGACAATTGGAAAACTTGTTCATATAATACCCTTCTTCACATTGCATGCACTTTAAAAATATTCATCCCTGAAACCAGAAGGCCTAGAGCTTAGATATTTGGCATATATCATTGCCTAGATGAGCTTTATCAAGATTGTTCAAATTATGACCCTAGGTCAAAACTGACCCTGCCCGGGGTCACTTGATTTAAAATAGAATTCTTTAGGGAAAACTTTAAAAATCTTCTCGGAAACGACGTGGAATAGCACTTATATACTTGGTAGGTATCTTTCTGGTATTGATGACCTTGTATTATAGCCAATGCTAGCCAGGTGAGCGATATAGGGCCGTCTTGGCCCTCTTGTTTTTCTTTCACTTCCGGTCTCTAACTACCGTGGAGTTGCATGATGAGACTTCATTAAATATCCACAATGAAGCTGTATGCGCACTGTTTCAATAGTAAAGCTTAAGAATATCTTTCTATATACATATATATGTATGTATGTTTCCGGTCTCCCGACCAAACCTTTTTTAATGCCGACCACAATTTTTTTAATAAAGAAATGATCAAAAAGACCAAATAGCAAGCGTTTTTAAACCAAAAAAGTCAAAAAAATAAATAAATTGCTGATCGATCTTGTTGACTTTTTTTGGCAAGGAGACCGGAAACACATTTATTTATTTCAGTTTGGCCTAATAACACGTATCTGTTATATATTATTGTATATATATTTCTATTACATTTATTTTATAACATTTGAATTACTTTCTTTTTAAGTCGAATTGTACTGCAACAAAAACACTGCAGAAGATCAACTGACGTTTAGATTTAGAAATGTGGTAGATGGAACAGCCCAGCAGATTGAGGCTATAAACATCGCGGATTCAGAAACAAATGGCTGCAAATCCAGCCAAATTACTGAGGACTCAGTACTTGTAAATGAGCTGGTCATCATTGTCGACTTGAACACAGGACTACAGATTTCTCCAACCATAGCAACATCAAACTGCTTCGTAACTTCGGTAGGTCTCATTATGGTAATCACTATAACACCAACAATACAAACAAGTATGTCAGAAAAGATGAACCAGTGAAGGTTTAAGCGAACAGAAACATTTGTTAAAAAACAGTAGACTTCAGCCCGTTAAATGTTTTCACGTTAAACGTTAGATCAAGAACAATGCACGGATATTACTACTATTGAAGCTCTGGAGGGACATCTAACTTTAATACTTCTGACTTCGAATTTCTAATTTCAGTACTTATAAGTTCCTTACTTCAATTTTCCTTTACTTCCTACTTCTAACTTCCTTACTTCATATAGGAAGAATGGAAGTTAGAAGTAAGAAAGATAGAAGTAAGAAAGATAGAGGTAAAGAAGTTATAAGTATGAGTAAGGAAGTTAGAAGTAAGGAAGTTAGAAGTAGAGAAATGAGAAGTAATGATGTAACGAGGGATGACAATTTAATATAAGGGTATAATAAGAGATGTGAGATGACAGCACGGTCGACTATTTGAAACCGACTTTGATTGTACATTTAAAACATTTCTATGAGAAAGGCTTAACATTGCTAAAACTAAATATAAATAACTGTAGTATGGTCATTTGTTATGTTCAAGACTGATACCCGTTAACAGTTTCTTGTTGTTTCAAATGAGCCCAATAGAATTGGTTACCTTGTAGTGTGAGTAAACATCAATGCAAATTTCGAGCAAAAATATTTGTATGACTATTGAAAAAGGTAGACATTTGAATATTGAACGGAAGCTAAGACTTTGTCATCTTTGTGCTAAAATTGTTTTAGAAATATATTTCATTACTTATTTGGATGTGATTTTTTGAATATTTCTCGTAGAAATGTTTTAAAAAATAGTTATTATTTTACAAGACCCAGTACTCACAAACTTGAAGTTATCATTTGCACTTGGCCATTGATCAAATTTAACTTAATTCTTTATTTCTGAAATAATATCTGTTCCAGCGGTGTTCACCGTTTAATAAACAATGATTTGGAGTACTGATACACAGTAACTAACAACGAAGGCTTGAGGCTTTAGTGGTTTTTATCTGTGCATCAGAACGACAAAGAGTTGTTTATTAGGCGATAACAACGCTAAAAAGGCTTTTATTATTCTAACATGACTAGATATTACAAAAGGTGAATAGATGCAAAGCGTTATTTTCTACATGGATATTTATTTAACGTCATGCGGCACAATATGACGTCATTTTGACGGCATATTGTTTCCCGCGTTGTTTATGGCATAATAAAACATTATTGCTCTACTCTTTGTATATAGAGACACAATCATGAGTCATATCAGAATTGACTGGTTCATAGATGTATTAGGTATTGTTTCATACCTTATGCATATTATATGCCTTGGTAGAAATAAAACTTGAAACTTTGTGATTACTTAGATATGAACATAACTTAAGCATGCATGAAATACTTACGCAAATTTTTCAAAGTTAAAAACTTTCTTATTATGTTTCCCACCACTGTCTCCCACCACGAAGTCATGTGGAGATCTATTGTTTTGTGCTGTTTGTCTGCCAGTCTGTCTGTCACAAAGTTTGTCCGGACAAATCCTCTTATACCCCTTTCTGGATTTTCATAAATATATGCGGCAAGTATCAGTATGAAGTCTAGTTGTGCATATTATAACTTGGGGTCACTAGGATAAAGGTCAAGGTCATAGGTGTGGGAGACATATGTTTTTCAGAAATTCTTGTCAATGTGCCAATACCCCTTGTTGTATTTTCATAAAACTTTGCAGGAAAAATCAGTATGAAGTCTAGTTGTGCATATTATAATTTAGGGTCACTAGATGAAAGGTCAAGGTCAAAGGTGTGGGGGACATATGTTTCTCGTGAAAAACAATCTCTAATTCAAATTAATTTCAAACAAGAGCTATGTAACTTGAATGTTTGATAGCTCTGCAGGCTTCACTGAAGTTTTAAATCAGTCATATCAGTGGTTACTGATATACATGCATGCAGAACTTGAACCAAAATATCTTCTATAAGTAAGAGGTTGGAAGAAATAGAAATTAGAAGTTCAACGTCAGAAGTATTGGAGTTAGAAGTCCACCCATGGCTGTCATATTCTTCTAAAATTATCTCTTTTTTTTGCGTTTAAAATAAAATGCGCTGATCGTGTTAGAATGCAAAACATGTGTCATTGTTGAACTGACAAGACGGGTCAATTTTTTTTGAATGTCCGAAAGTGTTAAATCACAGTTGTGTTTCTTCTTTGTTTGTACAAAAGAAATGGTGACCGTATTATATTTAGTCATAAACTTTTATAGGCGTGTTCAGATTTTGTTTTATTCTGTAAGTAAATTACATAATGCTATTATTTTATTTCAGGCTGGAGATCCTCCCGTCTACACAGTCCATGTTGTCAGACAACAGAATACTGAATTTACACTTGCTACTGACATTCTTAATAACGGCGATTGTGATCCAGCAGCACTTATTCCTGTGCAGGATCTTGGCAGCGGCAATACTGTTCTGTAAGTTTCAATATCAGACGACTGGTCCTCTGTGTAAAATAAACACGTTTTTATGCTATCAGTCATAGTGAAAACAGATTAACCAGTAATCATTGCAAATGGTGCTAAAATTACCTCCGAGTCTATTAGAACAGTTTATTTGTTTTATTTCGCCAAAATCGTCTGCATGAGCACTGCTGGACTTAGTCATACAGCTCAAAAATTAAGAATTATTATCCGTTTTAGCGGTGTTCATAGGACAACCACGTCCCCCATTAAAGCTTTATACACTGATATAATTGTATAAACATTGCTCAGACATTAATTAGCATAAATGACTGCAGAACAATCCCTTTTCTCCAGAGATCTTATATTAATTTATATAAAAACAGTTAACTTCAACATAATGTTAGGTGTACGTTTAAAGAAAACACACGGTAGGGTGTAACCTCAGCAACTTCATTTAAACATAAGATTATATAGACATCTAACCTTTATGAAAACAAAACAAGAAATATACATATTTTTTGAAGAAGATAAGCCACAATATGTACATTTGCATTGTCATGAAATGTCATTTTAGTAGATATTTACATGTATAGATGATTACTGAGTTTTTACATCAACTATGGCAAGGTTAATAGATATATAAGATATAAGCGCTGTATTATGTATAATAATCCTTTCCTGTAGGAACACTTTAACGGCTACTTCTGTGACAGCGGTCTCAAATACCATTGCGGCTAAACTCGTCGACAATACTGGTGCCGATCTAACCCCACCAATAGATATTGGGACACCAGTCAGACTCTATGTTTCATTTAACCCTCCGGCCACATTAACTGCCAGCGAAGGGTTTAAAGGCATCCAAATTTACAACGTTGAGGTATCTGGATACAGTGATTTTAGAATGACTTTCCAGCTTATAACAGGAAACGGGTACGAATTTACTTCTTTAAAATCTTCAGAGGTACAAGTCTATTAAAGGTATTAAATACATAACTGTATATAGTCTTTTAATATAGATCTAGTTATAAAAGGTTTAAAATATTTGATGGTTTTGGTAAAATAAATGAAAAAATATTAAATATATTCTTCTAGTACTTTTCTAATGAGTTCAAAGCCAGTGGACACTCTGGATGTTGCAATAAATAATTAAGGCTTTCAGGCAACACGTCGTGAAGAAGGGACATAAATACGAATTATAGGCATACATCAGTCTATTGTTTTAAAGTTAATTGAATACAGTTAAATCATTAATTATGTCTCCCCACATAGTGTTTTGGGTGTGCTTGAGCAACGTCTGTCAACATGAAAAACCTCCCGTGTTCTAAAGATCACGGACCGTAGCCACGGTAGACGCTGTGAACTTTGTCAGTCACTTTGTTTAGGTAATCTCGATTGTATGACCAGACATAGGTGAATTTACTTATCATTCCTTAAATGGTTCAAGTAGTGACACCTGATATAAAATCAATGATTTTCATGTATATCTACTTTGTAACTGATCCGAAGAATTTTCTGATCATTCCGGTGTTACATTTAATCTTTTGGGCAAACAGCCCCAAAGACACTAAGGATACACAAACAGAAACTTTTAAATGGGATGAATGAAATAAAGATTTTCACAAATGATGAATGAAAAACACAATGACAAACTAACGGACAGGTTAAACAACAGTGACGTCTCGTGATTACGGTCTTTTAAAAACCTTAAATATTGTTCCCAAAAGTCTTTGGTGTTCGCGAAAGTTAAAAAAACAAAATACATTCGAACAAAAGCCTTGGTTCAAGCCGATGTTTTTCTGCTAGAAAGCACTTTAAAAAGTCCAGAAAGCATTTTAGAAATAAAACTAATGCTACAATGAGAGAGACCTATAAAATCGAAATCATATTATAACCGCGTAAAACGGATACATAAGACTAAATATAAAAAAAAAAAGAAAAAAAAAGGAACTATCCGCTCTAAGTAAACACAGCCTAAAAAGTTTTGGAAGAAAATTAAAAGGACAGTATGCAACACGCCTGCATCTGCGGTAGATCTGAATATAAGTAATTTATAGACCATTTTAAAACTTTATATAGTGGTGATACAACAAAGAATATACTAATACAAAAATATGTCAACACATGACGAAGATTTAGAAAAACAATAACTTTCGCAGAAATCGAAAGGCTGTTTTCTCTCAAAACAAAAAAAAGCAGTGGAATAGACGGCTTAGTAGCAGAAGTATTCAAACATTCTTTTCATGTGATTTCTCCATTCATGTATAAACTGTTTAATAAGATTTTTGAAACCGGAAGGTATCCGGATAGCTGGGGAGAAGGATAATAGTTCCTATTTTTAAAGGCGGGAAGCAGAAGAAGCAAAAACTATAGAGGAATAACTCTAATTAATATAATAGCTAAAATTTATTCCACATACTATTAAATAGACTCACTAAATGGTCCATAAACACGAGAAAATCATAGACAATCAGTTTGGCTTTCAAAAAGGGAAATCGACTGTTGACTGGATTTTACTACATGCAATTATTGCAAAAACACTATCTTCTCATAAAAAGCTGTATTGTTGTTTCATCGATTTTGAAAAGTGTTTTGATACCCTAAATAGATCATTTATTTTTTCAAAATTGATAATGGAACAAGTCAGTTCAAAATTCGTAAAGCCATAAGAAATAGTATAAATCCGTCAAAGCCGCAGTCAGGTATAAACAAAACACATCACCTTTTTCGAGTCAAACATTGGTGCCAAACAAGGAGACCCGAGCTCAAGTCTTTATTTTTATTCTTTGTAAACGATCTTTTAAACAATATTAATGATGATATAAAAGGTTTGTTCACTATAGATGAGATTAAGATATTCTTAATACTATTTGCGGACGTGCTGTGTTGTTTGCGCATGAGCCGGAAGCACTTCAAGCAATGCTGAAGATCTCTATAATTTTGTGTAACATGGGGTTTAAAAATTAACACTAATAAAACGAAAATCAGATCTTCGAATTAGGAAGACATACAACAACAATTTACATAAACAACATTATACTAGAAAAGAAAATTCTTTAAATATCTCGGATAAATTGTTTAAAAACGGACATTGGATCGAACACAAAAGAAACTTGCTCAACATGCGTTATATGCATTACATAATTTGTTTATCGTATTTAACAATTAGAAAGTATATCCCTATAAAAGTCAATTATTTGATAGCTTAGTAGGATCAATACTCAACTATGGAGCAGAAATCATTGGCATAACGAAGGCAAAAACATAGAATTAATACACTGCAAATTTCTTAGAAAAATTCTAACCGTAAGAAAGTCAACGAATCTTGACGGTCTTTACGGCGAACTGGGAAGACACCCATGAAAATCCAGCGTAAAAAATAATAATTAGATACTGGTTAAAGAATAAAACTAGATAATACATTCCTATTAAAACGCATGTATAAGTGCTTAAACAAGATGCTACAAAATAATCATATAACGGAAATAATTGGGCTTTTCAAGTTAAAACATTTTAAATGAGATTGGAATGCCAAACTTATGGATTAATCAGGACAAGTGAATAATTTGATTAACTTTAATATAATTAAAACTAGAATATTAGATATATATAAACAAGGATGGTAGCCAAATAAACAATTCCAGTAGACTCGAAACATAAGCCTATATAAGCATGAATTGAATTTGAAGAATATTTAAAACATGTAAAATAAATAAATATAGAAGCATTGACAAAATTTAGACTATCATCTCACAATTTGGAAATTGAAAAAGGTAGGCACACGAATACACCTAGGGAAGAAAGAACAGTAGACACTGAATATGAATTTAATAGAAAAGAATTTCACTTTTGCTAGTCTGTCCAAGTATTATACATTACGTAGACAGTATTTTAAGCCTTATTTTTGCCATTGGCCAACATTACAAAAAGTTACAATTGTTGCTATCTTCAAAAAAGCGAAAACACTTAATAACTTATCGAAATATCTATATTTTGCTTTTAAGGAAATAGAAGAAATACAGTAAGCCATTTATGTATTATTTTAAGTTTATATTGAGTTCTTGAACATTTCTCTGAAACACTCTGCTGTATTATTATGCATTGTTTAAAATCTATGAAATGAACACTTAGTACATCACGTATGTTTAATATATGTATTTTGTCGGCTATAAATGTTATGTAATATTTGATGCCGAATAAAGATATTGTTGATATTGTTTGTTTTGTGTTAAAAACAAACTCTAGTTCTTTTTTCTATATAATTTGTACGATTAAATATAAAGTGATCGGGGGTCGTTAATTGCATTCTAAAATTTGCATTCGATTAAATATAAATAATTTCTAATTTTAGTGTTTAAGTTGAAATTTATGAAATTAATTAAAACTGCTTAAAGTCATGATGTATCCAACCCAAGATGTACCCAAACTATGATGAACCCCAAGGGTGGTAAGTCACGTATCCGTATACAATATATGAAACGCTTGTTTTTCTGATGAAAGTGTATGAAAATCAAATGATAAAATATAATGAAATAATGAATAATAGTATGATGTTAAAGTGACTGATATATGAGTATGATATTCAAATTTAATCCTGAAAGAACATAAATTGTATACCGAATTCTAAATCCTTGTCTGAAAATAATATACATTATTGTCTAAAGTCAGAACACCTGATGCACGTTAAAGCACGAAATAAAATTCTGTTTAAATTATAATGATGTCACTTACCATAGGTCAATTCAGTTATTAAACTGAAATTGTCTTTTACACTCAGTGGGGTCCCTTGTTTGTATATAGAGTTAAACGAAAAACCTAGCTTCCAATGAGTTCCTATTGCAACCAGCGACCTACCAAGCAACCACTGATTTCCTTAGCAACCAGTGGCAATCTTAGCAACAAGTGACTTCCCCTAGCAATCAGTGACATCACCTAGCAACCAGTGCCTTCCTTCGCATCCAGTGACTAGGAACAAATGACTTTCTTAGCAACCAGTGAATTCCTTAGCAACAATTGACGACCTTGGCATAGGTCAATTCAGTTATTAAACTGAAATTGTCTTTTACACTCAGTGGGGTCCCTTGTTTGTATATAGAGTTAAAAGAAAAACCTAGCTTCCAATGAGTTCCTATTGCAACCAGCGACCTACCAAGCAACCACTGATTTCCTTAGCAACCAGTGGCAATCTTAGCAACAAGTGACTTCCCCTAGCAATCAGTGACATCACCTAGCAACCAGTGCCTTCCTTCGCATCCAGTGACTAGGAACAAATGACTTTCTTAGCAACCAGTGAATTCCTTAGCAACAATTGACGACCTTGGCAACTAGCAATAGTTGTCTTTGGCAGTCACAGACTTCCCTTAGTGACCATTGATTCCCTTATCAACCACTGACTGTCATTGGCAGCTTGTGACTTTTAGTGACCTGTGACTTCTTTAGCAACTAGTGACTTTCCCTAGCAACCACTGACTTCGTTAGGTAAGTACACTGTAGTACTCAGGTGAGTGATATAGAACCATCATAGCCATCTTGTTTCATCGTCTGATCGAATATCAAATTCCTGTGATATCAAGTTCTCTAAGTCTTAAAATGTCTGCAGAACAGAACAGAACAATAAAATCTTACTCAGAAGAATCAAGTTAATATCATGAAAACATTTTGTATCTCCTCTGATGAATTATTGCTTTCATTAACTGCATTTAGACAATTACAGAAATGAAACTGTCATAATTTAAAAATTAGTCTGGTGTTACTATATTTTAGCAAACATGTATAGAAAGTAACAATTTATTTTCTAAAAACCCTTATGTGGACAGTTTCAGAAATTAGTTTAAACCTTAAATACACAATAAATCAATTATTTGTAATGAGTGAATTGAAAATTAGGGATATAAAGTCTTGGGAGGAAATGTCTTGGGGTGGGGGACGTCTTGGGAGGAAACGTCTTGGGTGGGGCGGGGGGAGTCTTGCGGAGGAAATTACTTTGGACGTGGTAGAGTGTCCGCTAAAACTAACTGAAGGTCCAGAGTTCAAATCCTGCTTTTAGCGAAGGATTTTATTTATTTCGAATTCGGTTTATTTGAACTCCTGCTACTTTCAAAGTCATTTACTTGACCTACATTTTTTTCAAAGACTTTTAGACTACTTATGTCGACCTTTTTAAATAGAACATTTTTCGACTGATCTATGGACCAACCGGAGCTCTGGCATAACAAGGCACTCTGTTGACTAGCTATGCTCTCATGTGTTGTTTTTTTATGTTTGAATGCCTCTGTAAGATCGGGAACAGACCAATGAGTACTTAATTATGTACATTGAGAATAGTGCCTTAGTGGAGATGCTTTACACGGCAATCTATGGAACGCCTTTACTGCCTCAGTATGTTCAAATTTACTAATAGGATAGTGATATAACAAGGTTCTATTCACTCTACAACAATGTTGACATAGCATCGCGGCCTTTCGTTTCAATCGCGTTTCAGTCATGTTTGCAGTTTACCTAACTACCAATTCTAGGAAGGACCAGTCCTCCATAAGAAACTGTCATATTTCTCACGTAGAGAGATATGCTCAGGACAGGGTTCGAACTCATGACCCTCAATCAATAAGAAGTTAAGAGTGATTTCAGTCAACGGTTATTACCATTCGACCACGGAGGTGGAAAACTTGATTCTAACGCTCTGACTTTATAATGTCGATTCTGATTGATTACATAATAATTTTCGCAACAGTTAAATAGCTGTGCGTTAGAATCGGATTAACCGTTAGTGATTTTGACATTTGAGACTGTATAGGAAGTAGGCAGTAGCAGTAGCTCAACAGTAGGATACGTGAAGTTGGCAGTAGCAGTAGCTTAGCAGTAGCAGTAGCTCAGCAGTAGCAGTAGCTTAGCAGTAGCAGTAGCAAAATTATAAAACGTGAAGTTGGCAGTAGCAGTAGCTTAGCAGTAGCAGTAGCTGAGCAGTAGCAGTAGCTCAGCAGTAGCACAGCACAGCACAGCACAGCAGTAGCAGTAGCTTAGCAGTAGCAGTAGCTGAGCAGTAGCAGTAGCTTAGCAGTAGCAGTTGCTTTGCAGTAGCAGAAGTACAGCAGTAGCACAGCACAGCAGTAGCAGTAGCTTAGCAGTAGCAGTAGCAGTAGCTGAGCAGTAGCAGTTGCTTAGCAGTAGCAGTAGCTCAGCAGTAGCAGTAGCTGAGCAGTAGCAGTTGCTTAGCAGTAGCAGTAGCTCAGCAGTAGCAGTAGCTCAGCAGTAGCAGTAGCACAGCAGTAGCAGTAGCTTAGCAGTAGCTGAGCAGTAGCAGTAGCAGTAGCTTAACAGTAGCTGTAGATTTTTATTGTTCTAAGGTGATTGTGACATCATTATAAAAAAACGTAAATGATGTGCGTTTATAACATCATAATGCGCGGTGCTAATAAAGTAATAACAATTTAGTATGATGGATATGTCCGTCTGATTTCAATAATAGTATATGTTATTGAAAATGTAAATCATTATAGTGGCATACCTTTGACTATTTCTCGAATGTCAGGGCAGCCCGGGAATAAAATATTATTTTATGAATTACATGCTATGATGTGACATGTTAAACTGTTTGAACCTGTGAAATATGGTTTTTACAATAATATTTTGCTTGAATTTGATGGGTATGAAAGTAATAATTCACTAACTTTAGTGTCATCTGGGAACGAGTTTGTCAATCGGACACTGTATGATTTCTTTCTTTACGTGTTTCTTTTAGGCAGTTCTTTTCAATGATATTGGTAAATCTGTGTTTAACAGTTACCCATTCTTTAAACTTTTCAACAGAGATGACTTATACGATACTGTGAAAAGGGAAATTTTTCCTAAAGTTTGTACATCGTAGGTAACGTTGACTTGGGAAGGAGAACGCCAAGTTTAATCCATACTTCCCGTAATATGTATGTATATACAGGACCAAATTGTAAATTACAGGCCTTAAAAATAATAAATTTTTCCGGTGTCTACAGAAAGTGCAGAAACATTTCAGTGATGTTAGAATTGGAAGACATATTTAAACACATCTTTGACTCTGAATGTGTAGCCTATAAACACAGGTTTGCTTGTATGTTGAATCCGCACAGGACTATCTACTCTTTTTCAGATTTTATTTGTTTTCAAGTATTTATAACGATTTTCATTTCTTAACATAATGTGTCTTTGAAGTTGGGTTACCTTCCATTTCTTTTCTGGCGTTGTTTGCAGTCATTCATTCCCATAATGGCGTTATATCTACTAATCAAATATTAGCGAAGAAAACTGTAAATATTTCAATGTTTCACATGACCCCATGATGTCTATCTATGTCTTCTTATTATGCTAGGAAATTACTGGAACAGTTCAAAGTTTAATTGAAAGTCCATAAACTGCATTCGCTTTGGACATCCCAACTCCTTTTCATACTGCGATAGCAGTCAAAGTTACACAATTAATTCATTAGATGAGAATCACACGTGATATGATTCATGCAAGTTATTCATGTACGCTATTGTTTTGGTTATTTTTCAATCGTTTCTTTGTCCTATTAATGTTACTAAACTTATAATTGTGAAATTGGATCCTTCCTTTTAACATTTTACTGTACTACACTGACAACTTTTCTTAATTAGTAAATTAAAGCTATGTACAAGATGACCTACAGAAACTTATGCTTTCTTTTAAATTAAATTGTTGTTTACATACACACCTGAAGAACGTAAGGATTCTTTAAACTTGAATATTACAACTTAATAACTGTTTCAGAAGACCGTTCTCTTTTTATCCCTCGCCAAAGGCGGAGGGATATTGTTTTGGCGTTATCCGTCTGTCGGTCGGTCCGTCCGTCCGGAGTCGCAACTCAAGAACCAATGGATATAATTTCATGAAACTTAAAATAAGTGTACAGTTGTATGTATGTTGTATGTATGTTTTTTTCAGTACCAAGGATAACACAATAACGAGCAAGCTCTTATTTCCATTGTGGTCCTTTTTCAAAGACTTATTGAAGCAGATACAAGGGAATCCGAGTACAAGACCCTTGCTCTTTTACGAATAGACCCTTTGGTTCTTTTATAATTATGCCCGGTGTATAGCACTGATACACGCGAGGCTACCTCTGGGTTTCTAACTAGTTGATCTCAAATATGTGGTAAACACTGAAAAGCGTTTCTGAAATTTCCAGTGCCCCAGTCGAGTATCGAATCGGGGATCCCCGGATTGGTAGTCCAGAGCATTAACCACTCGACCATCGCACCACCTATAATTTTTAACTGGAAGAAAAAAAATATCACCTCGGAGATGAGGCCCCATGCAGTGGGTTGGTGAAATTTTTTAAATATTTTTTTCCCCTGAAACAGGCATACCAATGCAGTCTCCAGTTGTTCTTTTTCAGATATTGTCTGCATTTGGCGGAGGATATAAATTCACTGAATTTACTTGTATTAATTAAAAATATTGTCACAAATTTTATTCTAGTAGAATTACTACAGTTTAAAATTGTAAAATTCTTCAGTGAAAGTACGATTTTAATCCCCGCAAAAACGTTTAATAAATTAAAATGACAGTGTATGCTATTAAAAACGAATTTGCAGGTATATGTACGAACAGAGTACTCAAAATTATGGAACGCCATGACCGTCTTATTATGACTTGTTTGCTTATATGCGGTAGATATTTCATTATATGCGGTAGATATTGTATTATATGCAGTAGATATTTCATAATGTGCAGTAGAAATTCCATTATGCGTGGTTCTTTTTTCTTTATACATTACATACTGAACAATCTTTGTTATAGGTAGTAAGACTCTTCTTATATGTGGTGGTATTGCCTTTATATGCAGTGCATTCAGTTTTGTGTGGGGTACAAATGTATTTTATATTACATATTTTAGAACGAATATTATAACTTAAGACATTTCGAAGAACCTTCAAGTCATATTTTCGTGCAGCTTTAACAACAGTTAGCTCATACTTAGTATAGCCAAGTTTCATTGAAGGTTCACAGGAGCATTGCTTTTGATCATATTCGAACAAAAAGGAGGCAAGATGGCCTTATATCGCTCATCTTGCTACCATTGATTATAACACAAGGTTAACACTAGTAGAAGGTTTTTTAACCGGGAGGGGGTGGGGTGGGGGTACCTCATCTTAACAATATTAGACTAATGCTAAATTTTCCATTGATATTGCGGTACTGCGAAAGGCAACCATCGAAACATGAAATATATATGTTTAGACTACAAATCATGTCTTAGATCTTACCTTTACATCTATGGGATTGATACTACAGTTTAGCAATTGTCAAAATGTATTAGCTGCCATGGAGGTACGAGAGGTTGTGGGCTATGAAAGAAATTATCATAAATGATATTATTAATTGGATAGAATCAGAATATCACTTTTTATTGTGCTGTTCATTCTACTCTAATATAAGAAACCAAATTTGGGAAATAAATACATTTGCACGTCATGGCCTAATATGCATTGTAAATTGTAAACATCCACACTGAAAAAAATCAATTCTAAATGTAGCAAGTATATAAATGTAGCTCTGAAATTAAGAACGGAAAGTCTTGTAAATTTATCCTGATTGAATTTCTTAGAACAATTTAATGTTGATCATGTTTATATATGCATATTTGAAATTGTATTTGGTTTGGTGTTTGGCCGTATTCATCTAATTCATATGTGAAGTGGCTAAAGGCAAGTACTTGACGATTTGCTGAATAAGAAACTGAAAACTAAAACTGATTAATAACACCAACCACTGAAAATATCATAGATCTTCGCTGTTAAATAGGGAAAAGTGAAAATATAAAAAATATAATTTTAAAGGTCCAATACTAAGGAAAGCAAAAATTCAAATATATCTTAAAAAGCACACAAATAAGTTATTTTTAATAAAAAATGAAAGTTGGTATGTAGAAATTCTGAATAAATAACAGTACATGTACAATTATATTTCTTTGCATTATGAAGAAAGTTAAAAAGACCTGGGTGGTCATTTTGTCAATTCACTGAGATTTCAACATAATACACATACTTTTCTTCGTGTTCCATACACTTTCTGTACATTTTAACCTGCCAATCTTTATTTAGTGTCTTGCATAAGGTAATGTACTTGCAATTGAAATAACTGTCACTTGATTTTTGCTTAGTAGTGGACCTTTAATATCATGTTAAATTACGTAGCTATGTCCGGTCATGAAAATTATCGATAACCTGGAGCATTCGGAAGTGTTCGGCCATCATTACGGAAGCTGCAGAATTAAAAGAACATAAATAAAACTTTAGAAAATACCATTATATACCTGTTAAACAAAACCTTATAAAATACCCTTTTTTCTTTCTTTATGAAACATAACACTTACATGTACAATGATTGGTTTACTCTATCCCGTGTGTTATTATACAATTACACAATTATACAAGTGTTAAAGTTTTTGAACAAATTGATGCTAAACTGCAACGTTTTCAATTAAAACTGTCATATTTTGGGAGTTTTACTATATATTAGTGATAATATAGTTAAAAGCTACTACTACTGCTGTGCTACTGCTACTGCTACTGCTAAGTTACTGCTACTGCTGAGCTACTGCTACTGCTGTGCTACTGCTACTGCTGAGCTACTACTACTGCTGTGTTACTGCTAAGCTACTGCTACTGCTGAGCTACTACTACTGCTGTGTTACTGCTACTGCTGAGCTACTGCTACTGCTGTGCTACTGCTACTGCTGCAGCTGCTCCTGCTAGCACTGCTACTGCTCATTGCTACTGCTAAGCTACTGCTACTGCCAACTTCACGTTTTATAATTTTGCTACTGCTAAGCTACTGCTACTGCTGAGCTACTGCTACTGCTAGTAAGCTACTGCCCTGCTAGCTACTGCTAAGCTACTGATGTGCTACTGCTACTGCTAAGCTACTGCTCCTGCTGAGCTACTGCTACTGCTAGCTAACTGCTCCTGCTGAGCTGCTGCTACTGCTAAGCTACTGCTCCTGCTGAGCTACTGCTAAGCTACTGATGTGCTACTGCTACTGCTAAGCTACTGCTCCTGCTGAGCTACTGCTACTGCTACTGCTAAGCTACTGCTCCTGCTGAGCTACTGCTACTGCTACTGCTAAGCTACTGCTCCTGCTGAGCTACTGCTACTGCTACTGATGTGCTACTGCTAAGCTACTGCTACTGCCAACTTCACGTTTTATAATTTTGCTACTGCTAAGCTACTGCTACTGCTGAGCTACTGCTACTGCTACTGCTACTGCTACTGCTGTGCTACTGCTACTGCTAAGCTACTGCTACTGCTGAGCTACTGCTACTGCTACTGCTACTGCTGTGCTACTGCTACTGCTAAGCTACTGCTACTGCCAACTTCACGTTTTATAATTTTGCTACTGCTACTGCCAAGCTACTGCTACTGCTGTGTTACTGCTACTGCTAAGCTACTGCTACTGCCAGCTTCACATTTTATCATTTAGCTATTGCTCACTGCTACTGCTCACTGCTACTGCTAACTTCCTACATTTATACCAAAAGTATTCCAAATCGATGAGTACATGTAAGAAATATAGCGCAGTATTTTTTCTAATGATTTTGCTAAAAAAAGAAAGGTTTTCTGGCAACTCTTTTTTGCGAAGAAACGAATTGAACACGAAAGAAAGGCCGCGATAATATGTCAACATTGTTTTAGAGTGAATAGAACCTGGGTATATCATTATCCTATCAGTAAATTTGTTTTACTAAAAAGTAAATTCAAAGTGATCCGGGGATTTTAGTGGTCACAAACAAACGCTGTCGCCGTTAAAAAATATTTGTGACCATTATAAAACCGTATGAGCATCAGAATCAATTAAAACAGTTAAGTCTATATTAATAGCTACGGAAACGCATACACGCCACCCTTTGCTAGTTGTTACTTCTTAATTATTCTGTCATTGTGCGACATAATTCTAACATAAAGTAAGGTTTTCAAGACTTGTGACAATAATTTCTGGCGAAAACGCTTTATTAGCATTACATTAGGCGATATTATTAAATAATAAGGCGTTAATATTGTGCTTATTCAGTAATTTTATTCACATGGTTATTTGAATATTGAGCGTTACAGATAAGATTTAAACTTCAGCCGTTAAGATCGTGTATTTACTAGTAAAAATGCGTATTTAAGGATACTGTCAGGACATCGCGCAATACGTTAAGACATTGATGTCAGAATTGTCAGAACAACATCCTGAATTGGCGTTTTTTATACATTTACGCCCGAATACATACTTTTCTGTAACGCTTGATATTTAAATAAACATGAGTATAATATTATTGAATAGGTGCAATATTAACGCTTTATGGTTCAATAATATTGCCCAAAGCGTTTTAGTGTGAAATAACAAGTCTAGAAAAGATGTCTTCATGGCGGAATTAGCAAGTAGCGGAATTAGCAAGTAGCAACTAGAAAATTGTATATGCGTTTCCGTATTATCCAAATGTATCAAGTCAGCTTAATTAATTAATTAATTAATTAATTAATCAATTAATTACACATTTCTCTTCTTGGGAATATTTCAGTTGTATTAATCAGACATCTGCGAGCGCTTTATCCATGACAGAAGGTGTAAAACACAATGCTGGTGATTCAAACGCTGCCGCCACTCCACCTTTATATGTCTTTCAGAGTGGTAAGTGTTCATACATTCACAGGAGATATCACTCGAGATCGTTTAATATTGTGTTCATACATTCTGAGGAAAAATTACTCGAAATCTTTTAAATTTACCAACGTATTTATACACTCGTAGCATATGAGACATTATTCAATGTCGTTTAATATTGTGTCCATACATTCCTTCGATAATTTACTTGAAATCTTCTAAATGTTGTGTTCATATATTAATAACAGAAATATACGTAAACGAATATATGCCACCATTTGCTAGTTGCTACTTGCTCATTATTCTGTCATTGTACGATACTATTCCGTCACGAAGCAATCTTTTCTAGACTTGTGCCAACAATTTTTCGCTAACACGCTTTAATATCTTTACATTTGGCAATATAATTGACACATAAAGCGTCAATATTGAAATGAAAATTGGCATTAAAAAGAAGTGATACTTAAAGTTTCCGTAACTCTGACTTGTCCACTTTTTACTCATATCCCATCGCTGTAATATACAATGTAGTAAAATGCGTGTGAGGCACATAACCTTTAAGCTACAGTACAGTCTTCTTGGCAAGTACGAACCTTTTTTGTCTGAAGTTCTTAACATTATCCAGCGAAAGTTTGTTTCTTTTAAATTAGTAATATCAGATGGATTAGGCATGTGGTAAAGTATTTAAACATCTATGGTAGAAGAAACTATTACATTGTAAAAGCCATCTCTTGACAATAGGACTATGAAATCTTTTCGATATTACTTGGATTTTAAATTCAAATAACTTAGAAGCTGCATTTTGATTTACTCTTGTGGCCCTTCAGTGTTCAATTTGTTCATGCATTCAGAGTTCTATGTGTATAACTTATTTCAGGTTTGTTTAATATCCCATTACCTGATGGACCGGCGCCTAAAACACTTTATCTTAGGTTTAGTTACTTGGAAGCATGTCCGGAACCAACACAACAGAAGTGCAGTGACCAAGAGGTAACTAATTCTTTTATATATGTGTGTAGGTTTCGCAATTATTAATGCTGCATATAGATGCCGGTTCGACCGTCCGCCCGGGCATAGGGATATGTATATTGTATACTTCATCCTTAAACCGGGTTCTTATTTGGTACGTCTAGAGATTAGGGTTAGTTCGTTTTGGATATATTCTTATAATGGGAGTAATGGGAGAGTAGCCAACACATACACATTTGCGTGGATGTCTGTTTGTCCATCGGTTCATCCGTCCATCCGGCTCCATATCTCTGCCACCAATGGCTGGAATTCAATGTAACTTTATGTGAAACTTCTATACTAGAAAGAGAAGAGATTCTGGCTAAGGGATTTTGTTTCAAAGTTATGGCCCTTTGTAATTTCTTCGTGTCTGCGCACGTTCTCACTAACCACTGGATGGACTTCAATAAAAATTTATGTGAAGTTCCATGCAATAATACGAGGAGATAGACATATCATCAGCATGTTCCGGTTGGATGAATTTTCTTTAGTTTAGGATCCTCTGATCATAGCGACTTATTTATTCTATTAGTTCTTGATTACGAAACAAACTTTACAGATTAAGAGAGAGAGAGGGAGAGAGGGAGAGTATATCTGTGTTTTGCCTAAGGAAACTACCTCCATCGCTGCCACTTATCCATAGCATATAAGTGCCTTTGTATCCGCGCATGTTCTTCGCAACTTCTAACTTGAATTCAAAGAAACTTTATAAGAAGTTTCAGTAATAAGAGATGTGCATTACATATTAACAACATCTTTCGATGGGACGATTAAGCTTTGTCCCTTTTATTAATAATACACATAGTATATTTAGGAATATATTTCACTTTTGAGTGATATACCAGTTAGTGTATCACGGTGAGGAATTCAAACGTAATATAATCACGAAGGCCGAAGGCTTGAGTGATGAATTTCGAAGCATCTGAACGACATCCGTTTGACTTTTGTTAACTACAGTAAATATAACATCTTTATGAAGTCATGCTTGTCGTGAACCTAAAAGTATGTAAGGATTGAGGTTGACATTTCACACAGTGATAGAGGCTATTGAGAAAAAGTGCAGTAATCAGTTATCACAGACTCATAACTCTAATCACATCCACATTTGTACTTATTTTCTTCTTCATGAAATTACGCATATCCAGAACGGAAATCCAAAACTGTTTAAGTGATTTTACTTGGTATAACTCACACACAGATACATGGACTTGAGAAGAAGTTCTATATCTGAGAGCCGTAACTCTTGCTTGACATTTTTGCACGTGTATAGTCAAGGCATTCCTACCACGGTGTTTTATCAGTGAAGTTAGTAAATTATATAAGTAACAATTATATTTAGATCCCTTTATATTTTTACTGCTATGCTTAAAAAAAATCAAGAAAAAAAGCTCTTTGCTATTTTGTGTGCATCCCTTTTAAGCTCTTGCTATTGTGACCACTCACCGTGCGGCGTCCGCTCGAAAACTGGAAGGCACAAAGCTTAGATATTTGGCATATAGCGTTCTCTAGAAGACTTCTATATACCTAGATTGTTCAGATCATGACCCCCATCTCAAAAAGACCCTTCCCTGGGGGTCACTTGATTTTAGAAAAGTTTCTATAGGAAAAGCTTTTAAAATATTATTGTCTAAAACCACAATTCCAAGAGATTAGATATTTGGTGTTGAGCTTTGTGAAGTGGACGTCTTCCGAGATTGTTCAAATCATGAATCCTGGGTCAAAATTGACCACATCCAGAGGGGGTCACTAGTTTTCATATAGACTTATATAGGAAAAACCTTAAAAACATTCTCCTGCAAAACCACGAGGTCTAGAGCTTAGATATTTAGTATGTAGCATTGTTAAGTGGGTTTCTACTGTGTTTGTTCAGATCATGCCCCCAGGGTCAAAACTGACACTGGAGGCGGGTCACTTGTTTTACAATGATTTATAAAGGAAAAACTTTAAAAAAATATTCTTCTGAAAACCACAAGGTATAGTGCTTAGTTATTTGGTTTGTAGCATTGTCTAGTGAACCTCTACAATGCTTATTCAAGACATGCCCATAGGGTCTAAATTGACCATGAACTGGAGCCCCTTGTCTGTATATAGAGTTATAGGAAAACACATCTTTCAATGAGTCATATAGCAACTAGCGTCTTACCTAGCAACCACTGACTTACTTAGCAACCAGTGACTTCCTTAGCAACCATCAACTTGGACTAGTGACCAGCGACTAGCAACAACTTAGTCCCCTAGCAACCGGCAAGTTCACCTAGCAACCAGTGACTTCCGTAGAAACATTTTGCATCCTTGTCACCAGTGACTTACTAAGCAACCATTGACGTCCTTAGCAACTAGCAACAGTTGACTTCTTTGGCAATCACTGACTTCCCCTAGTGACCAGTGATTTCCTTAGCAACCACCATCATGGACTGGTGACCAGCGGCTTCATTAGCAACCTCTTACTTCCCTAGCAGCCAGTGACTTCTTCAGCAACTAATTACTTCTTTAGCAATCAGTGACTTCCCCTAAAACAAGTGACTTTCTGAGCAACCATTTACTTTCTTACCAACAATTTAGTCCCCTAGCAATCAGTGACTTCCCGTAGCAACCAGCGAGTTTACCTAGCAACTAGTGACTTCCTTAGCATCATTGGCATCCCCTTGCCACCAGTAACTTCCTTACCAACCATTGACGTCCTAAGCAACTAGCTACAGTTGACTTCTTTGGCAGTCACTGACTTCCCTTTTTCACCAGTGATTTCCCCTAACAACCAGTGACTTCCTTAGCAACCAGTAACAAGTGACTTTATAAGCATTCATTGACTTCTTTAGCAACAACTTAGTCCCCTAGCAACCAGCGAGTTCACCTATCCACCAGTGACTTCTTAAGCAACCTTTGGCATCCTCTTGCCATCAGTGGCTTCCTTAGCAACCATTGACATCCTTAGCAACTAGTAACAGTTGACTTCTTTGGCAGTCATTGACTTCCCCTAGTGACCAGTGATTTCCTTAGCAACCACTGACTGCCTATGGCAGCTAGTGACTTTAACCGACCACTGACATCTTTAACAACCAGTGAATTTCTCTAGCAACGAGTGACTCCCTTTAGCAACATATGATTTCCTTAGGTAAGTGCACTTGTACCCAGGTTAGCGATATAGGACCTGTTGTATGTGCTTCAGAGGACTTTACTAAGCATACTTTATAAAAAGATATTACACGAATACACATCTGAATAACCAGCTACCAGCTGTATATTCGCGAATAAACATTTGAATACCCAACTATGATGTAAAAGCCAACTTCACAGACCTTGTTTCGTTATCGGGTCTGCATCTTTTTAGTTCACATGTGCACATTGCGTACGTCAACGATTTCTTCAAACAACATTTCTTCCTAAACCGCTTGACAGAAGTTGATGAAGGTTGGCAGTTATGTTCCTTGGGTAGTCCTCTTCCAGACTTCTTTAAAGAATTTGATTCCATGCAGAACTCTGGTTTCCAGGGCTGTGAAAAGGAAACCTTTAAAATCTTTATCTCATAAACTGGAAGGCCCAGAGCGTAGATATTTAGCATATAGCATTGTCCAGTGGACCTCTACAAAGATTTTCAAATCATGACTGCCTGGTTAAAATTGATCAAGACCTTAGAGTCACTTGTTTTAACATAGGTTTCTATAGGAAAAACTTTAAAAATCTCTTTCTCTGAAACCACAAGACATAGAGCTTAGATATTTGGCATGTAGTGGATCTCTACTGGACCTCTAAAAAGATTTTTCAAATCATGACCACTGGGTCAGAACTGACCCCATCCGGGGGTCACTTGATTTTACATATAGACTTATATAGGGTAAACCTAAAAATCTTCTTGTCTAAAACCACAAGGCCCAGAGCTTAGGTATTAGGAATGAAGCATTGTGTAGTGGACCTGTACCAAGATTGTTCAAATCATTACTCCGGGTCAAAATTGACTTAACCCTTGGGTCACCAGTTTTTACAAAGGATTATATAAGAAATCTTTAAAACTCATCTTGTCTCAAACCAAAAGGCACAGAGCTCAGATATTTGGTAGATAACATTGCCTAATGGTCCTCCAAGAAGATTGTTCAAATCATGACATCCCGGTCAAAAGCAACCTCGCCCCGGCGCTCCTTTAATTTTACATTTAGATATATAGGATAATCTTTAAAGATCTTCTTCTCAGACCACAAGGCACAGAGCTTACATTTTTGGCTTGTAGCATTTCCTAATGGTCCAACATCAAGATAATTCAAATTATACCCCTTCGGTCAAAGTTGGCAACGCCCTGTGGTCACTTTTTTCCATCTCGCCCCGGGGTCAATTTTGTCGACTTTGACCTTTGCTGACCGTGACCTACCTACTAACCTAAGCTAGAGATGAAATTTCCAAATTCCCGATGACCGACCTTGATCATAACCTTTTGACCTGCTTTCTTGTTTTAAATTTCAGTGATACTGTAACTCAATAAATATTCGCGACCAATTAATTTTCGCTATATTCGCGGATGGCAGTGAAGCGCGAAAATTAGTTTGGTGAACAAAGTTTTGTTTACATAACTTTTCTAGACATTGTTGATGCAGATTACATGACAGGTTATACGGATTTTACGGAGACTTCTAAAACTGCTCCCGTTATAGGAAAATAAATTAAATATTGTCATAAAGCATAGGAAAAAACAATCCTAAATACATGAAAATTTAATAAATATTTGATTTCAAAAGCAAAGGAAAATGGTAGCATCACAGTATAATATACATAATTGTAGTCAATGTCTGAAGTGGAAAATGTCAACGCATTTAGAATCGTGATTGTAAATGTCCGATGAGAGAAAATATTTTTGATCCTAAAACGAATATTTAAGTGAATTGGTAGACAAAACAGGTAAAACTGTCGAGCATCATAAAAAGTTTATTGTTGTACTTGCTACAAACTGTGAAATGTAAGACTGTATATGACACACGGATAATATCGAGTTTAGTACAAACTGTAAATATCTTTCATTTTTTACGATGCAGGTTCAATTCATTTAATGATAACCTCTGTATTTATACACAACGCGTCGTTATACGACCAATTGGCTTAATCATTCCGCGAAATTTTATTTTCGGAAATCAAGAAAACGCGCAAATAAATATTCGCGAATAGACAGAACTTCGACAAAATGCGAAAATATGTCTCCGCGAATATAAATTGGGTTACAGTACTCATGTGAGCAATATAGGGCCATCATACATACTTGTCCTTTTTTATTACCTCATTATCGGTCCGGTTCACCTTTATCTTCATGTAACATTATTACATTTGTTTTATCAGTATTTACACATTTTATTCAGTCAGACTGTTCTCTCAATTCCAGCAATACTGTACAGATAACGCTCTTACCAGAAAGAGGCGTAGTGCGACAGAATTCGACGACATTGTATCAGTAGTCAATTATGACTTTTCGAGAATGAAGCGCAGTGCACCAGCAACTGGCAATAATGGAACCATGCGCTTCGCAATTCCTCTGAATGTTTACAGTAGTGGCAATAAGGCTGGACAAGGTAACTGTGCTTTTCGTTGCTTAACCTTGTAGAGTAAAAGAGTAACGGAGTAACCAGGATACGCTGTATTTGCATCTAGAGGCAGCTGCATCCCCTATCCCTTATCCTCTAAAATAATGAGCAACATTAAGTTTTACGAATGCCCTGACGTTGTGAAACATGCAGAGCGGTTTTCCGAGTTTTATCAAGTAGTTGCTACTCCCGCTAAAAAGCAATTTACCGGCGACACGGAGAAAAGGGCTTTTAGAGGGCCTACATATTTTGAATATAATTATATTAATATTTGAAGAATGAATTCAGCTTCGTCTGGTAAATATAAAGTAACAATAGGTTATATTGAATACGTAAATCAGCAGCGTTATTGCCAACCCTATAAAACCCTAGGGAAAGAGTTTCCAAAAAAGCTTATCAGCTTACTACTCGATCCCTTGTCTTTGTAATATATATTGTACTTACATGAAATTTAATGAATAAAATATTGTTTAAACTAACCCTATAAAAGCGTCGTCACAAAGATCAATCATAATTTGACGTTATATGGGTAGTAAGTGAATGTTGTAGATCTACAATGATATAAGTAAAAGAATTGTTATGAACCGCGGTTGCTATGGCAATAATCATATTAAACTTGTATCAAAATGACGTTTCTATGAAGGAAAAATTACAAGCTAACAGTTTTTAACTTCGACTTTATATTTGAAGAGAATGACAAAATATCCGATGCATTATGACTTTTTTTCAAATAACTATTTAATCTACTGAAAAAAAAAAATCTAATAAATGTTCAAATACTCATTTTCCTCACCGGTCAGTTGGTACATCTGTCGATTTGCCTTCCGTTTCAGGAGGAAAAGATGATGGCACAAGTAGCAAAGTGTGTGAAGCTCCCAATATGTACTGGATCATGGCTGTTGTTCTTGGCGTACTGTTACTGGCAACGATGGTTCTGTGTGTGTTCCTCGTACTGCGCCTGCGCAAAGAACAGAAGCAAAATGAGAAAATAGTCGAGAAAATAGTCGAGAAACCTGGACATCGGAATCCAGCATATTATTAGTACATGAGACATGTTAATCATTCAACATAGAAATCTGGAGATATTGAAGTTTACTCAATATATAAAGCTGTTCGCCCTCAGAATTTGGTAAAAAATAAGGTTCTTTGAACTGTCTGAAATTTTATAACATATTTTAGAACGAATAATCAAATAAAAAATTCATTTTAAATTCCTGTAAAGTATTTCTGTATTTTTAAGTTGAACGCTACCAAATAATTAAGAGTTGCAAATGCTTTTGGAATCACAATTTAACCAACAAGTGTAGCGGTGCTCTCAAGCCAAACCCACCAACTATTTCAGTAGATTTTCTCAAATTGCTATTTTGATTTTCACGTTGATTCTAGAATTTAATTTTACATTTTATGTTTTAATATATCATTGTGGAGAAATTTTAATGTTTCAATATACAAATGTAAACTGCGGGCGAGCACTTTACTGTCCAACGATCCATTTCGATTGACTCATTTATAAAAAAATGAAGTTATTGTTAAAATTATTAATGAATTCTGTTTATTCAATACTCTATAATGGTGTTGGCGCCATTAATGTTGCATCTTCATATTTGTCACAAAATGTTTAATTTTTGCAATTTCATTGACAAAAATACCAAGATATATTTGTCACACGTTCGTTAAAAAACGCAACTTTTCGATACAGTAGATATAACTTGTACGTGTGTAAGACATTTTCCCGGTAACATAGTGTTGTAAGTCACTGTAACATCCAAAGTGATTTATGGGGCTTTAAATCATTGATTTTTTATCATACAAACATCACGGTGGGGAATCACATGATCAAAATAAACTCTAAACAAAGAATATCATTCTATGAAAACTGGTCCAAAATACTGAAAGCTGTTTAGCCGTAAATATAATACCTGTATGTAGCTTATGATATGACATCAGAAAAGTGATCATGTGATTCCCCACCGTGCCATTGTATATTTGTATAATTTAAATATTTGTTCTTGTTTTTATTTCAAAATTGTTTTTAATAGTGACCAAGGTCTATTCAGATGTCAATTTGAAAGACCCGGTATGTTAATGATTTAACAATTGTATATTAGATTAAATTAGTGTTTGAAATTATTAGTCCAATTGCAGCGCGGCATTCGCTGTACTTTAACTTGGGTAAATCAATTATTATATACTGAGTCAGTAAAACAGAGGGATAATACTGTACAAAAATAATTTCAAACACTCAGTAGGTTAATTTTCATTTTGATACATTTACTACAATAACTTTGTCGCGCAGCGTGCACCACGCCTGACTAATTCATTTGCGTAAATGCATCAAAATGAACACTAACCTATACTTTACTTTTTATTAATGCATAATGTAGACATAACACAAATGACTCCTTTAAACTTACTGTTTTCCCATTGCCGACCATTGCCGACCATATTTGCCCTCCGAGACATTAGTGAAATACCAAGAAACTCAACTGTTTCTTGACACTTGTCTTGTAGGAAACCTTGATACAAGGTTTTGTTTTAGATTCTCTGCACACTGTCTTTTTCTTTCTAATGATTTATATTGGTGCAAAGGTTTGGCCTCTAGAATTTGTTGAGAAAACTCCAAGCTGAGATCTGTTTTTGATTTGATCTAATGTATATCAACGATATCGATAAAAGTATCGATGATAAATCGATACAGTTATCCATTATATACACCACACTGCATCACTTATACCGTTACCACTGGTCAAAAAATGGCATGAACAATGCATTCATTTTGACTATATAATAGAGCACCCAAATAAAAAACTGGACTATTATGAAAGTGGTATTTTAGGTCATACTTTTTCTCTTCGGTTGAGGCCTGGCGGAGGAGTGATTCAACCTAAATTTTCTGTTCTTTGTGTTGTGTTTACATTATTGTGTATGTGTTGTCATTTACTTTTTCACTTTTCAAAAGCACTATATATTTACTATTTAAACTACAGTGTGCATCTTGCCTGCTGCCTTTTCTGACAGTTTGGGGTTGTTGGTGAGCGATGTGTTTGATGCTGTTAAGCTGGGTCCTAATATCAGAACTCAGTGTTAAGGGACTTTCTATTGTATGTTTTCCTGAAAACTACACTGCCTTAAGGCATGTTCGTATTGTATGTATTGGTAGAGACATATATAACATATCCATGCCTTTGGTATATAAGTCAATATGGCAGGAGTTAGCAAACTTATTGCGGAGGAGCGTAGCGAACCGTAGCAATAAAATTTATATAGTATGGGTCTATAGCTGGTGTATAGTTTTACATTGAATAATATACATATTTAAGAGTGAGGTTATCTCTGTGATGTTAAAGTCCTACTTCCTGAAAATAAATGATTTTTTTCAGATAATAAAAATAATTGCAGATATTGAACTCGTCAGAAAAAATCCAATTCTTTGAATAGAATGGAAGCATTTGATTGGAGAAGAAAGTAAAACAAACTGCAATGATATTTTCAAGCAATTGTGTCGCTAAGAGATTGGATAAAATATATCGACGATTCGTTGATATTTGCCTAACTGATCATTACTTCTCTTCTAATGTTTATGATTAAATTTTGTCAAATATTTATAGATGTGTAGGCTTCGTGTAGCTTAAAACTTGTAAAGATAGCACGGTGTGATGAGAGAGTGCACGTGTGTTGTTTTCCAGTTTGTGTCTGTTTGCCTCTGGGTACCAAATTTGCGTCTGGTTGCACTGTTTGCGTCTAGTTGCACTGTTTGCGTCTGGATGGTTGCCCTGTCGGTGTCTGGTTGCACTGTTTGCGTCTGGTTGCCCTTTTTGTGGCTGGTTACACAGTTTTGAAAAAATGATATTATACGCCATTTACCACATTGATGCAATGTCACACATTCTAATTGAGGATATTTCTTGAAATGCCTTTGTTTGAAATATGTTTGCATCACAGGGATCTGAAATGTTTTCGATAAATTGAGGTTTATTGGGCACCGAACAAATGTTCTATATACATAAAAACGTAGCCAATCCCAAGTGTCCGATACGTAAGAAATAATATCCATTTTACTGGTGTTCATCATCTTATAAACAACCATTTGGAGCTCTGATGCGCACTAATAAACTACAAAGGTCGTATGCTTAAACGGTTTTTTGGTAAGATTAACAAAGCTTAAACGTTATTATTTTGATTCTAACATTAAATATGACAAAATTCAATTGGCTATATTTTATGAGTACGTCATTTATGACGTAATGGCAGCTCGCTCATTAAAATGTTTATTTCAGATTTTACAATAATTGATTAACTGACAAACGAAACAAGTCACATTAGAATCTTAATTCAAAATTGATAAAATTTCAGATCCTTGTGGTTTGCAAACTTCATGCTGAATATCACATTATCTTTTTAGTATTAAAATACAAAATGGAAAGTTTTGCTAATTCCAATATGAAGAATAAATCTTTTGGGATATTTGCAATTTATGGTTCAATGAAACGCAGTAAAATCTTAATTGTACTCGTATTGTATTACGAATCCTGGCGAAATCTGATAAAACGAATGTTGTACATGTGTATTACATTGCTTCCGCTTAGATTTAATAAATAGTTAGTCGAATTCAGTCTTTGTTTTAATTTTGGGCTTCTTTTTAGGTAGCCTGAAAGTCCTAAAGTTGAGCTTTTGTGACACCGCCTTACGTCAGTCATCTGTCTGACGTATGTCTTTTTTTACATTTACTAAGTAAACACTCTAGAAGCAACATTTCAGAAACAATAATGATGAAAGTTGACCCAAATGTTAGCCTTGTGTGAGTGATGTCTAGGACGAGTTTGAAACTGGATTACATGTATGTTGATTTTAAAACAAGGTCACCAGGTCAAACCATTGAAAAACATAGTGAAATCTCTAGAAGCCAGATTTTGTGCTCAGTTGCCATGGAAGTTGGTCAGACTGTTTGTGTTGATGAACAATAGGACCCTATGTTGATTTCCAAACTTTGTTAAATGGGATCGAAAACTAAATCATGCAGTCAAATAATAGAGAGGATCTAGAGGCCATTTATATCCAATTATCACGAAAGCCAGTAAGAAAGTTTGTCATGGTGAAATATAGGTCGAGTTTGAAACTAGATAACGTGGGTGTAGAAACTAAGTCACCACGACAAGTCATAGAAAACCATGTAAATATTCTCTAGGACACAGTTTGTATCAACTGTCCTGAAAGTTTGTCAGAATGTTTGTATTAACTCTAGGTTGAGTTCCAAATTGGGTCATAAACTAAGCCAGCCAGTCAAATCGTAAATAAACCTTATTGAAGTTCTGGTGGCCACATTTTGTACATAGTTGTCATGAAAGAAGAATGTTTGAGTGAATTAACTCTAGCCCGAGTTCGAAACTGGGTCATTGTGCCAAAATACAAAAACTCTTGTGAGCACTATACAATCACATTTTATTTACAATCATCATGGAAGTTAGAGTGTTTGTATCATTGAATTCTAGGTCAAAGTTGAAACTGGGTCAAGTCGGATTAAAAACTAGGTAACCATGTCAAATCATAAACAAGAGGTATATAATGATCAGTACCGCTCTACTGGACCGACTGGAATGTTCTCTGTAAGTTTTATGAAAATGTTTTGGGAAAATGTGACCTGTTATCGAGGTTTTAGAGCTATTGGCCAAAGCACAATTGATTTCACCACAGAATGGCTCAATTTCATCTACAGGTTGCAGGCAACCTGCTGAGCGACTTTTGTGAAAATCTAATGGAAAATTACTAAGTGTTGTGTTATCAAGGTTTTACAACGATAGAAACTGTTTTTGTCTCCCCTGTCAATAACCATAGGGAACATTTACTGTCACTGTTACATTGACCATTGATCTACTGACCTCAAAAAGATAGGAATTATCTGTTTCTTATGACCAATAATCATTTGAAGTTTGAAGACAGTGGCTCATATGGATCTCTATTTATTGAGTGAAAACAATTTTCAAAGTTCAAGTCACTGTGACCTTTGACAGACTGACCCCAACAATACGGATTATTTATTTTATGCTTTTCAGTGAAATACTGAAATTTATCGGTGAAATAAAATTGGTATTTCACTGTTTCAAAGCAGTGAAAATATCATTTTTATTTTCACTGTTTTTGCCGAACTACTTTTTAACCACATTCTAAACAAAAGTCCCATAATTTCACACCCAGGATCTCCAGCTCGTCCTCCATACAAAAGTATCATACACATGATTGACAGTGAGTGATTAATTACGCTAAAATACTTAGTTTTATCCAATTTCTCACCTATGAGATACATATTTCCCGTTAATTACCGGTAATAAAACATTACATAAAATCGAAAAATGGCTGTAAAATTTTTGTTTTTGAAATAAATATAGTGTTGTGGGTATTCATTTTCTTAGTTAGATCATTTTCTATCCATCTATGGCAATTTTGAATCAAAATTTGAGAAAAAGTTGATTTTCATTTTATTTTACCACCATCCAATTTTCACAGTTCTTTCTTGATACTTGTATGATCTATCAGTCACCTATAAACTTGTAAAACTTATAAAAGGTGGAAAACTACCTATACAATCACTCATTATTCACAAATGCATTAAATTGTGACAAATTTTGCACTTAGGTCAGCCCTGGACCGAGCATTTTTTAATTAATGAACAGCTGATTGAGTATTACTCCACGATTCATGGTGTGACAAAGTACAGACCTACTTAATAAAAAATAAAAAATCAATTAAGCATATATCTAATAAATTGATGTTTCGTTTTCGTTGTAGGATAAAGATAGATATGATTTCTTAAATACTTTTATCTGAAATAATCAAAATATTTTGAACTATTTTTGTTGCGTTTTCAGTAATGATGGTAGTAATCATTCTGGGGTTCTCCATGGGGAATAAGAAATACTATAATTCCAAATTTTACTGAATATTTTGCCAAAAAAAGAAACATAAAATAAAAAGAAAATTTGTTTGTTTCAGTGAAATATCAAATTTATTTCACTCGTTAACACCTAACAAATGACATTTTCACTCGTGGCTTCGCCACTCATGAAAATATCAATGTTTGGTGTCCACTTGTGAAATAAAATTGATATTTCACTGAAACAAACAAATATCCTCTATATATTTTGTTAGAACAAGCATCCTATGAAGTTTGAAGACTGTAGGTTATATAGATCCTTAAATTATGGAGTGGAAAGGATTTTGTAAGTTTGGGTTACTGTAACCTTGACCTTTGGCAGACTAACCCAAACAACAATAGGGGTCATCTAAAAGTCCCAGGCAACCTTATGAGAAAGTTTCATGAACGTCTAAAGAAAATATGACCTGTAGAATGTTATCAAGGAAAAAGTAACGCAGGTCACTGTGACCTTGATCAGTGACCCACTGACCCAAAAGACAGAAGGGATCATTTACTTAGTAAGACCAATCATCCTATGAACTTTGAAGACTGTTGTTAATACTGAGCTTAAAAATATGGAACTGAAATGATTTTCAAAGTTTGGGTGACTTTGACCTTTGACCCACTGACTACAAAAATAATAGGGAACATCTACAAGTTTCATGCAAGCTTCAGAGCAAGTGTAATGAATGGGAGATGTAAAGTATTATCAAGGAAAAGCTACCAGAGGTCACTGTTACCTGGACTTTTGACCTCCAAAACAGCAGGGATTGTTTACTGAGTAAGACCAATGATGCATCCCATGAAATTTGAAGACTGGGGGTAATACAGATCTCAAGATATTGAGCAGAAACGATTTTAAAGTTTGGGTTACTGTGACCTTGACATCTGACCCACTAACTATAAAACAATAGGAATCATCTACAGGTTGCAACCTCCTGGACAAATTTCATGAAAAATGTGTCCTGAAGAGTGGTATCAAGGACAAACCACTGTGTCATAAGCCCTGGACTTTGTTCAGTACAGCTAAAAACCAGAAAGTAGGTGAAAAGGTCAAGGTCATCCCAGTTATTGCAATTTGCAAAACTTAACACATGGTCCAAATTTCATAACTGTAGCTTCAAAAACATGAAAGTAGGTCAAACGGTCGAGGCCAAGTTTGACCCATGGGTCATAATTAGAATATTACGGGGAGAGGACCACTAGAAAATGCTACGTACCAAATATCTAAACTCTGGACCTTGCAATTATGGAGAGGAAGATTTTTTTTAAAATCCTGTACAAGGTAATAAAGTGGCAAACAGTTGTTAACAATACCTTTGAACAGGATTGAAGTCCACAACAAGCATTTACCGTGATTGACTGACTCTGATAAAACTCCTACACTGCATTCAAACCATTGCGGGTTTTACTTCTTAAAAAAAATCAACTTCTAAATCCTTAGTCGCACTACAAACTCTTTAACCTGTTCAAAGATACAGACATAAGGTTTGTCAACCATGGCAAAAACAGTATGATTCTCCGTACACCGTGGGATGCGTGTAGTGGTTGGGGGGTACATAATTCTCCCGTTGGTGTACAGATTGAAATGTAAATTTCTTTCCTATCTGCACACTTATTTCAGGTTTACAGAAAGCTATCGCAAAGATGCCACTAAAACTTAAAACATATATAAACTGAAGAGCATATCAAACATACAGATCGATGCCTTGGCAAATATTTTCCTAATGTTTTATTTACTTACCGATTCTGACTCGACCCAAACGTAATGTTTTCTATACAATGGTGATGTGTGCCAGATGTTAACAAAATAAAAGGAAGTCGTAAGCAGCTGAGATTTCTGGTAAGATAAATCTGGACACATGAGTTCTTTGATGAATTATAAGTAATCAATGAAAATTGTTTCACAAAGATCTAGGCCATCAGATTTGAAAATAGAAACTACTGTATACATCAGGAGTAACAGCCAGTAGCTTCAATCCATTAAAAAAAAAGATTTGGTTTTCAAATGTTTGGAAACATGCATTTTGAATACATATTTGGCATTCAAATATATAACTAGAAATCCATGAAATTGTATGCCTTGGTCTAGAAAATACTTTATATTCTTTTTTCACCATGTGACATTTTCATACTAATGTAATTGTGAAACTTAACATTTTTCTTGTTACAAGGTCTAACATAGCCATTTAGTCAGTTTACATACTTTTTTTTTCTCCATTCCAAAATAATTAAATTCCATAAATAAGCTATAATGTAGAATATGTAAAGGATACAAATTAAGTTCTTGTGACTTTATTGAAATAAAGTATTTTTTTGCAGGTGAAAGTTTGTTTACAGTACAGGAACATGAGTGCTGAATAATTTGATATGGCATTTTCAGCCGAGTTGTTCTAAAAAATAGAATTTTGCAAGGATTTGATCTCCTAAAACGGTTAAGATTTAGAATTTATTTTTAACTAAATTGAGTTTTACCGCTAAAAAATTCTTTCAACTTTGCAGTGTTTGCTTGGCCAGCTTTTTCATCTGAACCAGTTCTTATATGCCCTTCCCTTTTAAGTTAATTCTTAAAAACAGATTTACATATTCGTTTTGGCAGTATTTTAGCAAAATTTGTTGATGTATAAAGCAACACTTATGACTTATATACCGCTACAATATTGTAATAGTCTCGTTTCCGTCAGCAACTACAATACTGTTATAGCTCTCTCCCAAACTCCTCGCAGCCATTTGATTGGTTGAGCTTCACTGTCAATTCACTGCCTTAACTAAATACCATTAATGATGAAAACTGAATTATATTAAAATCACTATTTTAAATTAGCTTTTTGTATTTGACTGGCCGCTCAAGATAGGTTTGACTGTATTTAGCTTCAACATATATGTTTACTACATACAAATGTACATATCAACTTGTGAACAAGGACCACTTACCGGAAGAAGCTAAAGTGGTCTTTGTTGACAGGTGGCCTTTCCTCTCAGGTGTTTTACAACAGCTGAATAGTTCAATGCTCTGTCCTTGTTTGTCTTTACTCGCAGAGTTATCTATTTGGAGGTGGTCTATAACTCAGGTTTAAACAATATAAGACTATGTAAAGAATTGATTTCCAGAAATAGCTGACTTACAGACCTACATTTACTATCTAATTTTAGGTTACCTAAATATTGTAAAATAGATAACAATACGATGCAGATAATATGCACTGACATGTTATAAAATACACATGTATATCACTATACAATGCAGGATAGTTGAGCCTGTCAACGCCAAATGCCTGGTCAAGGTGTCATGTGCCCATTTTACATCCCCTGCCAAAGGCAGAGGGATATTGTTTCGGAATTGTCCGTCTGTCCTTCTGTCCGTCCGTCTGTCCGTCCGGAACCATAAATATGGAACCAATGGATAGAATTCCATGAAACTTGAAATAAGTATACAACAGCATAATGCGGCGGCGCTTGCACCTACTTTCGTCAATATTGGCTAAGTATCTCCAGAGTTTTATGTACGATATGCCATCAACTGTGCCATTTAATTTCAAAATCCTTCAATGAATGGGGAAGTTACAGCCCAGACAAGGTGTCATGTGTCCATTTTAGATCTTTAATCTCTAAACGTGAACTTGACCTTTGAGCTACAGATCTGGGTAATGTGCACAACACACCATCTCATTATGGTGAATAATAAAGTCAATTCAAAATCCTTCAATGCACGGGGAAGATATAGCCCGGACAAGGTCTCATGCGTCCATTTTTTACCTTTAATCTCTAAGTGTGGCCTTGACCTTTGAGCTACGGACATGGGTCTTGTGGGCGACATGCCGTCCCATTGTGGAGAACAATTATGCCAGGTCAATTCAAAATCCTTCAATGCATAGGAACACAGTCCGGACAAGGTCTCATGTGTCTATTACCGACAAAGAGACAACTTTGTCAAGCCACCTCCAGTGGGCTCTACAAAAATATGTCTACATTTACAAAGCTTCCATGTGCCTAAAGTTATGTCTAAAATTTCTTCTACTTTTTTCAGGCTTAACACGGTGTAGTGGACGTTTTGTCATGGAAGTAGTTATGTAAATAACAACAATAAGATTAATCAACTTACATCTGAAAGTATCTGAGTTAAATGAATTATATCGCTATTAAAAGGCGTTATTACGCGAAATAAAAGGCGTTATAACGCGAAAGAAAGGCGTTATAACGCGGAACAAAAGGCGTAATAACGCGAAAAAAAGGCGTTATAACGCGAAATAATATAGGAATAACTGTTTTGTAATTTTGATATTTGCGACTGTATATTCGGTTTATACGAAAGCCTATTTTCTTGCGAATGGTTCTAAAAGGCTTTCGAAGTTACGAAATCAATCAGAGATTATAATTATTTGAACCGTTTTTGAATTGTTTTAGGTTTATATAAGCCAAGTTTGGACCTATGATGCACACATTTTATAATTTGATAAAATTTACAAAAACAATTGCATACATATTTTTAATCGGGATAGCATGTTCATAGGGAACAAATCTTTAACTTGGGTGCAAGGACACAGTCACTGTTTACATTGGATGGGAGTCAATTCTCTGGCCTATCCCTTCAAATGCCAGGCTCATATGCCAATGCATATGTACAGGTAAGAAAATGCGGTTTGTTTACATTAAACCAGAAGTCTGCTTCAAAGCCAAGGATGTATGCAAATTGCAAGTCTTAAACGGTAATCTCGCCTGTATTTTGCAAATAGCGTCAACAGAATGAAGGGAAGACACTCTGGCAAAAAACGGACTGTTTACGTATTAACCAGTGGCATCTGCTTCAAAATCAAGGGATGTTGGCTAAATTAAGTCACAAAGAGTGACCTTGTCAAAAGCGTCGACGGAAAGAAGGGAAGTCACTCTGGCCTCCTAAAAATTTAAGTCGATATAGGTGACTACCAATGATATTTGCAAATGCATCAACAGAAAAAAGAGAAGTAACACATTTTAATTCTTAAAAAGTCTTAGAATGACCAATGATTTATGATAATTGCGTCAACAGAACAGGGAGCGGACACTCTGAATATCGGTAAGAGTAGCCTCCCCTATTTTTTGCAAATGGCGTCGACAGAACAAAGGGAAGTAACGCTGGGTTTCCTAAAATTATGTCGTTAAGAGTGACCTTCCCTGATTTTCGCATATGCTGTCAAGAGAACAAAGGAAAGTAACAAGGTTTCTTAAAACTAAGTCGTCAAAAGTGCCCCCCCCCCTGATTTTTGCGAATGGCGTCGGCATAACAAAGGAAAGTAACTCTGGGTTTCCTAAAATAAAGTCGGTAAAAGTGACCTCCCCTGGTTTTTACAAATGGCGTTTTCAGACCAATGAAAGTAACTCTGGGTTTCCTAAAATTAAGTCAGTAAGAGTTACCTCCTCTGATTTTTGAAAAAGGCGTCGACAGAACAAAGGGTAGTAACGCTGGGTTTCCCTTAAATTAAGTCGGTAAGAGTGGCATCCCCTGATTTTTACTAATGGCGTCGACAGAACAAAGGAAAGTGTCTATTGGTTTCCTTAGATTAAGTCGATAAGTGAGTTTTAATTTTGTACCTACACAATTACAATAAGCACAACTTTACTGATACTTTGTTGAACTGTCTTTTGAAAGTATGCTGGGTTTTATATCTGTTTATAAGTATGCCTCTACTTCCTGAGGCAATCCACGGTACTAGAGAACTGGAACTGCTTCTTTAGATAACTATTATGTTCGTCTGAAATCGGTTTTGTGACTAATGAATTGACAAAAGTTAAATGATAGGATTTTGTTTCATATATGTGTAACTCCAGATACGTAGATACAAATGGCAGCAAATTTTCATTTACTGGATTTAATCAATTAAACAAATCAAACATTGTACCTATACGTACTATTGTGATTAATCTTCTTGCCCATTCCTTTTGTTTTTAAAGTATACATAGTTGTAATGCAAGTGTTAACATGTTTGATGGGTTTACGCTTTTATCATAATTATTATTATTATTATTTGTGAAGTAGTAGTATTGTTATTAACATTATGTGATATATTAAGTGCATTTTCGCTGTACATGCATCAAATACATTTAGCACTTTAAAACGCAGTCCGTTTCGTCAAACCAAAATCACGGACAGCGGACGATAGAACATTAAATAACAGAAAAATATAGAGGTGAACTAATGTTTGACCTGCTGAATTAATGAAATTATGTAAATGAATACAACCAATGATAAATGAACAATTTGTATCTGCATATTACGGAATTCCGTTAGGGCCATCTGCATATTCGCCTTTGAATAAAATAATCTGAAACTCGAAAACACGAAAACGCGAAAGTACGATGACGAAAACGCGAAGCTACGATGACGAAATTGCGAAAGTACGATGACGAAAACGCGAAAACACGATGATGAAAATGCGATACAATTTCATCATCGTACCTTCGCGTTTTCGTCATCGTACTTTCGCGGTTTCGTGTTTTCGTCATCGTACTTTCGCGTTTTCGCCATCGTGTCTTCGCGTTTTCGTCATCGTAGTTTCGCGTTTTCGTCATCGTACTTTCGCGTTTTCGTCATCGTACTTTCGCCTTCCGGTACGCATGCGCAAAACAATATTAACAAAACAAAACAAGTGAATCCTTGCAGTAGTCTTAAAGATATGACTTGAACATATTTTTATAATATAAACTAAGGGGGATAATACAAGAGTTATATGAGCTGGAGTTATGGTCTATAAACACTGCGCTAATGTACACCTAATAATATATCCATGCTCCATGTTTGGAGTTAATCTGTGCAATAGTGCTTAAGTTATGCAAGCATTTATTTTACAAAATCAATTAAGTGATATAATTTAAGAACTATACAAGCTATAGTTCATGTGCACTGCTTTATACACTTCATAAAGTATACATGGTCCAAATTTGGAGTGAACCCCTGCCAAAGTGTTGAAGTTGTCCTTTTATCACAAACAAGTGACATGGGGAGATAATTTAAAAACCTGGCAAGAGTTATGGTTCTTATTTATGTACCTCTCCCTCATCACCCCTCTACCTATACATTATATACTTCAAGTTTCAATGCAATCCCTTTGAACTTTTGTAGTTATAGTAAGTTATAGCAAATGTGAAAAAAACAAGTCACAAGGGCAGATAACTTAAAAATCTGGCAAGAAAGGGTTATGGTTCTTAGTTAATGCACTTCCTGTCATCACCCCCTACCTATATTTCAAATAAGTTTCAAAGCAATCCCTCGAAACCTTTTGAAGTTATAGTATGAACATGGAGCATAGGTGTACATTAGCGCAGTGTTTACAAACCATAACAGTTATTCCAGCTCATATAACTCTTGTATTATCCCCCTTAGTTTATATTATAAAAATATGTTCAAGTCATATCTTTAAGACTACTGCAAGGATTCACTTGTTTTGTTAATATTGTTTTGCGCATGCGTACCGGAATGCGAAAGTACGATGACGAAAACGCGAAAGTACGATGACGAAAACGCGAAAGTACGATGACAAAAACTCGAAAGTACGATGGCGAAAACGCGAAAACACGATGACGAAAACGTGAAAACGCGAAAGTACGATGACGAAAACACGAAACCGCGAAAGTACGATGACGAAAACGCGAAGGTACGATGATGAAAACGCGAAATTGTATCGCATTTTCATCATCGTGTTTTCGCGTTTTCGTCATCGTACTTTCGCGTTTTCATCATCGTAGTTTCGCGTTTTCGTCATCGTACTTTCGAGATTTCGTGTTTTCGCGTTTTCGTCATCGTACTTTCGAGTTTTCGTCATCGTGTTTTCGCGTTTTCGTCATCGTGTTTTCGCGTTTTCTTCATGGTACTTTCGTGATTTCGTGTTTTCGCGTTTCAGATTATTTCATTCATAAGCGATGGCCTTAACGGAATTCCGTAGCATATTGACAGCCGTATGAGAAGGAAATGCACAAGAATAAAATGCCTGGCGAAATATAACTAACCGCAATATTTCATGTCTTAATGTTATTCCCCTTTGAAGCATAATATGAAAACTATTTATTCCAGAAGTACTAAGCATAAAAGAAAACATGAAAACTGTAGAACTACAGTAACGTAATTCACCACGAGACCAATGTTAAACCAAATAAGACTAGGGCTATAGCTGCCGAAATATTCAAGTTCTCTGGTCTATTGTCATTTACAGGCTAGAGAAACGATTTCTGACTTATAAGATCGTTATCTTGAGAATGGTAACGGTTAACTAGCCATTGCCTTTTGTAAAATCTTAAAGTGTTCCCGGGCAACGTAATTGATTATGTCAAAATACGGCAGGCAACGTTAGTGTAACAATATGACTCCATCCCATTACCAAGGTCGCATTGTACTTTCGTACAGCTAATTATACAAATATATGACATAACACCCACACTTCCTTTGTAATTAGTCCTAACATTTCACATACAAACTTAAGGTTATATAACTATTCAAAATGACCAATTTACAACTTGATAAATAACATTTATCACAAGGGTTGCATTGAAAACACTTAAGAAATAAGGTATGCTGAGCAACTTTTCATACATACAGAAATGAAAATATACCTTACAAATTGGTTGATAGTAAAAAAAAATGTTCATGATATTACGCTATACTGAAAGGAATTGAAACTTTTGAACGGATTCATATATTTTGGTTGCAACTTTTGTAATATGTACCTTTGAAGTAAATGTTTCTGATAATTGCAACATTAAAATTTTGTTGGTAATATCTAAGAATTTAAAACACTACTGCAGTACAACATTTAAAAAAATAAAAGAAAATTCAACAGTAACACATTATTACAATAACGTATTTCAGGCGAAAACCTTCAGTTTTTTAAATAATTTCAAAACTAATATCGTGTTTAAACCTTCACATTTATAAGTCCTGTTAAAGTGGTTGATGTGATATTATGTTAAGGTCCCTCGGTAAGTTTACCACACACAATTAAACGTGTTCTTGTTTAAAATATCGTCAATGTTTATTTTCTCTGCGCTTAGTTCAAAGTAAATCAAACACTTTTATACATTTCGTGAGACTTATAGAACACGAATGTAGTCTGAAGTCAATATTTCTCTATGGAACTCCTGCGCTGTCTGTTGTAGTCGTGAAAATCTATTATTATGTCTGATTTTCATTACATTATATATAAAGTTTATATATCAGTGTTCTGTATTTGCTATTAAACAATTATTATTAAAAAAAAGAATATGACCAGAGAGACGCATGCTGGTGTAGAGTAAAAGAATATGCCAAAAAAGACGCATGCTGGTGTAGAGTAAAAGAATATGCCAAAAAAGACGCATGCTGGTGTAGAGTAAAAGAATATGCCAAAAAAAAAAGACGCATGCTGACGTAGAGTGAAACAATATGCCCTGAGAGACGCATGCTGGTGTAGAGTAAAAGAATATGCCCAGAAAGATGAATGCTGGTGTAGAGTAAAACAATATGCCCAGAGAAATGGTCAAAATTCATACATGACTTCGGACTCCATCAACTTGTAAATTCTCCAACTAGAGTAACTAAAAGCTCGTCGACAATTATTGATCATATTTACGCTACATCTACAGATTACGTATGTGAAATCGTCATACCATCAATAAGTATAAGTGATCACTACCCAATTGCCTTCACATACAGCGGTAAATCAATTAAAAATCATTCGGAAAATCACTCATCCATTACATACAGATCTTTCAAAAACTTTGACAAAAACTTGTTTTTGAATGACATTAATAAAATTAATTTAAATATCTTAGAAACAATAACTGACCCAAATTCAGCTCTCGATTTAATGTATGATACCTTAAATTCTTTACTAGCAAAACATGCCCCAATTAAATCAAAACGAGTGAAACGTTTACGGCAACCTAGCTGGTACAATAATGAAATACAGCAAGCCCGAAATATTAGAGACAAATATAAATCATGCAAGAACTGGATTCAGTACAAAATATGGCGAAATAAATGCATTTCAATTATTAAGAAGAGTAAAAAGACTTTTTTCAATAACGCCATAAAAAATAAAAAGGACTCAAAGTTTTTATGGAATAATATAAAAGAAATTTCTAATCAAAATGTATCCGCTCCAACAATGCCAAATACCTTAAAGATAAGAAATGAAATTATTGAAGCAGAATATTGCTGATGCTTTGAATACACATTTTGTTAATGTAGCAAAGCTTATAAATAAAACAGAATTCAATTATCAAGACTTCAACACATTGAAAAATTATCTTAATATAAAGTTACAACACAATTCATTTAATTTAGGTTTTATTACTCCACACGAAGTTAGTATTCTTATTGACAAATTAGACACACAAAAAACGTGTGGTCTAGATAGAATAGGGCCGAACATTTTAAAGATCTGCAAAGACCACCTAGCTCAACCGATTGCAGCTCTTATCAATAACTGTATATCTTCTGGAATCTTCCCAGACAAATTAAAAATAGCTGGTGTAATACCCTTACATAAAGGCGGAAGCAATGATGACCCAAACAATTATAGACCAATATCAATACTACCCACATTATCTAAAGTAGTTGAAAGGCATGTTGCTAATCAGATGTGTGACTTTTTTTCGAAAACGAATATATTATATGAGCATCAGTCCGGTTTTAGACAACACCATTCATGCCAAACTGCTTTAATTAGACTAGTAGATTCCTGGTTAACATCTATGGACAAAGGTTATGTTATTGGAACAGTGTTTTTAGATTTTAAAAAAGCTTTCGATTTAGTGGATCATAACATTCTTCTGCATAAGTTAAAACTTTACCACTTCTCTAATAACACAGTGAATTTTTTCAGATCATATTTAGAAAATCGAACTCAAAAAATAATGGTAAATGGCATAAATTCTGATTTCAGTTTGGTGACATCGGGTGTTCCTCAGGGATCCATTCTTGGTCCTCTTTTATTTCTACTATATGTTAATGACTTGCCTCTTGAATTGAATTCTGAAACTGACATGTATGCTGATGATACGACGTTGCATAATAAGGGTAAAAATTTAAATGACATTCAACTTAAACTACAGACTGATCTTATAACAACACAAAGCTGGTGTAAGAAAAACAATATGGCAATAAACCCTGTCAAAACTACATGTATGACTATAGGTTCCAGACAAAAGCTAGCTGGCATGAATGATCTGAAACTGTATGTTGAAAATACTAGTATAATTCATGTTGATTCACAAAAACTATTAGGAATTCATATTGATAAAAGTTTAACATGGAAAACACACATAGATAAAACTTGCACGAAACTGGTTTCAAAATTATTTCTTTTAAAAAGAATTCAGCATTTCCTTACCCATGAGATGAAACAGCTATTTTACAACGCCTATATTGCACCTACATTTGATTATGGATGTTTAACATGGCACGGAGCTAACATGACCGATGTAAATAGAATTACTAAACTGCAAAAACGATCAGCCAGACTTATACTAAATGTCAACAAATTTACACGATCGTCTGAGATGTTCAATAACCTTAAATGGCTTTCTTTCCCCAGCAGATGCAAATATTTTACTGGCATATTAGTTTATAAAGCTCTTCATAATTTGACACCTTCATATATCAAAGATCTAATTATATTCTCAAATACAGCCTATGAATTGCGGTCAAAATCCAGGAAAGATATCACACACAAAACACCTAACACAAATTATCTCAAGAAGACATTTAGTTACTTTAGTATTGAAATTTGGAACCAAATACCTGTTGATATAAGACTTTTATCAAGTGTCAGTGCGTTCAAATATAGCTTAAAAACATTTCTGCTTAAGACTGATAAATTGTAAATACTTTTTTGCAACCTACTTTATATTGTAAGTGAAACATAATCTTTTATGTCTGTCATTATTTCTATATCTTAATGTAATATGTATGCATATTACGATAGTCTTATTCATATTGTGTTGTTTATACTTGTTTGAATTTGTTTTAAAATTGTTTAAGAAGGCCTCATTGTATATAAGATTTATCACCTATTAATGTACTGCACTTAATATTTGTTATGTCTTAATGAGTTACCTTCTGAAAATAAAGAGATTATTATTATTATTATTATAGAGTCGCATGCTGGTGTAGAGTAAAAGAATATGCCCAGAAAGACACATGCTGACGTAGAGTAAAAGAATATGCCCAGAAAGACGAATGCTGGTGTAGAGTAAAATAATATGCCCAGAAAGACGAATGCTGGTGTAGAGTAAAATAATATGCCCAGAAAGACGAATGCTGGTGTAGAGTAAAATAATATGCACAGAAAGACGAATGCTGGTGTAGAGTAAAATAATATGCCCAGAAAGACGCATGCTGGTGTAGAGTAAAAGAATATGCACAGAAAGACGCATGCTGACGTAGAGTAAAAGAATATGCCCAGAAAGACGCATGCTGGTGTAGAGTAAAAGAATATGCCCAGAAAGACGCATGCTGGTGTAGAATAAAAGAATATACCCAGAAAGACGAATGCTGGTGTAGAGTAAAAGAATATGCCCAGAAAGACGCATGCTGGTGTAGAGTAAAAGAATATGTCCAGAAAGACGCATGGTTGTGTAGAGTAAAAGAATATGCCCAGAAAGACGCATGCTGGTGTAGAGTAAAATAATATGCCCAGAAAGACGCATGCTTGTGTAGAGTAAAAGAATATGCCCAGAAAGACGAATGCTGGTGTAGAGTAAAATAATATGCCCAGAAAGACGCATGCTGGTGTAGAGTAAAATAATATGCACAGAAAGACGCATGCTTGTGTAGAGTAAAAGAATATGCCCAGAAAGACGAATGCTGGTGTAGAGTAAAATAATATGCCCAGAAAGACGCATGCTGGTGTAGAGTAAAAGAATATGCACAGAAAGACGCATGCTGACGTAGAGTAAAATAATATGCCCAGAAAGACGCATGCTGGTGTAGAGTAAAAGAATATGCACAGAAAGACGCATGCTGACGTAGAGTAAAGGAGTATGCCCAGAAAAACGAATGATGGTGTAGAGTAAAAGAAAATTCCCAGAAAGACGAATGTTGGTGTAGAGTAAAATGATATGCCCTGAAAGACGCATGCTTGTGTAGAGTAAAAGAATAAGTCCAAAAAGACGCATGCTTGTGTAGAGTAAAAGAATAAGTCCAAAAAGACGCAAGCTGGTGTAGAGTAAAAGAATATGCCCAAAAAGACGCATGCTGGTGTAGAGTAAAATAATATGCCCAGAAAGACGAATGCTGGTGTAGAGTAAAAGAATATGTCCAGAAAGACGCATGCTGACGTAGAGTAAAAGAATATGCCCAGAAAGACGAATTAAAACATTACCATCATGATAATGATACGGCCACTTCACAAATATCCGGTTCACTTTATAATACTGTAATGATATCTCATTCACTGTCATATTACGGTTTGTTGTCGGAAGTAGGGAAACTGGCAAAATGAAATCCATTTTATTGCTTTTCACACTTAGTGTACAATGTGTTGCAAATGTTTGATGACCTTGAAATCTCAGACCATCATCCACTACGGATACGGCTGGATGAAGAAAAGGTTCAGTGGAGCCGCCGTGGCGCAGTAGTGGAGCCGCCGTAGCGCAGTGGCAGCGCGTTCGCCTCAGGATAGAAGGGTCCCGGGTTCGATCCCTACCATAGCCATGTCGGTAGTGTCCTTAGGCAAGACACAAATAATTCCACATTGCCTCTCTCTCTCTTCGAGGTTAATTCCATCTGGAATATATATATGTATATATTAATTTAAGACATGTCTAATGTTATGCTGTAAGAAAAAAATTTGCTTCCTAAACTGAATAGTTTGTATCATTCCCATATTTTCAAAATTATACCGTTTTGTTTCAGATAGAAGTGTAATTATAATTGAACGCTCCAAACATTTTTCTGCTGAAGTAAACTTAATTTCTTTTTTTGTCATATACAATTTTATAAAATTTGAAATAGAATAATCAGTGCTGCAAAATCTGAGTATCGTTTGTTTTTATATCATGACGCATTATTTCGCTAAGTTTGCATTTAGCATTCTATTTTAAAGAGCAAGACGGTATGCAAGAAAAGTTTCTATCATGAGACATTTGGTTCAAATGAAAATATCCGTCACCTCGGGTAACTGTTTTGCGGGAGCCTCGTTCCCGTTAAAACAGTTATCTTCGGTGACGGATATTTCGATCTGAACCTCGTGCTCAAGGGAGTGTTATTTTCCTAAAATTCGTGAATATGTGATATACTGACACTGTTTCTCTCTCTCCGATTTCAGATCAGATAAATAATTAAGTTTAATTGGTGTTCTAGGTTTACACATTTATTAGTTAATGTTGTTGTTGTTGCAGGAGTTTACTAAACTTTTGTCATTTTAACAGGCGGGCAGCCAGCTTACCTAACCATCGTTCCTGGGAACTCCTTTCCTCTGTAAGAAACTGCAAATTTTCTCATACAAAAAGACACGGTCTGTTGCCGGGCTGGAACCTGTGAGCCTCCATCTATGAGAGGTTACTGTGATTTCAAGTCCGCGACTCGTACAACTCGACCACGGAGGCAAACTTTATTATTCTTTTGCTTCCATTGAATTGAATTCAGAGTGAACATTTACAGCGGGAACATTGTGAGTAAAATCAAGTTATCCTGACAATTTCAATTCTGATATTGATATCTTTGATTTCCGCTCCGATGATACATTTTGTAATTGTAAATTGATCTGCTTGACACGAAGGCTGTTTTATACCGTGTAGAAACAAATATGCATCCGGTCTATTGACTTTCTTTTCCGTTGACCTCGGAGTATTTTGGACATAGTTTGAGGGATGCTTTGTTTTAAACTTGATGTCTCTGCCAAATACGTTCTTGGAATCCCTTATTAAGTAAACAGACTGTTATCACTTATGAGAATTAAGGATTGTTAGCGTCAATTATCTTTAACTTATTTGTGTTACAAAATGTATGCTTTTAATAAGAAAGGTTTAAACATTAACGGCTTTCGTGTGTAACGTATATTGTACCCGGTATGTTACGATTACCGATTACCCTATGTGGTTGCCCTGTCCGTCCATTCGGGTAGTGAATATTTGAGCATGAGAGGTATCTTTTTGTTCCTCTCACTTGTCTGACTCGCCCTCTTAGAGAAAAGCGCACTAGCTGAGTAACAGTTGCTCGTATCCCTCTTCTGAAACACGTACACAAAGTATGTACGTAAAAATGCACATATAACATGTACATAAAACATACACACAAAACATGTACATAAAACATACACACAAAACATTTACATAAAACACGTACACATAACATGTACATAAAACATGCCGCAAAACATGTACATAACACACGTACACTAAATATGTACATAAAACATGCACACAAAACATGTACATAAAACATGCACACAAAACATGTACATAAAACATGCACACAATACATGTACATAAAACATGCACACAAAACATGTATATAAAACATGCACACAAAACATGTACATAAAACATGCACACAATACATGTACATAAAACATGTACACAAAACGTGTACATAAAACATGCACACAAAACATGTACATAAAACATGCACACAATACATGTACATAAAACATGTACAGAAAACGTGTACATCGAACATGCACACAAAACATGTAAATAAAACACGTTCACAAAACGTGTACATAAAACATTCACATAAAACATGTACATAAAACATGCACACAAAACATGTACATAAAACGTGTACATCGAACATGCACACAAAAACACAAAACATGTACATAAAACACGTACACAAAACGTGTACATTGAACATGCACACAAAAACACAAAACATGTACATAAAACATGCACACAATATGTAAATAAAGCATGCACACAATATGTAAATAAAGCATGCACACAAAACGTGTACATAAAACATGCACACAAAACGTGTACATAAAACATGCAGACAATACATGTACATAAAACATGTACACAAAACACGTAAACAAAAAATGTAAGTCTCGTGTTGAGATAACTTGAAAGAGGCTTTGACAAGGCTTCCGCTATATTGTTGTTTGCGCTGTTGAAAATTACAAGAAATTAATTGAATAAAAGTCATTTTGTACTTTCCAAAGTATTCATGGTTTAAATCCACAAACCCTTTGACCGAAAAGTATTGTACTAAAAAAGAAGTGCGCATTATATGAGACCAGAGACTTTCCAAATTGAATAAAACTCATAATAATCATAATTATAATTTTTGGTGCGGTACTCATAGTGTTACAGACATTAAACTGGACTGCAAAACGTTGTCAATTAATAACATACGATACATAAAATAACAAGAATGTCTTTAACATACTCCGTGTTTGTACCTTCTTTGTTGCAGTCACACATACAATCATTAGTATAATTAGTACTGATGGAAATACAATAATATTTGGGATGAGTACATGTTTGTACCTCGGATAAGCTAACGAACATGGTTGACTTGTTCAGTCTTTCATTAAAATCTTAACAAAGTGATTGGTGCGGTTAGTAAAGTATTCAAACTTCCTTGTTAAAAAAAGGATATTGATTGGTTCTTTTTACAAAACCTATACAATATTGATCTATTTTGAAATCTAAGAACCCGAGAACAATGGAATATCAAACAGACCAAATCAAGGGTATATATTCATAATGTTATAAGGTTTACACAAAAAAATCAAAACACTCCCAACTGCAAACTGAAATTAACGGATATTTAGAAATACTTAAAAGTACAGTGTTACATGTAAAGGATAGCTAGTAAGTGTTTTTATTTAACTTTGACATGGGTAACTACAAGGTGGTAAATGACACTCTTATAATTTCAAGACAAATGATATTTTGTGTGCATGAAATGAATTTACCAAGTTATAAAATTAATAAAATGTACATTAGATATGATAAGCACTGCCAGTCTTATAAAGGCATGATACATGTTGCTTCAAATTGTATATTGCTGATAAGAGACTTACGAAATTTAATATCAGTACACCGCCAAAAATATCTACATGAACAATACTTACATGTGTTTCTAACTTTCAAATTGCAAGTACCTTAAGAAGCAACCCTGTGATTACCGCCTAGTTCTTATATATTTGTTAATGATCCTATTCGATTATACAGAAATCACACGCGTCATACATACTTTTTGTCTAAAATAACATAAACGTACAAAAGGAAAACATTTTTTCCGAGGGCTGGCAATACCCTGAAAATGTAAAATTGGAACAAAAAATACTATCTCGCACAACACCAAATAGCACACAGGCTAAACTACATTACAGAATTTATAACCTGTGACCGCATCTTCAGTTTCCTAAAACCGTAGGTTAACGGAATGTATGCGTAGTTGGTTTCTGTTTAAGATAATTAGTCCACTACCGTTTTCACTAAAGGGGATATAGGTATACCCTCCGTCCGTCTGGTAACAGATACTTAAATGAAATCTGATTCGTTTATAGTAGGATTTAAGAGATTATATACAATAATATGCACATTGTTTTAATTTTTTGGTCAGACAACAATTTTGGTTGCTATGGCAACCGAAATAGTAAATTACTTGTTTGTTTGCTTTGTCCGGAGCAGAACTAATTAAGTATGGAATGGAATTGCGTACTGGGCAAGAACTATTACCCTGTGTTGCCTTGTTTTGAATTTTCTCCCTTAATTGTTCTCAAGAATATAACTGCAAAAGTACTGGAGGGAATTTAATCAAACTGCGTACAAAGAAAGAGGACATTGAGAGGATTTGTGATTTTAAAGAACCATAATTGTACCTAATTATCATTCATTATATAATTTATTTTTGAATAAAACCAATACTTTGTCCGCCTGTAATCAAACACTTTTCTGAAGGTTTTAAACCAATAGGGGTATGTATTTATTGCAAGTTTTCAGTTACTTGATATTATCTATTACAGCTTGAGTGGGAATGAAAGCGGAAACAAATTTCTGAGAAAAACATAAGCAGGTGATATAACTTGCACGTAGTTAAAAATTTAAAGGAACGAACACTATTCTACAAGGATTTAGAATGGGGCAGCAGCAGGGAAAATTTCGGCAGAAGAAATTAAAAGGGCCACTTCTGAAAGAACTACAGAGGAAAGTTCCTGGTATGAAGCTCGACGATATTCAAGACATTTATTTAGATTTTAGACGAGAGTCTCATGGAAAAGATTCGCTTAAACGAATTGACTTCATACGTGTTTATAAAAAAGCATTTGGTGACAATGTTGGCGCCTTAGCTAACAGCATTTTTGATGCATTTGATGAAGATGGTAACGGGACTGTAGACTTTGAAGAATTTCTTATTGGACTGAGTATAACTGAAATGTCCGCGAACGTGGACAGATCAAGCAAAATGAAAAGAATACGATGGGCGTTCAATGTCTATGATAAAGATCGAAGCGGAACCATTGATAAGAAAGAAATGCGACAAATAGTGAAAGTATGTGATATATTTTGAGTTCGATTTTAGACCTCTCCTAATTTCGTAACAGCATAAAAAATTAGTTGAAATTTATGTAACTGAAAACATTTCTTGTAAATTGTTTGTAATTATTTTATTGCGTATTAAGACCTTTCTGAAACCGAATCGGAATTTCAATACCTTTGCTGACGCTTCTGTTTCTCCTAGTTGCCTTTTTAAACAAAGGAAACTGAAACACACGTCATGATATTTAAGGACCGGGCCCCAATTTCACAGAAAAATGTCATTGCTTAGCTGAGTAAAGTCTTATTGTCACACATGTTTTTTATTGTAGCCATTTCCAAAATAGCATAATTTTCAACGAATCAAGATATTGAAAGGAAAAAAAAATGTATATTATCAAATGCAAGTTAGATATAGCATCAAACTCATTTGAGTACGACTCAAGAATGTTAAGAATTTACTTCAGTAAATTATTTGCTATGAAATCACCATTTCCTACAAAAATACTGACATGTAAATATAAATGTTAGTAACGGATGAATACGATTCTGACAAACTTGAATTCTTTAAATGAATAAATATTGAGCAGGTTACTGAGTAATTACTTTCTATGTATTTTCGTGAAAACGGGCCAAGTGTCTTAATGTCGCGGATGTCATGGGTTTTTATAAACGGCTTAAACTAGCGTAAGATGAAGGACTCTCATGCTTTAATACAACTTGAAGTTCAATCATGTATTGAACAGGTACATTGAAACTTTAAAACGGACAAATATAAAGAGATAAAATCAATATAATTATATTCTAATTACATGCATTATCAACACAAAATCTTGCAAGCGATCGACGGGTACATTGAAAGGATTTATATTTAACGACCTTCATTTGAGATTTTTTTGTATTGAAAAGCTGCACATTTAAATGATACATGTCTAAACATAGGTTCTTTTGTAAAACACTTCAAATTTTGCTGTATAAGCGGAGAGGTGTAGAGCGAATGGTGTCGGTCATTTGTGGCTCCGACGCACCACCCTAGCCGCCGTCGTCCAGGGAAGTGGCCTCTGAATAAAATATACGTGTCAAGAATTTTTCAGAGTCCTCTTAAACTAGCATAAAATAAAAGAATGTCTAATCAATACACGCATGTATATGATATTGGGTTGATGACCTCTTGCCTCACAAACCTCTTTCGTTTATTTTCAGTGAATTGAAATATAGTATAAAGGCATGAACTTACTACACCAAAAGTAGCCTGATCTGATTTGACCATGTTTGTATTGCAGGCTGTTGCGGATGTATCTGTCCTGCCGGAGGATGCCCTCAAGAATAACGAATCTCCAAAGAAGTTTGCTGATAGACTATTTAAAGAAATAGATAAAAATGGTGACGGTGAAATAACATTTGAAGAATTCGAGGAAGCTGCTGATAGAAATGCCGCTTTGATTGACATGCTTTTACCGGCTCCTGAATCAGAGTTATAGCGGTTCATTTTTTCCAGTTATTTATATTTTTGGTGCAATCTTATTGATGTTAATTGAGACGCTGGAAAAAAAGTCAGTGCTGAAGAAAATTCACAGTCGATGACAAGATGATTGTTCGTGTGTTTGTTTATTATTTTTGTTTATTATTTTGTTTATTATAGATGAACACAAATGCTAAAAACAGTCGGAAGTTGGGTCTGTTTACAACTTGGTGGGCGAGCAAAGTGTGGCATCAGATGTTTTGCCCAAGGACACTTGCACTCGCACAAACATTTACCGCAAGAGCGTATCAAATGTATGACATATAAACAAAGACAATATGCATGTTGTTTCATATGTTTTGTAACGTTTTGGAGCGTATCTCAGCCTAAGATATTTTCTTCTCATTCCTTTGTCACTGTATTACTTGTAAGTAGAAAATCCAATAACATGTATAACAAGTTCACAACTGCCATTATTTGAATTTAGTGGTTTACAAATCTTGAATATCTGCTGAACTGAATAAAATGAAATAAGACACGTCTGAACATACTTAAAGGTCGAGATAGACCGACTGATAAATATTCTGCTGTTCGTAATCAGTTACGCATAAGTTGTTTAAAATATTTGTTTAAAAACAATGTGTGTGTCATAATATTTGCCAAAGTTCGACCTCGAAGTTAAAACCAGAGTGTGTGTGTGTGTTTTTTCATCATAAATGTCAACACACTGCAACACAGGCATGTAAAAATACAACCGGATGACCACTTTGAAATCACTTATGAAATGATTTGGACGGAGTCCTTATGAAATAGAAACTTCACAGAAACAAAAATGTTATAAGTGCAAATAAACATTTTAAACACGTACTTGAAAAATGAAAGACGTGCCCAGCAATCAAGAGCCTTGTAACAAAGCATGTATTATATAACGGCGCAGTCAATGTTCCCTTTGATTGTTTGAATTTTTTTTTTAACGGCTGTAACATAATTCACGGAAGCAGCGTGATTGGGCTTATTCGATTACAAATGGTAGAAGCCAAAAGGAAGCCGTAAGTTCCGCGAACATGTATGTTCCTGATGTTGAACTTTAATTTTATATTCATAAGAGGCTTCTAAATCATACATAATAGCAACTTTATGATGAATTGTTTGACCTAGTCAAATGGCAGTTCTTTTCGGAGAGATTTTATCAAACTATATTTTTGATACCGATTATTACGTAATACTGTTTCGAAACGAAGGGACAATGTGTTTGTAGCTGTTTCGTTTCATTCCTCGATGTTCATCAATGAAAAAGCAACGTTTTTTATATCATAATTTTCCAGGTTTACAATAAACTCGCCTGTGCCCACTAAGAACTGAGTGTGTTGAAACAGAGTTGAGTTCTATTTACTTTTTGCGATACAACGCGGCGATTCTTTTGTCTCATCATTTATTATTCTTGTAGTCTTTCCGTGGATCATAAGGAATGTTAGACATTAGGACGAGTATGAAGTTAGCCCCGCAGCCCCGTTTATCCCCACAGTCCCGTGAAGTTAGCCCCGTAGCACCTAGTTACCCCGCATCCCCGTGAAGTTAGCCCCGTGGCACCTAGTTACCCCGCAGCCCCGTGAAGTTAGCCCCGTGGCACTTAGTTATCCTGCAGCCCCGTGAAGTTAGCCCCGTAGCACCTAGTTACCCCGCAGCCCCGTAAAGTTAGCCCCATAGCACATAGTTACCCCGCAGGCTCGTCACGTTAGCTGCGTAGCACCTTGTTACCCTGCAGGCCCGGGACAACATACAAACGCCGCGGTGGTGAATGGTCAAGGTGTTTGTCGTTTATGCCGGAGGTTGCGGGTTGAAACCCCATTGGGGCCACGACCGTACTTCCTGGCATGCCACCAGCAGTATTTTGTCCATGAAGCAGACTCGGTACGCTTTAAGCTTTCTTCACAATCGAGCTTAAGAGCATAATAAAGCCCTGTGTTATGTCACATCCTTAATATCGCCATTGTCCCATGATTTAAGGTCCATCATCCCTACTAACAGATGAGAACGCTAGCTAATATCACCTCCCATAATATACATATAACCCAATTCAACCCACCCCATGCCCTAAGGATTAGGTAAACCCAGGGTAACTTCATCTTTGTTTGTATGCAAACGGCCTCTTGTCATCGGTATTATGTCTTCCAGTCTTAAGTATTCCAAATGGATGTGATTTCTGGTTCGTGTTTCTACAAATGTCATCCTAGACTCTTGTCATTTAGTATCAATGCACCAAGGAAACACCGTTCATATAAATATCATTCCCGTTTCACATACTCTGCCCCGTGTACCCTGCTCTCAATACAGTTTACTTATAGTGCTCCCAATCTTTGATAACACCCATTTGTCTTCCCCCATTTACATGAACTCAGCCCTCAGCCCTCAGCCCTCAGCCCTGTGCCCTCAGCACTGATAACACCGTTTGTAGAAGTAACATCCCCGTTTTCAGACCACCTCTATGTGTCCCCGCATTCACATAAATTCAGCCCCGTATCATGTAGTGTCATTGCAGCCCTGGTAAAACCGTTTCAATTAGTATCATCCCCGCCTCACGAACTCAGCCCCGTGTTCCCTGCTATCAAAACGGTACTTCTTACACTACACTCTAGCTTTCATAACACCCTTTTGTGATCATGCGTTCACATAAACTCAGCCCCGTTTCCTTTAGTATCATTACAGCACTTATTCCCCAGTTTCTTTAATTAGTATCCCCGCCTCCAGGACTCAGCCCCATGTCCCGACTATCAAGACATTTCTTCTTACATTGCTATCAAGCGTTCATACCATCCTTTTGTGTTCCGCATTCACATGAAATCAGGCTCGTGCCTTCCTGTAACAATGCCATGTTTATATAAATATCATCTCCGCCTTACATATTCTGCCCCGTGTCCCCTTCCATCAAAACAGTATTTTTACAGTTCTCCTTAGCATCCCCGCCCTTGCCCCATGCCCTCAATATTGTACTTCTTACAGACTGAGTGTTCCCTACCTTTCATGCCGCACATGTGTGTCCCCGCCTTCATATTTCCAAAGCCTCGTGTCCTCTGGTATCATTACATCAGTGATAACCCCGTATATCTTCACAGCCCCGTAGCCCCTAATTACCATGCGCCCCGTGAAGTTAGCTTCGTAGCACATAGTTACCCCGCAGCGACATGAAGATAACCCGCAGCCCCGTGAAGCTAGTCCCATAACACCTAGTTACCCCACAGCCCCATAAAGTTAACCCCATAACACAGCCCCGTAATACGTCAACAGTCCGTCCGTTCATGTACTAAAATAGCGCCCATGGCAACATCACTCCCCGCAATATCCATTCAACCCCATGTACTATGCCCATGATTAACACAGCCCCGGGTGAGGCCGCATGACCTCAAACACGTGTCGACACGTGTCAACGCAGCCCTCGTGATAACGCCTTGTATACATATATAAGTATCCCACATGACAATGATGCTCAAGTATAAATGGAACCCTTGGTAACATCGCTTCCTTTATATCCCTGCAACTCTCATTTACTATTAGTTTATACTAATTTATTTTAGGTCGATTGTGAAATAAGTTATCCAACTTATATTAATCACTCTTGACACCTCATTCATAATGGTATCCATCGCCGTGAGGGTATGAGAGAAAATGGCCAGTTTCCCTTTTAATGCTAAGCGCCAAGCAAGGGAGCTACTGGTTCCATTTTTTACGTTTTTGACGTGGCCAGGGAGCGAACCCATGACCTCCCACACTCGAAGCAGACGCTCTACCACTAGGCTATCGAGGTATCCGTGTCCCCAGTATTAACATAGCCCCGCGTTAACTAGCGTAAACCAAACCCGTGGTTTCATCTCAAATATTAGTCTCTCCCCCCCCCCCCGCCCCCTCTGCATCTGCATCTGCATGTACCACAACCCCATATTCTTTAGTACTAATGGTCGAAAACAGATGATAAAGGTAGCAAATACACAATCGGACAAACTTTCAGTAGTATCTGGTGTGCCCCAGGGTTCCATTCTAGGTCCGCTATTATTTTTCCTATATATTAATGATATTTCCTATGCATGTCCTAATACTAATATAGATTTGTATGCAGATGATTCTACATTGTACGAATCTGGTTTAGAATTACATGACATTCAAACCAAGCTGCAAAATAATGTCAACTGTATCAATGAATGGTGTATCACGAATAATATGTCATTAAACCCAGCAAAAACCACTTGTATGCTAATAAGTTCTTCTTATAGGATAAAAAGAACTGGTAATTTACATCTTACAATAAAAAACAGTGTTATTGAAAACGTCACATGTCAAAAGATTTTAGGTTTATATGTAGATAACACTGTAAGCTGGAAACAACAAATTGACTATGTTTGCAGAAAAATGAACTAAAAAATTTCATTACTAAAAGGAATACTAAACTATCTCACGGATGAAATGAAAAGTATGTTTTATACAAATGTAACTCATATATACTGCCCATCATTGATTATGGATGCACTCTATGGGGCAAAAACAATAAATCCTACATAAACAAAGTTTATGTGCTGCAAAGGCGAGCGTGTAAAATTATGTTAAATAAACCAAAGAGAACATCGACAACAGAAGTATTTAAAGAGTTAAAGTTTTTAACATTTCATGACAGGTGTAAATATCATGCAGCTGTACTGGTTTATAAAACCATGCATAGTATGACACCTGACTATATGTATGAGATTGTTACTTTTTCTAATGAATCTAGGCGAAATACGCATAAACTCAGATCGATCACTAACATGGATCTTGTTTTACAATCAACACCTAAGTCAAAATATTACAAAGACATATGGAATGAAATACCTTTAGATATAAAATGTTCAACAAACATAAAGATATTAAAAGAAAATTACAAAAAATTATTGTTGCATAACTTTATTCTTAATGTTTAAAAGCGGCGAAATTTGAAATATTTGTGTTCTTTATAGGACTTTGTAATTTTTCTTTATTTAAATATGAAGTACATGATGATTAATGTAATTGATATTGGATCATCATTATTGTATACATGTTGACATTTTAACGTATATTGTATTGCAGGATTACAGCAATTGCTCTGATAATTAAAGAATGTATTTTGAAGGTGTTATTAAATGATTAAATTATTTATGATATTTATATGTAAACAGAGTGACTGTGAAAATACCGTTTTATGAAAGTATTACATACTTTTGCGTTTGTGTGATTGAGATCTGAGATCATGCGTGTGTGTGTGTGTGTGCGTGTGCGTGTACGTGTGCGTGTGCGTGCGTGCGTGCGTGTGTGTGTGCGAGAGAGAGAGATTTTAAATTCTTGTTGTTGTTGTTGTTTTTTTGAAGGCCATATGGAAAAAAGATATGTTTTGATCTACATTGTAATTCTTTATATGTCTTATATGTTACCTTCATAAAATAAAGTTTTTATTATTATTATTATTATTATTATTATTATAATAATGCAGCTCTGGTAACAAAGTTTCTATAAGAATCATTCCAAGCTCACGGAATCAGTTATGTTCCCTGCTATCAATACAGACCTTGTACATTGTAATATCATTTGTAGTTCCTTTTTTGTTTTGCGATAATCAAGTATTTATTAAATTAGTACAAATGTATATGTTTGTTTTCGTGAAAAAGAAGTGATAAACAGTTATGAAACCGGTCTACGTCTCAAAGTATCAACAAAACCCTTGTTATATAGCTTTCCTCAATTTCCAACCAACCCAGTTACATGTAACTCTGCTTCATGTACTTGGTATCAATGGAGCACTTTGTTACTATTTAAACGTATTATTCCCACGGGAAAATGAACTAACGCATACGCAGTTTGTGTAACTCAAACAGAACACCCTTACTGTAAGACTCAACCCTGGCGAATTTGACCGGTGCCCTTTGCTATGAGAAAAGCTCAGGTAGTATTGCTTCCTTAGTATTCCCACAGCCCCAAAGTTGTATCTTTACAGGTAAATCGTCCATATTTTCTGTTGAATATATTAAGCTATTTGCATAATCAAATAAATGTCGTTTTTGAAGTTTGGCCATCAGTTTGTTTTACTCGCTACGCTTTCAATTAATTTCGAAATATATGAGGGGTGCTGTGCATATTTCTTTTTAAATAAATTCAGCTATATCATGAATGTAACTGTGGGAAATAATTAATGTTGCGATTGAAATATCCCGTGACCATTAGGTCGTAAATACTATGATCAACCGCTAGGTGAATTATACTACCTTCTATACGAGAGTGTTTGTAACTATCTGTGTTGAGGGGACTGTAGAATGTTCCGAAAAGTATTCGTTTCGAAGAAGTTATAAGCTCTATCCATATATAATATACAGTACCTACAAAGGCCCATTGTTTCATGTCATAAGAAAGATGAAGTGGAAGAAGAAAGCGAAGCCGCTGCTGACGGAAGTTTAGTGGGACCTGGGTTCTGGGGGACGTTACTTGGACATGATTGTAATGTACAAATGAAATTATAAAAATGTCATCGGAACCCAGAAGAAATTATCAGACAAGTTGATTATAGCATATTAGACAGATGTGTATGTTAGAACTACAAATGAGATACTATAAATAGCACTGAACAAATGTTATAAAACTGACAATGTTAACAACCATAAACAAACAGTAATGGAATATCATTTTCTACAAGTATTTACATAAACATAGTTAAAATTGAAATACAATATATAATTTCTTCAAAAGTACTTAAAAGACCGGAGTACAACAACGTACTCATCTAAACAGAGAAGCTCACTTAAAAATCGGTAGAAGCACAGCGTTATAAAATGCTATAAAGAATTTCAGACCATTTTTGCATAATTATTAGGTTGCTTTTTTGGACAAATTAAAAATCGGTAGAAGCACAACGTTATAAAATGCTATAAAGAATTTCAGACCATTTTTGCATAATTATTAAGTTGCTTTTTTGGACAAATTGATTAAGTGACAGTCAACACTAAGAAATGTGTCAAACCAGATTTACCTCAGATAACAATAAACCACTATGAAACATGACTCGCATTCTCTACTCTGTCACAGAAGAACATTTTTCGGCCTTTATATTGAACTTTTTCTAATCTGAAAGGAGCTCCATCACGTTGAACTGTATGACAAGGCGGTATGATAAGCTCAGCATTATTCTCGTTCCTGTATTCCGTTTTAATAAATGATACATGCGCCGTTAATTATAAGCCCTGTTTCATGGTCCTGTGATATTGGAGTGACCGATTTTCTTATTTTACCTCAATACAAATAAAAACTAAAAACATGTACATATGCAGTTGTGTGTTTAGGAATGATTTTAGATTCTACTTATATCACAGCCATTTAAGACAACATATGACTTACGACCTAATACAAATTATTTCATGATCTTTTAAAAAAATGAAAACACCAAACTCTTTCATTGCTTCCGGCATCATGCATGTGTTATAGCATACCTCATTGAATACCAGACTATAGGAACCGTTTTTTTATGATCGGACTGTAATTAAATCAAAGCAATGAAAACACTGATAACAACCTGTTTATTGAAAACATTGAAGAGCAAGTGACCGCTAAGGCTGAATCAATTTCGTTCTATTAACGGTCGTACGCGCAATATCTGGACTTCTTTCGTCCAGGTGTATGTCTGCTGAGTGATTTCTGACCACAGAAATTCGATAACAAATTATAAGTTTCAATCATATTTTATAAAAGAAAAAAATTGATGTTTCGTTACAAATCAATTAAAACGTGCATGTAAGCGTATTGTTTATAAGATGAAATAGTTTAACCTTTGTACACCGAGAACGTGTGAATGATAGATAAAACAAACATTAACAGGGCTGCGGAGTATCTTGGTGCTACGGGGCCAGCTTGACGGGGAGGCGGGGTATCTAGGTGCTACAGGGCTAACTTGACGGGGCTGCGGGGTATCTATGTGCTACAGGCAAGTTTCACGGGGCAGAGAAAATAGTACTTGTGACATATGAGAAGGTATCTAGGTGCGGGGTATCTAGGTGCTTCGGGGCTAGCTTCACGGGGCTGCGGGGTAACAATGTGATACAGGCTCAACTTCACGGGGCTGCGGGGTGACTAGGTGCTACGGGGCTAACTTAACAGGGCTGCGGGGTATCTAGGTGCTACGGGGCAAGTTTCACGGTGGGCGGGGTATCTAGGTGCTACAGGGCTAACTTGACGGGGATGCGGGGTATCTAGGTGCTACGGGGCAAGTTTCACGGGGCAGAGAAAATAGTACAATGTACTGGTGACATATAAGAAGGTACGGTCGTGACCCAAGTGGGGTTATAACACGCAACCTCCGGTATAAGCGGCAGACATCTTTAACCATCAACACCACTGCGTTTGTACGTTGTCCTGTGGTGATGTATGCAAAGGTTGATTCAAGCGGTACTTCGGGGAAACCGTATGCCACGAGGCGTTTTGAGACATGGTGGCATAGGGCTAACATGGCGGGGCTACGAGATAACTAGATGTCACAGGGCTAACTTCGCAGGACTGCGGGAGAACTTAGTGCCACGTGACTAACTTGACGGGGAGGCGGGGTATGTATGTGCTACAGGGCTAATTTGACGGGCTGCTGGGTATCTAGGAGCTACGGGGCTAGCTTCACGGGGCTACGGGGTAACTATGTGCTACGGGGCTGACTTCACGCGGCTGCGGAGCAACTAGGTGTTACGGGGCGAACTTCACGGCGATGCGGGGTATCTAAATGCCACGGGGCTAACTTGACAGGGCTGCGGGGTAACTATGTGCTAACGGCCTTACGTCACGGGGCTGCGGGATAGCTAGTTGCTTTGGGGCTAAATTCACGAGGATACGGGGTTACTAGGTGCTACGGGGCTAACATCACGGTGCTGATACGTAAAGATACGGGTTATAAGTGCTGCAATGATACTACAGGACACGAGTCTGAGTTTATGTGAACGCGGGGACACAAAAGGGTGGTATGAAAGTTAGAGAGTAGTGTAAGAAGTGCTGTATTGATAGCAGGGGACACGGGGCTGAGTTAGTAAGGCGGGGATGGTTCTACTTTTAACGGTTTTACCAGGGCTGCAATGATACTACAGGACACGAGTCTGAGTTTATGTGAACGCGGGGACACAAGAGGGTGGTATGAAAGTTAGAGAGTAATGTTCGAAGTGCTGTATTGATAGCAGGGGACACGGGGCTGAGTTAGTCAGGCGGGGATTGTTCTACTTTTAACTGTTTTACCAGGGGCTGTAAAAAAAAAAAAAAAGGGGGTTTTTTTTTTTGGAGGGGGGGAACAAAAGGGTGGATAAATTTAGGGTAGTGTAAGAAGTGCTGTATTGCTAGCAGGGGAAACGGGGCTGAGTTAGTGAGGTGGGGATGGTTCTACTTTTAACGGTTTTACCAGGGCTGTAATGATACTACAGGAAACGGGGCTGAGTTTATGTGAACGCGGGGACACAAACGGGTGGTATGAAATTTAGAGAGTAGTGTAAGAAGAGCTGTATTGATAGCAGGGGAAACGGGGCAGAGTTAGTGAGGCGGGGATGGTTCTACTTTAAACGGTTTCACCAGGGCTGCAATGATACTACAGGACACGGGGCTGAATTTATGTGAATGCTGGGACACAAAGAGGTGGTCTGAAAACTACAAAAGACTGTTACAAGAAGTGTATTGATAGCAGGGGACCCGGGGCTAACTCCTTCAGGCGGGGATGTTACTTCTACAAACGGTGTTTGCAGTGCTTAGGGCACAGGGCTGAGGGCTGAGTTCATGTTAATTAATGAGGGTGTTATCAAAGATTGGGAGCACTATAAGTAGAACTGTATTGACATATGAGAAGGTACGGTCGTGACCCCAGTGGGGTTCTAACCAGCAACCTCCGGTATAAGCGGCAGACATCTTTACCCATCAACACCACTGCGTTTGTTCGTTGTCCTGTGGTGATGTATGCATAGGTTAATTCAAGCGGTACTTTGAGGAAACCATATGCCACGAGGCGTTTTGAGACATGGTGGCATAGGGCTAACATGGCGGGGTTACGAAATAACTAGGTGCCACGGGGTAAACTTGGCAGGGCTGCGGGATAACTAGAAGCTACGCGACTAACTTGACGGGGAGGCGGGGTATCTATGTGCTTCAGGGCTAATTTGACGGGGCTGCGGGGTATCTAGGTGCTATGGGGCTAGCTTCACGGGGCTGCGGGGTAACTAGGTGCTTCGGGGCTAACTTCACGGGGATGCGGGGTAACTAGGTGCCACGGGGCTAACTTCACGGGGTGCGGGGTAACTAGGTGCTGTGGGGATAAACGGGGCTGCGGGGTTAACTTCATACATGTACTCGTGACATTAGGTGGAACTGCGCTAAATCATCATCGAGGGTTCGGGACTGAAGTTTATATTTGTATTTCTTGTTTTTCGGCGCAGCCGTATTAAGCTCGCTTTTGACCGGAAGTATGAGACTCTTCAACCGCCAATGAAATGACGAGTACAATGTATAACATTTTTTGAAATACCATCTAATTGGATAAGACAAGGTGCATAGAAATACCGAAATCAACCGAAACGACCGAATTAGACAGAAAAAGGACCGAAACACCGTTTATGCAGACCGAAATCAACTTTTTTTTCAAAAGATAATGCATAATTTATAATTTAAGTTTTAAATACATGAAGGAATTTGTTAATAGTGAATAATCAACCAGTACTAGCGATATAATATTATCTTTAGAAAAACAAGTTGTTTTCGGTCGGCAGTATTTGTTTTTCGGTCTTTTTTTGGTTATTTTACTTGATTTGTAATTACGATGTTTATTTTTTTTTCATTTATCCACGACCTATATAGAGAGAATGAGAATAGACAATAAGATGCTTCAGTCTTTCTTGAATGGGTTAATAATTTAAGTACGTATATAATTCATATCCATCAACATAATATGTTGTTACCTCCAAATTAATGTTAATTATAAATGTAGAGTATTTATACTTTCTCGGCCAGTGAATAACGGTCAATAATTCGAGTAGCAAATTTATAAGAAAAACAAGGATTAAGTTTGTTTTCCTGATACACATGTCGCGTAAGATGCAGACAAATTTGACAAGCGTCCGGTTAGCTAAGTCGGGAGAGCATTAGGTTTAACAACTTTGCAAGGGAAGGTACATTGGTTCGAATCCCGGTCAAGGTTCTGTTCTTTTCCTCACCTTGTGACATTTGGCGCCTTCCGACTGAATAAAATTAATTTTTACTATAAAAATCTAGCAAACATTCGCTTTCATATACTAAAACTTGCACCCACTATCTTTTTTAAAGGTATTTCTTGTTCCTTGCATCACCGCTTTTAAAACAAACAAGTAGAGCAGTTGTCCGTATGTAATTTCAATTTATTGCAGCACTATAGCATAAAATGACCCACATATCCATAGCGTATCATGACGCACATACTTGTAACGCTGTTGATTGATGAAGTAATTTTACAAGCATGTAACCTCCAAGAAAGAAGGCAACTGCATTTTGACTGGTTAAAAAAAAGAGAGTTTCTAACCAAACTTTCAATAAACGAGAACTGATTGTCTGAAATGGAGTTTTAGTTTTTGCAGTATCATTGATAACTATAATTGCTCTATATTTACATGTTTAACGTCACTGATAACACTACCTCGCACGTTTAATTGGGTTCAGTTTGTAAGATTCTATGCCTGTTATGCATTGTCAAACCTACATGTATCTAAAAAATAATGAAAACGTTTTATACTGTGTGTAAGGCGAGAGATCATTCGGCCCTGAGAAGTGGTCCATATGAACAACATCTCGGCTACTTTAAACGGTGCAGTGAATCACAGGTGGAAGGAACATACCTTTGATTTGTTTTTAAGCTAATGTCTTTTTCTATGCATTTTAAAATTGATATCAGAATAAATAAAAAAAAATGATTTTTTTTTTCTTCATAGCTCTTTACTATAGACAAGGTTCCCAACACACTCTTTATGAAAATAAGCATGTCGCTTCGAAAAACTCTTCCATTTCTTTCAAATTTGAGTTACGTTAAACAAATTTGAACGAATTTTAGAGAGAAATGATAGAGCTTTAAGAAAAAGTTTACTTCAATGGAAAATTCCAAGCCGTTTTCGTTCTACAAGCGAAAATGCCAAAGCTGTAGAGCGATTTTCGCTCAAACCAGAAAAATGTCACACATTTTCCAGACGGTGATTTTCACTAAATTCTCCAATAATATTGCGGTACTGCGACAGGAAACAATCAAAACATGCAATATATATGTTTAGACTTCAAATCATGTCGTAGATCGTACTTTTACTCAAAATGGGTACGATGCTACGGCGGATTTTTCATTTTTTGTTGGCTAAATGCTTTTACTTTTACTTTCAATCGCCTTCGGATATGTTTTGATAATGTCCTTGAATAGCTGTTACAAATCACTGCGCAACCTCTCGGACCTTCATGGCCGCTTTTACATTTTGACAATTACAAAAACTGAAAAATCCGCTGTAGTATCGAACACATTGGTGTAAAGCGATCTAGGTATGATCTATCGACACGATTTGTAGTCTAATAATATGATATTTCTTTTGTTTTGATGGTTGCCTTTCGCAGTACCGCAATATTAGTGGAGAATTTAGCGAAAATCACTGTCGGAATATGTGTGACATTTTTCTGGTTTTAGCGAAAATCGCTATATCAGCGTTGGTATTTTCCTTGTAGAATGAAAACGGCTTGGAATTTTCCATTGAAGTAAACTTTTTCTTAAAGCTCTATCATTTCTCTCTAAAATTCGTTCAAATTTGTTTAACGTAACACAAATTTGAAAGAAATGGAAGAGTTTTTCAGAGCAACATGCTTGTTTTCATACAGAGTGTGTTGGGAACCTTGTCTATATAGTAAAGAGCTATGAAGAAAAAAAAATCATTTTTTTTTTATTTATTCTGATATCAATTTTAAAATGCATAGAAAAAGACATTAGCTTAAAAACAAATCAAAGGTATGTTCCTTCCACCTGTGCAGTGAATCAAATTTCTGAATGCTTGGGCAATATCTTAATTAGAAGTGCTTTTTCAAATAATAATCCTTCGACTCCCAGCAAAGGGTTGGGCTGCGTCATTCCGAAATAAATTTCTGTAGAAGACAAACAACAGAGTATTCTGTGTCAGCATCACAGCGAAATATACGGAGTGTTTTCCTAATTTCTGTCAGTGCGTCCAAATAGTACATTGCATGCGGCAATTAGTTTTGGATTGTTGATAGTTTCCAAAACCTTTAACCGCTAAAACATAATATATCGCAGTCGTCATGATGTATACAAAGACCGAAGGGTTGTCACTTATCGTAAACTGTGGCACAATAGAATCGACTCTTGAGGTGAATGACCTTTCTCATTTCGACACCATTTGGATCCAATACTTCATTTTATATCCATGACATCATCACGCTTTAAGTGCATATTATAATACACGTTTAGATGGCACCACATTGTTCGACAGCCAACAGTTTGCCCACTATTCCGCATTTCCATGCCGACTACATCAACAACACTTTTCATTGGCGTATACATGTTCACACCGCGACGTTTCAGGTTCAGCTTTTGTAGGATACGTTTCAGTGGACGCTATGACAACAAACTACTATGTCTCTAGCAGAAATCCAAGAATTTCATTTTATTTAAGACTTTTCTTTGAAAAACTCCACAAAGAGTGATGTCTTTTCAACATTTACAGATGATACAGGTAGGTATGTTTGCACCACCAATCAGAGCGCACACGCAACCTACATTTCAGTTTCCTTCCCATTCCTTTAAGAGTCAGAAAATATAAAAAAGTATGTTCTTAGATGAAATAAATGTTTTACCATTGTATATTGTAGAATATGATGATTTTAAGTTAAGATGTGCCGTTCCCCCTGTAGTGTTTTTTTTAATTACAAGCCTGTACACGAGAAATACTATTAGGGTATGTAGTATAAAGTTCCGCTATTCAGACCTTTTCAATTATTATTTCGAAATCATGCGAACAATCGCGATTTCAAAGAACTTAATTCAAAATTTAGAACAAAAAAGGTCTGCTACTAGGAACTCTCAAAGATGGCAAATTTTTTATTGTGCCACCTAATTGTCAGGAAGTGTCCCCTCCCGTAAAAAATAACACAATAAAAAATAAAAATGAAAGTGCGTTGCTGATCCAAGGCTACTATTATTATCAATATAATTATAATATTGACAGGAGTGGTGGTGTACAGGTTAAAGTGTCTGCCGCTCATCCCTGAGGACACCAGTACTGGTTTTTCCAGGAAGTGGACTCGAGAGTGACTCGCAAGCTTCAAGCTTCCTTCGCAATCAAGCTGAAATAAATTAGTATAAACTTATATATAATATTCGTACAAAGGAAATAGAACTGATAGAACTGACAGCATCTTATTCCTCGCTGTCTGTCCGCTTCCATTCGTCACCATGCAAGTGCTTTAAATGCGCGACAATATTCCATCACAAGTCAAAAGTTATAAGTCAAAAACAGCTATGTTCGCAAAACAAAGTATCTCGGTACGAAACAGATTGTTATTTCTGTTACTGGGGAATAAACTGAGTACATAATAATATGTGTGGTAACCATTTTCAAATTATAACCGAGTTGAAACATAATTTATGATGCTGTATGGAAAGAAAAAAGCGCGCATTAAGACAGTCTGTTGCATACTAAGAGAGGAAACTCGTACGTAGATATCGCACACATATGTTCAGTTAGCTCCCATACACCGGTTGCCTTTTTCATATTTATATATATATATATAAGAACGTATAGATTACTAGATAAACTTTGCTTCAAGTTTATTTGATAGAAAATTGGCACATAACAATTACAAGATACACAATAATATGGATTAATTAATTGAAACACTTTTGTTTTGTGTTAAAAGAAAGGTGACCTTTAAAATACTAGAGGACGAAGTCAACATGGTATTGATAAACGGAACAACGCACCGTTTTATCTATAAAATAGCACAGCGGTATTTCCACTTTCGGTTTGCATTTTTGAAAGACGTGTGTGGACGTACACATAAAATAAGTATTCAAAGGTAAGATTTTTAACGTTATTAAGTTTAATATGATTCTTTAGAATCCTATATACATGTTCTGTTATTCACAATTATTTAATTTTAATATCCCTTCGCATGACTATTTATATTTCCTTTATGTTTGATTATTGAAACTTACAGAAAATGAAAGTAGATCTAGATCTAGGTGAGTAAATTATACGCAGTTTTCAAAAATTTATCAGCGGGGTTATTTTGTCCGTTGTAATGGTGTAGAAATCGGGAACTGTAACGTTATCTACCTATTTACTAAACTATATTAAACTATAAATACCTTTCTTACAGCAAAATCGAAACTAGACAAATCATGTCCGGTGTAATACATAAATTGAATATAGATCATCAAGTTATTAACAAAGTTGAGGTTAAGAATCTATACAAGACTGAAGTTCTCTCAACTATACGCTTAGTACTTACTGCTTTTTAAAATGAATGTTCAGTGACACATTAATACAATGCACGACTACCCTCCGTGATATCCGACTATCCGCCGTGATCAGTCTGTAAATCCGCCCTACTGTGAATTCTTAATTTCTATAAAGAGTACTTTTATTGAAAGTTGTGGGTCGTTTAGTAAGCGCATATTAATGTATCACATCGTATTTATCTTACAGACCAATCACGGCGGATAGTCTGAGACATATAATACCATCGAGTGCCTATAACACAGCCGAAGGCGAGCTTTCATTATGATTTTTATTAATATAAGTCCAAACATTGCACGTGGAAGCTGTAGTGAGCCAATGATTTTGTACAGATTAGAAATTTGTTGTAAACCTGTTTCGCCTACTGTGCTGATTAAGCTTTTAGGCCAACACAATATAAAATGATTATGTCAGGTGTACTGATTCTCATGCCTCGCTGTGCAGGTGTCGTGTATGTGTACTTTTTTTTTGAATTTGAAAAGTGTTTGCATAAGTAGAAACCTTTTGTCAAAAATTAAACAACCATTAACAAGTTCTGCATGTTTTTAATTCGAGATAATAACTTGGATTTTAGTTTACTTTCCAACAACTCGTAAGATACAGATTGTCGTAACGAAATAAAACAAAATCATCTATTTCAAACCACAGACGCCGGTCTGGTTTTGAAAGTACTATATCAGTGATTGATATACTAGTATTCTGGTTAATTTTTCTTCCGTTTTATGTATGCTTAATGAGACTGGTGATAAGAGTCACGTAACTGAGCGGTATACATTAATTTTATTTTATTTTCCTGGACCTTCATTTACTGGAGTACAAATCTCAGTCGGAATCCAGCTTTCCGATGCCATGTCACTTATTGTGCTATCTGTTAATTTCAGAATAACAACAAACAATGACTGGGGTTCGAGTTTCCGGGTTACAGGCTAACGTTACAGACAAACATCTGAAGGTGTACTTCAGCAACCCGAGAAATGGTGGAGGGCGAATCCTGAAAATATATCATCCCCTACCCCATGCATCGGCTGTAGTTATATTCGACGACAAAAGAGGTATGCCGTGTTTTGTACGAGGGGTTTGGGGCTGTGATGGCAAATATTAGTATACATAAATCTTTACATATATTTTGTATTTGAAATTGAATATTGTATACGAACATCCAAAAAAAACTTACGGAAAGAGATTTGTCATTCAAACATGTTGTGATATTTTGTAAAATATAGACATTTTTAAATTGTTTGTTGCAACCGGTCGGAACCCAAATACAGTTTTTCCTACTCACTCAAATACAAATGTAGCGTGTTTGAAAAATACGCTGTCTTTCGATGCACATCTATTACAAATATGCGACATACCTTTTGACAATTGATCTCAAGCAATTAATAAGAAGCTTTCCGACGAACAACTATTTACAGCAGGTACAATATAGGAAAATAGAACTATTGCAAATGATGAACAAATTGTAACATGCGTCATGAAACAAGGTATCGAAACGGGTTGAAAACACTTTTATCTGGGAGAAGTTTTTTGTTTCCGTTAACACAAGATAACAAATAGAAAGCCGTGATGAAGAAATATTTCCTTGTTTCTATCTGGCGATTTTGCCTCTAATACCAGGAACGGCAACTCAGGATAGAGATTACTTTCACTCAGATATAAGGTTCAGTTACTCACTAAGCAAGGAAGGAAAGTAAGAAATTAATGCATAAGAAATAATCGCAACTTCAAGTGCGTTATAAATAAAGTTACTTCGATTACTTAATACATCGTTTTTATTTCCGCGAAACACCCTTAACTGGCCCTTGTAATGGAGTCTGTCAAACTTATATACAACACTCTTATATCACATGTATAACACGTGATAAATTAAAGCAGAAACATTATATACATAAATAAACAAAAGTTTAATGAGCGATTAAAAAGAAATTTACTTTCCAAAAACGACGTCATTTTGAACTTATTAGATAATCAAATACGAATATTCACTATTTATTTATATCAAATTTGTTCGAAAGCGAAACTAACAAACAAATTAAAACGCGAAATTATATTATTTTCCCTACATCATTACCATTTAAATAATAAGTTGGCAAGGTCTTGATTGACATATTTTTTACTGGGGTTATAAATATTATTTGGCCTTTTATATTGTTAAAGAGTTTGTAGTTAAAGCTTGCAGTGAAAGTCTATTTACCAGTTGTTTCAATATTTCCAAATTGCCCATTTTGTTAAAAAAATAACTGTGTTCTTTAAGTTTCTTGCGAATGGAAATACAAAAAAAATACCGGGTATGTTTGAATTTTTTATACCGAGGTTTGTTAGATACGTACTGAGTTTAGTTTGTAATGTTTTCCAAATGTAAGAAGCAAAAGGACATTCCAATATTAAGTGAACTAATGTTTCCCTTTTTGATCTGCACAGGATACATTTTCCGTCTGACTGTTTCATTAAATTGAGTTTGAGATCTGTAAATATGACGTCACTGTATATAAAAATTTCCATTTTTTTTCAAAATTATTCGCAAATCGGCCACAGTAGAACATAACACAGTAGCAAAATTTCCATTGAAATTGCTAAGCTTTATTTGACGCAGGCGACTTTGAAATCGAGCATCGCACTAATTCCCATCAGGGATATTAAAACAAAGTTCCCATTACTCCTCTTTTGACACCACAGTGCAGAAATATGTTTAAGTTTTAAATTTTCGGGTTTAAGGTGTTTTTTCCGGATTTGTGTTTTAAATCAATTCCATCAAGATATAATTGCTTTTCATTCGACACGCGATCATGATTATTATTATGTCACTCAGAGATCCAGTTTTAAAAAAAAAAGCCTTTTGAAAAGTTCGATTCAGAGATAAATGTTCTTCGTGTCCTTTATACGCACTGTTTTGCTTTTTTTTATGAAAGATTGATATACAAATGATGCAGCTCGTTTTGTCTCGTGTAATCTTTATTTTTATTTTATTGAAAACGAACGCTCGGTGTTTTCTATTTTTTCATAGAAAATGAATCTAGGGAAAGGCCCTAATGGTGTTCGGATGAGGTCTTCGGTAAACGATACACATTTAAAATTGATCATTATCAAAATTAATTTTCTTGTCATTTATTCAGTTGTTCAAGAACTTCTAAAGAAAAATCACCAGATATCAGGAAAGCCTGTTGACATATCAGCAACACCAAAACAGGTAGGAAAATGCCATTTTTGTGCTTCATTGTTATTGGTATATTTTTAGATCTTAAATTATAATGTAATGTAAAATATCTGAGATTTTCAAACATTCATTTGAGTCTTTTGTTTATATTGTTTATTAGATTGTATATATACCGCAAGACAGATGCTAGACTTTACGTATTGTGCTAACTTCTCAGGACAAAACATAACGTGAATGTATCTGTCGAAGTCAGATCAATCAAAGCATATATCATAGGCATAGAACTAATGCAATAATTTAAATTATTCAGGTGTTTCGGCGAGCTATTGTTGAGATCGAGAAGAACGTCTCTGATTTCTTGAGTGTCAACCCACAACTGGTAGATGAACTTCAGTTTATTGGAGAAGTGAGCGTTAAATTCCAGTATGAAAAACAAAGATACCTTCTGGACGGGGCTTGGTATCAGGTACGCAAACAACAGCTGCTCGGGTCGTCACTTGATTTTACACAGGTTTCTACAGGAAAAACTTTAAAATCACAAGGCATAGAGCTAAGATATTTAGTAAATTGCATTGTCTAGTTGACCTCTAGACTACCAAGTTTGTTCAAATCATGCCATTTGAGTCAATATTGGCCCCGCCCAGGGGCTCACTTGTTTTACATAGACATATATAGGAAAACCTTTAAAAATCTTCTTCTCAAAAACCACAAGGTCTTGAGCCTAGATATTTAGTGTGTAACAGTGTCAAGTGGACCTCTTCAAAGTGTATTCAAATCATGCCCCCGGGGTCAAAATTGATCCTGCCCGGGGGTTCATTTGGTATAGGAAAAACTTCTGACCTTTAAAAATCTTCTCTCAAACCGTAAGGCATAGAGCTTAAATATTTAGTGTGTAAAATTGTCTAGTGGTCCTCTATTAAGTTTTTTCAAACTGTGCCCCTAGGATAAAGATTGACCACGCCTGCGGGGTAGGGGGTCACTTGTCTTTAAATGGGGGTTATAGGAGAAACCTAGCTTCCAATGAGCTACTATAGCAACCACTGCCTTACCAAGCAACCACCAACTTCCTAAGCAACCGTTGCACTGGTACTCAGGTGAGCGATATAGGGCCATCATAAGAAAGTCATTGTTTTCTAAGATCGTCGTTATCTTATTTTGGTTGTTTAATGGTTGAAAATTTTGAACCCAATCTAACGAATATACCGGGTGCTCCTAATTCTTGTTTGATAAATTATACATTTGTAGTTGAAAACCATCATATTCAAAGAAAAACATGAGGCATGTCATAATTTATGATATTGAACACAACATTCTTAAAATATTGTCTTCAGATTGAATGGGCTTTGCACTATTTGGACACGATGCTGGAGGCATTTCAGTTTGATATGGGTACTGAATTTGAAGCGCATGGTCATGTTAGAAATACAAGAAATCGGGCAATGGCTGCGGAACGAAGGAGTCCAACCGAATTCCGAGAAGAAAGTCCACCCCGGACAAAAGAGATAAAACGTCCAAATATACCAGTTGTACGACAATTGCAGCAGGATGAACAGCCAAAGTCACTTCCGGTCACGACTGGTAATCAGGTGCCTAACTTCCGTCAGTTTACAGATAATCACTCTAGAGAAATGGAAGATATTTTGCCAAAGGCAAACAAGAACAAAAATGTTATGCCAATAACCAGCTCAGAGTCACGTCCTATTGAGAGTAAGCTGTATGGTAGAACTGTACGTTCTAATCTCGATGACGGAAAACAAGATAGGTACAATACGGCAAGCTGGAACCAAGGGAGGAGCAATGACAAAAAACAGGATAGGTACCATACCGCAAGCTCAAACCAAGGGGGAACCAGACAAGAGAGCGGCGGGGCTAAATATTTTAGCAATGATGACGATGAAGACTGGGAACCAGGCCGAAATCGCGAGGCACAGTCTTCATACAATAAAACGTTTGAGGGACAAGACGACTCGGACAGTGAAAACGAGGCTTCTTTAGCAGCAGCATATGACAGGAGGGTAGCGTTTTCGGGTGATACAAACTTTGATGAAAACAAAGGAAGGTTTGTTCAGATTTTTTCTCTGTCAGGTTCAGTTAATATTGTTACAGTTATAGCAGCAGAAATTCAGTTCACAGTGGATCAAGCCGAGCAGCAGCCTATGTCTGCACCATTTCAGTAGTTTAGTATAGGCTTTTAAATTTTATAAATATTGATAAATCAAAATTATCACTTTGGAAGACATTTAGGGTATGAATTCAAATCAGGCTTTGTGATTGGCTTAGTGACTAGCTGATCTTAATCATCACTTGCAGCAATCCTAACGTAAAGGTAGTTTGTCTGTCTAGCTGGTTCATTCCGTGGTATATGAAGAAGATTAATAAAATACATTTTGCGTAGCACAAGTAGACCAATATTTATATCCTTATAAGGCCATGCAGTCCCGTCATGTGTATTACTTTCATGAACTATGGGACTTAATCTGATAAATTTGATAAAATTTAAATATAGAAATACAATGACAGTATAATTATCTTGTTGTACAAATGTATTTACATTGTACAAAGATTAAACTTTTTAAGATCTATGTCATAACCTGGCTTTCCACTTTATTTAAGGCCACAAAGAATTGGTCCCAGAATGACGAAGGGGATTGACGTTTCAAAGACAGATTTTGGTGAAGCTCCACTTTCTTTCGCGTTTGAAATCCCTGGAAATCTGAAGGTAAACGTTGCTATGGACGACGTAACAATGCAGACGACGGACGCAATTATAAATCCCACGACCCCGGATTTGACGAATGTTTACGGAGTTTCGCGAGCAATTTTAGCCGCAGCCGGATACGAAATGCAGATGGAATGTCGGCGTTACGCAGAAGAAAAGGGACCATTGCCTTATGCCGGTGCTATGCACACAGCTGCAGGTGGTAAGTATTGAAAAAGTGCATTAAATTTATAGTGTCCTTTGGTCACTGTCCATTCTCAAAGACATTCTGATATAGTTCTTTCAAATAGTTTAGGTCGTTATGAAGTTTTTTCCGAGTCTCAGAGCTTTATTTTCCGGATCAAATATGCGTAGGAGCGTTCTTACATTTTCAAATACCTTTATACATGTAATCACGAGCGCGTCCGAATCCCGGTCGGGGCACTGGGAATTTCAGAAACGCCTTTCAGTGTTTCCCACTCATCTAGAGATGAACTGGTTTGACACCTGTGTATTGGTGCTTTACACCGGGCACATACAAGAACAAAGGGGTCTATTCGTAAACGAGCTATAGTCTGGTACCCGGATTCCATTGTATCCGCCTTTCAGGAGTCTTGGCAGTTTCACCTGAGGTGAAATCCAACGGTCGGCCAGGGACTTCATGTATAAACAATAAAAAAATTACGAGCGTTTCGGTTTAAATCTGCCTGTTCTCATAGTTGCATGATCTTACGTAAGCTGGCTTATGTTTGATGGTATAAGGTAGAGTAATTCTTTTTTGCGGAAGGGCATGTAATATTACTCCTGTCCGTGTGTATCTGTGCGTTTGAAATTCGTTTCCGGTCCATAATTGTTTTTGTACTGGTATTTCGAAATAATTTGGCACAAGTGTTTATCGTAACAAGACGATGTGTTTGTTATGCACAGGAACCACGCCCCTATGTAAATGACCCATCAAATGAATGTTTGAAAGTCATTTCCGGTTCTCAGGTTCATAATTTTGTTACACATAATCGTACCCGAACAAGATATTGACTTTCAAACTTGGAACTGAAGGAAAGGAAATGGATCGTTATAACACGTGAACTCTGTAGTGAATCAAGTTTATAGTGGATGTCTCTGTAAGTTGTTCTTTACTTTGCAGGAAGTTTAAGTCAGAAAATCGGGTTTGTGATACACACAGCAGGTCCAAGCTGGAGTGAGGAGGAAAGTGAATATTGTACACATTTACTTGTTTGTACATACATCAACTGTTTCCAATATGCTGATCAGAAACTGTGGGTACAGTCGTTAGCCACGCCCCTCATCAGCGCTGGTAAGAATTTTGAAGATTATTAGGATCATTTCTGTATTTAATCAAAGATATATATAAGGATACTTGGGAACCGTAGAATATAGTATCCGATCACAGGTGGCCTGAGCTCGCCAATTTAATGATATAATATTACACTTAATCATGTTTAAATGAAATAATGTTTGCACTTAAAGGTACATTTGGGTTTCCTCTGGATGTGTGTATAGGAGCTTTCTACGATGCGTTGTTACTATTCTCAACCCGTACCTCCGCAAGGCGGCACATGAAAGAGATACATCTTGTTTGCTTTGACCAGGACTCTGCCATGGCAACAATCATGATTGTTCAATCATTACTGGATTGTGACAGCGCTCAGTCAGCTGTCGCCGCCACTGATAGGTAAAGTATAGATCCTTTGTATTCACAAAGGCGTGACTCACAAATGTACGCGTTCTTCTCGACGTTTACCCTTGTATTTCTATGACTTCAAAGTCACGTATGTATAAATTCAAACGATCTGTTAATGCATTTTTATTTCTTTATCAAATTTGATCAGGTCATTCTTTATAATTCTTTAGCGATCGCAATAATTTATGTGTTTTTCTGCGTCCATCTGTTTTTTTTTCGGTCTATCGTTAAAATCGTCAGCATTTCAGTCAAAATTGACATAATTGTAGAGCTTTATGGAAACATATGTTGCACATATCATTTAGGTCTGCAGATAACACTTCAGTGTCTCATCTCAATATCAAAACCACGGTTGCGGGTGCGTGTATCTAAAAAAAGTGACAGCCTTTGTCCATAAAACAGTTAATGGTTTAAATTTGATATTAAAGTGCCATGATCACTTTGGATACAAAAATGACTTTACTGATAGAAAAATTATAGAAATGTGCTTCATTTTTCTCACCTATGAGATTCATATTTCCGCGCATTCACCCATGTGAGATAAACTTATCTCACATCGCTTATCTCACATCGCTGCCGGACTATTTTTACGTTAATTGTAAGCAGACATAAAAATCGAAAAATGACTGTAAAATTGTTATTTTTGAAATAAACATAGGGTTGTTGGTATTCATTTTCTTAGTTAGATCATTTTCTATCCATCTATAGCAGTTTTGAAGTAAAAGAGTTGATTTTCATTTTTTCATCCCCATCCTGTATTTGCACTTATTCCTTCTTACTTGTGTGAAAATGCGATTTTAACGGTGAGAAAATAAATCTACCATGTCCATTGAGTTTGGATAAGGAAATCCCACCAGAGAGTTGAGGGTGGGATTTCCTTATCCACAACTCATGAACATATTAGATTCACTTTATCTTTTAATAATTTGATGTATGCATTTTTTTTAAATAGTTCCGTTGTTTCCTAACGAAAAAGTTTTATCCGAGCGTGTTGCTAACTTTTTGTAATGATATAAAGTTACAATAAATATTACGCTATACAGTCAACCTCTCTAAACAACACCTCCGAAGAGCAATAACCTCTCTACAAAGACAGATGTTTTATTTCCCAAAGCAGTTATATCTGAACAAATTAACCTCCCTAGATCAACAACCTCTCCTCAACAAATAAAAATTGATGTTCCCTTTGATGTTGTTGTAGAGAGGTTGGACTGTAATTACAATATGTGCCTATGATTTAAAAAGTAATCTTAGAGAATGTTTTCTATAAATAATGGTCAACGTCGCCGGTAAGACATTTCCTTGGTACTTGGTACCTACAAACTGGTTATGTTCTACAACATATACTACAATCTTGTAGCAATCTCCCTACCTAGTAACAAGACATATGCACCCCCTTAGTTTCAGCCAAACCCATGCAAACTCGGATTTCTTTAAGCACTCCCCCCCCCAATACCACAGTCCTGTGGAATAGGTTACCCTCGCATGTTGCAACCCTGTCTGATCTTGAATCATTCAAGCAGGCAGTAGCCAAGCCCAGTTATCAATCATACAGCAGTTGTTTTTAAACCTTTTATTCTTTTACTTTTCTAAACAATCTTGATTCTCTTAACTGGAATAACTATCTTGCAGTTATCTTAGTTTTACTTTTATTAACATCCGGCGTGCACCCTGCCCATTATACTCGTGAGAGGCGTGAGGCAGTATCACAAGAGAGATAGATAGACAAGTGTTTCGAATAATTATGTCTCCCCCACCTCGGGGGGAGACATATTGTTTTTGCCCTGTCCGTCAGTCCGTCCGTCCGTCAGTCCGTCAGTCCGTCCGTCCATTCTTCGTTTCCGGACGATAACTAGAGTTCCTTTTGACCTACAGCTCTCAAACTTCATAGGATGAATGGTCTTATTGAGCAGATGATCCCTATTGTTTTTGGGGTCAGTAGTTCAAAGGTCAAGGTCACAGTGACCGTTGGTCAATTTCTCGTTTCCGGATGATAACTAGAGTTCCTTTTGACCTACAGCCCTCAAACTTCATAGGATGATTGGTCTTATAGAGCTGATGATCCCTATTGTTTTTGGGGTCAGTAGGTCAAAGGTCAAGGTCACACTGACCGTTGGTCAATTTCTCGTTTCCGGATGATAACTAGAGTTCCTTTAGACCTACAGACCTCAAACTTCATAGGATGATTGGTCTTATAGAGCAGATGATCCCTATTGTTTTTGGGGTCAGTAGGTCAAAGGTCAAGGTCACAGTGACCGTTGGTCAATTTCTCATTTCCGGATGATAACTAGAGTTCCTTTTGACCTACAACCCTCAAACTGGGGGGAGTCCGTCAGTCCGTCCGTCCATTCTTCGTTTCCGGACGATAACTAGAGTTCCTTTTGACCTACAGCTCTCAAACTTCATAGGATGAATGGTCTTATTGAGCAGATGATCCCTATTGTTTTTGGGGTCAGTAGTTCAAAGGTCAAGGTCACAGTGACCGTTGGTCAATTTCTCGTTTCCGGATGATAACTAGAGTTCCTTTTGACCTACAGCCCTCAAACTTCATAGGATGATTGGTCTTATAGAGCTGATGATCCCTATTGTTTTTGGGGTCAGTAGGTCAAAGGTCAAGGTCATACTGACCGTTTGTCAATTTCTCGTTTCCGGATGATAACTAGAGTTCCTTTAGACCTACAGACCTCAAACTTCATAGGATGATTGGTCTTATTGAGCAGATGATCCCTATTGTTTTTGGGGTCAGTAGTTCAAAGGTCAAGGTCACAGTGACCGTTGGTCAATTTCTCGTTATAATTTGGGGTCACTAACTCAAAGGTCAAGGTCATAAGGGGGGAGACAAGTTTTTTTGTGAAAAACAATCTCTAGTTTTCTAAAGTGATCAGAGGCCTTTAAAAATGTATCCACAAATTCTGCCATTTAGAATCATGTTTTAGCATCGGCTATTTTAATGTGGTCAAAATATAGATGAAAAACTGTTGTTATCATTCTTACCGATACAACAATTACATGTATTTCTTTTCCCCCCGAGTTCCAGTATAGACGACCAACTGGTAAATGTAAGGCACTTCAAAATAAGGACTTGTATGAGTATTTGATAGATGATACATTTTCTATTTATGTGTTTATCGTCCATAAGACGAAGTGAATAATAATTTAAGTTACACGTACAGTATACTTATATAAAGTGTAAGTGTGTCATTTTAAGCTTGACTATTCGGAGAATATGGAGAGCTATTACAGTCACTTGTGTGTCGGCGTCGGCGTCGGCGTTGCTTCTTTGGTTAAAGTTTTGCCTGCTAAGTACTATCATGCACATATCTCAGTAACCACTTATGATATTGACTTGAAGCTTTGTTCATGTCTTTAGGGGAGTCATACAATCAAGGCAGATAACTCTTGAAAGAATTTAGTACAAATTATGGCCCTTGTTTGACTTTGAAAATTTGGTTAAAGTTTTGCCTGCTAGGTACTATCATGCACATATCTCAGTAACCACTTATGATATTGACTTGAAACTTTGTTCATGTCTTTAGGGGTGTCATACAATCAAGGCAGATAACTCTTGTATAAATTTAGTACAAATTATGGCCCTTGTTTGACTTTGAAAATTTGGTTAAAGTTTTGCCTGCTAGGTACTATCATGCACATATCTCAGTAACCACTTCTAATATTGACTTGAAACTTTGTTCATGTCTTTAGGGGTGTCATACAATCAAGACATATAACTCTTGAAAAAATTTAGTACAAATTATGGCCCTTGTTTGACTTTGAAAATTTGGTTAAAGTTTTGCCTGCTAGGTACTATCATGCACATATCTCAGTAACCACTTATGATATTGACTTGAAACTTTTTTAATGTCTTAAGAGGTGTCACACAGTCAAGACAGATAACTCTTGTTTAAATTTAGTGCTAATTATGGCCCTTGTTTGACTTTGAAAATTTGGTAAAGTTTTGCATGCAAGGTACTATCATGCACATATCACAGTAACCACTTATGGTAGTTATATCAAACCTTGCAATAGTGTTCAGGGTAAATTTTGTATCAAACAATTAATTTACCAAAAATTAAATCTAAAGTTATAGATTTTGACTTTTTTTATGATTTAACTTTCCTAGTTTATACTCAATAGTTAGCAGAATTTTGTTTTGCTATTACACTGATAAAAGTTTTGTTTTATTAGCAAACACCCACAATAGTCGAGCGTGCTGTCTTATGGACAGCTCTTGTTATTTTAACTAGGTACTGGATGCGTTCATCCAAGTACAATTTCCAGGCCGAGAACTTTGGAAAAGCAGATGGAGAGAAAAACGGATCAGATGACGAGCAGTCTGATGATGAGACAAGAACAGATGTAAACAAGGTTGTGAGGGAAAAAAGGAGATGATGAAAACAGACAAAGTGACTCTGAGGACAATGATACAGACAAATTTAATGAGAAAAGTAATGTGGCACAAGGCAAACAAGCTGGTAAACAAACAGTTAAGAACAAAAACTTCAGCACTGAGCATGAAAAGAGTGATTTTAAAGATGACTCAGGCAGTGAAACAGAAGAAGTCTTAAATCCATACGTAGACGTGAATATAGCGGAAGGCAAACCTGGAACGGTGGCAGCACCATCGTCGTTTTATCAAAAGCTCGGTTTGAAGCATGATGGGAAAGATGATAAAGATTGTAGTAATAATGATGAAAGTGATGATGATGATGGCTTAAACGGAAAGAAGGAGACTTCAGATTCAAATGTAGATGTAAACATGGCCATAGGAGAATCAGGAAAGATTGAGAGTGGATCATCATATACTAAGAAACTGGACTTGGCAAATGTTGATAAAGATGAAGACTCCAGTGATGACAATGAAAACGGTAATGTTCAAGAACAAGAGCCCACAGAGATTTGTGGAGATAATGAACCAGAGGGTGAACATCTTGAAACAGGTGATACAAAAGCAAAAGAAGCAGAAATTGAAACAGGTGATACAAAAGCAAAAGAAGCAGAACTTGAAACAGGTGATACAAAAGCAGAAGAAGCAGAAGAAGATAAAGCTGGCTATGAATCGAGAGATGAAATAAAACCATCTTTCTCAGACAGGTAAGCCAATTTGTATGACCGTGACACTTAAAATTATTAAGGCCCAGCAAAGAAATTTTGCTGTAGATATACTACAATCGATTTGTAGGTCAGTCGTTCTCTCTATCCAGATACCTTAGATACGGCAAATGTAGTTTGTAGCACATCAGTTTTCTCCCCAGGAAGTCTCACGGGCACGTTGCTTAGAATGTGCATATCATTTAATTGTCAATTATCTTTTTGCATTATGCGTGTATCATTTGAGACACATTTACACAGGAGTCTACAATAGCATCTGATACTTAGATAGATATATATGGTTACGTTGTGTATTGATTGTTTTAGATTAGTATGTTCTATCCCTGTATGCTCGTGCTAAGTTATACTTTTATTTCGTGTCACGTTACAAGTTGTCGGCGACGTCAGAATAGAAAAAGGGCACTTGTTGAAAGTGAACGTTAGGGTACTTAATGACTAAGTTATTTTACATTTTGTAGATCGGATAAGGAAGAGGAATTTAAGGTTTGTGTTGGCAAATCAAGTCTTGCAGACGATACCGAATGGAGTATGGTATCCGGAAATGACGTAGCTAAAGATGTTAACATGTCGAACGATCATGAGAGCGGAGATGAAACGGGAGAAAAGCTTTACCTGTAGTGATTGAACTATTATGGTTGTTCTTCTATAAAACCTTCTTCATTCAATTTGAAATATACAAACAATTTTATTGTGCCATGTAGAAATGAAGTCTCCGATTTTAAAAGAAAGTTCTCCACAGGGAACAGAGAAATAGTCCGGGCATTTAAAGGATAGTGCTGGTATAGACAGACGTACGTAGCTTATAAATGAAGTAAGCGGTCTGGAAAAATGCTGAAATATAAATTGATTTGAAATTCTTAATTTTCTGTAGTCGCATTCGGAATGCTGCTTCTAAGTTTGTGTAGCCATCTTGTTGTTAATGTTAATTTATTTTGATTCATGATTATTATTATTATTATTGTATCATATTTGTAATAATATCCTAAATATGTATTGGCAAGTTCATTGTGCAATGCTGGTCTTTTATGAAATACAGGTTCTATTTTTTGTTATCTGTTAGCAAAATAGTTTTGTGTTACACCTTCTTTAAATAAATGTATTCAGATTTTGTAGTTAGATCTACAGACATTTCAAGGTATAGATTTTTTCAATGTTTAAAACTCTCTCATATTTTTCTTTGAGTTGCGTTGAGTTAAGATCATTATGAGTGACTGGTCGCTTTTCATTGCATTTTGGCAAAGACTATCTTGCTTGACCATTTTCGCGCTTAATTTCTTTAGAACAAATGTCCACCTTATCATTATGGGCATTACTATTAATTGTTTACAGTGAAAGTTCATCGTAATTTACGTTATCAGGAAGAGGTTTTTTATCATTGTTTCCAACGCGCTAGTTTTCCGAAAGATAAGAAATTTTCAATTCAGTGTAGTAGATTTGCAGCCAAACAAAAACTTTCTCTCAAAACTTAAGTGTACAACGCTGACTTTATAATGATGAAGCATTCATGTTAGACGCTGATGTTGTTGTTCACCAATATATATAGCCTGTGGAAACACACACGTTAGAGTTAATAAGTATATACATATATCCATGACTTGTGTGAAGGTACACACTTAATTTCTTAGAGTTCTCATGCACTGTTGTTATTTTACTGTAAATGTGTTGAAATTTGACCGTTGATTAGTTCATTAGTAAAGTTGATTATAAGTTACTTAGTACATTAGTTGACCGATTTTTGATCTCTTTCCTCCTGGAAGAGCACCTTGTTGGCTATAGACAGTTCTCCCCTTTGTAACAGTTACCCGAAAGAGGCTAATATATTCTGCGTTATTACATGACAGTTTCATGATAAATTTAGGGGCTGGGATATCTTAGTGACTTGATCTCGGCCGTTCAATACTTCTTTCAATGCTATAGATATGATTAGGTGCTTATATTTATTAGATTGCTTCCTTACCAATTAGATTTATTGTTCTGTATGACTGACAAATAGTTTAGGAGTTGCATATTGTACACTTAAAGATAAACTAATAGCAAGTCAGACTGAAACAGACAAAAACATTGAGATCACGACATAAAAATGACAGTAATTTATTTATTTTTAAAATAAACATATTCGTTTGCTTTAGTTTGAGCATTTTCCATCCATCAAACCTAGTTTTGAGACAATCTTGAGAAGAAAAAAAAGATTTTCATTTTTGGTCGCCTGTCCTTATATATTTGAGTTTGTATTTCACATTCAAGTGTCAATGTGTTTTCTCTCATGTAGTAAACTTGAAAAAGTGTTGATGACAGTTGCAATTAACGCTGTTGATGTGAAATAAAACGATCACTATACATTGCTGAGAACAGTATTGAATACTGTTAGACTCGTGCAGTCACCTATATTCTACTCGGCTAGCACCTCCTCCAGTATAAGTCTCACAGCTGTGTATACCTATACAAAAGAACTCATTGTTGTACCCGACAGTGTATGTGGTTTCCCGATTCACTTTGATTTAATAGAATCAAGCGATAACTGTCGATATAACATGGCTAATTGGAAATACTGTGTTGACGTAATTCATTAAATGATTGCCATTATATTATTTGATTTCTGGTAACGTGCTTTACTTCTTATTTCATGTTTATTCATTAAAGAGGTACCAAGTCGACTCGTACCCGTAGACATTTTAAAGATTTTGAAAATACATTTGAAAATCTATTGAAAATAGTTTGTCCTTTGTCATCTGAAGGTCACCGTGCTTCCCAAAGAATACCACAAACGTCAAAATTACTTAGAAGTGAAGTTGTTATTTCATATATAGTTACATGTAGTCTGCACGAAATGCATTTCTTACTTTAATGTTAATAAAATGTTTCAGAAATTAAGAGAGAGATCTGCAATGAGATTAAATGCAAAAGTTATGTTTTCCAACCCATAGGTTACGATCCTAAATAGCACTCCTTTTCAACAAGTATGCCGATGACCGAAGTTCATATTGCAAACGGCGAAATGAGAACCCATAATTACTCTTATGAAACCTACATGTTCCAAGTCGAGAGCACAATTTTTGTTTAAAAAAAACGAAGGAACTGATGAATAATTGCGTAATGCTAACATCGGAATCCTACACGGGTAATGGTTGTGGTAAGAGTTTTTCCAAGCAACAAGAGATGTTTCCGTGGCGCAGTGTTAGCGCGTCCGCGATCAGAAGGTCCCGGGTTTGATCCCAGCCAGGGCCATGGCGATAGTTTCCTTGGGCAAGACACGGATAATTTCACATCGCCGCTCTCTCTCTCTTCGGGGTTGATTCCATCCGCAGTGATTCTCCAGAGCTATTGATATAAATTGTAAGAACTTGTAATCGAGAATGAGGTCTCATCCAAGAAAATATGAATGCTGTCATGGACGGACCTTTATAAAATTTACTTCGAATCAAAACATGTAATCGAGAATGAATAAATTAGTATGAATTAAAAAATACATATTCTTCAGAAATCTCAGGGAATATTGTACTCTGGAACTCAAAAATTGCTGTCAATTTAAGATTTTAAGTTGCAATGTGCTCGAAATTATAATAGACTAATATACTATGAAGGTCCATCTTTTTACATAATTAAAACACCGATATATGTAATTGTGCTGTGCTACCAACAATATGAAAGTTTGAACTTGTACATGTATTACCCTTTTCTTCTATCCGTAATTAGCAGAGTATTGTAGGTACTTGGTACTTATTACCCTGATATTTCAGTATTTGATAATTAATGGCAAAGGAAATAATATGAATTGAATATTATCTGTAAATGAACAGCACATCGCCTGCGCATGGCATTTTACACAATACATTATTTTTGACAGTGTGCGAATAATTGTCGACTATAGCCAATTAGACACTTCGTGATACACCTCGTGTTGGTTGTGACTAGTTTATATTCCCGGAACATGTGAACTTTAACACCATTCCTTGGTGCTGACTGAGAATCTTCACAGGCTCTTACATCAAGTTGTTTGCAGTATTGTATGAGCTTATTGTATATCTCCAACTTGAAATGTCTTATCACCATCATAATTGGCATAATCTACGGAAAACGTGCTAATTAGAAATCATTGCAATATGTATAAAACGGTAAAAACGAACATGATCCGGGCTACTCATTTTGACGGCGACAGCTCAGCAGGAGGGGGAAAATGCCTGTCCTCATCTGCCAGGTAGGACACAATTTTTCATTATTCATCTTTATATACATCTTTATATACTCACTTCACTGAATGAAAGGGGTCAAATTTAATAGAAAACACGCATGTTGCTGCACCCCATATTGTCCTGTGAATTAAGTCGTTTTTTTTAAAGGTCAAAATTTTCAAATACAGTAAATGAAAATTGTTGCATATGTACAGAATGATACACATTCTTTCATGTCCGTGAAGTTGGCGGCCTAGCGGCGTGAAGTTAGCGGCCTAGCGGCATGAAGCTGGCGGCCTGGCGGCCTAGCGGCGTGAACTTGGCGGCCAAGCGGCCTAGCGGCGTGATCTTGACGGCCTGGCGGCCTAGCGACCTGACTTGATGTTCATTGAAATAAGTTTATTTTGCAAAGCAGAAACATTCAAAATATTGTTTCATATTAAAAACAGTAACAGACTTTCTTAATTGATTTCTTCATCAACGTAAAACCCCAGCGGCCTGACGGCTAAGCGGCCTGGCGGCCTAGCGGCCAAACGACTAAACTTCTTTTTTTAAACGAAAATAATATTCACTTTATTCAATGTCGCTCATTTGAGATAAAAATATCACAAAAATACAATCTCGTTATAATAAAATATATTTCTTCATCAACCTGACACCCCAGCGGCCTAGCGGCCAAACGACTAAACATCTTTTTTTTAACGAAACTATGGTAATTTTACTTTTTTCAATGTCGCTCATTCTGCGATGAAAATATCAGAAAAAATACAACTTCGTTGTAAGAAAATTGATTTTTCTTCATCAACATAAAACCCAAGCGGCCTAGCGGCCTGGCGCGGCAAAGCGAATAAACATCTTTTTTTTTTTAGGGAAAATATGGTATATTCACTTTATTCAATGTCGCTCTTTCTGCGATAAAAATATCAAAAAGTACGATTTCGTTATAAGAAAATATAATTCTTCATCAACCTATCACCCTAGCGGCCTAGCGGCCAAATTTCTTTACATCTTTTTTTACCTAAATTATGGTAATTTTACTTTTTTCAATGTCGCTCATTCTGCTATAAAAATATCACAAAAATACAATTTCGTTATAAGAAAATTGATTTCTTCATCAACATAAAACCCCAGCGACCTGGAGGCCTAGCGGCCTGGCGGCCTAGCGGCCAAACGACTAAACATCTTTTTAACGAAAATATGGTATATTCACTTTATTCAATGTTGCTCATTCTGCGATAAAAATATCGAAAAATACGATTTCGTTATAAGAAAATATATTTCTTCATCAACATAACATCCCAGCGGCCTGGCGGCCTAGCGGCCTAGCGGCCTAACGGCCTAGCTGCCAAACGACAAAACATCTTTTTTTTAAACGAAACTATGGTATGTTCACTTTTTTCAATGTCGCTCATTCTGCGATGAAAATATCACAAAAATATAATTTCGTTATAAGAAAACATATTACTTCATCAACATAAAACCCCAGCGGCCTAGCGGCCTGGCGGCCAAACAACTAAACATATTTTTTTAAACGAAAATATGGTATATTCACTTTATTCAATGTCGCTCATTCTGCGATAAAAATATCAAAAAGTACGATTTCGTTATAAAAAAAATATATTTCTTCATCAAAATAAACCCCCAGCGGCCTAGCGGCCTGGCGGCCTAGCGGCCAAACGACTAAACATATTTTTTTTAAACGAAACTATGGTATGTTCATTTTTTTCAATGTCGCTCATTCTGCGATGAAAATATAAAAAAGTACGATTTCGTTATAATAAAATTCATTTCTTTATCAACATAAAACCCCAGCGGCCTGGCGGCCAGGCGACATAGCATCTTTGTTTTTTTCAAACGAAAATATGGTATGTTCACTTTATTCAATGTTGCTCATTCTGCGATAAAAATATCACAAACATTCAATTTCGTTATAAGAAAATTGATTTCTTCATCAATATAAAACCCCAGCGGCCTAGCGGCCTGGCGGCGTAGCGGCTAAACGACTAAACATCTTTTTTTTTAAACGAAAATATGGTATATTCACTAAACTTGGTTTGTATCATCCTCATTTCATTTCTTTGTTACATGTATCTTTTATTGATAGCCTTACCAGACATAATAATTTTTCTTCTCTCCTCTAACAAGGCTGTCTTGTGGGAGTATTAAGTTTGGGTGTTTAAACATTGTATGTTCTAGCTTTATGTCATGAATTGTTACTATTTGTTTAATAGTAATGAAATTACTATTTGGTCATGTTGGTAGGAGTCCGATTGTGCACGACAGTCCGGGAAATACAAAGAAAATAGATTATTTTCAGTTCAGTTTTCACAATTTGAATTTAACAATATGTATGTCACAATGTCATTTTTATAAAAATTATTTGCTACGTTTTTGTCATCCTGGATATATGTGTCTGTTACTTAATTTTAATGATTATTGGTAATAATGTAGTCATTAATTCTCAAAACTCTTATGCTATTTTTAATACCTAGTCATTGTCGAATGTGATATTTAATTTTATTGATTTTATTTGTCGTACCATACCATGTATCTTATATGCTGAAAAAAATATATCTACATGTATCTATATGGCATGTAAGACTCGAGTTTTAGCTCGACTATTCAAAGAATAAGGAGGGGTATTGTCTTCACCCTGGCATTAGTGAAATTTCACAATATTTTCTGAAGTACTGCATCAATCTTCAACAACTTTCATATATGGATTGGTCTTTATAAGGGACAGGCGTTTTTTGGTTCAGGGGCAGGTACTCCAAAGGTCAAATTTACTGGGGTCCCCCTAAATTATTTTTTGCCTCACCTGAACCCTTTGGTTCCGGTGTGAGCTGTTAACATAGGGCCGATGGTCCGTATAATAATCCGTCGTTCATCTTCAACATTTGTACTTAAGACATCTTCTTTTCTGAAAGTATTGGTCAGAATTACAACAAGCTTAGTCTGTAGCAGCCATGGACCTCTCTCGTGTGTTAAAAAGGTTCTGCTTGACCTCTTGTAAGGGGCCATTAGAGCTAAAAATTGAAAAAAAAACTTTAAACAACTCCTCATCAACTAATTTATGGATCATCAACAAACTTGTCCTGTAACAAACTTGTATGGATCTCTCTCAAGACAGTATGCCATAACATTAAGTTCATGATCAAAATGTCAGGTGAGAAACTTAGTCCCTCTTGTTTTTGTTTTTTACATTTTCATATTATTTCTTAGTTTTTTAATAAATAATACAACAACCTGTTGTATCTACTGTTTTGTTTTTGAAACTGCAGTGCTTAGATCTGGACTAGGGGTACAGTTTTGCAAATAATGGTAGTATTTACTATGAATAACCATTTTTGGAGCAATGGATTCCATGTGAGCCATATAGGGCCATCTTTACCCTCTTGTTACATAATTTTAGCCTGAGTTTCAACCTTAAGAAAAGTATCTAAACAAATGTAAGAATCAAATTATTTTCTTCACAATCTGACATGGTATTCAAGCGCAGGTGCGAATCTATCTTGTTTTTTTTTCATATTGTAACATATCTGCAAATATAAAAGTAATCCATACATTTATAAAGCTGCTAGATTGAATGGAAAATGTATTTGAATCATACAGCAACCGGTTGACCGAATTAGAAAGTGTCGAGAATGTCCTAAAATCCATTAAAAAGAACAACCCTGCAGACTATAACATGATTTAATTATTTTGACAGTTGAAATACGGTTAAACATTTTGGTAACCAATGTTGTTGCATGCAGCATATAAACTCAACAACTTAGATGGTAGTGGCAAATCATCTAATAACATTATTTCCAGAGCTAGTTCTGAAAATTCGTCTGTAGCTCCCATTACAGGTAAATGTATTTGTACAATTTCATCGCACCTATTCAGTAGGTTCAAGTATACAGGCTTACTCATATCTGGCGAACCCCACATAATGGAACATTCAAACAAAAGAGATGGACGTCCTTTTGGACAGTGGGTTGCCTGCTTTCGTATTCAATGGTCATTCCAAGTGTCCATTACTTATTTTAAATCAATAACTGGTATGTAACAAAATCTAAGACATTCTATGTGTAGGTGGTTCCTGACATTCAGGATCCCACTGTCTCTCATGTCCCTAAATAAATCTGCACATGTCCTTGTATATGCACTAACTAGATAACTCCAGAACCTTTCAATTCTTTCGTTGTGAGCTGACTTACCAACGATCACACAGTTTTTGGCAAATGCATCGTCGTGAACATCTCTAAACGGACAATGAACATCAGCCATTGTCACATTTTCAGTTCCCGCATCTAACCTTAACACTCTAGGAACAAACGTAAACTCCCTGACAACCTGTAGATAATATGAACAAATTACGTTTGGGTTATTGTTTGTAGGACCTACTTTCAACCAGATGAGTTTTCTTGACCATCCATCTATTGCACCATGAATACATATTCCAAAAGGCTTGAGCTAATCATAACCAGCACAATGCAATATAAGGTTAGGACCTCGTACTGAATAAACTCTTCTTGTTAATCTACCAGTCTGTCGACTAAGTACAGCACCTGGAGATGGGATCTTCAAGAGATCACTAACATTTAGCCTGAAAGAGAAACCTCAATCATGCATTTTTATGTCATATCTGATATTTACAATGCAAAGATAAGATATAATATTCTTTCAGTTTTTAGGGCCACTGCTAGGTGCTTAAGGCACATATACATGTACCCCCTCCATATTACATGTAGGCTGTCACTAGAAAGTGGACAATATATAATGTAAAAGGATGAATATTAAACTTAATAAATTTTAAAGTCTGTATTGCATTGGTCTGATTCCAATAACATGCCCAGAACCACTGGCAAGTTCCTGTTCAATTGCATTGATTATATCATCAACCGGTGATGGGTTGGTTCTTTTCTTCAAACCAAGCTTCCTCAGAAGTCTCTGTATAATTATGACGAGTACAAGTGAAAAATGAATGATAAAATTGTTTTATTTAATTATTTCGTCTCGGAGTCACTCCAAACATATCCGGCAAGTGGCATGAAAACAATAAAAACCCGCTTGAGCTGATCTGCAAAAATTTTCAAATATTATAGTAGATGCCATCACTGTCCAAAGCTGTGAATCTGCGTGAAATGCTTGTCAAGACATCCAAGTGAAATTTTTGGAGTGTGCGATGGTTCCATCAAAGTAAATGGCATATATAAGTAAATATGTTGAAAAAAAACTATAGGGGGACCCTTTAAATTTTTGTTGAGTATATATAACATATATCATGTTAAATCATTTCGATAATGTTGTTAGCGTCTACCTGTAAAATACAATGTGCTTTATCCCAAGTACAGCTGTTATTTCAGTATACTGTATAATTGTTGGTCCAATAATATTTTAAAAGTTTATCCATCATTCATTAAACACACGCAGGAACGTGAGGAAGCAGCACGCAATAACCAGTATGCAGTAAGCAGCAAACAGTAAGCAGCACGCAGTACATAGTACGCAATAAGTAGTGCTCACGCAGGAAGCAGTACGCGTAAACAGTACGCAGTAGACAATACACAGTAAGCAGCACACAGGAAGCAGTACACGGTAGACAGTACGCAGTAAGCAGCACGCAGGACGCTGTCGTTTATGGAATTCTGTAGTAATCTTTTTAGAAGTTAATAAGACGGTAGAAGTGTCATAGCCATAGATAATCGCCATACTATAACATTATTTTTAAAAAGTAATGTATAGATGAAGTGTTTGTTTATTATAGTGTCACCCCTATATAAGGCCAGCTATTTCTGACTTATAAGACACCTTCTTTTTGAGCACATGTACCTCCCGAATCCTATCCTTTTAATGCCAGGCACCAGGCAGGTAGGCATACGGTAACCATTATTTAACTAGCTGGCGGCTCACCAACCGGCCATATCAGAACGGACCCCTGCTTGGATTCGAACCTTCGACCTCCCTCTCCCAAGGCGGATGCCTAAACCACTAGACCAAGTGAGACGGTGTATAATAATTGAGCTCTATCATGCGAAACCCTGTCTTAGAGTCATAAAAGGTAAAATTAAAATTTATTAATAAATAGTATTGTCCTACGTCATACATCAAAAAGCGAGTTTTCTTCGATTGTTATGAAATTTTGCATGGTACTCTTAGCATGGTTCGTATTTAGCTTGTTTTAATATTCATGTTTTTCACTTCGTTTCCTAGCAACGCGACGGTGACTGACAATGGTGTAAAATCGACGTATTACATGTAAGTTGGTTCAAAAATGCCCCTATTTCAATTTCAAACACACCATGTGCTATCTCTCAATATTTGTCGTCATTATTTCCAACGCGAAACGTTTAATACTGAAAATTATGTAGCATATTTTGTTTCAGATATTTCATGTCACTTTATTTCAGTCGTCATTTTAGTCTTTTTATGAACAGAAAAGTACAGCAAAACACTCCCTATCACACTCTCTTGTTGAGTTTTTGCTCGTGAAAGCAAAAGGAAGAATAAAAGCTAGAAAAGCCAGCAATTGCACCAGTCCACAGGCTTTCATATAAAAACGGTTTCATCTTTCTATGGGTTAAATGTGATATACAAAATGTCAAATACTTCAAAACGCCTGACCAAAGAAAAAGTAACAAATACTTCAAAACGCCTGACCAAAGAAAAAGTAACATATAGCCCAAATTATGTGCCGTAAAATCTTGTCTAATACTTGAAACTGCACCATTGGCAAATTCTAGATCTTGCCAACCGGCGAGGACAGCCATCCACCGCCAAACCCGGCCTAACCCCAAGTCATGCCTTGTCTGCATCTATCCCTTACTCCCCTACATGAAGTGATAAAGTTCTACGTTTTCTGTAATATTGGTGGGAAGCTTCAATTGGAAATAAAGGGAAAATAATAAAATTAATAAAAATGTGGCCGCACTAGGGCTCGAACCAGCGACCTTAAAATGAAATGTACAATTCATACGCTCAAATATATGGCCAGCGCTGCACGATTTTGTGAGATTATTGTTTAAAATAATTAAAACTTATTCAGCCGACTTACCTCGGCACTGGAGCGGTCTATTTCAAAGTACAAAAACACGTATAACCTATAAATCGAATTGTACAATACGTCAGCAATTTTTAGAGCAATTATGAACATCCATATTTGAATATTGACAGTTTGTAACTTTACATGGAACTCAAAATTGAATTGTATTCGGTATAAAGCTGAAAAGGTTAGAAATTTCAATAGGGGCATTTTTGGAACAATTTTGCATGTAAAACGTCGATTTTACACCATTGACATTCGACGTCACGTTCTAGGAAACGAAGTGAAAAATAGAAAATTTAAAAAGAGTAAAATACGAACAACATTTTAGAGTACCATTCTGCAAAATTTCATTACAATCGGAGAAAACTCGCTTTTTGACGTCTGAGAACGTAATTATCACAGTTTGACGTCATCGTACATTAGCCGTGGAGAGTATTCGTTCGATTTCTAAACGAATGACATTTTTCATGATTAGATATTCCTTTTCATTGTTTAAATCATAAACAGTTCAAATTTATCCGTTTTAATTTCATAAAACATACTAGGTGTTTCATAGTATTTAGTATGTTTGGAGTCCCTGTTTCCATGGCAAATGACAATAATAATTTATTTCCATAGGTATTAGTATAAATAACTTCGCCAATGATTACCGATTTCTAATATATACTTATTAATGTTATCTCATAACGCTACAAATTCTTCAATTTTTCGTGTACAAGGGCTCATACATTTTAGACATGATAACGTGGTAACGTGATAGACGTGATAACTGATCCTCAACCGTAAAGGACCCGAGTGCTGAATTGTGGTGCTTTGAGCCGATTATCACTCTCTGGCTTTTTATGTACTTTTAGAACATTGACAGCATGATAAAAATGATTTTTTTCAAGTGTACCATTATATAAATATCACATGCACTTCGCCTCAGTTGACATTACTTTTCTCGGGTTCACAATATCTGCTATCACTCTCAAGTGCATGTGATATTTATTTTATTATACCGACAAACTACGAATTAAGAAATTAACAATATTGATATAGACAAGACAGTGTCTATAATCTATTTTTAGACTTACAGGGGTAACATCATTTTTTTTTAGACAAGTGTCTATTAATCTATTTTTAGACTTACAGGGGTGTAACATCATGATGTTACATGGGTAACATCATTTTTTGTTCACCGATGCGGTATGGGAATTTTATATAGGGAAACGCATGTGAGGTATAATAATAAAAATTAGCAATAGTTATAGCAGGCAGCCTGCAGACTGAGGAACACTGTGTGACAAATAAATTAAAGAGATACAGTGCCCACTTCAGAAAAATGTACAGGAGTCATGTAATGTAATTTTCTGAAACAGAATAATATCGTCATTCGTGCCTTTGTTGTATGTGATGTATCTTTAATTTGACAGTCATCGGAATCATATAGGTCTTTCCTATCAAACGGTATTTTTTTCTAAATAAGTCAACAGTCGAATGCCATTGTTCATATATACTGGTCTATACTTGATTGGTCAATGACCCGTAAATAGACATTGATATTAACGGGCAAGCCGGAAATATACACTTGACATATTCCGTCATTGTACCCCGTGCTAAACGTGAGAGTGTCAATGTATCAGTACGTGCTGATTTGTGATGTTATTAAGAGACGTCATCTTTAACCCAAATATTGTTCCTCTTAAGCCGGTCTCGGGGATCACTTGATTGTACATAGGCTTATGTAGGCAGAATTCTAAAACTCTTGCCTAGAAACATAGAGCTTAGATAATTTGAATGTAGCATCATTATAGTGCTTCTCTTACAGTCATGCTAGCTCAAAAATATGCTAAAGTGGGAATGAATTCGAACAGAAATGAAACATGTAATTTCAGTATCACCAACATCTGTAGTTTCAGAAACAACAAAGTTCCCAAAAGTTCCATTGGTGGAAATAGTTTTTTTTCAAGGTCAAGGTCACGCCCTTTAAATGTTTAATAGGGTTAAGTTCCCCATTACTTATTGCATCTTTTGCAATATTTTGGTATATTTTAATGGTTTTTGTATTATTTCTTTCAAATATTTTGATTACCAATCTATTTCTAACATTTTACAGACATTTTAACACCTGACCTCTAACTGAAGGTCAAGGTCAAATGGTTGTTTTAGTAACAAACACGTAATTTAACTTTGTATTGCATGGTCATTTGTTTATTTTTACTTTTCACCTGTTTCTTCTTTTGTTTAATGACAACTGACTACTTTGCATGCAAAACAATTTACAGTGATAAGAAATAAAAAATATAAGCTTAATGAAAATATATAAACATGTTAAAAGGATTTCTGTGAAGAACCAGTACAAGACTCCTACCTCCGGTTTTAAACTTCTTGCTTTGTCATATAAAATGTCTTGCTCGATGCTAACACCTTCAACCTTAAGGGTGAAGTTATCTCGAGTCAGAAAACGAAACCACTTTCGTTATTATAATAGAGGCTAGTGATGATGTAACAGAAAAAAATAAACACAGGAAATCAAAGCACCAAAGGGACTTATGTTGTTCGGGAATGCAAAATGTTAGGCATAATCGTATTTCGGAAACCATAAAACTAATTTTGAAAACCTTCGTCATCTGATATTCGAGTTAATCTATGGTATTCAAATCAAGATTTACTGCCATTTTATGTTGAGGTATGGTAATGTCGACATATTTTTAGTTTTTCGCAGAAAATATATATCAAAACAAGAAATCATCAGTGATCTCATTTTCATTCACAAATTCTTCATTCTTGAAGACAACGGTACTTGGCAGATGCTTTCTTTATTGAAGTTCCCTATTGAAGACTATGAAGGATATAAATGTATGTTGCCTGAAATCAAATTACAGAAATTCCCACTTAGATCATAAGAAACATGATCAAATTCTAAAAGATAATGAAGATAGGTAACAATTGGTTAAGAACCAAACTGCTAGAAGTACTGAATTGATACGTACGAACGAAATTAACATTTGCTGATGATAATTGAACTTAAAACATTAAAATACAGTATTCTCACCTTAAACATAACAATACCCAAATTACTGATCCAAAGAGATAAATTGTCATGAAAATAGATATAGTAATATAAAGCTATTAGTATTACTGAATAGAAACACATGAAAGAAATTAATACATGTTGGCAATAATCAATCGAAGTTTGAAAGCCAATAACAGAAATTCCTACTTTAAAAAGATAAGGGAGTGAGTAGGATAATCTCAAGTAAATGCGCTGGTGTTTGGTCTGAAAGACCACACACTAAACAGCTTTAGTTTTTCAAACATATGTATGAGCATCGAGCCGCTTGTGTCCTTATTTTCATAAGTGAATCTATGGAGTGACTGGTAGCCTCTTACCCCTTGATTTGCCAATTGCTCGGCCATCCCATTGTCATAAACACCATAGTTTTTGTATGCATCCATTTTAGTGACACATTTTGCTTCTCGCTGAACCTGTTATGTTCTTGGGCAAGGGATGACAATTTGACATATGCCAATGCTTAATGGACTGATATAGCATGTGTTAGAACAACTACCCGATGATAGTCCTTTTCCGACTATTCAGCTGCTTTCAATGTTGTATGATGGCTTCTATTTCTGCTTTGTTTTAGTTTAGTTGTAACAGTGCTTGCCTGCTTATATGCCAACTATCTCTGACCCACCAGTTGCGTACATTGTGAAAATACCGGAACCGCCATCTTGTGTAGCAGCTGTAGCAGTCTGAGTACATATGCGTCTATGTCTCTGATGGATAATCTTCTGAGAACATGGCTTGTGCTATGGATCTCTTGATATTTTCATCTTTCACACAGAGTTGGAACCCGGCACTGTAGTGCAGATACTAATGTTTGACATGTTGTACATCTGTGGCTCCGGGAGTTGCCGCTTATCAAAAGTTGTCAGTTAGTCCAGACTTTATTGAATGCTCTTTCGAGATTAATCCAATCAACAAGTGATACTTCTTTTTCTTTGATTGCATCTTAAACCTCCTGGACAGGGTATGTAGTCTAGTTTTCTGTTGAATCCAGCTTGTTTGCTAGCTAGAATTTGGTTGATTTCCAAGTACATGTACCATTTCATTCCCTGATTAAGTGTTTGCACAGTCATCTAGAATTCAGCTGATAGTAATACTAAATATGAGACTATGTGACGAATAAATATATGCTTACAAAAATAAAACTTGAATTATCTGGCTGTTTAAGTAATTGTTACTTTAAACATCAAAAAACAATAAAACGACCCACAGTTGGTCAAACTGATATATTTCCACCCAATTTAACAAGAATCAAGCTGCTAGTAGAATAGAAAAATTATGAAGGATACTTATAAATGTTGACAATAATCAAACTTAAAGTAGATAGGTGTTCAGTAGAACACTTGTTTCGCCCTCCCTCTTACACATTGTCATAAGAACCAGTAATTTCGTGACAAAATCCAAGTACAAAAAGGGGCATAACTCTGTCAAATATGATCTTGATCGAATCATGACCCTTTTGTCAAAAGCCATACAATTTGAAAGTCTGATGAAGAAATCTTAAGAATGGCAAAGTTATAGCCAACGTTAGGTTCTCGTGACAAAATCTAAGTACAAAATGAGCATGACTCTGTCAAAAATGACCTTGACCTACAAAATTGGGCGGTATCACGAGCCTTTTGTCATAAGCAATACAATTTGAAAGTTTGACGAAGAAAGCTTAAGAAATGGCATTGTTCTAGCCAATGTTAAGTTTTTGTGACGGACTGACGGACTGGTCCAACTGATAGACAAAGCGATCCCTATGTATCGCATTTTCTCCGAAAGTGCGACACAAACATGAAATACAGATTATGTGATTTAAAATATAAAAAAAAACATGAAAATTACCCAAAATAGAATGTGAATATGGACAAAATTCGCTCAGATATTTGATTCATAGATACAGTAGATTTAAATAAAACTAGGATATTAACATAAAAACGAATTGACAATGACAAAATAAAAAAATACTTCAGAAATACCACTTAGAACATCAAAAATGGATGAAAATGCCCCAAAAATTGAATGAATATAAATATTTTTCAACCACGTATGTTTTAATTCAAAGCTTAAGTAGTTTTGAACAGCATAAATATGAATTGGCAATCATCAAAATAAGAATTAAAATTACAGGAATGTCCACTTAAAACGGCAAAAAAGCACGAAACTGCTCAAAAAAGTTGATGCATTTGGAAAATATTCAACCAAAAAGTTTTTATTGAATAGTTATAGTAGTTCTGAATCGAAAAATAAAAACAACACAAATATTTGTTGACATTAATCAAAATAAGACATAAACTACAAAAATTCCCACTTAGAACAACAAAAAAGCATGAAAATGCCCCCAAAAATAAGTGAATATGGACAATTTTCACCCAATTTTTTTTTATTACACAGTTATAGTAGTTTTGAATTGAAAAATGAAAACAACATAAATATTTGTTGGCAATTATCAAAATAAGAAATATAATTACAGAAATTCCCAACTAAAACATCGAAAAAACATGAAAATACCCAAAAATAACATTTCCACCACACATATCAATGTGAACTTTTCTTTATGTTAAAAGGTAGACCATTTGCAAAGTCATGGTGAAGGATTCATTTCTGTTCAAATTTTTTCCCGGTCCAACCCCAGAATGACTGTACTATCTATGAATATTGCTAAGACGAGGACCACGCTCCCTTGGTAAAAAAAACCTTCTAGAAGTGTTGACCTTGTGTTATAATCAATGGTAGCGATATAGGGCCATCTTTCCCCCTTTTTGTTCGAATATTCGTTCTAAAGTATGATAACTTAAGCAATTTCGAAAAACCGTTAGGCCGCCAGGCCGCTTGGTTGTTATGTTGATGAAAAAATCTATTTTCTTATATTGAAATCGTATTTTAAAGAGCTATGGTCTCTGACTGTATCTGTCTCTCTATAGCTTGCACCGTAAAAACCTTGAAAAAGGATGGTGAGCAATAAGCACGTGAAAAATCAAGCACACCATGACAAAATAATGAAAACTAAGCGGGACGGAAAGAAAATGTTTTTAATTTAAATTACATCTTTCTCGGGCTAGTTTTTAGCTTAGAGGAGTTGTACTACTACGTTTCTACATCCTCCCGGGCGAATGAAGGTGAATAGAAACTATGCTAGAGAAATATAGACAAGTTATGATATTTTACCCCACCCATCAACGAATCAACATTTGACATTGGCAGTGTCATTGTAAACAAACATTGAAATAGAACAGTTTTTGGAAGCATTCTTGCTATACGAAGAACGTTGTTTATTCACATACACGTAGTACAATATCATTTAAGAGAATAAAAACGTGTCACAGAGAGGTGCAGCTAGGAGAGAATCGGTGTCAAATGCCCTTGAAGAAAAACAAAAACAGAAGGTTGAAAAGGGAAAAGACAAAAATATAGGGCAAAAAGAAAAAGACAAATGTGTAGGACAGTCTGAGAGAGATTTTGACAAGTTTAGAAACGAAATTAAGGGGCTTTTTGAAACGTTTGAAGAAAATATTGAGAAAAAATTGAATACAATTGAAAAGAAATTTATCAATGTATTTGATGAGCTGAAGAAAGAGATAAATGTTATGAGACTAGAAATAACCAACACCAAAGATGAAATGACAGAAACAAGAAACAAAGTAAATGAACTAGAAAACACCATAACCGTTTAATTCTGACAGACTAGAAAATGTTGTGGAAATTCAAGAATCAAGAGTTAACAAAGTTAAATCTGAACTTGATGAGATGAAAGAGAAGCTTCTGCTTCTTGAGAAGCATGATAGAAAATACAACCTGCTTTTCTATGGATTCAAAGAGCAAGAAAATGAAACCCTGCAGCAAAACATGAAAACCTTCTTCAAAGACAAGCTGCAAATAGATAAAGATAGAGTTGATAATATGTTTTTCAGCAGCTGCCATAGAATTCCCTCAGATGCAACTGGACCAAAACCAGTGATAGTAAGGTTTGCAACATTTGATGACAGGGATCTAGTATATTCAAAATTTCTCCAACCAGTTCTAAGAGATGAAAAAAAGAGAATTCTCACAGATTTACCTCTTGAGATGAAGAGAATAAGATCAAACCTGGCCAAGGTGGCATACACAATTAGACAAGAGGAAAAACTGAAAACAAGAATAGTGAAGATTGGAACATTTGTCTTCTTAGAAGTCAGGACATCTAATCTAGGTAGTAACATGCTAATTAACAACTTCTACACAAAAAAGTGATTGAAATAGTTGTAAAAAAGACAAATCTGAATCTGAAAACACAGTGACATACAGATGAAGTAAACTGACGCATTGTCTTATTTTTTCTTGTGTGGTAGAAAATTAATTTTTTCTTGTCCGTGGTAGTGGTAGTCTTACCACTCGTTCTTTAGCTTAAGTAGATATAAATATGTACTTTTTCATTCCATGTAGAGTGGGGGAACCTATGCTGGAGGTATTTTGAATGTATATCAGCAGTTCAGAAAGCAGGAAATCCTAACCATTTTGATTTGCCTCGGGGGAAACATAAGTTATCCCTGCTAAATCGAAACAAAACGGATGTGCTTCATCACTTGACTATGTTGTTCTGGGAGCTATTGAGCACGACACATGTCAAAACTGAAATTTCACCTCGAAGGGAACCAAGCTGGCGGTATGTGATTTTGACAACCAACAGGTGGGAAACGGGGGAACAGTTTTAGAGCCTAAATATAACTAACAATGATATAACTTTTTCCATTCAATATATATTTTTATACAAAAGAAATAAGTTTTATCAAAAATGCTAACTTTAGAGTGCTTGGCCCATTTAGTACATATTTTTCGAATATATAAAAGGTATTGTATTGCAATGTCATTGTAAGACAAATAGTTAAGTCATGTATAAAATACTGATAATTATAATGATGTCTACAGTAATGAGCACCAAATACACAATTTCATACACTTGGCTCCGGATGTCTCTAAAATAATGTCTATAGTTTCATATTTTTAAGCTCTACTAGCTCTATTATATTTTCTTACAAGATTACTTCAAAGCAACGTGAAAATGGCTAAAATCAGTAACTCACCATCTTCATCTGTCTTTAATTCCAATTTCCATAGCCATATGATACATATTCATAGAATACACTTTGCACTATATATGTTTATTGTATTTATATATCCGGTAAATATGCTTAATAATCTCTACATCTAAAAAGAATTCCACCTTCGATTCCTTGTTTACACACAGAAATAGCAAAACACACACGACCAACTGACACAGTTATAACGGGGTCATCACATAACAATTCAAGGATGACCGAGTGACAATTTCTATTTTTACGTTGGTGAAATTTACAACCCAATAAATCAAGTTACTACTAGTATGTCAATGTCGTACTCACTTTATCTATTGTGACACAGTGTCTTCGTATTAATCTTAAACATATGTTTTTTTAACTTTATTTTTTTAGATATGCGTTGTGTGAAAATAATTTAAATATAAGATGGACTTCATAGCCATAATACTGTAATAGATGTGTATAGTGTGTAATTTAGCCTAAAATGCATATAAATGCAAAAAATGAATGTGTAAATAATAGGTATGATGTAAATATGCGGGTATATTGCGTATTATATTATGTTTTGTTCTTGAATAGTCTCTTCTACTGAAGAAGGTATTCAGTATAGATACTATAAAGAGTAATGCTATTCTGAACTTCAACGGGTGACAGGAAGTAATAGACATACTTTTTTCCTAGAATGGTCTCTTCTAATGAAGAGTATACATGGCTTTTACAGAATGTGAATATGTGTTAAAAGAGAACTTTTATTCCCAACTGAAGAGGTCTATTATACATGGGAGACATGAAGTAATTTATTCAAATTCCGTTCCGTCGCGTTGAATTCTTTTCTCGCTTCATGTTTTTCTTTTCCTTTTTTTTGTTTTGCGTTTTTTTCTCTGTATTTTTATTTGAAGTCATGTGTATGTACATTAATATGGATGATCTAACTACCAGTTACGTGGATACAACAACTATGACATGTCAGTTAGATAATGGCTAACGTTAAAATAATCTCATATAATTGTCGAGGTTTGCACGACGCAAAAAAGCGGGCTGATGTATTTAATTTCCTAAAAGAAAAAGATGCTGACATTTATTGTCTACAAGATCTTCACTTTACACTAAGTATGCAAAAAACTTTGTATACGGAGTGGGATGGAGATTGCTATTTTAGCTTTGGTGAATCAAATTCTAGGGGTGTAGGTATAATGTTTACAAGAAATCTCGATTTTAAGGTACACAATTCATGGTCAGATGATGGAAACTACGTTGTGTTAGATATATCTGTAAAATCAAAACGATTTACATTAGTTAACATATATGGACCAAATGTTGACAGACCATCATTTTATAGACATATTTTTCAGATTATAGACACAGTTGATAACGATGCATATGTATGTTGCGGCGACTTTAATCTTGTTTTAAATGTCGACTTAGATTATTTTAATTATAAATCGCTTATCAACAACCAAAAAGCTAGAGAATATTTGTTGAATGTTGTAAAAGACAGAAATTTATATGATCCTTTTAGAGAACTAAATGGAGACGTACGTAAATTTTCTTGGAGAAGAACAAATCCTGTGCAACAGGCAAGACTTTATTTTTTTCTTATTACTGAAAATCTTTTGCCGCACATTAGAAACTGTTGTATAAATATTAGCTATAGATCAGACCATTCTGTCATTATGTTGTCGTTAAGCTTTGATAATGTAGCACATGGAAAGGGACTATGGAAATTCAACAATGCACTTCTAAATGATACAGATTACATTAAATGTATCAATGAAAAAATTGAAGATGTCAAATTGCAATATTGTGTCCCGGTATATAATATTTCAAATATGTCTGACATAAGTAACGAGTACTTACACTTTACGATAGATGATCAACTTTTTTTAGAGACTCTTTTGATGGAAATAAGAGGAAAAACAATATCATATTCCAGCTACAAAACCAAATGTCGGAAAACTAGGGAAGATTATCTTATTCTAAAAATAAAGGAGCTTGAAGACAGTTTTTCTGAAAATAGCAAAGAAACTTTGTTGCTTTTGCAAACAGAATTACAAAATTTTAGGCAGGAAAAAATGAGAGGATATTTTATTAGGTCAAGGGCTCATTGGATTGATGACGGAGAAAAACCATCAATTTTTTTTGTAATTTAGAAAAGAACCATTACATAAGTAAAACTATTCCTTTTTTAGAAAAAGATGATAAAACAGTTGTTTACAGTCAACATGAAATTTTGCACGAAGCAGGAACGTTCTATAAGAAACTCTATTCCAAAACCGACTCTTTGAATGAAATTAATTTAGACCACTTTTTAGAAAATAAAACTATCCCAAAATTAGATGATATGCAAGCAAAAAGTTTGGAAGAGCTTTTGTCTTATTCTGAAGTTACTGAAACTTTAAAAAATATGAAAAATGATAAAAGTCCGGGGTCTGATGGATTTACTTCAAATTTTTTAAAACTGTTTTGGAAACAGATCGGACATTTTGTAGTAAGATCAATAAATTATGCATTTGCTAAAGGTGAATTGTCAGTGACACAAAAACAAGGTATTATCACATGTATACCAAAAGGTAATAAATCAAGGCAATATATGAAAAACTGGCGTCCCATAACTCTGATGTACACTGTATATAAGTTAGCTTCGGGATCTATAGCACACAGATTAAAAACTGTACTTGATATTCTAATTAACACAGACCAAACAGGATTCATTAAAGGCAGATTTATAGGTGAAAATACACGTTTACTATACGATATAATGCATTGCACTGAAAATAATAATATACCAGGTCTTCTGATGATGATAGATTTTGAGAAGGCTTTTGACACTTTGTCTTTAAATTTGATTAACAAAACTTTCGAGTTCTTCAACTTTGGTCCAGTGTTTAAGAAATGGATTTCATTATTTTATGCAGACATAAAAACATCGGTTCAATTGAATGGGAACCTGTCTGATTTTTTCATTGTCGAGCGTGGGTGTCGTCAAGGAGACCCAATAAGCCCGTATATTTTTATCTTATGTGCAGAGATTCTAGCACACAAGATAAGAATTAGTAAGGATATAAAAGGTATTGTTATAAATGATATTGAATACAAATTTAGTCAGTTCGCTGATGATACTTCTTTACTTTTAGACGGAACTGATAGGCCACTTAACTGTACTCTAGATGCTTTAAACGAATTTGCAAGGTACTCCGGCTTAAAGGTTAATTTTGACAAAACACATGTTGTTTGGATAGGATCCCTGAAATACTCAACAAGATCTATAAAAACGAAATGGAAATTAAACTAGGATACAACGTCATTTAAGCTTCTTGGACTTGTGTTCCACATTGATCTAGAAAAAATGATTGAATTGAATTTCTTGGAGAAAATTGATAAGATAAAAAACAGTATTCAATATTGGAAGAAACGAGTCCTTACTCCAATTGGTAGAATAACAGTGATAAAGACAATTCCTTGCCAATGTTAACTCATCTTTTTATATCTTTACCGAATCCAACTATACAAATCTTACAACAATTACAAGCACTTTTTTATGATTTTGTTTGGCAAGGACCATCAAAGATTAAAAGCTCTGTATTTGTTAAGGATTATTCTGATGGTGGTCTTAAATTGATCGATATTTTTGCCTATATGAAAAGTTTAAAACTTACATGGTTACGAAGAGTAATAAATACTCCAAGCAATAAATGTTACAGCTTGATAAGAAGTAATGTATATTTTGAGAAGATGTTTAATTTGGGTAAAGATTATGTACAAATCATAGTAAAGCAGTTGAAAAACAATTTTTGGAAGGATATATTATTATCATATACAAACCTAATAGACGTTCTACCTATCATTACCATGAATAATTTTCTAGAAATGCCTCTTTTTTATAATCATTTGTTACAAATTGAAAGAAAATCAATATTTCTGAAGTCTTGGTATGAGAAAGGAATCAGATTTATAAAAGATATCGTGAATAAGGATGGCATTTTTATTGACAGACAAGAATTGGAAAGAAGAACAGGCTTAAAAATTAACTTTTTATTATATGCAGGAATACAAAATACAATAAAAGCGTTTTTGAAAAAAATATTATCTAAAGTCTATACTAAGCGCCAAAAATGGCATACATTACATGTACATATAATAATAGAATTGATAAAAAATACAGATATTCCCTCTTGTAAAGAAAAATGGGACAGTGTCTTCCCAATTCAGAATCCAGAATGGAAATACATATATAGCTGGGTATTTGAAACTAGTTCTGATACTTATTTACAATGGCTTCGAACAAGAATAGTCCACAGAATTCTAGGAACAAATTACTTATTGTTTAAAATGAACAAAGCCAATACAGATTTATGTGCTTTCTGCAAAAAAGAAAAAGAAACTTTACTCCATTTGTTTTGGGAATGTACGTACACACAGTCTTTAATTGCAAAAGTAACGGATATTGTAGAAACATATGATCCGAAATTTCATGTGAATAATAAATGTTTTTCTCCTAGGGTATTCGGGGAAATGTCTAGGCCATTATAATATATTGTGCTTAGAAATAAAAAGGTACATATTCGTATGCAAACGTAGTGAAATTAAACCTTCTCTGCAAGGATTGAAACAAAGCTTAAAGCTGGCCTTTGCAATTATTAATGAAACTAAAAAAACAGGGAAAAAGAAAATTCATTGGTCTCTTGTGGAAAAACTGGTTTGCAATTAGTTTATTACTAATATAATTTACACTTTAATAAAAACTTTCGCAATTTTCTCTCTTTTTATTGAGATACAATGAAATTAAATTTTTGTTGCAAATTATTAAAAAAGATTAGCTGTATATAAATATGACTACATGTATGTTTGTTTCTGTTTTTGCAAGTGACAATAGGTCACTAGTGTAAAATGAGGTCCCTGACATTATTAACAAAAATTTACTCATTGTTATACATATGCCATGATCATCTATTTATAGTTCGATGTTTATTAATATATTATACATACATATGTTTTTGAAAGGTTGAAGTGGGATGGTTCCCCGACCCATATTCAACCATTTGACGGGGATAATAAACGGGGTTACCCTACAGGGGCCTCAAAAAAAAAAAAAAAAAATAAGCACGTCAAACAAATAAACAAACAAGCTTGGCCGCAAGACTGCCAGGCCGCCAGGCCGCTTGGGGGTTATGTTGATGAAGAAATATATTTTCTTATAACGAAATCTTACTTTTTGATATTTTTATCGCAGAATGAGCGACATTGAATAATGTGAATATACCATATTTTCGTTTAAAAAAAGATGTTTAGTCGTTTTGCCGCTAGGCAGCCAGGCTGTGTTATGTTGATGAAGAAATCAATTTTCTTATAACGAAATTGTATTTTTCGATATTTTTATCTCAGACTGAGCGCGATTGAATTAAGTGAATATACCATATTTTTGTTTAAAAAAAATCGCCAGGCCGCTGGGGTTTTATGTTGATGAAGAAATCAATTTTCTTATAACGAAATTGTATTTTTGTGATATTTTTATCGCAGAATGAGCGACATTGAATAAAGTGAACATACCATAGTTTCGTTAAAAAAACCAAAGATGCTATGTCGCTTGGCCGCAAGGCCGCTAGGCCGCTGGGGTGTTATGTTGATGAAGAAATATGTTTTCTTTTAACGAAATCGTACTTTTTGATATTTTCATCGCAGAATGAGCGGCATTGAAAAAATGTGAATATACCATAGTTTCGTTAAAAAAAAAGATGTAAAGTCTTTTGGCCGCTAGGCTGCCAGGCCGCTTGGCTTTTATGTTGATTTTATAACTAAATTGCTTTTTTGTGATATTTTTATTGCAGAATGAGCGACATTGAAAAAAGTGAATATACCATATTTTCGTTTAAAAAAAAAGATATTTAGTCGTTTGGCCGCCAGGCCGCTGGGGTTTTATGTTGATTAAGAAATCAATTTTTTTATTACGAAATTGTATTTTAGTGATATTTTTATCGCAGAATGAGCGACATTGAAAAAAGTAAAATTACCATAGTTTCGTTAAAAAAAATATGCAAAGTCGTTTGGCCACTAGGCCGCTAGGCCGCCAGGCCACTAGGCCGCTGGGGTGATAGGTTGATGAAGAAATATATTTCCTTATAACGAAATCGTACTTTTTGATATTTTTATCGCAGAATGAGCGACATTGAAAAAAGTGAATATACCATAAAAATTAGTTTCGTTTTTAAAAAAAAAGATGTTTAGCCGTTTGGCCGCTAGGCCACCAGGCCGCTAGGCCGCCAGGCCGCTGGGGTTTTATGTTGAATAAGAAATCATTTTTTTTATAACGAAATTGTATTTTTGTTATATTTTTATCGCAGAATGAGCGACATTGAAAAAAGTAAAATTACCATAGTTGCGTTAAAAAAAGATGTAAAGTCGTTTGGCCGCTAAGCCGCCAGGCCGCTGGTGTTTTATGTTGATTAAGAAATCTTTTTTTTATAACGAAATTGTATTTTTGTGATATTTTTATCGCAGAATGAGCGACATTGAAGAAAGTAAAATTACCATATTTTCGTTAAAAAAGATGTAAAGTGGTTTGGCTGCTTGGCCGCTAGGCTGCCAGGCCGCTAGGGTGTTAGGTTGATGAAGAAATATATTTTCTTATAACGAAATCGTACTTTTTGAAATTTTTATCCCAGAATGAGCGACATTGAAAAAAGTGAATATACCATATTTTCGTTTAAAAAAAGATGTTTAGTCGTTTGGCCGCTAGGCTGCTAGGTCGCTGGGGTTTCATGTTGATTAAGAAATCATTTTTTTATAACGAAATTGTATATTTGTGCTATTTTTATCGCAGAATGAGCGACATTGAAAAAAATAAAATTACCATAATTTCGGTAAAAAATGATGTAAAGAAATTTGGCCGCTAGGTCGCTAGGGTGATAGGTTGATGAAGAAATATATTTTCTTATAACGAAATCGTACTTTTTGATATTTTTATCGCAGAATGAGCGACACTGAATACAGTGAATATACCATATTTTCGTTAAAAAAAAGATGTTTAGTCTTGCGATATTTTTATCGCAGAATGAGAGACATTGGAAAAAGTGAATATATCATATTTTCGTTTAAAGAAAATGATGTTTAGACGTTTGGTCGCTAGGCCGCTGGGGTTTTATGTTGATGAAGAAATCAATTAAGAAAGTCTGTTATTGTTTTTAATATGAAACATTTTTTTGAATGTTTCTGCTTTGTAAAATTAACTAATTTCAATGACCATCAAGTCAGGCCGCTAGGCCGCCAGGCCGCCAGGCCGTCAAGTTCACGCCGCTAGGCCGCTTGGCCGCCAAGTTCACGCCGCTAGGCCGCCAGGCCGCTAGGCCGCCAAGTTCACGCCGCTAGGCCGCCAGGCCGCTTAGCCGCCAGCTTCACGCCGCTATGCCGCTAGGCCGCTGGGTCGCTTACTTCACGCCGCTAGGCCGCCAACTTCACGGACATCATTCTTTCATACAGTGACTATCTTACCTCATTTAATAGTGTTTCCTTTTCTTGTGTGGGGTTAACTTTAAAATATTTGACTATGCTTTTTATATGGTCTTGTTCATCTTTTAATTTTTGAAGTACAATTGCTAAGTTGAAATTTATTTACAATGCAGTTATTTAGTAGTTCACGTACAGTAAGCATATATAGTTTTAACATTTGGAGAAAACAATCTGATAGTTGTAGGGTACGGCCATATAATAGCGAACATGAGAGTCCAAAATCAGACTGTATACATGTACAAGCTGATAATGATCCGTAGTAATCGCAAAAGCAGAGTCATTCTCTCTCAGCTGGGTGATATGATAGTGTTAAAATGACAGGTACAGTATGTTAAGAGTGGAAGTTCGTTCAACTACGGACTACTTGAGCTGGACGTGGGCTGTTTAGTTTCTGAATACGTAGGCAGATCTTCTGTAATTAAAGCTAGAGAAGTGATGGTTAAACGCGTATTCTAAGAAGTATGGCACAAATTGAAATGCAGCAGCGAACTTAGTGCATTCCAAAACGACGAAAATGAAATAAAAAACATGCCTATTTTATCCTTAAAAAACCGGCTGTTATCTTGTAAAATATGAACGAGCAATGTTTCATTCCGACAAAAATGTCATCTCACGTTTGATCATTGATTCATATTTTAGTGACATGAATTTACTCGAATGATAAATTCAATAGATATATCATTTCGAAATATCATCAAACACGAACATGAATATACATTTCGAAAGTTTGTAGTGTTCTCATTCCTAAAGGAAATATGCAGCACGCTTCCCTTGAAAATGCGCCGTTTCAATATTTACAAATTCAATAATTGGGGTACTTAGGTGTCGACTGTTGAACTCAAAGACTGCATTTACGAGCACCCGGGGGCCATGTACGTCCGTTGAAATAAACCAAATAGAGGGCAAAACTCTTTATGGTTTATTTATCAAAATACACTTAATAGCTAAGCTTGTTGATCATAATAAGTTGTTTCAAGAGCTTTCAAAAAGTTATAGACGTAGGGTTTGACCGTCTAAAAACCATAATTTAACTACATACTGCCTTTTGTCACATGTCTAAACGATGAGACCTCTCAGGTTGTTGTCAATTACCTTCCCTCCATAATGAACTAATAAAACAAAACAAAAAACAATACACTTGTTAATAAGATATCGTAATTTTTCAGTGCCTACTTATTGTATTGCATCTTGGGAGTTTGGCTGGCAAGTCAACAAAAGAAGGATTAGAACCATTGGCCTTCGAGAACCACGACACAGGAAGAGAAACAACAGATTTCGATAAGAATAACGAAAATTCTACGACTTCAAAAAACGCAGTCAACGACCTTTTCGAAGGAGTAAGTGGCACAATATTACTGCTGTCCAATCTCACTTATACTGAACAGAGTACTGATCGGATGGACACAGAATTTGCCAGGGAAGGAGAAAATGACACGCTATCACTGTCACAAAATCTCACTGATGTTATGGAAACCGCCAATGGGACGACATCCTCATCGTCATCTAACTCTGACAGGAGCGCAGCTACATACTTTCCATGGGACAATCCGCAAAATGTCATGTCGAAGAAGACGTCAGATGACATCACTTCCGCTCTTCAGTGCTACGTGTTTCCTGTTGTCACGGCAATAGGTATCATTGGAAGCATTTTAAGTTTGATCGTGCTTTTTCAGAAGAGACTGAGACGCTCTACTACAACAATTGTTTTGATAGGTCTGGCTATTTCAGATCTTTTATTTTTGGTTACAAATTTTGTTCGAAAATCAAATTGCATTGTAAAAGAGTACGACCAAGTCCTGGCAGATAAAATAAACGCTACGACATTCTTCTACATGTTCTACCTGAAAACGTCATTTAGTCGCGTGTCGACACTTATAGTCGTCCTGATCTCCGTGGAGCGTCTTATAGCCGTCGCTTTTCCACTTAAGGTGAAGCAAATTGTCACAAAGGAAAGAATGCTAGCGGCTGTCCTCTTCTTGTATGTCCTAGTGTTTGGGTCACTCGCTGCGCTCCCTCCTCAATACACATATACATATATCCGCGGCAAGCCTTACATCTCCCAGACCGAATTTGCTTTACAAAACGAGGAATCGTTGAAAGTTTACAATGAGTACTTTTTGCCGATTGTATTTCGGTACATCCCAGTCTTGATCGTCCTAATTCTGAACTCGATCATCATCTTTATCCTCAGTCAAAGCAACAGGTTTCAAAAGAGTGTTGTTCAACAAGACCCCAAACGCAAGGACGAACAAAGAAAGATAACTCGCATGCTTTTGTCAGTCGCAGTTATCTTTCTTATTTGTCTGTTGCCTGGCGATCTGCTACTTCTATGTTCCACTGCCATTGATGGGTTTGAATTTTTCGGGACCTACCACAATCTTTTCCTGGTACTAAGCGATCTGTGCCTACTGTTCGAGATGACTAATTCCTCGGTAAATTTCATCACCTACATGGTACTTAACCGTAACTTCTACGAAACGTATGTTAATCTGTTCTGTTGCTGTCTCAACAACATGCGCCTGCGCAAGGCGTTGTCTGGAAAGACAAAATCACGTGATACAAATGAAACTGTGTTGGCGAAGAAAACTAAAGAGGCTTTTAAAGAATTGGTCGCTGATAGTGGTATTGAGGACAAATCCGGAACTGAAAACGAGACAGCCTCGGTTTCAGTCGAAGGTCACGTGAATAAAGCTTACCTAGAATGATGGAAGCATGGACTAACCTAAGTTCGAACCAACCTCAAATAAATGTTGTTCTTTACATTTGTTGACGTTGAAATAAACATCCATATACACTCAGTTCCAAAAGAAAGTGTGCACCTTGTTTTCTGTGATTTTTCATCATATGGGATTAATAAATCTAGTTCTAACGGATATATTTTGTATTGTAAATAATTTATTGATCTATCATTTGAAATGATTTTTTTTGTCGGAACTTACATGTATAGCATTTTATTACCTTTCCTAGAAATTTCCAGCCGTTTGATTGGTCAGTGACATGTAAATAGATATTGATACTAACGGGCAAGTCGGTAATATACACCTGGCATATCCCGTCATTGTACCCCACGCTAAACGTGAGAGTGTTCGCGTACAGTACATCAATGTATTACATGTAGAACGTGCTGATTTGTGACGTTATTAAGTGACATTGGGTATCATAAGGGTATTTGACGGTCTTCTTGCGTTCAGCCGTCAAGTAAATAAAAAATGAACCAAATCCTTCAAAAGTTAAGAAAGGGAAGGGTAATAAAATTGTTATTTGTTTTTTTGACGTGGTATATGGGGATATATTAGCTGCCTCGACATAATAACACCCTCGTCTAGCGGCTCGGGTAATATTGGTCTAAGTATCCCCATATACCACGTAAAAAAAAAACAAATAACATATTGTGTTATTTTCGAGTTCCTTATTCTGTAATTATGTGTAACTTCTTTGGAATAAAATGCATTCTTCTATATTTTGTCTTTAAGTATGTCGTTGTTACATAACCCTTCAAAATGGCCATTTTGAATTCTGGTCAGAATTGAAGCTTAAAACACAGAAGCTGCATTGAAAACATGTAAGAAATGAGTTCATCTGTGTTATTGCTGTTACAGATATTATTAATAATACACCTATCAGAAAGGGTGGATTTTCAATTTGTACTAGAACAGTCAGATTTTTTTTTCCTGATTTTCTCTATATTCAGTTGGAATAGTACTGCTTTAAAGAATCATATTTTATGGTTATAACTATGACTGTATTCATTATTCTATGAGTCTGTATCAGTGAATATATAATTGTGACTTCTTTAAAAGTTTGATGGTCACTTTGCAAGTGTTTCGTTCGTATGCCTGTTTGCCTTCAGATCATACTTTATGTCTAGTATAACAAAGTACTCAGATGAGCCCCACACTCAAAAACCTGCACACACAAAATATCACTTGATGATGAAACACATTTTAAGGTAGCGCCTGTCAAAAGCTACCTGTAGTATTCTTCACGCGAAAATAAGAATTAGGACAATAAATATATATTTAAAAAAAAAACGTTATACATATCACCGATTTATGAACAAGGTTAGCAGCTAAGGATACGGCACTATATATACTAATAAGTTTTGTTGCATCCTTTGTTTTGTTACAGAAATACCTTTTTGAAAATGTATAATTTACATCCTTCCTAAACACACTAAAACGATGAAACTGTTTGAAGATTCTGACAAATGAATTTCTAGCTTTTGTCAGGCTCTATCTTAAACACAATATTTTGAAATAGGTTGACTTCTGCAAAGCTAGAGATTTCATAAAATAAACATCTTTTTAAAACACTCGAGTGTAACGTCAGTGGGAAATTTGGCTATATTGAAGGGCGTTAACTCTGGCAAATGTTCGACCGAGGGCAGATTACACAAACCGATAGACATAATCGTGTTTACTCGGTAACCTCCGGAAGCTTCGTGTGTAACAAGGGCCATGGATGTACCTAAGCAACGACTATGAACTATGATTAGGAAATTCAGCTGAGATAGTCCAGCATGGCAAGTAATTACGAGTAATAACACTAGGACGCCATGTTACGAGATATTCCGAAAGTTCGACCAGATACCGTGACTGTGACGTTACGGCTGAAACACTCTGATATAAGATGACCAGCTAATGTTAATGTTGTAACTGATGTTTATCCTTCCTCTTTTTAATACGACATATTCAAACTTACGTATTAACATTTTAAGGCAAAAGAAAATTCAAAACTATATTTCTCGTTTAATCGTCTTTCGTTTCTGTCGTCATATATGTTGTCTCCGCATCAGAGAACTGCTATGTCGGGGTAACATAACTGCAATTTAATAATGTTCTTGTTTCACTCTGTCGTCTCATCTCCCCGACATAACGACAACATGATACTGATAGGGCGTCGTTTTCGGCGTCAACACAAGAGTCTTTCTTCATAAATTCTTTTTTTATTTCGTGTGACAATCTATGAGATTAGTCAACTGAGGCTTTTTTAAAACAAATAGATGTGCTTTAAAAACAAAATTCACCTACTAATAAGTGACATTTCGTATCAAGTACTTAACAGTCCCTTGATATAAATAAATCCAAGTAAATAGGCGCACTGATCAGAGCAGTTCGTTGATAGAAATAAATCTTAGTAAAAGACATACAAAAGCAGGTCACGGATACAAATAAAGGCCGACCAAAGACGAACCATAGAAGTTCATGGATACAAATAAAGGCCGGCAACAGACGTGGTACGAAAATCGCCCTCAGCATATGTCAAAGGCTAGTACTCAAATAGAATTTCATTCCGGCAGAGTTGATACCTTTGGTATCTTCATATCTATATCTTGTATCCAACAGCAGGTCCTATGCCAAAATTCTTGAACACGTGTTTTCCACTGACTCAGTCTTAGGAAGAGAATATATACATTCCCCTGACTGGGCAGAAGACCGCGCCAGTGCTGATTTTACATAGCCATTTCCCTCATTCGTACTGATCTAATAAAGAGCTTCTAGATAAACATCTTTATATATGTTTATGTGACAGAATGCAAGCCGTCGGGCGTAGATATAAGTTGGCATCAGACCACATTTATTTACCATTGGTTGACCACAATATGGAGGTTGTTCCAGGAAAAATAGTGTCTCTGCTTGAAGCTAGATGCTAGTGATTTTTTTCAATAAAAAGAGATGAGATAAATATCAATTATGCTCAGAGTTAAGAAATGTTTATTTTGTTTCAAGTTTTTTTGTCAGAATGTAGATTTTACATGAGCTGGCCACTTTCCGGTATTATCCATTCACATTAACTTTGACTTCAAACTGTGAACAAAATGCCTGTCAATCCCCAGTTTTCTGCTACTAGATTTTGTTCTCTTGCACGCTTCTATACATAACAGGTTTGTTTTTGGGCTTGGTGTGTCAGCAAATTGCCGCTTGGCATAATGTTTAACATTTCTGTTTATACAGAACATAATAATATACTAAAAACAACAGTAACTGTGGTCTAAAGCCAGTCGCAAAAATAAATCCGAGTGCATAAATGAAACGTGGTAAAAAGCCACGACTGCCTTGAATTAGACGTAACTATCACGCGATGATTTGGCCTGTGCCCATTCCTTTCTATTTGAGATATATTAATTTTGCAACCACTGTCAGGCTTTCTTTTGGTCGGTTGGTGAGCCTATATGATGCTGATATATCTCATGAAATAAAATAATTGTTGGCAAATATATTTGTAAACACAGTGATTTGAACATTGAAAATCATTTCCGCTCCGAATTCGGAGAACTAATTATCATCAACACTCTTCAAACGTCATAGGATGATTGGTCTTAATGAGAAGATGACCCCTACAGTTTTGGGGTCAGTGAGTCAAAGTCAAAGTGACCTCTGTTAGCTTTGCCTTGATAACATTCCAAAAGATTTTCACAAAACTTACTAAATATAGTCCTGTCAGTCAAGTAGAGCGATATTGGTTCTTATGGGCCTCTTGTTTGTGTCCGCCCTGTATCTGTTGAACGGCTAGAACGGGAAAAACTTTACATAGATGTTGTTATATCGAGACTTAGGGCCACACCACCACTAGTACTTGGCTCTTAGTAGTCCTTCTAAGTGTAGGTTCGACGGTCCGTCCACTTTAGATTTAATTAGTAATATAATGGTGTTATTTCCGCAACACTTTGACATCAACCATCTTTAAGGGGAATAGGCGGCGTTTCGGATATGGAAGCAGAGTGCTATTTTCGACTTTTCGAATTTACTCCTGTGCAAACTTTATCGTTGCATAAAACAAAAAATAGAAATATGAAACATAGAAATATCCGTGCAAGTACTCTGTTACATGTAACAGTTGTGATTAATAAACTAAAAATTGTGTCATTTAAGCCTAAGTACATATACAACACCTTATTCTTCAAGGTATTGGGGTCTAATGGACACTCTTCCAAAACATATCAAACTTAATAATTGTATAACCTACATCTTTTAACTGACTAGTGTGCAAAATATGAAGACATTTTCAATGTGCGTGAAGTAAGCTGCCAGTTGCTAGTTGCCGCTTGTCAATTTAATGCCGATTCAATTGGCAACTGGCAACTGGCAGCCAATTTCACACTCTTGTTGCCAATTCGTCTTCACTTGCAAATATTAACCAAATACCAAGTTGTTAATCCACACGAATCGGCAACTGGCAACTGGCAGCCAGCTTCATACTCCAGATGCCAATTCAAATTTCATTTGCAAATAGCCTATTCGCTCAACCTCACGAATTGGCAATTGGCAGTCAGATGCCAATTCGACTTCTGTCTGTAATTGTGAATAAAAAGTGAAATGGCAACTGGCAGCCAGATGCCAATTCGTTCAATCTCGCGAATTGGCAACTGTCAGCCAGATGCCAATTCGATATTAATGTAAATATCTGAATAAAAAGTGAATTGGCAAAATTGGTAAAAAGCAACTGACAACCAACTTCATACTCCAGATTTCAATTCAACTTTCACTTGCAAATAGCCAATTCGTTCAACCACTCGAATTTGGACACTGGCAATTGGCAGCCAGACACCAATTCGACTTCTGTCTTTAATTGTGAATAAAAATTAAATTGGCAATTGGAAACTGGCATCCAGATGCCAATTCGTTCAACCTCGTGAATTGACAACTGGCAACCAGACGCCAATTCGATTTTTATTTAAAAATCTGAATAAAGGTGAATTGGCAACTGGCAACCAACTACATACTCCAGATGCCAATTCAAGTTAAACTTGCAAAGAGCCAATTCGTTCAACCTCACGAATTGGCAACTGACAGCCAGATGCCAATTCGACGTTTGTCTGTAATTGTGAATAAAAAGTGAATTGGCAACTGGCAACTGGCAGCCAGATGCCAATTCGTTCACCTTCGCGAATTGGCAACTGGCAGCCGATGGCAAATTGACTTCTGGCTGTAATTGTGAATTAGAAGTGAATCGGAAACTTGCAGCCAGATGCAAATTCGTTCAACCTCGCGAATTGGCAACTGGCAACTGGCAACTGGCAACTGGCAGCCAGATGCCAATTCGAATTTTTTGTAAAATTCTGATTAAAAAAATGAATTGGCAACTGACAATAAACTTCATACTGCAAATAGCCAATTCGTTCAACCTAACGAAATGGCAACTGGCAGCAAGATGCCAATTCGACTTTGGTCATTATTTGTTAATAAAAAGTTGCCAAATTCGTGAGGTTTAACGAATTGGATATTTGAAAGTGAAGGTTGAATCGGCATCTGGAGTATAAAGCTTGTTGCCAATTCGCGAGGTTGAATAATTGGCATCTGGCTGAAAGTTGCCAATTCACTTTTAATTCATAATTACAGACATAAGTCGAATTGGCATCAGGCTGCCAGTTCCACGTTGCCAAATCGTGATGTTGATCGAATTGGCTCTATGCAAGTGAAAGTTGAATTGACATCTGGAGTATGGTTGCCAGTTGCTAGTTGCCAGTTCACCTTTTCTTCAGAGTTTTACATACAAATCGAATTGGCATCTGGCTGCCAGTTGCCAGTTGCCAATCCACTTTTTATCAACAATTCGTGAATCAAATCGAATTGGCATCTGGCTGCCTGTTGCAAATTCTCTTTTTATTCACAATTACAGTCAGAAGTCGAATTGGCATCTTGCAAACTTGTGAGGTTGAAGGAATTGGCTATTTGCCATTGAAAGTTGAATTGGCAGCTGGAGAATAAAGTTGGTTGCCAGTTGCCAGTTGCCAATTCACCTTTTATTCAGATTTTTATCATAAAAATCGAATTTTCTGCCAGTTGCCAATTCACTTTTTATCAACAATTCGTGACTCAAATCGAATTGGCAACTGGCTGCCTGTTGCAAGTTGCCAATTCACTTTTATTCACAATTACAGACAGAAGTCTAATTGGCATCTGGCTGCCAGTTGCCAATTCGTGAGGTTAAAGGAATTGGCTATTTGTCATTGAAAGTTGAATTGGCATCTGGAGTATGGACTTGGTTGCCAGTTGCCAATTCACCTTTTATTCAGATTTTATCATAAAACTCGAATTGGTATCTGGCTACCAGTTGCCAGTTGCCAATTCATGTGGTTGAACGAACTGGCTATTTGCAAGTGAAAGTTGAATTGGCATCTAGAGTATGATGTTGGTTGCCAGTTGCCAATTTCCCTTTTATTCAGACTTTTACATAAAACTCGAATTGGCATCTGGCTACCAGTTGCCAGTTGCCAATTCATGTGGTTGAACGAACTGGCTATTTGCAAGTGAACGCTGAATTGGCATCTGGAGTATGATGTTGGTTGCCAGTTGCAAGTTGCCAATTCTCCTTTTATTCAGACTTTTACATAAAACTCGAATTGGCATCTGGCTGCCAGTTGCCAGTTCGCGAGGTTGAACGAATTGGTATCTGGCTACCAGTTGCCAGTTGCAAATTCCGTTTTTATTCACAATTACAGACCGAAGTCGAATTGGCATCTGGCTGCCAGTTGCCAGTTCGTGAGATTGAACGAATTGGCTATTTGCAAGTAAAAGTTGAATTGGCATCTGGAGTATGAAGTTGGTGCCAGTTGCCAATTCAACTTTTATTCAGATTTTAACATAAAAACCGAATTTGCATCTGGCTGCCAGTTACCAATTCGCGAGGTTGAACGAATTGGCATCTAGCTGCCAGTTACCAGTTGCCAATTCACTTTTATCAACAATTCGTGACTCAAATCGAATTGGCATCTGGCTGCCAGTTGCCAGTTGCCAATTCATGTTGTTGAACGAATTGGCTATTTGCAAGTGAAAGTTGAATTGGCATCTGGAGTATAAAGTTGGTTGCCAGTTGCCAGTTTCCAATTCACCTTTTGTTCAGCTTTTTACATAAAACACGTGGCATCTGGCTGCCAGTTGCAAGTTGCCAATTCGCGAGGTTGAACGAATTGGCATCTGGCTGCCAGTTGCCAGTTGCCAATTCACGTTTTATTCACAATTACAGACCGAAGTCGAATTGGCAACTGGCTGCCAGTTGTTAGTTGCCTATTCGTGAGGTTGACTGAGTTGGCTATTTGCAAGTGAAAGTTGAATTGTCATCTGGAAAATGAGTTTTGGTGCCAGTTGCAAGCTGCCAATTCACTTTTATTCACAATTACAGACCGAAGTCGAATTGGCATCTGACTGCCAGTTATCAGTTGCCTATTCGTGAAGTTGACTGAATTGGCTATTTGCAAGTGAAAGTTGAATTGCCATCTGGAAAATGAGCGTTGGTGCCAGTTGCAAGCTGCAAATTCACTTTTTATTCACAATTACAGACAGAAGTCTAATTGGCTTCTGGCTGCCAGTTGCCAATTCGTGAGATTGAAGGAATTGGCTATTTTCCATTGAAAGTTGAATTAGCATCTGGAGTATGAAGTTGGTGCCAGTTGCAAGCTGCAAATTCACTTTTTATTCACAATTACAGACAGAAGTCTAATTGGCTTCTGGCTGCCAGTTGCCAATTCGTGAGATTGAAGGAATTGGCTATTTTCCATTGAAAGTTGAATTAGCATCTGGGGTATGAAGTTGGTTGCCAGTTGCCAATTCACCTTTTATTCAGATTTTATCATCAAAATTGAACTGGCATCTGGCTGCCAGTTGTCAATTCATGTGGTTGAACAAATTGGCTATTTGCAAGTGAAAGTTGAATTGGCATCTGGAGTATGAAGTTGGTTGCCAGTTGCCAGTTTCCAATTCACCTTTTGTTCAGCTTTTTACATAAAACTTGAATTGGCATCTGGCTGCCAGTTGCCAGTTGCCAATTCGCGAGGTTGAACGCATTGGCATCTGGCTGCCAGTTGCCAATTCACGTTTTATTCACAATTACAGACCGAAGTCGAATTGGCATCTGGCTGCCAGTTGCCAATTCGTGAGGTTGACTGAATTGGCTATTTGCAAGTGAAAGTTGAATTGTCATCTGGAAAATGAACTTTTGTGCCAGTTGCCAGTTGCCAATACAACTTTTATTCATTTTTTTCATAAAAATCGAATTGGCATCTTGCTGCCAGTTGCCAGGTGCCAATTCGCGTGGTTATTTTGTTTATATTTGCAAGTGAAGACGAATTCCCAACAAGAGTGTGAAGTTGGCTGCCAGTTGCCAGTTGCCAATGGAATCGGCATTGAATTGGAAACCAGCAACTGGCAATTGGCAGCTAAAATCACGTACATGACATTTCACCGTTGAATTAAAAAATTATTTCGGTTTTTGTTGCCCTACCCCAATTTAAGCAATACTGGCTATATATTTAAAAGTACACTAAAAGTTAAAACATGTATGTTTACAAGTATTTATTCATATTTATTTTTAGCTCACCTGATCACGAAGTGCTTAGGTGAGATATTGTGATCGCCTGATGTCCGTCGTCTGTCTGTTCACACTTAACCTTGTGTATGCAATAGAGGTTGCATTTTTCACTGGATCTTCATGCAACTTTGTCAGTATGACTGTCTTGATAAAATCTAGGTCGAGTTCGAACATGGGTCATCTAGGTACAAAAACTAGGTCACCCGGTCAAATAATAGAAAAACCTTGTGTATCCAATACAGTTTGCATTTTTCATTGTTTTTTCATGAAACTTGGTCAGTATAATTGCCTTGATGAAATCTAGGTCGAGTTTGAACATGGGTTATCTGGGGTTAAAAACAAGGTCACGGGTCAAATCATAGAAAAACCTTGTGTATGCTATAGAGGTTGCATTTTTCATTGGACCTTCATGAAATTTGGTCAGTATGACTGTCTTGATGAAATCTAGGTCGACTTCGAACATGGGTTATCTAGGATCAAAAACTAGGTCACCCGGTCAAATAATAAAAAAACCTTGTATGCAATAGAGGTTGCATTTTTCATCAGATCTTCATGAAACTTGGTCAGTATGATTGCTTTGATGAAATCTAGGTCGAGTTTGAACATGGGTCATCTAGGGTGAAAAACTAGGTCACGGGTCAAATCATAGAAAAACCTTGTGTATGCTATAGAGGTTGCATTTTTCATTGGACCTTCATGAAACTTGGTCAGTATGATTGCCTTGATGCCATCTAGGTCGAGTTTGAACATGGGTCATCTAGGGTCAAAAACTAGTCACGGGGTCACATATTGTCATAAGTCCCAGGTGAGCGGTATAGGGCCACCTTGGCCCTCTTGTTGTTCTAGGTTCCAAAACGTATTGCAAGCAAGGTAGAGTTACAAAACATGTATTATAATTCTCTTAGCTAATAACATGTGTGACAAAAATATGCAATAATGCCAAAAACTAGGGTATACAATTTACCTAAATATGTTCGGAGACATACCGATATCACACATGTAAATATACAAGACAGGTGTTTATTAAAGCACGTGCCGTTTTAATTTTTGGCAGCGGGTTATACGTCATGTGTAAGATCAAGTTACGGTCCGTTGTTCGCCAAAGTGAACCCTGCAGTGTTGTTATTTTCGTTATCACGTGTTAGAAATTCAGTGATTTTGTTTTTTTTAATTAAAAAATAACACGTGTGTTTCCTAGACCAGTTGTGCTATTTGTAGTGTTTTTTCAGTTCTGAAGTATTCATGTATTTGGATTTATTTGGCAAAAATGTGCAGGCACGGAATTCTATATTTCATTTTCGGAATTTAATCTTCAACAGTAGGAGCCTGGTAAAAACTTTATTTCCGTAGACGCATTGTTATTTAAAGTGTATCAATATCATACTGCAGTCATAGTTTTCATTTCAATAGAATAGATATCTTTATTTACATAATCCATACTCAGTATTAGATACAGATTTACAATAAATAACAATGTGTGTTAACAATAGAAACGATTGCTTGAATGTGGCTACCTGGAACGCAACTGGAATTATGTCCAGTGCAAGTTGCATGTGTGAGCTTATTGAGAGTTTTAAGATTGATATCTTAGGTATTTGGACACTGGCTGTTCAGAAAAAATCTTAATTTTTTAGATTACATAAATAACAGTTATGTTAGTTACTCTACCCCAGACCCCGACCTCGATATGCCCAGCAATAGAAAAGTTGGGAAGGGTGGTATTGCATTGCTATGGCATAAACGATTAAATCAGTTTATTACAACATTGGAAACTGACTCTTAATACTTTATTGGTATTCAGATAATGTTAAGCCCAGGTGTATATTTGTTTATTTTTCAAATACATCTACCCTGCAAAAACCATAGTATGCAAGTTTACAGAAATTGTATTGATGAACTAGAAAATATTATTTAGTTTAAACAATATTTTATTTATCAAATATCATGTAAGAACAATATACATTACAAAGACAAGGGATCGAGTAGTAAGCTAATAAGCTTTTTTGGAAACTCTTTCCCTACAGTTGGTATATACTAGATTACAATGACAACAATTAATTGTAAAATTAGTGCATGCTTGCAGTCAATTCTTTATAAATGTTCAGGTTTGGATAGTTTTAAAAGTTCTGCATATGAATTGACTGTTTATTAGAAAAATGTGGACATAAAATAGAATTGTGATATCTTTTACGGTTTGGACTATTAGAAGATAGCCTAAATGAACATTACTTGTATTGTAAGAGAGGCGAAGAGCGAGAGTATGTGAAGTTAGAGAGAGAGAGAGAGAGAGAGAGAGAGAGAGAGAGAGAGAGAGAGAGAGAGAGAGAGAGAGAGAGAGATTTGGTTGCTTTTTTTTGGATAGAAAATATTATTTGCTCCTACGATGATAAAGGCTCACTTTTAATTATGGGGGATTATAATACTGAACTCGAGTCTGAGAGAAGCACGGACATCTTTCGCGCAGATCAAAGAAGCATGTTATTGTCAGAAATTTTGAGTAAGTACTCTCTCAAATCACTCGATACATTAAATATATGCAGTGGAGCGACCTATAGTAATGTCCCATACAATAGTAGCAGGGAGACATTAATAGATCATGTAATCGTACAAGATGTACTTCTCAAACAAGTACAGAACTGTCAAATAGTAGATGACAACGCGCTTAACGTTTCTACCCATCGTCCGATCGTATTTTCCTTAAGGACGCAGAAGAAATGTACAAATGTTTAATACATCGCAAATAACAAATAGAAATATCATCAACTGGTACAATGTAAAACATGACCAGATCAATAATTATAAGAACTTCCTGTAAAATTGCGATGTTCTATATATCTCGCGCAGTATTTCTCTGTCAATGATAAATGCGACATAGATATTTTATATAGTGGGATTGTAACCATAGTTAATCTCGCAACAAATCTTTTCATTCCAAAGGCAAAGTTTAAACCTTACATAAAGCCTTACTGGAGTGATATTCTCACGTCTATACACAAAGAAATGATGGCAAAACGCAGGATATGGATTAATGAAGATAGACCGAGAGAGGAAAATTCTTTATCATTCAAAGCATATAAAACTATAAAAAATAAATTTCGGCCAGCACACCGCGACACAGTAACGTCGGGAGAAAGAAATAGACGCGGCGGCGGAATGAGACAATAACGAACTTTGGAGGACGTAACAAAAAATCTTATAGCACGGGCTTTGAAATGTGCTTTAATGATACCACTTTTAACGACCCTCAAACTATTAAATCTGAATGGGGTAAATATATTTCAGTGATCTTTATTCGCCGTCGGAAAACAATAGCTTCAATGAAAATTACAGGTTTTACATAGAAAACGAGTTGGTCAATATACGGGCAAATATACAATGCAAATCAGGCAAAATATACACCATAACAGAGGAAATGGTGCGAAAGTGCCTTAAAAGTTGTAAAAAACGCAAAGCCTGCGGCAATGACTCAATATACTATGAAAATATTATGCAAGGAGGGCAATTATTGATTAAGACACTCACAAAACTGTTTAACAGCATGCTCTTGCATTCGTACATACCGACAGAAATGAAAAAAAGGAATAATAATTACTTTATTTAAGGGAGGTAACAAAAATAAAACAGATCCCAACAGTTATAGAGCAATCTCTTAATGCTCAGTACTACTTAAATTATATGAAAAGGTTTTGTTAAACCTATTGAAACAGAACGGGAAATTACAGTTAAAATGCATCACAAGGAGGGTTTCAGAAAAATGTAAGTTGTATTATGACGTCGTTTATGCTACGTGAATGCGTATACTATGGAATCGAAAACTATTCTCCGGTATAAGTATGCTTCTTGGACGCTAAGCAAGCATAAATCCCATCACTTCTAGTAAAACTGTTTAATCTAGGTATCGACATCACGTTATATAAGGTCATACTATCATTCTTCGAAAACTGCTACAGCTGTGTTAAATCAAGTGGATATACCACTGACTGGTTCCCAATACTGCAAGGAACCCGTCAAGGTCAATGTTTAAGCCCGTACCTGTATCTCGTTTTCATAAATCAGTTAATGAATACAATAGGGTCAAGTGAATATTGCTTTAAGCTTGGGGGAATAAGTAGTGGTTGTCCAACATCTGCTGACGACATGGTTCTTTTATCAAATAACACACATGGGCTTGATACGTTGATCGACACCTGTCATACAGACTCGACACCTGTCATACATACTCGACACTTGTCATACATACTCGACACCTGCCATACATACTCGGAAAACGAGCGTTACTTATATAGTGTCAATAAATGTAATTTACAGTCGTATTTAATGACCAAACTCAGATACCCCGTAACTGGCGCATGGGTACAGAGTTTATCAAAGAAACGAACACCTATCTACACCTGGGGGTTATGTGCAACAAAACTCTGGATTTGATAGAAAATATCGCTATGACTTGCGACAAACTACGGAAGTCCTTTTTCAGCATTGTAAACTGCGGAATCTATAAGAATGGTTTACATCCACTTACTTGTAAAAAGATATGCCTATCAATTGTTTTATCCAAGGCATTATACGGAAGCGAGTTGTGGAACTCAGTTACAGATACACAGTTACGTCCCCTGAAAAAACTACACTGCCAATGTATTAAACGTATTCAATCTGTGCCAACTAGTACTAGAACAGATATAAGCTGTCTTGGGATCCACTCTATTGATCACTTAATAAACAAAAGAAAACTTTTATTACTTGCTCAACTTTGTCATCTCGACACTAAGTTTAAAATTAAAGACATTTTTATATATAGACTAACAACTTTCATGTTGTTCCCGAGAAAGACTAAAGGTTCCATACCAGATATATATAGGATTCTAGGTAAATACAAGTTAACACACTTCATTGCAGAATTTCACCGAAGTTGTACCTTTCCTAATCTCAACATATGGAAGAGAACAGTAAAAACTGCACTCAAAACGACTGTGGAATTTGAATGGGAAAAATAGAAGGATTTGTGATGACAGTAAAGTCAATTTATTCTAGTCCACTCAAAATACGAGAATTGCACTTTTGCCAAAGCTATAGTAACTTTCAAGAAAAATGTACCTCTACATTGGTACTATTATGTCGCTTCTTTTCGAGGAAATACGAAACACAATGCATTAAGTGCAATCTAGTTACAAAAAATATAAGTAGTCGTATACTATTATTTTGTCCAGCCACCGACAATGCGAAACAAACTTTGGCAATCTTTTGCAAATTTAATGGGCAAAGAAAATAATGAACACTTCATTACGCTCCCGCCAGATCTTAAAATAATAGAAATGTTTCGCGGCTTTACATCTCTTAAAATAAGTGACAATGCGAGAGTGAATAGCTTTAAGGCTTTTGTAAAAAGTGCTGATCTTCTGACCTGGCTATAATACGAGTATTGTCCATGTGTAGGAAGTGAGCAGTAGCAGTGGGCAGTAGCAGTGAGCAGTAGCTAAATTATAAAATGTGAAGTTGGCAGTAGCAGTAGCTTAGCAGTAGCAGTAGCTTAGCAGTAGCAGTAGCTTGGCAGTAGCAGTAGCAATATTATAAAACGTGAAGTTGGCAGTAGCAGTAGCTTAGCAGTAGCAGTAGCTCAGCAGTAGCAGTAGCAGTAGCAGTAGCAGTAGCACAGCAGTAGCAGTAGCAGTAGCAGTAGCAGTAGCAGTAGCAGTAGCAGTAGCAGTAGCTCAGCAGTAGCAGTAGCAGTAGCACAGCAGTAGCAGTAGCTCAGCAGTAGCAGTAACACAGCAGTAGCAGTAGCTCAGCAGTAGCAGTAGCTTAGCAGTAGCAATAGCACAGCAGTAGCAGTAGCAGTAGCTTAGTAGTAGCAGTAGCTGAGCAGTAGCAGTAGCACAGCAGTAGCAGTAGCTTAGCAGTAGTAGTAGCTTTTAACTATATAAGCAATAATATATAGTAAAACTCCCAAAATATGACAGTTTTAAGTGAAAACGTTGCAGTTTAGCATCAATGCGTTCAATCACTATAACACTTATTGTATAATAACAAACGGGATAGAGTAAATCAATCATTGTAAATGTAAGAGTTATGTTTCATAAAGAAAGAAGAAAAGGGTATTTTATAAGGTTCTGTTTAACAGGTATATAATGGTGTTTTCAAAGGTTTTGTTTATGTTCTTTTAATTCTGCAATCGAAGACCGGATGGCCGAACACTTCCGAATGATCCAGGTTATCGATAAGTTTCATGACCGGTCATAGCTACGTAATTTAATATGATATTTTTTTATGATTTCACTTTTCCCTATTTAACAGCGACGATCTATGAGATTTTCAGTGGTTGGTGTTATTAATCAATTTCAGTTTTCAGTTTTTTTAATCAGCAAATCGTCAAGTACTTGCCTTTGGCCACTTCATATATGAATTAGATTAATACGTCCAAACACCAAATCAAATACACATTCAAATATGCATATATAAACATGATCAAAATTAAATTGTTCTAAGAATCAGGATAAATTTACAAGACTTTCCGTCCTTCATTTCAGAGCTACATCTATACTTGCAACATTTAGAATTGATTTTTTTCTATGGAGATGTTTACAATTTACAATGATACAAAGATCTGCATATTGGGCAATGATGTACAAATGTATTTCTGTCTGTCCCAATAATTGGTTTCTTATATTAGAGTAGAACGAACATCACAATAAAAAGTGATATATTGATTCTATCATATTAATAATATCATTTAGAAATTGGTGTTAATTTGTAAGACATAAAAATTTCAATATGTCTGTATTTTATTTCGATTCTACAGCGGACGATTTTGTTGTTGTTGACTAAAAACCAATCGCCTTCGGATGTGTTTTGATAATTTCTTTCATATCCGTTACAAATCACTGCGCAACCTCTCGTACCTTCATGGCAGCTAATACATTTTGACAATTGCCAAAATGTAGCATCGAGCCCATAGATGTAAAGGTACGATCTACGACATGATTTGTAGTCTAAACATATATATTCTAGGGATGGCAACGAATATCCGGATATCCAAATATTCGTTCAGCTTCCGAATATTCGGATACAATTTAGGTATCCGAGTATTCGGTAAATTCGTACAAAAAAACGAATTTCAACTAAAAACTTAAATATTTATGTGTTGTTTTCATGACAATAATTAATTTTCAATACGGCCGATAAAGTGTCAGTTTACAATACCCGGTTGCTCTGGTGATGACACTTTCTATAGTCAATCTTTAGCGATAGACAAAAGGGATTATGCAAACAAAAGAGTTTCAATTTCTAGGTGTGAATTGTTGAACAAACATTTAGATTAAGGAAAATTATCATTCAAGTGTTTTAAAGCCTTGTTACGCCGATACATATGGAGAAGCGCTTACTGTAGCCATTGCAATTATTAAGTATCTTTTTGTACAGCGCCCCGATTTACAAACATTAAACAAGTTTATTAAATAATTTTACATTTTTCAATTAAAATGAAAATCTTTTCAGGTTGTTCTTAATTGAATCTTTTCTTTCTCAGTCCTATTAAACCTCCTGCAGATCTTTAAGGACTGAAGCAGCAGAAAAAGAAAATAAATGTCCGTGTAACGACTCTGTCACGGAGAAAACGAAACCGAAAGTACAACAGTCCTGACAGAGTTAGCTCCCGTAATAACAACGTATTTATCCTAATTTATGACATGCATGATTGAATCTTAAAGCCATTAATTGTCTGATTTAAAAGAAATAAAAGTAAGTTATCGGGATAGAATATTCGCCTGGCTATATAGCTGTAAGCGAAAATATGTGACAATTATTAATATTATAAAAATGTAATGTTTACATGGGTGATTGATGTTTATGCTTGAATCTATAAAACATCATCGATTCTTAAAACACGGTCAAATTTTCGAAAATGTTGAAAGCAACAGTTAATGATATATAGCACAATCTTAAACTTTGAAGTTTCAGCTGCTGAGCTGCTGAGCTGCGAAAAGTCTGCTTGCAGCGAAAACTCTCCTAGTAACGGAAACCTATGAATATAAGATATAAAATATCAAAATGAAAGGGCGTGTATATTAATTGTATCTACGCATAATTCGTGCTTCTGTCGTATTTTAAACATCCATTTCATTCAATATAGCCAAGTTCACGCTGCTAGGCTGCTAGGTTGCTAAGCTGCCAGTCTGCCAAGTTGACGCTGCTACACTGCTAAGCTGCCAGTCTGCCAAGTTCACGCTGCTACGCTGCCAATCTGCCAATTTCACGAAAATATGATTATTTGCATTCTTTGATAAACCTCCTATTATATCATACAGTAGGAATTTTGCGTGCACATGTCAAAAACAACGAACGAGATATCAAACTATGCATGTAAACTATATAACTGTCCACTTATTTATCCAATGTTCGTCGTTATATTATGTTAAATTTTGCTTAATTAATACTAGTAAATAGAAGGTTTTTGGGCGAACGTGCGTACAAAATTTATTATAAATCTACTTAGTTGATTGAATCTCATTTAAAATGAGTCGGGGGTCACAACTTTGGGTGAAAAAATGAAGAATTTTCAGTATTAAACGTTTCGCGTAGGAAATAATGACGACAAAAACATCTAAAAATTTATACGTGCGTATTTTGCAGATTGAGAGCTAGAACATTGTGTGTTTGGAATTACAATAGGGGCATTTTTGAACCAATTTTGCATGTAAAACGTCGATTTTACACCATTGACATTCGACGTTGCGTTCTAGGAAACGAAGTGAAAAATAGAAAAAATGTAAAAAAGTAAAATACTAACAATATGTTAGAGTACCATTATGCAAAATTTCATTACAATCGGAGAAAACTCGCTTTTTGACGTCTGAGAACGTAGTTATCACAGTTTGGCGTCGTTGTACATGAGTCGTGGAGTTTGGTATGTTTGGAATACCTGTTTCCATGGCAAGACGCCAATGATTACCGATTTCTAATATACTTGTATACTTATTAAAGGTCCATTACTAACAACAAATCGCATTTTCTTTTAAATCTGGAATTGTAACAGGGAAATACAGTTTGAAATTGGCTTCTTAAACTTTACAATAGCCTTGGAGTATTTCCCTGTTTGAAATACTGCTGCATAAAAACGAGTGAATGTTTGTGTATTTCCTTAGATTGACCTGGTGGTCTTTTTGTCCTACTTTCGCTTTATTGAATGTTGTAAACAGTCAGACATATACTTTGCATATCATTGGAAGCAAAGTTCTTCAATTATAATTCAAAATAGGTATGCTTATTTATGTACAACCTATTTACAGCCTCTCTCTGGGAGATTTCTTGAAAATCACAAAGATATTTGAAAATGGGAAAACCTACTTTCGTTTTTGAAAATGCAAAATATGATTTACTAATTCTTTTGTTAAACTCAAATTTTCAACACAATATGGTCAAATTCATTGCAGTATGTCATATTTTTCCTTCTGAGAAGATCACGATTCCAGATTTAAAAGAAAATTCGATTTGGTGTTAGTAATGGACCTTTAATTTTATTATACAACTGCCATGACGACGACCCGATAACGCCTGTCTGATATTTGTTGATATCGCGACGTCTGATATCACAGGACAGTGTTATTATGACACTGTCCTGATATCACGTTTTAGGCCCCGCCCACTTTAGACATTAAGTGAGTTTTATGAAATAAGATCTAGATTTGTGGATTACTTACACGCTACACTACAAATTAAATTTTCGGTAGCTACTTCAGACTTCAGAGGTCCGTTTCATTAAAATTTCTAGGAATACAAGCAAACAGCGTATCAAATAAAATCGAAAAATGACTGTAGAATTTTTTTTTTGAATTAAATATAATGTTGTCGGTATTCATTTTTTTAGTTAGATCATTATCTATCCATCTATAGCAATTTCGAAGCAAGTTTCGAGAAAAAGTTGATTTTTATTTTTTTTTCACCCCCCCTTTCTTTTTTCACACTGACGTCTTATTACTTGAATGATATGAGCGGAAACGTTATAAGCCGCCTCTAAAACTTGTACAAATGCTTTTTAGGTAGTTTTAATGTTCAGCATTTCCTTATAAAGCATAACATTAACATGATTAACGGTGCTTGATTTAAAACGCCGATTTAAACCGTTGATGACGTCATAAATACAACGTACATCACTCAATTTACTACTTTATTTTTAATTGTGAAAAGGGAAAATTGAAGTCAGCTGCATAATAAATAGAATACAAGGTTACTGTCTTTTGATAACAGTTGATATCGAACTCGGATGAATATCGTCCGGAAAGCCTCGGCAAGCCTCGGCTTCCCTGGCCGATATCATCCTCGTCCGATATCAACTGTTATCAAAAGACAGTAACCTTGTAGTCTCTATATATTTCATAACGCTACAAATTCTTCAATTTTTCGTATGCAAGGGCTCATACATTTTAGACGTTATCAACCATGGCATGAGCGGGTCCGTGGTGTAATAACTGATCCTCAGCCGCAAACGACTCGAGTGCTGTGTTGACAACAATACAGATGTACACAATGTATATACTTTAGTTACTGATGACTCCAGTCGGGAAAGTTGCATCTACACCAATTTTGTGGAGAAGAAAAAAATAATATGTCAATAGTTGGTTTCAGACAACAGCACTTTTGTCATACTGCCCTGACACGACTAGTAGACACTTGGCTGAAAGACATTGACTGTGGAAAGTATGTGGGGACAGTGTTTCTTGACTTGAGAAAGGCTTTTGATCTTGTTGATCACCAAATATTATTGCATAAATTAAAACTGTACCATTTCTCTGAAAGAACAATTAAACTTTTCAGGTCATATCTAAGTAACAGGAAACAAAAAGTTAAGGTAAACAATTCTTATTCAGAAACGTTACCCATCCACTCCGGTGTTCCACAGGGTTCGATCCTTGGTCCTTTATTATTCCTTATTTATATAAATGACATACCTTTATCCTCACAGACAATTAACATTGACCTATAGGCCTATGCAGACGATTCGACTATGTATAAGACTGCAGCAGAAATAATACCGAAGCTAATCTCCAAGAAAATTTAAATGAAATTACTAGATGGTGCAAACTAAACAATATGTCTTTACACCCAGGTAAATCAAAGTGTATGCTTATATCAACAAAATACAAAATAATGAATGCCCAAGAATTGCATTTGTCGATAGAAAATATTTCTCTTGAAAATGTTAAAGTGCACAAAGTTCTTCAGAACGAAATGAACTCATTCAATTGAAACCACGTACAAATTATTCCAAAGATACATTTAGCTACAGCAGCAATGCAGCAATGAAATGTGGAAAATTATAAACTGTACAACAGTCATATCTTTTAAACGGAACTATAAGAAATTCCTATTCCAACTTCAAAATCCAAATTAAACTGATATTACTGTAATTTTGCTGAATGCTGATGTTTATAAACTTTTTACTATTGTGTTTAACTGTTTAACTGAAAAATGTGTGACTGATTAGGAATTTTTCCACTGTATAAATGCATCCATTATTAGATGAAAGATGAGTGTTTGTCGGGTTCATTTATGTCATTCATGTTTTGTTTCATAATACCATTTTTATTTCAGGATTGTTTCTGTTTTCTTTTCTTTTTTTGAAGGCCACATTGAAAATAAGTTAATGTTTCGCATGTCTTAATGTGTTAACCTTCAGTAAATAAAGATATTATTATTATCATCATTACACTCAAGTGTACATAGTCGCTTTCTCTTCATGGCCATTGAAACAAATGCATGTACATGGAACTTATAGAACATATGTGTGGAGGCCAATATTAAGTAATGTATGTGATCGCCTCCGTAGTCTAGTCGGTAAGGTAGCTGACTTGTAATCACAATGATCATGAGTTCGAGCCCAGCTGAAAATCACGAGATGTTAGAAAGGTTGCAGTTACATACACAGGATTAAGGTCTCATGCTGGTCCTTACCAGGAACAATGGTGAGTTCAACTGACCGCCTGTACATGACTGAAATAGTGTTGAAGAACGGAAGTTTAACTGAAACCTAACCTAAAACATTTACATAATTATCGCGAAAGTTGTTTCTTGTAGTGCCGAGTACTAGCATATTTCTTTCTGACGTACATGTCATTTGTTCATTTTAACGATTCGATACAAGGCTTTCGATTTCAGTGTAATCATGCACACATATTTACCTATCATGTTTGATGTTTCGTTTTCTAAAAGCACTGGCAAACTTTGCTTACTTTCAAATCTTTAGCAGATATAGAACCATGAACAGTGTATTAATTACATTTGTACATCGCATTAAATAGAGTCTCTTTAGTGCAACAAGGTTTTAACTCATTTTTAAGTAAGAAGGAAATATGACCATGTTGCACTAAAGAAAATAGGGTCATATAGACTGTGTATATCGTTTTCATACACAGATTATATATTTATTAAAGGTAAAACAATACATGTAGCACATGTTTCGGAAAACTGGGATTTTTGCAAGAGGTCTGTAAAAAAGTTAATATCATGATAGATTTTATATTCCATGCATTTAAGAAGCTGCTTCAAAACAAAAAACAAAACGCATTTACATAGATATATTCTCGTAACAGAAGATTTTGGAACTGTCCTTTAATGAAAGCGGTATTTAACACCGCAAAACGACGTTTTGAAAGAAAACATAAAATTTATATATAAATAATACGGTTGTGCGAAGTGGTTATCGATCTGGATTACCAATAAAAAGATTCCCGGTTCAAATCCCGGCCTGCGCCATGGACATTTAGAAAAATGATCAGTGTTTGCCACTCATCTATATATGAACTGGTTAGAAACCCGGAGGTAGTCTCGTGCAGATAAGTGCTACACCGTCCGGCACGTTAGAGAGCAAAGGGATGTTTTCGTACAGAGCTAAGCTGTGCATGTTATTACCAGCGGATGTTCAACATACAAGCAAACCTGTGTTTAGGCTACACATTCAGAGACAAAGATGTGCGTCTTCCAAATCTAACATCACTGAAATGTTTCTGCACTTTCTGTAGACACCGGAAAAATTTATTATGCAATTTACAATTCGGTCCTGCATATACATACATATATAACGGGAAGTATGGTTTAAACTTGACAATATACATTTATAGAACGAATATGGTTGAGACCAGGAAGTAATGTTCAAATGTTTTTTCTGCAGTCATTGATATGTATTTTAGCAAAATAGCTCATTCGATGCGTTTCAAGATAACGAGGCCTACAGTCGAATATAATGTAAATTGCCTTCTACTTAAAACAATCACCACCTATGAGATATAACAAATCGTTTAAACACCAACATTAACGTATCCTAACACTTGTTTTCTGCTTAAGGTGCTCACGCGTATTTCTAATACATATAGGAACGCAGACTAGCTCGTGCCAGGTCCGCAGAATAAACATATCAGCAATAAGGAAAGTTATAATTACGTCCCTTTCCGCGCATTGACTCAAAATTTATGAATGGATGGATATAATCGTAAAATGAGAATGGGTAAACATGCGCGTAAATGTTCCTGGCTGTTCAAAATATTTCATTCTTTAAAATGAGGATCAGGGTTAGACATTTTGTTGTCAGAGAAACTCCAAAACATATGTTTTCTTTCCGCACAAAGTTAAAGAATGGCCGGCAGGTTAAGAAATCGGAACTATTTCTATAGGGTGTATATATATAGTAAATCGTCCGTTATTTTTACGCATAATTGTAAAATGAAATACATCCGCGGTTCTTATTCGAAAACAGTTTACTTTAGTTATATTTACAAAATTTAGCTGATGCTGCTTGAGTTTATTAGATTATATATTTAAACAATACAACTTTCATGTCTGCAATGGCCATATGGTTTCAAATGAAGAATCATAATTTGGGATTATATGCTGACTGACGTGCCGGAGCTACTTTCAGATTTGGTACTTAAGGAGTAGGCTTCGGAAAACGGTAAATAAATTTGTTTGTTTCACAAACAAATAAAAATGAAAGTTGGTATGTAGAAATTCTAAATAAATCACAGTACATGTACAATTATTTTGCTATGCATTATGAAGAAAGTTAAAAAGACCTGGGTAGTCATTTTGTCGATTCACTGAGATTTCAACATTATATACGTACTTTTCTTTGTGTTCCAAACACTTTCTGTAAATTTTAACCTGCCAATCTTCATTATTTAGTGTCTTGCATAAGGTAATGTACTTGCCATTGAAATAACTGTCACTTAATTTTCGCTTAGTAGTGGACCTTTAAAAGAGGACAAAACTTTAGTCTGTTTAACTTCCCGGCTTTTCGTGTTTTTTTTTTTATTTGGAGTTTAGCATATCAATAACACGGATTACATTAACACCCCGAGGGTCATAATCCCCTTGGTCCAAAAATGGCATAGTAGTCAGAATCCCCTTGATGAATTTTACAATGTATTCATAATCCCCTTGATGAAATTTACAAGGTGTTCAAAATACCCTTGATCAATTTGACAGAGTAGTCATAATCCCCTTGATGAATTCAAAATCCCCTTGTACATATATTTTATGGGAGACATTTATACAATTTGTGTATATATATATATATAAACAGATTATAAAGTGAAAACATTGTGAGCAGAGCTTGATGGTCTGGCATTCCTGCCACCCAACGATGTGAAAGACGGCATGGAAATACTCTGTGAAGAAGCTAATTTACAGTGCCTGATAGAGTATTTAGACTCAAATTATGTGAATGGTGCGTTCCGTGCAGTTGTAACAGTTTAAGACCAAGACAGAACTAATAACCAGTGTGAGTCCTGGAACAACGCCTTTAAACATCTTGTTGGACATACTAACCCTACTCTTTGGACTGTCATTGAGTCTATTAGAGAGGATGCAACTATCGTGGCAGCTGACATTCTGCTTCGACCTGGTAGCCGCCGCAGAAACGGGTGAAGAAGGCCACGAAGGCACATCAACAAAAATTGAAAGCCCTATGCCTTCAATATAACACAGGAGTTAAGTCACTTGAAGATTTTTTGTCAGTGACTGAATGTGTTATAAGAATTAAATAAACTCAATTGTTTCCAGTGAGTAGACTGTGTTTGAAAATGTGCTAAGAACAGTATGATATGCACATATTGTGATTTTAACATACTATGTGCTGCATGTTTACATTTTTTGGAGGGAATATCAGCCATTTCCCACTTGCAGTTATATACAATTATTGAAAACAGAGTGGCAAAATGAGAATATAACTCATTGGTTTCAGCTAAAAAATTGTGTAGATTGTCATTATGATAGAATTGTGCTGAAAAGTATGTAAATAAAATATTGTGATGTTATCAAATTGTGTGCTGCCTTTTTACTTGTGATGCCTATCTTACTTGCATATGTAAACAACTTTTGTATGGTATATTAGGGTTTTATCGTTGGTACCGGTTTCCCATATGACCAACGCCCCCAGAAGAGTTTAGTTATTTTAGGTTTCGGGGGATAGTGCAAGATACAGAAAGCGTCCCAATTCCAGAGACACCCCGGTTCTTTATCATGCCAGGTTTTCACCCATACATGGACCTCGGTTTAAGTCTCATCCGAAAGACTGTTAGTAATTTTAGTTGGTCAGCCCTGGGAATCGAACCCACAACCCCGAGATTACAAGTCTCGTGCTCTACCTATTGAGCTATCCGGGCTGACAAAAACAACTTTTGAAATCATTGTTGCAATTTTTAAGTGGAAAAGCTTTATTGTCTCTAGATTTACTTTAATCATAAAAATGTGATAATTTCCATACTCAACACCTTTGTTGTCTTATAATAACAAAGACCACAGTAATCAAAGTGAAGTAAAAAAGAAATTGAGTAAGGGATTATAGCCACCCAATTGAGGGGATTATGAATACTCTGTCAAATTGATCAAGGGTATTTTGAACACCTTGTAAATTTCATCAAGGGGATTATGAATGCCTTGTAAAATTCATCAAGGGGATTCTGACTACTATGCCATTTTTGGACCAAGGGGATTATGACTAAGGGGATTTTGAGTGTCTCCCTTGTACAAACATTTTGACTGCAAACGATTTTATGAGGACGGAGGACATATTATAATATTGCTGCGTTAACTTTGTCTGTGTTGAACAGGGATCGTATATACAATCTAATGAATCCTGATGAAAAAAACAAACAAAAAAACAAAAAAACAAAAAAACGGAAAGAGGGTAAAGATTATTGAAAGCCTTTTCATGAATATGTTTTTGTTTCTTTTTGAGTCATAAATGATACACTGGAAATGAGAAACAGTTACTAAATTGTAAATGCACAAACCAGATAGTCAAGTATTTGCTTTACACGAACCTAGAATATAAATTTATTCTGTCTCTGTTATAAAGTCTGTAAAGTTAATTTACATCTCCCATTTCAAAATACCATGAAAGCTTTGTTTCTAGGCCCGCTGTGATATGTAGTATCACAGTTTTTCTTGAACACCTTTCTTACATACATAAACAGACCAACTAATACACGGATAAATTCGACTGCTGTCTGCATCCCTTCGTAAGATTTCCCTGCGATATGAAATATTTGTTCTCACTGAAAACAATTCACAAACAGACCATTTTATCTCAAAGGAAACTTATGAAATATACAAAAGCTTAATTACTGTGCATTACGAATTGGTGTGCACACGTACAAAAACATATTTGTGAGACAGACGATGATCCTCTCCAGTAAAAGCGTGTTTCTTCTTTATTTCATATAAAAGTACAAATGTACTTAAAAATCACTCAAACAGACTATTTTATGTTCAACATATTTTAAAATGATTAACATATTCGCAAAGTCAAGATATTTAACTTTTCTAAACCGTTTGCACAGCGAATGTATCTTTTATAGTGTTTTCATAGTTTACAAAAAGGTTAAAGTCTCCTTCTATGTTCTATATAATTATTTAGCCGTGAGTGCGCTGCGGAGAATTGATTCTAATTCTGCCATAGGAATACTGAAATTCAAGCTTCAAAGAAAAACACTTAATAAAATATTCATTTCCTACTACAACTCCATCTAGAATACGTATCATTAATTAACAAGCAGCTAGGGTTGTCACTGGTTTAACAAAGTCAGTTATACAAAGCGAAATGAGCCTCGTTTTATATAATTATGTCATTATACGAGGGTACACAAAAAGTAAGGGCTTTGTGTCTGTATAAACATGTTCATTTACTCCAAACGTTTTATTTTGGTCTGCCCAAGGTATTAATAGTAGGAGTAAATGTTTTTCCACATGCATTGTATAATTCCTTTTGTATTTTCTATATACAATTTGTGTTGTATATTGTCTTTTGCCTTTTCTTTGTGTCGTTTGCTTTGTATCTGATGTGTTGTATTCTGTCCGTTCCTTATTTGTATAATGTGTGCTTTATTTGTTTTTTTTCCTTGTTTTGTAAAAATTGTGCTTTGTTCTGTACTTTCTGTATCTGTTAATTTGTGTTGTATTTTGTATTCCCTTTACTTGTTAAAAAACGTACTCATCTTAATGGTGGAAAAATAAAATCGATCAGTTTTTTAATTTCTGCAAACGTGATAAGGGTAAAGGTTTTGAGCCACCATCTTTACTGAGTACACGCAATTGGTAACATGTGCGAAAGTTGTCGAGGTTTTTTGGGGAAAATCCTTAATTTTGGTAAGTTATAAACTATTGGTGGAATGGAGCAGTTAGGAACGAGAGCGGTGATAAAGAATCTGAACATGAAAGTAATGTCACAGGGGAAATATATGAAGACAAGAACAATATATTTGGTGATGACTGTCCTTCATATTGAATTGTAAAGAACTGGACAATTAAAATCAAGAAGAACCGACGCCGAAGACGATCCACACAGACACAGCTTAATCCTCAGTCAGCATATTGCCAATCCTTTAGGAATAACTTAATTCCGTCCCATTCATTTTGTCTGATTTCCTTCACATGAACACATTTTCGGTAAGATGAGCTCCAAGAATGTAAACACCAGATAAAAAATTGACTGAGCTTAATATTTTCAGAGAACCTTTGACACCTTTTCGGCGAAACCCAAAAAACTTTCGCAGGGAAATTGTGAGCATAACTTTTTGTCATAGGAAGTATTGGAAACAGCAAAGTTCTCCACCACCGAAGATTTTAAATGAACAGGTTCGGTTTATTAAATTATTATGTTAGATCAGGAATGTAGAATCAACGTATATTCTACGTTCCTGGTTAGATCATGAACGAGATATTTCAATAGAATGCACGAGAATAATGAAAACATTGTACAGAGAACATGAAATTTATTTGACTTTCTGAAGTAAGAACATATATATGCAGCAGCACCATTGTTCAAAGAAAAAACGAACACAGCATAAGAGCAACATAAAAGTCAGACATTTTGATTTATCTTACATAGTCATTTCCAATGGTTACACATAACATAAAAATAGAGTAACAAGCGAAATTACACAAAGAACAATGCTGTAAAATGAATGCCTGTACACCTTAAAGATTTGGGATTTATTGAGCAAGTAACGATTGTCGGAAAGGCAAATCTATATTTCACGAGAGAATGACTACAAGAACTGCTACAGATTAAGAATGGTGAGTGATACGTATCTGCACTTTCGATTTATTTAAATGCAACGGCAAAGTCCGAGTAGAACGTGTAACGTACTCGTCTACTGCTGTTGAACAGTATTTTTTCATAACTCTCACCATCATAATTTTATGTACATTTAAATACTTCCTCACATATTCTCACTGTAAATGAAACTTACCCACTTTTTCCGTGCCGAGTGATTGGAACGCATGTTCTAATTCCAATACACATAGTCAAGCGTAACAAATGTAGCTGTAAGTGAACACAATGATATCTGTTTAAAACATCTAGATAAGCTTGGCCTATTGTACAACCGTTTGTTCAATATAAAATGATTTTACATCATAGAATGAAATGAGAGTAAGCACCTAACCTTTTTGTAAATGTGTCATTAAAAATAAGCTAAATGTATATCACTCAAGTGATGATCGAATAACATACGGGAGCGGTGGTGTAAAGGTAAAGGTGTCTGCCGCTCATCCCGGAGGTTACGGGTTCGAGCCCCACTGCGGTCACGACCGACTAGTACTGGTTCATCCAGGAAGCGGACTCTAGAGTGACTCGATAAGCTACAAGCTTTCTTCACAATCGAGCTAAAATAAATTAGTATAAACTATCATACGGAGTTTGAATTTTGTAATATGGCAAAAAATAATGACTGTGTGTTTCTGGTCTTCCAACCTCACTTTTAACTGCCGACCACAAGGAAATGATTAATAAGACAATGTCAAAGTGTTTTGAAAGCCAAAAACATAGCAGACAGTAACTGCCCACCCACCTACCTTAATTTTCTGGCAATAGGACCAGATACAACATATAATGTTTGGTCATGTATTCATATAAAGTGGAATTATTATACTGTTATCTAAAGTTTCAGACATGCATCATCCTAGGTACTTCTCATTTTAACAATCACTCAATACTTTTTTGAAACTGAATATGTACAATATTATATTCTTAGGCTGAGTATGTAGAAAAATAATATTTTGATTTTATTTTTATGTCCTAATCATAGAAATAATTATTCTTATATATGAAACCGGAAGAATGATATGTGTGTAAATTCCGTGACATACACCGGTTTAAATCTTGCCCGGATTCCGTGATTGTCAAATAGTAGATTACTGCAATACATTTTATTTACAGAAAATGCATGAATTAACCAATAAAATGTCTCCAATGTCAGATCGAAAGGATCCAGTATTTTTCAGCTTCGCACTTTGATTCTGTTAGTATACGAATACGTTGTTACATAACTTTCAAACTAGGAACATGTACAAGTACAAGACAGCATATATCCTCAGTTCTAGGAACATGTACAAGATACTATATATCTTCAGTTCTGACAGCTTATTTTATACCCAACTATTGCTTGATATATTACTTTCAGAATTGATTTGAACTTGTCCCCCCCCCCAACAATATTGTGTTAGACTGCACAATGTTATATGTATAGCATCCCTAGCCATCATTGTTGATTTGTTTGAACTTTAATATTATTAAATCATGAAAATGCTACTGTTTTCTTTTCCATCTTTTTAAAGTCGTCTTGTCAATGAGTTGATTTTGCACTGTGTTGATATTTTTTTTTTACCAAAAAGCGCTGTAGAATAAATCAAGGTAGCGCGTGGCAAAAACTAGGATTTCATTTGCCAAAATCTTTAAACATTTTTATCTCTTTTATTGAGTTTAGAAAGCATGTAAACATAAACATTTTTGGAAAGATCTTCTAAATAACTAAACAAGTCAAACAAATCAAATGTTGATGCTCATGACAGCAATAAAAATATGTCGCTATATGTCTTAGATTATAAGATATTCTTTTTTGTACAATTTTATGACCATTATTGTATGGATATCGGCACATGTAGGGGTAAACAATTAATTTGAATTCATCAGAAAGATGTGACACAGTACCCCCGAGCAGGAATTGGTATGCAAAATGCAATAAAATATTTTGGTATAGTGGGCTATCCTTAGATGCAAGCCTTGTTAAAAATTGGTGATAGGTATGATATTTTATTAGACTTCTATTTCTTGTTTTAGTCACGAGGACCGTCATTTGCTTTGTTTAATTTGTTAAGCATTGCGACCTTTACAAAAAAGGTTTATATACTTCCATTCAATAAAAAGATAAAACTGTTTTAATGCTCCCTTTAGTCATGCGCTTCTTTTAGAAAAACATACGAAAGTTTGATTGTAAGCTCCTGACAATCTGCACTTGAGACGAAGTTTTGTGGGTGTTGAGTTTCGATTTCTTGCCCTAGATACCGCGGGTTCAAATAGTATCGGAGGCGGAAGCCGACTCTGCTTTAAATTCAACGGGTGAAACTACTGGTCCCAAGTTCAGGCAACAATCATCAAGGTTATACGTAAATGCATGTACTTTGGCAGAAATTGATGTTATAGCAAATATATATATAATCCATTTAACATTGTCCTTCTAAGCAGCAAGTGATTTTCTATTTGCGATCAGTGTAGATCATGAATAGCCTGTATATCCGTGCAGTCTGATTATGATCTGCATTGGTCACTATTCAGTCACTGAATTTTCACTAAGCTACAAATAAACAATCTAGGTATAGTCCAAATTGGAAGATGGACGAGTTTATTTTAGAAAGTTAAACTCGGCATAACCAGGACTAAAAACCTTTAACTTATTTAGAAAACAAGCAGTCTATTAACTCTTGGATAACGTTTAATCATATCAAAAATAGGCTATTTTGTATGTATTATACTACACTGAACCAACATGAAAACTTTACAAGATTATAATGGGATTTACTATGCATGAGAAATAAACACCAATACCTCACAATGCAGGAGGTGGAATTCAATCATTTGTAAGAATGTTAAACTTTATCAGTTGGGGAGTGAGTTTATGAAAAAAAACAATTAAAAATCATCACAGGAGCTTTCAGATATGAGGTCATAAATTCACCTATATATTCAATTCAAAGGGAGGTAATTTAAGAATTTGAATCTTTGGAGTCTCAACCCTCGCTTTTGCATTGTGTTTTCATAGAACATTGTTGAGTTTTCTAGTCTTGACATTAGTTTCTCTCAACTGACAGCAAAAAGAATATTTTGTCTTGACAACCAATTTTGTTTTCGATAAACTGTCTGTTTTCACTATATGAGTTATCTTTATTTTATGCATGATAAATGACTTTAACTTTTAGGCCTATTATCGCCTTTGTTATTTGTTTTATTTTATAGAGTCAGAGTGAAATACATTGATTTAATATTGTGTTAAATATTTGTATAATAAAAGTGTAGAGTTTTCACTTTGAGTGAGTATAGTATATTACTCTAATACTGTTTCCTTCAGCTTTAGCATTTAGTATATTCCAATTAATTACCGTTGAAAGTACACTTTTAAGGGAAGAACACAACTTGATACTTAACCCTATATTTCTTCCAAATTTGGAACAAACACTAATGAGTTTATTAAGATTGTGGAGCGCATATCTAGTTTCCTCTACCATTTTTCAGCTGAAGCTCGATTAAGCAACAGTTGTGTTAGACCATTGCTCAAATCTTATGTCATTGGGTATTTCACCGATCAAAACTGTTTACTATTTCAAAACAAAGATGACTGTATCTGTTGTTGTTTTTGTTGCACCTTGTTTCAAAACTTGGTGAACATACGACAAGAGACTGCCGTAAAAGCGTTTCTGTCCATCTATCGGTTGCTCTTAATATATGGTTAATGAACTGGCCAGAAGTTGAGTGATTCAGTACTTCCTATCTCCGCTGCTCCCAGTGGAAACAGTTTATACCATGCCATTGTATGTTGACACAGATCTAAACTGTCCAGTTTAACCACTGCTTCCCCTAGACACTGCTTCTTGTCAAACGTCTTTTGTTTGTCCCATACATTAACCTGTTAGAGTTCACAAAACAAATACTTAAAAATAGACATTGTGTATTCATATCACGGCAATACGGACTCATATCATGACTGCATGTATTCATATCTTCGCAATATGTACTCATATCATGACTGCATGTATTCATATCATTGTAATATGTACTCATATCATGACTGCATGTGTTTATATCTTGACTTTATGACCGGCACAGAGAGATGGACTAAAGATCAATTCATAGAGACATACCAACCTCCATATAGATTCAAGATCTGAGACCCATTGTTGCAAACGTTCTCAAGTTTGAATATTAAGGGTCTTTATAATCTTAATCTTTGACCTGTGATCAATCAAAACTCGTATTCATCTTAGCAACGAACCGGTTCCTACGATAGTTAAAGGGACGTCCAACTAGTATACAGAGTCTTTGTTCCATTTACATGGTTATACAATTAATTCAATTTTGTACTCATTTATTAGTTTGAAACACTTATGTGATACAGTACCCTTATATATCTTCCATGTATATTACATGCTGAGTATCGAATGGTTTTCCTGAAAACTGGATCAAAGCTCATACGAATGGTTTGCGTTTTCTTCTTCTGCACAGTTTTTGACCCTTCGACCAGGTAAGTCTTCACATATGTATCTGAGTTAAAAGTGATGAAGATTTATCGTTGTTGTTTGCCAAACTATACTAGTAACTAACAAATCTTACCAAGTTTTCCCTATGACAGCAAAATTGCCAGAAGTCTGTAGTAATAATTTTCTGCTAAAATGCACTACTAGTATGTATCTTATTTTGGTCTTGTGATCTGTCATTTTCTCGCTGGAATAATTGTACAAAGGGATTTGTCATTGAACCATTAGATTAAATCCGGAGTACAACAAAACTATCTCCTGTGTATTTAATTTAATGACATGTCTGTATGAGAGGAACTATTTCTCTTTTATACTGACTTTCTATTTCATTTTTTAGGAAAATTAGATTGTTTCTACAAAAGACAATTTATAAATCTAGCTGTCTGCAGTTGTAGTATTTGTTAATTTGGGAATGGAATTTACTTGGCTGTGGTCTACGTATAGAAGGTTAAGTATGCGTTATTGAACGGCCCATCAGGGCCGGGCATATAGTAATGGCTTAAGAATGTGCCATGGATTCGGATTTGACCATTTTTTTCCTTTCGAGTCATATTTTTCTGTAAAATTGCGTTCTTCACTCGAAAAGTAAAATTCTCATTAAAATTCTCACGTGTTAATAGCCACAAAAATGAAATTGTTATTATTTCATTGCCGTTTGGTGGATTATTTGCTGCTTGGTGGATCATATATTTGCACTTCGAATCGGATTTGATCCTTTCAGCCTTTCAAGTTATTCGCGCATGCCTATTGAAAATTATCATATTCTTGCTTTACACATCACGTCACCTGTTTACGTAGTGAAATTTGGAAAAGTGGATTCTGTAAAGAAGGTTAGTTATTACCAACAATTTATTATGTTTTTGTTATCAATGCATTTTGAGTGTTAATTCACATGCGTTGTTTGATATTGAAGACTAAACTAAAGTTTTAGCAAGTCGCCCAAAGTGATGACTTACTTATAAATTGACAAAAATAAGTAGGACGATTGTGAAGACTTTTTGCTCAGTTACGGAGTTTTATAGGATTATATAACTAACTTTTTGTCAAGCCGACATTTTGATGTATGTTATTAATGCGTATAAATTGAAGTTCTTCAAGACGTAAAATGTAAACAATAGACCATGTGACTTTTGGCGCGAATTTACTACACATAACAGTGTACATATGCTACTACACTCGACAGGTGGCGCTGTCCAAGGTTTTTCCAATTATTAAGCGAGCTATTTTTAAACATTCTAGTGTCATGTACAGTTCTTCATGTTCTACTAGTCGAAATATTAGAACGTTTCGGACAGCGTGATAACTTTTTATGTTCAACCCATCTGAAGTTTCCGACATGTATGTTGATGTTTAATTTATTGGAGTAAGTAAATTTGACCAGTATTCTATGACATTTTTTGAACATTATTGTTTTCTAACAATCAATGTGCAGTTGACAATAGTCCTAAATGTAAGACCTGACATAACTCATATCACTTTTTAAGTTCATTTTAATTGATATTTTACATTTTTTATTTTTCATGTTATGTCAGGTCTTAACGCTAAACTGGAATAACGTATAGCACAAGAAAATATAGCTTTAGATCTCGATTTTGATCTTAAGGTTTTCTGACAAAAACAACTGAAATGTTTACACCAAGTGTGAAGAAAAATAATAAATAATAATAAAAATAATAATCTTTGTGAGAGCAATTAAAATTAATATTTACCCTAATTGTAGTTAATAATCCGATTTAATTAAAAATCCAGTATTTAGCCCGTTAAAGCTTTGAATAGAGGCACGGTAATAACCAAGGGTATTCCTGGTATAAACATGATTTGCATATCAGAAACATTTCTTGGACGAAATTTACCCTTTTTTATCCCGTACAGAGAAATAAAATTTATCAATACTTTTCCATCTTTTATTTGATTTATTTAATATCTAAATTTAGAAAATGTACAATTATTATGAAAATAACTCGATTTACAAATGATGACATTTTGAGGGAAATATTTTTGGTCTGTCGCTGATCAAGTTTAATTGGCCCGAAACAAGATGGTGGCACAGTATATATATATACAGTATAATACCATTTTAACCCCATAATGACGGAATGAACTGAATCAACCTCACGATGCTAAGTTGTACTCAAACCCTAACCCCGTAATGTCTACTGGGCATGTACGGACAGACAGATAGACAGACAGACAGACAGGCAGGCATCCATGGCAAAAACAATATATCTCCCCAATATTTGATGGGGAAGACATAATTCTCCTAAAGGTACGGATTATTACGTAAGTGCCGAAATAGTAGAAGGTAATGCAAACGCGCCATCTGGTGTAATGATGCGAGTGCACGTTTCAACAGTGCATGATGATATGCCTTGTTCGTCCAACTGTTATGCGTTGTTTAACTTAGATACATTATGCCTATGTCAGTATAACGTAGCTATATTGGTCTATATTAGCAGTTGGCTGATATGTTAAAAGACGTTTAAATCATAAATCTCAAGTATGACAAACGCAGTTATTAAGAAATACACTTCGTTCTAGTATTATTTATAGAATGTTATGATGAGGGTACGAATGACAGCCCAAACAATGCAGTCAGGTTGGTCAACGTAATTTCGACCGTTTACTCAATCATCTTTGAATTATATAAGTTCAGTTTAATAGCAAATACAGAACACTGATATATAAAATAATGAAGAATACGACAATTCATCTCTCAGAAAGGTGTAATAATTTCTCAAGTTTTAAGCATAGAGCATATCAAAAAGAAACATGTAATATCAGATGGAAAAATGCATACGTAACAATGCAAGATGGGATGTCAGAAGGCTCCATGTAATTTTTGCACCAAAACTGTTACATAGATTTCTATGGTTGATTACACCAAGTTCAGCTCGAAATATGTTGGCCAAAAAATATTTGCAAGGAAAACGCCATGTAGCCCAATAAAAAAGATTTGTATTTTCTATAGATACCTGGTGGATTAGAGAGTCCAGATTTCATCAGACCCTTGACCACAACAATGTCTATCTCAAGCTGACCTTTAGATACCATAAACCCCATTTTTATATCACCGCATACACTTGTTTCTACAAATTAAAATGTAAACCTGAGTTGAACAAGGGCCTATGTTTTATTTAAAAAAAGAATAACTACAAATTTCATCCAAGGCCAAACACGATATGATGTGTATTTATTAAACAATGTATTTACAAAAAATTATCTTGAAAAAAATACTTTTTATTTTAACTAGAAAACAATAAAAACATTTCATACGCAATGAACAAATTTTTGTTTTGAATACTTTAAACAATTTATAACATTGTACATTTAAACATGATTCCATACCGTATGATGGTTTTGGAGCAGTCTGGCCAGGGCCAAGGAGGGAAGTAATATCGTCACCTTCTGGTGCTGGTCGGTCGGGGTTTGGACTTTTCACCCTTGGAAGACACAAAAGTAGTTATTGTTGTACTGATGATCATTTCACGCATATTTACTACAATTACATGTACACCCGTCTGTTTATAAAAGTGACTAATTTGTGACGTTATGTTTCGGATTAATACGGAAGTTGAAGTGCAATAATGACGTAATAAACAAGCATATATGTAATGTAATAATACCAAATCGATACGTATATTGTAGGGTTAACGCACGTTTTTTCGTGTAATAGCATCTGCAGAATACCGAGGGATTCTGCAGGTGTTATCACACGAAAAAACGTTCGTTAGCGCTATTCTAGCATAAATAGCATAAAAAAATCATAAAAATAAAAATGAAACGCTCTTATTAGTACGACGTTCAATAATACGCGGGACAACGTCCGTGTTGTTTACGTCATATTTATGACGTCACCAGCGGTTTTTAAGCCCGGCACTGTTGACGCCGTACATGATGTTAGACTTGGGAGACAGGTCCGTTGTTTACAATAGCCCTGTACAGCGCATAAATGAAAACGGGTTATAACGGCGCGTGAATCTCCCCGTTAACACACGTTTTATCTCCTGTTAAAACACCGGCAAAATAGGCAAAAACAGCACAGTTTATGCTAGAATGTAGGTTTACTCATACAGAACACAACGATTATGTAAGTATAAAGGCAATTCATAGTTTAAAGTCAATGTCATTAATACCCTATCCCGTAACTGCCTTCAAGCTAACACGGATTTCAGGAATAATAGATTACTCACGATTCTCTTTCGTCGAAGAAAGAATTGCTGGATGAACCTGACGTGTTCAACGGATGAGGAGGTGCCAAAAGATCGAATCTTCCTATAATATAAAAAGATGTCTTATAGTTAGATTATATGATATAATATGTGATGTGCTTGTAAATACTTACTGCACGGCAAGCTTCGTAGAAGGCGTAGATCATATTGTTGTTCTAAACAGCCGAACAGTCGAGAACATTAGGCGACTCTTTGTTTGATTGTTTTAAGTTATGCGACTGATTCAAACATTCATGATTGCTTTACGCAACCGTTGTGTTAGAAAAGTAAGTCTACATTATCAGAATTGTTGTGGCATGTTCTATTGCTTTGAAAAAATTGCCGAGCTCTTTACTTTATAAAATAATCATAATGATAATGTAAAATGATGTCTGACTACACGTTTACATGTTCATTTGTTCTATCTCTCGTTTATCATAGTCATAGGAAGAGGCAATTTTCGCAAATGAACATAATACGCTTCAATTTCCAGAGTAATATAATTGGTTATAATTTACGTTCTATTGCCAAAATAATATACATCAACAAAAAGCAAAAGATACAAGTTGAGTATAGCTTTAATGTTTGTATGAAAGTTTATGATGAAAAACTTACCTCGACTGAATTCAAAAGACCGCCTTGGTGTTTGTGGTGAAGAACAAGGTTTGAGCAAGTTCGCATCTCGTACGTCTGTGTAACTCTGACTTCGAACCATGGCAGCCCCGTGGTCAGGTGGTTCTAATCACGCAGAATTAGAAACAGAAAAAGACACTGTACATTGTACATGTAGAACCCTCACATTTAGAAAATATAATTATAAGCTGTTAGAACTGATCTGAAATTTAATCAAACATGTATGTTCTGTCCACAACTTGTCTTTACTAAGGTGGGAGGATCGGTGCAAGATCTGTATTTCAGAATGCACAGCCTTAAGGTGAACATGCGTTACCCACTAATTTCATTATCTTACTTCCAACTAAGCTTCTTTAAATTTCGGTTGAAGTACGATCATGAAATATGTTGCCAACGTAAATTGGTTTGAAACTATGCAGTGTGTATGTCACAGTTTGCATGCTGGCTTCAAAGCGATTGAATTACTGATCTTATATGTCACAGTTGAAATATAAAAGAAATTAATTTTTTTTAAATAACTGCAGAATAACTGTGATTTCATAGTTAGATTGAGCAATGTTTTATATAATCAAGTAATTACTCTATAAGGGAACCCATTATCTCATTTTTTAACAAAATGAAATACTTGGATGTTACAGTTGAAACATAAGAGAAAGTATTGGCTTATTTTACATTTAAAAGAAGCGTTCAGTTGCATTTTAATCTACAAAGAAATAAAGAAATAAATACAGTCAGATGGAATCTTTATAACATTGCTCAATGTATTTAAAGTCAGAAGGATTATTTATAACATTGCTCGATGTAATTATGAAATCAACAGGTAATATGCAGTAATTTAAAAGTATAAAATTTCTTTTATGGTTTAGTCATAACAGAAAATTAATTGATTATTATCTAAAACTTTTGATATAATAACTGTAAGTGATCATTTGTTTCTATAGTGAAAGTATTTGCTTGAGTAACTGATTTTATAACTTAATTTGATTGGGAAATTACATTCTTAAAAGGTAACTGATCAAATAAAATAATCATATCTTCTAAAGGTCTATGAATTTATGTAGAAGTAACATCCCGTTTCTACATTATCTGCACATAATGTAAGGGAGTTATACAGTAGCTGAATATGATAAACAGAAGCTAGTCTACCAGTGACCAGTCCTGCTGCGAATTCACTGTGAATTCGCATGACTGACTGGACCCCTGTGGTGCATACCCCACATTCCTGTTCAAGTGTCTTTAAGCATTTAGCGTATAAGCCTATGGTACGATACTTTAACAATAAAGTTATATTACCTTATGAAATGGATATACTGCTTTTTGGTCAAGTAAGACACGTATCAAAGAATTTGAAAACACGTAAAAAAGAACCTGTACTCACTGCCAGCTATGTTATTAGTCTTATCAGAAAACAGAAATGTAAATAGACCTTACAAATTAGGTGCATTGTCATTTTGTACCAAATGATATAAATAAGAAAGAACTTCACTACATTCAAGATAAATACTATACAAGTGTGAAAAGTATATATTTTGGTTAAAACTTTGCTACGTATTCCCTTTTTACAAGTCTATATTTCACTGTTTGATGTCTGCCTTAAAATTATAGTGGTCACTTTGAAGGGTAATATCACTTAAAAACAAATGGACTTCTATAATAACCTATAGGTTTCTAATAAGTTCATATTAAGTACACTATTTCATAGCTTACCTGGTTCTCTCTTTAATGATGCCAATGTGGACGAAATCTTCGCCACAACCCCGATTTTCCTTTTTACCAGTGAAGTCAAACTGCTGGTTATTTTCACTACAAATAAGGATCTATACATCTAAAAAAAACTCTTATGTATGGATACTCGTACATATCATCAACCACAAACTTAATAAGCAAACGTTTTGACTATACATATGGGATCATTAAGTATTGCTTTAGTCGCCGCTTAAAAATTACCATGGGACTTTTTCTTAAGTAAATATGAATGTTTTGAAAAAAAGGTCAAGGTCATGTTTGAGACGATTCGAATTTTGTGGATTTATTAAATAAACAGAATTGCAATAAAGTTTATTTTTGTCATAGTACTGGATTAACTTAGTATTAAAACTTTGATGATGTAATTTTCTTGTCTTGTGGACGTTGAAGGCTGTTTTAGCCAATAATAGAGATAACAATAGAGACGGACAAAGGATTAGTAATGGCGGGTTATCAGTGACCAGCTATACATGTATGTGTAAAACCGGGTTTTTATACAGTGTATGAACAAGAAGTGATAATGTCAAGGCATGGAAATAGAAGTGAATCCATAGGTGGATCTTGTATTAATACAGAAAGTAGTAAAAAGGAACAGAAAAGTGAAAAACAAAGAAAAGATAGTGAAAAAACGAAAAAATGGATAAGCAAGTAAAAATTGACGAAATGATGTCACAAAAAGCTAAAGATAATACAAAGGAAAGTATTTCAGAATGTAAAGAAACTCAGAAGGAAGGTCCAGACACCAATTTGAAAGTTTTGATGAAAGCAGTGACTAGACTTGAGAAAAAAGTAAACGAGCTGGCATCAAAGGAATACATTAACACAACTATAGAAAAACGATTAGAAGGCTTGGTGAGTGAAAAACATTTTAATGACAAACTTGATACATTAAAAGCTGACATAAGTCATGAATACAAATTAGAGGTTGACAAACTATATGAAAATATTAGAGCTGTCAAGGGAAGCCTGAAAGATTCAGAAGCTGAAATCGAACAGTTAAAAATACAAGGAGTGATATGACGGAAGAAATAACAAAAATGAAAGATGAAAATGATAAACTTAAAAAAAGAAATAAAGAGCTAAACCTTAAGATCAATGAAAACTATGACAGAATCAAATACAGTGAGTTTCAGACCAATGAACTGGAACAGTACACCAGAAGGAATAGCATCCGTATCTACGGTATGAACGATACGGATAAAAACGAAAAACCCAGCGAAACTGCAGAAAATTTTGTAAAACTCTGCAAGGATCACTTAGGAGTAACATCAGATGTTGCAAACATAGACATAGCTCATAGGATGGGGAAGTTTAGCAAGGAAGGGAACAGGCCAGTGATCTGCAAGTTTGTACGAGGAACAGATAAACTTTCAGTCATCAGTGTTAGGAAAAACCTAAAAGGTATTAGCTACGTTATTAGAGAAGATTTAACCTTGAAAAACGCAAGACTACTTGAAAAACTGTCATCTAAAGACGAAGTCACCAACTGTTGGTCGGATGAAGGAAAGATTATTGCCCTGCTTACAGACGGAAAGAAACTCAAAATATACATGTACACACACTTGGAAAATTCATTATTAATCTCTGGACAGTTGTAAAAGTGCGTTAAAATCGTGATATATTTATATAATAAAATAAAGTACTAAAGAACTGTCAACAAACAATATATTGTACTTTACAAGTTCTTTACATAAGCACACGTGTTTAGGACTGTTTTAAAATGTGCTTTGATATATAAATTTATTATGTATTTGATACATAACAAAATAATATGTATTTACAAGTCGCAGAAAGAAGAAAACAACGGTCACAAACGATGTTTTACTGTGTATAAGCACACGTGTTTCTGTTTATTTGTCTATGCAAATTTAATATGTTTATCGAAAAACTAGCTAGCTAATTGGATAGTTTACTATTGTAGCCTCAATTTGATATAGTAGGGTCAAACGACATGATGACCTTAGTTTCTTCTTTTTCTCATTGGTCAAGAACACTTTATTTCAGGGTTTTCCCAGTTCATATTTTATCTATATTTAGAGGTCACCTCATATCGGCTCATGATTGGTAGAATATGGTCACACTTACATTGTTTGAAGCGGCTCTATAATAATAAATGTTGTAAGCGGCCAAACCAGGAAATGAAACTTGTAAATGCAATACAATATTTGTTGCGTAGCAAACGTACAACATGTGCAGGTAACGTTTATGTAGCTGTTTTAAATACTGTATTATACATGCCAAAGAACAAACAAATGAGGGTCTATAGAATTTTATATATGAAACATTATCAACTTGTCAAGATTTTGTATTTTGAAATTTTAATCAAGGATAAAATTTTATCATTGTATTTGTAGATCTTGTTCAACTTAGATAAATGAGGGGAAACATGCATGATTCATGAAAGATAGCTGTCCTGGTTAATGTGACTTGAATTCTTTAGAGTCCTGTCGCTCTTTTGATAAGAATATGATTCAAACAGCCTTCATTAATTGCACGTACACAGATGAAAATTTTGCATTGTCTGTCACCTTTTTTTATTTTTTATGTTTTTCTTGGTAATATTTTTCGAAAGTGCAGTACTGGTAAACACGGCTTCAACACATCTAAGAAATACAAGTTCATTTTATTATTTGTCTCCATTGTAAATTGCATTACGTAAAACATGACTGACTCTATAACACTTGCTTCTATGAATGTTCAAGGGTTAGGGGATAGCAGGAAAAGGAAAGATGTACTTAATTACTTAAAAGGTAAACAATATATCATATACTTCAATACAAGACACGCATTTTACAAACAAAGAAGTATCCTATATCCGTTCCCAATGGGGTTATGAATGTTACTTTAGTAACTATAATAGTCAATCAAGAGGGGTTGCAATATTGATAAACAATAATTTTGAATATAAGTATAGAAACAGATCAAAATGGTAATTTGATAATTTTACATGCTGTAGTAGCAAATATTAACATAACCATGATTGGCCTTTATGGCCCAAATAAAGATGATCCAGCATTTTATTCTCACATTAAAGCAAAAGCTGCTCAACTAGATAACCCGGTTATCATTGCCGGTGATTACAATATGGTCTTAGACCCTAAAATTGATTGTTTCAACTATGTTAATATAAATAACCCGAAAGCCCGAGAAGTTGTAATTCAAATGATAGATGACTGTAACTTAATTGATTGTTGGAGAGAACAAAATATTGAGGAAAGACAATTCACTTGGTTTAAGAAAAATCCAGTCAAAATAGCAAGACTTGATTTCTTTCTTGTTTCAAGCACTGTTTTCACAGATGTGAATCATGTGTCTATAGCAGCTGGGTATAGAAGTGATCACTCAATGATTTTACTAAGTATTCAGTTTGGAAAATTCTCTAAAGGCAAGTCTTTTTGGAAGTTTAACAACTCTTTACTAAAAGACAAACAATATATAGAGCAAATAAAGATTTTAATAAAGGAATGCAAAATAAGATACTCCAATCCAATACAAGACTCTCATGAAACTTTAGAAAACATTAGTGATGAAAAAATAAGACTAAACATTTGTGACAAATTATTCTTTGAAACATTATTAATGGAGATAAGAGGCAAAACTATTTCTTATTCAGCTTATAAAAAGAAACAAGAAGATAAAAGACAAGAAATTTTATTAAATGAAATAAACCAAATAGAGAAGAAAATTAACATAGACTTCAACTTGTTGGAGGAAAAACAATCTGAGCTATCTCAAATAAGAGCAAAGAAAATGCAAGGTGTCTTTATAAGATCAAGAACACAATGGGTTTCAGATGGAGAGAAGCCAACCAAATATTTTTGTAGTCTAGAGAATAGAAATTACACGTCTAAAATAATGAATTCATTGTACTCAAAACCTGGCACTTTATTAACAAGCCAAAAAGAAATTATGAATGAAGTTGTAAATCATTATAAAAATGTATATGCTTATAGACATACAGAAAATGTTGAATTAGAAAATATTTTACTAAACAATGATTTACCAAAACTAAATGAACATGAGAAGAATAGTTTGGAAGGTCACCTAACACATAATGAAATGCAGCATTTTTCAAATTTTTTTGGATAGACATAGGTCATTTTCTTGTAAGGTCAATCAATAAATCTTTTGATACTGGAGAACTGTCAATATCCCTAAAACAAGGGGTCATAACTTGCATACCTAAGGGTGATAAGGATAAGAAATTTATAAAAAACTGGAGACCCATTTCCTTATTAAATGTATCTTACAAAATTGCATCAGCCAGCATTGCCCAATGCTTAAAAACTGTATTAGGTAAGCTTATCAGTGAAGACCAAACTGGATTTTTAACAGGAAGGTATATAGGAGATAATATTAGGCTAGTGTATGATATCATGCAACATACAGAAGAAAATCATTTACCAGGAATGCTACTGCTAATTGACTTCTCAACTGCATTTGATTTTATTTCATGGAAATTCATGTACAAAGTTTTAAGATATTTTAATTTTGGAGATAACTTCATAAAATGGATTGAATTATTTTATAATGATATTCAGTTAAGTGTAGTAATTAATGGACATATATCAGACTGGTTCAGTGTCCAGCGAGGCTGTCGTCAGGGAGATCCCCTTTCCCCTTATATCTTCATTCTTTGTGCAGAGATACTTGATTAAACACAACCAAAATATCAAAGGTTTCAAAGTAAATAATACTGAGTTTTTGTTATCCCAATATGCTGATGACACAACTTTAATGTTAGATGGGTCTGAGCAATCTTTAAGATGTACCATGCAAATTTTAGAATTTTATGCTAAAATGTCAGGTTTAAATATTAATATAGATAAAACTAAAGCAGTATGGATTGGCTCAACTAAAAGTAGCAATATAAGATTATGTCCAGAATTTAACTTGGAGTGCGAATCAGAATCATTTCAAGTCAAGTTGTTAGGTGTAAATTTCACTTTAAATTTGAATAATATTAGTGATGCTAACTATTTGTTGAAAATAGAAGAAATTAAAAGGCTTATTGTGCAGTGGTCAAAAAGAAAAATCACTCCTATTGGCAGAAATGTAGTAATAAAAACTTTAGCTCTACCAAAAATAAATCACCTCATTATGAGTTTACCAAACCCAAGTACAGACATTATTAAAAAAATCCAAAATATCTTTTTTAATTATTTATGGTCTGCAGGCCCAGATAAAGTAAAGGCAGCATTATTACCCAATCATATGAATATGGAGGATTGAGAATGATTAATCTTGAGACTTTTATGTCTGCTTTAAAGGTCACTTGGCCCAGAAGATTGATGAATTACAACACAAAGTACTCTATTATGGTTAAAGATCAATGCCCTTTTTTAGATGATTTCACTAAATTTGGTAATGATTTTTTAAAACACAAAATAAACACTGTCAATAATAAATTCTGGAAGGATGTTCTGCTAGGTTACACCCAATTAAGTTTCCCAGTACCCAAAGTCATGGAAGGACTTTTGTGCTTTACCTGTCTGGTATAACAATATGTTTAAAATTGGGGGAACAAGTGTATGTTTTCCCAGATTCTTAAAAAATGGTGTTATTTTGGTCAATGATTTTTTAGACAGAAATGGGAACCCTTTGTCCTTTAATGAATTTACTACTATCAATAACATAAATACAAACTTTCTCCAATACCAAAGCATTACAATGACCATTAGAAGTTTTATAAATAGGTTAAAAATTCCTCACCATGCCAAGAAATAAGACAATCCTATGCAACCTGTGTCAATTAAAGTTATTAATAGCAAAAGTAAAGGATGCAGGATTATTTATGATTATATGTTAAAAAACAAGCTCTTTCCCATGTTCCAAGAGGAAATGGTGTGACGAATTAAATTTAAATGTAACCTTTAATTGGAGATCAGTTTATAGTTTACCTTTTACTGCTACAAAGGATCCACTGTTACAGTGGTTCAAATAAAGAATAAATCATAGAATTTTAGGGACAAATCATATGTTACAAAAAATTGGTATTAGAAATAACAGCCTGTGCACTTTTTGTAACATACAAAGTGAAACTGTTGCACATTTGCTATGGGATTGTCAATTAACTGCCCAATTTTGGGACAATATAAAAAAATGGATAAAGGATAACATCCCTAATTTAGATTTGAACTGGTCCAAGCCTGATGTCATCTTGGGAAATGAACTGTTTAGTAAAAAAACAAAAATAATATCAAACAGGGAATGCCACGTACCAAAAACGCAGCCTCCCCAAAACGAGCCCCACAGCACCCAGAAGTGCACACCACCAACACACACACACACGCACACACAACACACACACACAACCATGTACACACACAAACATACACCACCAACACACACAAGCACACAAAGCAAACACACGAGGACAAAACGAACAATTAACGGAACACAGTGGGGCACCGCCTTGGAACGGTCAGTGGCAAAAACACCACTGGGGAGCTTAAACCGGTTTATGGTGCGCACCCAACCTCACTCTTACCCCCACCATGTTCCAAAGTCACAGGACAGTGTAAATAAAAGTAATCCCTGCTAGGTGAATCTCTAACACACGCAATGGAAACAAAAGGCATGGTATGTAAAACACAAAAATGCTCGTGTATAAATATATAAAAAGCAAACCTTGAGAACCAAAAAACGTATGTACTCAATGCATTTGCAGAAGGCAGAGCACCAAGAGAAACACCCTTAAGGGCCCGACGAAACAGGCCAGAGGACAGAAATCAAAACAGTTTCGTCCCAGTGGGATTTAAAAACTGCCCATCACAGAGTCCTCCCCCTCTTCCGTCTATATAATTATGGTGGCTAAATTAACTATATATAAATGCAACAAACAAATTAAATAAATTCAATGAAAGTGGAGAGAATATTTGACTCTTCTTGAAAATGATAGTTAACTTTACATTTGATTTATAAAAATTAGGTCCGTGGTTTCCAGCACTGCACTGTCTTGCCTTTTTTTTATGAACAAAGCTTGAATCACAGTGGTCTCTTACTGACCTTGTTTCCTTTTTAACTCCTTTTTTAATGTTTTTTGTTGTATCAGTCTATATAAAAATGATAGGAGCAAAGTCATTCATAATGTTAATATTAATCAAGGAAAAACACATTTCTATGCAAGAGTTGTTTCCCTTATATTGATAAATGCTTCAGGCACTATGATCCCTAACCAAGTCCTGTATTTCGCATTTCGATTTTTTTTACTCTTCCATGTTGCAAGGCTTTTTTTTCAACAATACAAACATAATTAGAGTATCTTTTTCATAAAAAAAATATTTAGTTGACATTCATACATTTATACTGTTTTGTTTTTGTTTTGTTTTTAAAATAAGCAAGTTAAATAATCAAAATTGTCTCCATTAGGTAACTACCTCTGGTATATGTATTTGTGCATCATTCTATTAAACCATTCAAACCCTAGGGAATAGTAGTGAAAGAAAACTTTTGTTAATAAGAAATTTCTAAAAAAAATATCTACACTAATTTATACCTTATCTTGCTGTAAAAAAGTGTAATCTTAGTAGTATAAGATAATATTTATGCTTCTATATGATGAATTTTGTTAAACCTTATATGCAATAAACGGGGTTACCCATATGGGGCCTCAAAAGAAAGAAATATAAATGTTTTCACTTAAAATACAGACTTCCAAAAAATGCTGCATGTTACGTGTATTTGTGAGAATGCTTACGTTCGGTGCTGGTAGGCGAATGCATGGGCGAGGAGTGTGCAGAGGATGATAACTCATGTCTGTCCTTACCTAGATAAATGAGAAAAAGCAGCATTAGAACGTGTATAATATTTAAGAGAGAATATGTCCTTGTATTTGTTCATCAGACATATTCAATATATGTTCTCAATTTTTATCTTCATCTACATTTGTCACATGCGCATGCGGGAAATCAGTCGTCCTGAATATTATCTTATCCATTTATAATACCGGTATATGTTTGCACTTTAACGTTTTCACTTTTCTGAGGAATATAAGTTTTCAATAAGTGGTCGTTAGTTTAGTAAAATTGATATTTTATAGTGCTTTTATAATTTAAACCCGGTGGTTGTTCATTTCAACTTTGAATTTACTTTCAAATGTTTTCTGCTTTCAGTATACACGTAGACCAAAATGTAATGTTACATACACGGGCTAAATAAACTAATAAACCTACACGGGCTTCGTTTTCCTTGCAGAAGAAGTTCTTTAATTTTCTCGTGCGCTGGAGTAAGAGACAGTTTGCGGCCGTTTGTTTCCTTTATTGCTGCAGATACAGAAGACCTTGGGGAAGGGTCACGACTCGGATCTCGGCTTGGTTCACGGCTGGGATCCCGACTTGGATAAAAGCTTGACGTGTCTGCAGAAGTTACCGGGCTTATAGCTGAATCGGATAGTGAAAATGACTTCTTTCTGCAATGTATCAATCGTGTAAATACATATACAGTTGTGTAAAGTACTTGAAATGAAATAAAAATATGCAAATACCTAGTATACTAACTTTTTTTTTCATTTTAGCGTGTACATTAAATCCTTATGTATTTAGTTACCTGTTATTGATTAAAGGGTATTGGACGAGGACCCAATGCTTCTTTAAAAGGGACTCTTCCTCCTGCACAGACACAGTCTGAGTGAGTGGGCGTGTAAGTTGTGTAAAAAAGTAAGATTTGATTTTATAGAAATCAATATTTCTTTCTTTTTGAATGGCAAATCATAAAACGATTTGTTTTAAGTCCATTTGAATTAGTATTAAAAATGTCTAGCAATCTGCAATAACTCCCTCGCAGGTATTGTTATTTATAAAAGTTTAAAACACTAGCATTAGCTGGCTTCTTAAATCGTGATAAAACTCGTTTGCTGGAAATCAATTAAATATCTCGTTTTTTTTTTACTGAAATAAAACCCCAAAACAGTTATCATGTATGTTACCATTGTTTAATGATCAAAATGTTAGTTCTTGAGACAAGCTAACCAGGGTATGTTTAATATATACAGCAATATAAAGGTCTTAATATGTTTTAATGAAATAAATATTATAATTCATGTATCAGTACCTGTATGGTAAAGGGGAGCTATTCTCATCATGATCCTCTAGATGATAACAGTTGACAGAGTTGTCTATCTTGGCTTCTCCGAGATCTAGAAGTACCTCACCAAGGAACTCGTCCTCCGGTTCACAATAGTGCCAGATGGTTACTTCCAGCGCTAGTAATTTTAGCTACAGAAAATAACAAAAAGACAAGGTACATGTAACTGTTAAACTTTCGTAAAAGCAAATTAATTTGAAAGTGTTTATTTTGCATCGGTGATATGGCGAACGAAATGTTGCTGTAAATAATTGTTTTTAATTAGTATTTTTGCTCGATATATGGTCTATCATTACTGGACTTTTAAGAGCTTAGTAGATAACAGTTCCTTATTATTATGTAAGATAGATCAATACTCCCTCTCAATTTGTTATACTAGTCTAACAACTAGTTCTACACATGAATAGACATGAAACAGGTTACAATGATAAAAACAGCAATGTATGGTAAGTAAAACTTCCGCTGCAAAAGCTGATACATGACTGTGTGTAATTGTTACAGTTTTCCCAATCTGTATTCTTCTTCATTGGGTTTAACTTCCATTTTTAACAGTATTTCCCCTTATTTACTCGAGAATAGTTTACCTAATTATCTTTTATAGCAAGGGCCAGCCTTCTCAAGAAACTGTCAACTTTCTTATTATATAAAGAGTCAGATCAGAAGAGGCAATCCTCAAGAGAGATTTAACAATTCAGCGAACTTAATCACTCAACCATAGAGTCTGGTTCAGTTTCCTCTTCGAATTCAGAGAAGAAAAAGTCCATATTAAGGAAATTGTGTACTAGACAAATCGTACTAGATTTACATTTTTCAATGCTGATCTGTTTTAATGACGTGAAAATTCCCATCTGTATGGCAGCTATGTACAATTTATTCTCTGCTCTAACACAGACTCTTCTATAATATTTACCTCACTTTTGTCGATATTTGCAAAGACAAATGTCTCGTTCCAGTTTGGGTCTTTGGTATTTAGTTTGATGTCAGTTTCTTTAGCATTGTGGGCACTTTCAGAAAGACAAAAATACAGCTAATTTATCTTGTAATAACATTCTATTACACAACGTACAAGTACAATTCTTGCATGGTCCTTAGAACAATAACCTGCATATATCTTAAGAAATGACTTTTTTCTTTTTAAAAAGGTTCCATTTCAGATTATCTTATCACCTTCATTTTCCACCTTCCGTTTAAGATTTTTTAAACCAGCTTTTTACACAGTATCTTTTTATATTATATTATAAAAATGTCTTACAAATCCAGGCATATTATTCCGAAACATTTATAAGGACAACTTGATAACATTAACTACCGTTGGGTTTATTAATCAACGCACAATCAAATCTATAAAATTAAAGTACATCGAGAAATTGAGTCTTTGAAGATCTAGACTGCGTGTTTAATAAGGTTCGAATTGACCTAAACTGATAAGTTATACTATATTAATTCGCCAAAAATTCTAATGCAGTAGAAAATAATATACTAAAACGCAAAACTGAATGTACATTGTAGAAGAAGAGCTAAATTACATTCATATAATGTTTAACTAACGTTCTGTTTGGGAGTAGGTGTAACATTGCCAGTGCATCCGGTCCGTGACTTCCGTCATGTGACTCCGATATGATCTCCTCGCCACGTAACAATACGACAAGAAGGCAGTTACATTTGACGTCATAATCAAGCTGCAGCCATAAACGACCGCTGATGTTCTTAACGTCTCTTTTCATCTCCACCTGTACAAGAATCGTGCGTGGTACATGTACAACGCGTCAACAAACATTAAAAAAACTTTCGTTTCAAAATTTGAATTTCAGAATTCAGTTGGGAATCTAGATTTTCAGCGGCAGACTAAGTTTTTAACCGAGATCACACGTTATCTTTCGTAAACTAGGTTCTCAAACTATTATTTAATTTGCGTAAATTCATATGGAAGCCCCAGGGTTTTGAAGCAGTTGCTGAGCACGTGAAGTTGCAGGGCCTTATTGGTATTATATGCATTTATCCTTCTCCATGTTTTCAAAACTATCTTTTTAACTCAGATGTCTACTATATCCGTGTCTGAGTACTGGCGCAATTTTATGACGTCTCTATGAAAAGCAGGTAATAAATGATTTAATCTAAATAACATACACGTTACATTTACCACCCTGACGTATTGTGGTAGTACTAAGAGATTATTACAGTGGGTTTTTGTGCCTTTGTGTCATATCGGCTCTGTGAGACAATGTGGCACGACTATTTATTAGATCTAGATGCCATTTTTATTTCTACATAGTAACCATGGTAACGCATGTAATAAAAGTTCATAACTCATGTACTAATCCTCCATGTTACTCCCTAAAACTTGAAGAGCTTAAAATTTCTAAATCTCACATTTATGTAGCTATATCTTTAATAACCATTATGTACTGCATATATTATTTCAACATAATTATTTTTTCTCTGTAAATTCCAAGGTGTGTTGTCGATTTCATGCGAGATATTAAAAGAGCTTTCTTACAGGGGTTTTCGGCAACATCCTCTTCTTTGGCCTTCCAAGAATTAAACTTTCCGGTGGTAAAGTATCTACAGATTGCGCTGCACAAAGAAACATGAAATATAAATTGCTATTAAAGTACATGTATTACCTATGTGAATACGTTTGAGGATTTCCTGTAATATTATGAATTTACATTCGGTTTTTGGTTTGAAATAAGGAACACATTTTTAGTATTTTTGTATAAACAGTTAGTTTTTCCAGGTAACTTAAAGATTTCTTTTAAAGATTTTTGCTTCGATTCTAGTCTTGTATTTTCAATAGGAAAATACTGGTACTGTTAAACGTATAAGGGAGCCTATATGATTGCATGATAGTTGAATAATTTGCTAATCATGTAGAGTAGCCTACCGGATTTGATGATTATCGGATGATTCCTTTTGAGACTTTGGTTGCTACCAGTTCTGCAAAATATTCATGCAAAGAGAAATTAGTACCCATTATATTAATTGCAATATTGCATAACTATAACACGGTACTTTGCTAATAAATAAATTAGTATAAACTAAACTATATTTACGAGTACAACAAACGAATGTTGCTGATTCAGTGCTGTTAAATGTACTTTACTCTGAATTTACATCAAATACTCACTCTATAGCACCATGTATAATTGAAAGTTGAACAATATTTCCAGACTGGTTGATAATTTCCTGCGCTTCCTCAAATGTGACATCAACTAGAGATCGACCATTCCATTCAATTACCTGGTCGCCTGTATAAGAGATAAAAATGTATTTGAGTACGACGAAGGTTGATAAACGACAGCTTTCTGACAATTCCTGTGAGCATTTGCCATAATAATATGTTACATTTGATATTTTAAAGAAGCGGATAGCTGCTAGGTGACCTTGACACTGATTGGTAGTTGGTGTTAAAAAGCAGACGACATTTATGCACTTCACATTTTATAAAGAACACGCTTTGGCGTGTTTACGGAGTGGTATTTTCCGGGTTTTAGCTCACCCGAACACGGTGTGCTCAAGGTGAGATATTGTAATCGCCTGGTGTCCGTCGTCTGTCTGTCGTCTGTCTGTCTGTTCACACTTAACCTTGTGTATGCAATAAAGGCTACATTTTTGACTGGATCCTCATGAAACTTAATCAGACTGACTGCCTTAATGAAACCGGAGTCAAAAACTAGGTTACGGGGTCAAATAATAGAAAAACCTTGTGTATGCAATAGAGGTTGCATTTTTCATTAGGTCTTCATGAAAAATTAATCAGTATCATAATCTTGATGAAATCTAGGTCGAGTTTGAATATGGGTCATCTGGAGTCAACAACTAGCTCACAGGGTCAAATCATATAAAAACCTTGTGTATGCAAGAGAGGCTGCTATTTTTACTGGATCTTCATGAAACTTGGCTAGAGTAACTGCCTTGATGAACTCTAGGTCGAGTTCGAATATGGGTCATCTGGGATCAAAAATTAGGTCACGGAGTCAAATCATAGAAAAATACTTGTGTATGTAGTAGAGGTTAATGACACTTAGTTAGAATGACTATCTTGATGAGTTCTAGATTGAGTATGCAAATGGGTCGTCTGGGGTTAAAAACTAGGTCACCCGATCAAATTATATGAAATCATTTTGTATGCAGTAGAGGTTGCATTTTTTCATTGGATCTTCATAAAACTTGGTCAGAATGACAGCCTTGATACAATCTACATAGCGTTCTAATATAGGTCATCTGGGGTCAAATCCCAGAAAACCCTTGTGTACGCAATAGAGGTTGCATTTTTCATTGAATCTTCATGAAACTTGGTCAGAAGGATTATCTTGATGAAATCTAGATCGTGCTTGTGGATGGATGATCTGGGATCAAAAACTAGGTCACGGGGTCAAATCATAGGAAAACTTTGTGAACGCAATATAGGTTGCATTTTTCATTGGATCTACATGAAACTTGGTCAGTATGATTGTCTTAATAAAATTTAGGTTAAGTACGAATATGGGTCAACTGAGGTCAAAAACTAGGTCACTCGTTTGAAAACCTTGTGTATGCCATACAGGTGACATTCACAACCCAATCATCATGAGAATTGGTCAAAATATTTGTGTGGATCACCTGGGATTAAAAACTTGGTCACCAGATTAATTCCGAGGAAAACCTTGTTGGTACTCTAGAAGTCACATTTCATAGCCAATCATCATGTAAATTTGTCAGAAGTTTTGTCTTGTCAAGGCCTTACAGAATGTTTGTGTTTATGATATCTAGTGGAGGGTTGAAGTTTGGTCACATATGGTCATAAGTAAGTCTATAGGGCCGTGTACGCCCTCTTGTTCTTCACTATCCTGCAGTGTTTTGAAAATCTTACCTTCGGAGATACCTTGCCGATCAGCTGGACCACCTTTAATAACCATGGTAACGTAGGCACAAAGAAGACCTCCAGATGCCCGCCTTCCACCAACAACTCGCATACCCAGTCCTTGTGCTGAATGTAAAACATTATTATTTGTGCTCGACTGTTCAGTCGAAGCTTGAAATAGTTTACCAAAAGTATATTTGTATGAACATTGGAATAACCCTTCTCGACATGTATATTTTATTCGCAAAAGGCAAATAGTAGATCTATTTACCAACATGAATTTGTTTCTTTTAAATTATTTGTTTCATATACAAATAGTTTTGTCGAAATGAATACACAGCCAAATTTGAAAAATACATAGAAAGAAATCTTACCGAACAAATTGAACCTAATTAGACCGTGTAGATTTGAGAAGAAGTTCTTTAAAACAAATTCAGATATAAATCAATGTAAAACAAGTAACCCTTGGTCAGGGTCACTTTTTACCCTTGGAACATGTTGTGAACAAACTTGGTGATGGTCCACACGACAATGCTGCATACTATATACATGTATCTAGCTCGAGACCTTGAGCATATGAAGATTTGTAAAGTTTTTCCTATAAAAGTCTATATAAAACAAGTGACCCCCGAGCAGGGTCAATTTTAACCCCTGGGGCTTGATCTGAGCAAACATGGTAGAGTTCTACTGGACAATGCTACATACATAGATATCTATTAAGCTCTCGACCTTTTGGTTTTGGAGAAGTAATCTTTTTTAAGATTTTCCTATAATTATTAGTCTATGAGTGACCCCCAGGGTGTGGTAAATTTTGTAATGTAAAATAAAATATTCTCAGGGTGGGGCCTATTTTGACCCAGGATTCATGATTTAAGCAATCTTTGTAGAAGATCACTACACGCTAAAACATTCCAAATATATAATCTATTGGCCTTATGGATTCAGAGAGGAAGATTTTAAAAGTTGTTTTACCAATTGAAACCTATGCACAACCAAGGGACCCACAGGTTTGGGTCAATTTTGACCCGGGGTCATGATTTATGCAATCTTGGTAGAGGTCCACTAGACAATGCTACATGCCAAATATCTAAGCTATTGGGCTTCCGGCTTTTCAAAAGAAGATTTTAAAGGTTTTCCTATTTATTTGCGGTATCAACCAGAGTAATGCTTTGAACATAACGGCAAAGTTCTGTCAAGCACTTTAGCAGGAGATGTCGTTTGAAGCAAATTGTTGGCGATAGACGACGACGACGGACACAGGGTGATCCTAAAAGCTCAACTTGAGCACGTAGTGTCCAGGTTAGCTAAAAAGTATCACTTACTTCGCACGGAATGATCACGCTTACTTCTATGAAGGATAATTTCATGAGCACGTGATGGCGAAAAGGTGTCGTGGCCTGAAAAATAAACAACATACGAAACATTTTACTACATAATACAAAGATATTTGTTTGTTTTGAGTGGATATGAGATATAGTATTTCACGCTAAGCATGAAATAAATAGCATATACATGTACTACCACAAGTGCTGTTACTCTGAACGCACTAGGTGCAGGGTATACGAAAATGCACATGGCTTCAACAAGACTACTAGTAAACATAGGCATACAGCCAATTCTAATTCAAACCGGACAAACAGCAATCTACATTACTTAAAACTGACTTACGTTTTCTGTCATGGATTTCTATATTCATACAATGGGGCAGTGTCATTCTACGATTGTATGTATCTCTATAAATGTCCGGCGAATCGCTGCATTCAAGGTCTGAGCTCATTTTAGGGGAAGCCGATCCAGCTCGTACAAGACCGGGGTCATTTCTTCTCCTAAAGTGAGGTACATGTATGAATAATAATATGATATAAGTCAAGAACTTTATGGACGCCACTTTAGGCTGAACCTTATAACTGAAATCTCACAGAAAAAGAATAACCTATAAAATTGGAATTAAAAGTTACATCTTTCATTAAAAATAAAGTTATCAGATATCACGAAGATGTGTTACAAATTACATAGATAAATAGACTTCGCAAACGCAGCCTTTAAACACAAGAAGTTTGTGAAATTATGACGAGAAAAAAATAGAACCTGTAGTTTTTTTCGCGACGAGTTCTGTGTAAGGCCATGTCAGGAGAAAGACTGTTGGATGATAGTCTGTTAGCGGTAAGTCCTTTTTTTATGTTAAATGGCAACTTTTGAGCAATACTTCTTCTTTCAGAATCATCTTGAACAATGTTAAATTTGGACGGAGAGCCATCCTCCAATCGAATGGCTTCTTGGGGCTGATATGTTTTACTGTCTGAAAATATACTCGAAGAACTACTGTAATATATTTCATTTTGTCTTTCAGGTTTTCTACGTACACCACCTGCCATCGATACATTGACTGGTGATGTATCAACAGATTCGTAAGAGGTGCACGACTCCCGTGATAACCGAGATTCACGCCTCAGACGAGAATCACGAGATGATACAGAATCTCGCGACAAGCGAGAATCAGCCGAATAACGAGATTCTCGTGAACTGTGATGTTCCATTTCGAATAGAGCATTTTCATTTTGAAATCCACTCGGTCGGATGTTTTTACTTAGATTTTCTTTTGAGCTTATGACTGAAGGCACATCTTCATTTTGATTTCTTGAGATTTCGATTGTTGGCATTCTGTCATTTGATATTTGCTCTCGTAATGTCGGATGCTTTTTGCGCCTACTTGTATTCAATTCTAAACTGTTACTTCTTGAAGCTGCTTTACTTTCAAGGTTTTGCAACTTTTCACGGCTTCCTTGTCTTTTTGAATGCGAATCTCCACAACAGACACCTCCTGGGCGGTATCCTTCTGTACGTTGTTCTTCCAATGAACTTTTATGTCTAAGAACAGCACGAGAAACAGGTTTTCCAGGACTTTGTTCAAGCACTCTCCAGTTTTCGTGAAGACTCATACTTGTAGGTGTACGTTTTGGGCCACGTGGGCTTCTTTCATGGCGTTCTGGTGATCTATCACTGTGCGTGAAGCGGTCTTGGTCCGTAGATTGATAATAATCCGTAGAACTATCTTCTTGCGCGACGAAGTCACTACTTGATACATCAACTTTTTTCTCATTATCCGTACAGCCTTCTTTACTGCTCCAGTCAGACATGCTTCCACTCCGTAATCTATAAAAACAGATATTATAACAAATACGTAGGTACGTTGTATGGTATCATGCATCATATTAATACATCCAAACGATACCTTGAAAATAACTTAAATTTTCAGTTAGACATAACTTTCAGCACGGGACTGAGAAAATAGAACTGATGACATATGAGAAGGTACCGTCGTGACCCCAGTGGGGTTCTAACCAGCAACCTCCGGTATAAGCGGCAGACATCTTTACCCATCAACACCACTGCGTTGTTCGTTGTCCTGTGGTGATGTATGCATAGGTTAATTCAAGCGGTACTTTGAGGAAACCATATGCCACGAGGCGTGTTGAGACATGGTGGCATAGGGCTAACATGGCGGGGTTACGAGATAACTGGGTGCCACGGGGCTAACTTGGCGGGGCTGCGGGATAACTAGATGCTACGCGACTAACTTGACGGGGAGGCGGGGTAACTAGGTGCTACAGGGCTAATTTGACGGGGCTGCGGGGTATCTAGGTGCTACGAGGCTAGCTTCACGGGCTGCGGGGTAACTAGGTGCTGCGGGGCTAACTTCACGGGGATGCGGGGTAACTAGGTGCTACGGGACTGACTTCACGGGGCTGCGGGGTGACCAGGTGCTGCGGGGCTAACTTCACGGGGCTGCGGGGTAACTAGGTGCTGCGGGGCTAACTTCACGGGGATGCGGGGTAACTAGGTGCTGCGGGGCTAACTTCACGGGGCTGTGGGGATAAACGAGGCTGCGGGGCTAACTTCATACTCGTCTTTCACGAAGTTACCTTTAGACGACAAGATGCCGAAATAAATTCACACGTAGATAATCCATCATTGCATTTAGAAAAGACATATATCAAAGCGAAAGATAAAACATATAAAGTAATCCCCAAACGCCATCAAATACGTAATGTGACATTTTATCGAGTATTTCTATATTTCTTAGTTTTATCTGATGTTCTAGATAGTTGCCTCGATCTACATGGCAAGGTAGAGAAATCACAATTAATTAAGTAACTTTGGGCTCTGATGAGGAATCGTCTGACAGAAGGTACCTTCTTCATTAATTGAAGAAGTTGACGAAAGCAAATGCTGCCAATTTTGGACTACTAACAGCTCCCGGTTGGATCTGTCAGAACTACCAAAACAATAAAACTAGGCCTATCACACACCAGGTACTGCAGCATTTAATTGTGCATTAACTCAAACCAGATTCGAAAGAAAAATCCTTGACACAAGTCGATTCTAGCCATCAGAGATACACAGTCAGCTCTGCAACAGCATCTACATCATTTTCATCTGGCACTTAATTGATGATTCGTGCACTGTTCCAACTATAAGACAGATATATACAATGTACCTTCTCCTTGAGCGCTTGCTTTGTCTCTGTATACGACACATCTGACGCTCCATCTGAAACTGTTCTATGTCAATGTCGTCGTCAATTTCCTCCATCCCCGAATGAGAGGTGCTGCGCCGCCGCAAATTACTGAAAAACATTGTGACATTAGACCGTAAATATCATGATTATATATCCGTAAAACATCATGCAAGGCAAGGTGTAGTGAACTAACTGCACGTGATTAATTTGTCATATTTATTTTACCCGAGTAATGAGTATCTATTCTAAGTTCTCCTATCTAGTAAATTAAATTTATATACCTGGAAACCAACGATAAACATACGGACTGTACAGCTAATATTGACCGAGATATAAGTGTAGATCACATTGATATACCTCCTGGAGAGCCGATATTTGTTTATTAACTAACCTGTGAAGAGCAGAAAATCTGAGAAAACGTTTTTAAGCAAAATGATATCATTGTTATGAAATAGATAGTTGGGCACAGCTCCGTTGTTTATGTCACAAAACTTTGACTTCGTAGTAGCTATACTATGCTGTTTCATTAAGTTCGGTTATATGTACACACATACATGACTGTACAACCATCTTACTGTGTTTATTTCTAGTTCATGGTAAAGCACTAGCCTTTAAATAAGATATTTAACATTACCGAGGGTTAGACGTCCTTTTCGCAGATTTATATCTACACGATCCGGGACTTTCTTCCGAAAATACGTCCGATTCGTTTCTCTCGTCTTCTTCTGCAGTAGGATCTGTTGTGGATATGTGTAACGGACCCTACAAATAGTTATAGTACCGTTAAGTCATAATTATCATGTACGTACATAGTCAGCTTGAGTACACATCTGCATAACTAAATGGGAAAAAGGTAATTGACAGAATTGAGAAAATTGACAGATAAAAGTGTTTTTGTTAATGGATATATGTTTTTAATTATATTATTATCCTTAATCTAACTCTGTTTTACATTTGGTACATGTACACTATTCACTAAGTACACTCTTGTATAAGAATTATTATTGTTATTATATGGATCATTGTGTACTTATAAAAAATGGCACTGATTAAATTTCAGTCTCAGTTTATATTCTATTTGCAAAATAGTTTGTATTTTACAATCATTTGACAATAACAAATCGCAATGTACATATAATATTTCTTAAATTGCATAAAATTAGAAAACGTACGTAAATCACAATTACAGCGTATTATACACGTACCGGTATATAAAAGTATTTTATACAATATGCCAAAAAATTTAGCAATGTTTTGAAATTATATATTGTAACAAAAGTTTTACCGTGACATAAATATTCCAGACCGAAACAATGATAAATATGCTCCAGTTTTCCCAAGTTAACTCCAGGGTAGCTGAAGTCCTCAGCTTTTAATAGACTGTTAGCATTCAATTAATTGTACATGATTCGAACGCTGTCAGACGCAAATATTGCATTGGAAGTAATTTGTTTTTTAAAGAGAATTCTATGGACTGAATTAATGAAGTATAAACACGGGAGAACAGCCTTGTGTGGGGGCAGCCGCGTAACTGATTCTTATTTGTCTGTGTTCCTTTAGTGTTGTACTACACTTCTCATGATAATGAACAGTTGTTGCAAGTTTGAAAACCACACTGTACACGATTTAAAACATTTGCCTAAAAATTTGCCCGTTAACTTTTAAGTTTATGAAAGCAGCAAACAATTCCTACGATAGGCATGTACAAGTTTCACTACTTGTTCTTACAATTGCAGTCCATGGTGAAGCTAATCTACTTCAAATTTCCAAATCATAGCTCTCAAAACTTTAATAAAACTTTAAGCAAATATATTTTTAGCTCAAAAAGGACAATAAATTACGCAAAAGAATTGTTAAATGTCACTGATAGCACAGGGTGATATTGAGAAACCCCTGTATGTTTAAAAGCAATACCCTTGAAAATTCAGGGAGACCATAACACAAAACGTAACCAACGTGTCTGTTTTTCGAAGTCACTGATTAATAAAAGGTAATTACTGATAAAAGTTGTCTTATGATGGTAATACATTTACTAATGTAATATAAAACTCTAATTAATTATATAATGTATAGTTGCCTTATACTTATTTAATACGTACAATTATGATTTATATGATCAACATGCGTTAGTTACTAGCAGTGGGTATAGTTGTTTAATTTTACCACCGACTCGCTCATAAATTTTACCTACGGCTTCAGGTAATGTGTGCTCTAGCTACCTTCGAATATAGATTTCCAGGAAGCTACAGCTTCTTTGGGAGCTAGTTACGGTTGAGCGAATGCAAGAATATGGATTAAAATGCTTTGATATTAGCATATTATCGGAGTGAGATATTATACGAGTTTTTGTTGTAAACTATCATCTAGCTATACGATTTTATTGCCCAATATCATCCAGACTGAGCCACAGAAATTCCATTTCAGTTCATTCTTAAACAAAGTAGTAGACAATCAAATCCTTACGTCATTTTCTGATGAGTCTACCTCTGATGTGCTCAGCTTCGATTTAAATTTTCGGGACGGTTTCTCTGGACCTTCGTCTCCATGGTACCAGATGCCTGTCATGGCAACAACGTCACGCTTCATCTGACACATATTACATCTCCATTTCCCTTTCACAGTCTACAAACATAGTAATATGACTTGTTTCATATATTACAGCAATCATTGTTACATTTGAATTTTCATATAATGTTACAACGCCGCGATATCCTTGGAACAAAAAGTGATTACGGATTTGACTTACTTATCTGTAACGTGATTTGAATTATGTTACCCACTGACGACTAAATAACTTTTAGGTGACTTTTAGATAAACATTCTCATGGTAATATATAGTTAGTCTTATTTTAGATTCGGTCAATATATTCACTTTTCGACTGAAAAGATTTGACATGTTTAATTTAAATATGAAACGTATAAACAGAACTATAAATCTGCTGTCAGAGCACTTCATTAGCTACACTGTTACTATATTAAGAAACATTCCTGGACTCATCCTTGAATGAGGAAAGGCTTATTACTATGTCACTATTGCCAAGGTCTTAAATTAATATCATGAACAAATTCAACAATTGCACCCACCTGGTCAATTAGAATCAAGTTTAAGTTATTTCCTGTGGGAGGTTGAGCCGAGGAACGTTTCTGCATGAATATGACCATAGGAAATTACTGGGTAAGTTCTAGCCAGCCTACGAAAATATCTTGGATCACTTTGAAAACGAGGCGGGTTGAGGGGAAGGAGGCGGGGGTTAGGAATGTCTTACTTTGTTTTTCTTAGCATTCCAAGTGGATTGCGAGAATGAGCCACATTTGTTGCAGACACGCTTATGACAGTCAGAACAGGCTTTTCCTATGCCATCAGCAAACTTCGTCTTGTAACAAAGTCTACACAGGCGCAGGTCAACGTTCTTCAGCTTACTCTTCTGGCTGGCATGTTTCTTCACCTCATCTTCATAAGTAAACAATGATTCACGAAGCTTTCTGAATATAGAAAATAAAATTTACACTAAACAGTGTCTCTGTCAATGTGTGTTTTGTTAAAGAGATATTAATCGGACAAGTTAACATGATCCCCCTGACCTCTTTCAACATAATTTCACGGTCGATTACTTGTCTATATTTATCTTCGGTTTTTATTTTACGGATATGCGCGTGGTAAGCTATATAAGATAATTGATAAATACCGCTTTATACCTCGAACGAGGACGGTGGACCCAAAAAGCACATCTACAAACAAAATCTTTCAGATCGGATAACAATATCGATCGGGCCAATAGCTCAGTTGGTAGCGAACTTGTTTTTTAATATTTCTGATCTGGACTCCTACGTTCGAGTCCTGCCAACGTCATTGAAAAAAGCTTTTTTCAAGGTTTAGCCTATTAAATGTTTTAAACCATTTCATATTTCAGGAATGTAATATTATTTCATCTTATTCATTTTTTAACAATTTAATATTTTTCAGAAAGAAACACAAACCAAACGATGCTCGGGCATTCCGTGTTCGAAGTGCACTCCTTGTACATACTAGTACCAGATAAAAATGAGAAGAAAAAGTTTAATTTAGTTTACGTGATTCGAACTCTTGTATTTCTAGTCAAGAATTCTGCATGCTAACCACTTAACAGTCAATACATCTCTGGTTGTCGCTTATTAACAGTACTGTAAAGCGGCGAATGTGGCCGTAATTGTAACGAAAAGTATCGCTATTGCACGATATGCTCACGAAAGTTTATTTATTCTATCACTGAGTAATATATTCGTTCATAAAGGTCAGGATCAGGTTAATTTGTTCGGACAATATTTACCTTTAAAGTGACCATCATAAATTTTACAAAATCATTAGTCACTGATTAATTGATCTACTTGAAAAATGAACAACGACATAGCTGTATCCCTCACTCCCCCAAACGGGGGAATTTTCTGCAGTATGATTTTCTTAAAGTATAGTGAAAGACCTATCAAATCCATTTGTCTACACACTGGTCTTTAGGGCAAACGTCCGTTACGCGCTTTTTCCCTACGTTACCTATATGCGATATCAACATAATTATATACATATAATTCCCCTGACAGAGAAATATTGATGTAGAGTTATTTGTAGGCATGTAATGTTGTATTGTAATTCCAGAACATGAAACAGTTTTTGTAGTTTACGTTACCAGTGTTTGACAATGAAATTATGTACTGTACAGAGAAAAATAGGTATGTGCTTAATGATCTTGTTTAAATGTATCAAATTAAGGACCAAAATGTTGAACAATATTCTGTTTGAATTAAGATGTCTTTTCTGTTTACAATTAATCTGTGTTGATTACACAGTTGTGCCCTTACTTACAGGTCCACCACTAGTCAGTAATGTTACAAAATGTAGACGACAATGACATTCATTTCAAGTCCAAAATTATTCGATTACCAATTTGAATAGCTATACCCATTTAATATAGAGAAAATCAATTATAATCCTTTTTGACTATCCTAGTAAAAAATTGAGAATTCACCCTTTTTGTTAGAAAATGTTAAGATTCAAGAAAGTCAAAGTCATATGTTTTAGTTTATTTCATATGTCATGGTGAAAATTCAAAACCAAACTGAAAAAGGCACAAAGACACAATGCAGACTGCAAGTTCTCGCGACTCAACTTAATTTCGTAAAATTAAATTCAGACTTTTTAAAACCGAATAAGGCGTTACTATCTTTCAATAAAGGAAGACATAGACAGTAATACGTGTCATTATTTGTGATACCTCCATTTCCAAATTTCAGAAATGAAATCCGATTAGAGGCGATGAACTTTTCTTGTTTTCAAACAAGTGAAAGGATTGTCATGTGAGGTATTTTTCTTCCGCATTACACTATTCTAAGAGATATTTTCATCATAGATCGTGAGATTTTGTTCCTTGTAGGTGTTAAGTTGGCATATTACCCAGAGTGTAATGTATTTGTAATATAATGCTATTTTATCCTGTCTGTCTCAATGATCTTTAAACTGAACTGTTCAATTAGTGTTCTCATTTGTTTCGGAGGCTAATATTTCGTTTATTTCGTACGGTTGGGTATTTGCGACGCCTAAAGTATTTTTTTCACTTACATTAAACTTACAAATTGCCGTCCCGTATATTTCACGAAATTCAATTTATATATACAATTACATTGCTTTTTGATTATAAGGAATTTGTGTTTTTTACCGACAAACTATCCTAGCGGTAGTTACATCTTTTCCCTTGAAAATAGTGCGAGTTATCTTATCTTGCTCTTTACGAATAACAATAGTCCAGTCCTTCAGTCATGTCTTAACGATTGTTTATAAGGGCAGTGCAAGCGCGTGGACCACGACAAAATCAATCAGTTATTTATGCGAAACTATAATATTTCATATGATAGTTTTACTATTGTGATAACCTCCATTTGCAAATTTCAGAAATGAAATCCGATTAGTTAAATATATGACACTTAAATAATGCTACTATTGAAGCAAAATTGAATAAACTTTATCTACAAGTAACATGTTTTATACTGAAAAGATATGTCGAAATAGATTAATCAAGAAGACGTATCAATTTACGGATAATATTTCTACTTAATGATTAAGAACGGAAACCGTTTCTTGTAAACACTGAATGCATTTCTGTACACGGTATCTGTGTATCTGCTAGCAACGTTTCACTAACAGAAACTTAACACGATTTCTGGATTTTAATAAGCAATTTGAGACGTTTAATAAGATAAAAAAATCAACATTAAAAGCAGACTAACCAACCAATCGTATTGCAGTAAGCAGACTTTCTCTCGCATAAGTTTTTGCTTTATTTCTTAAAAGCACAGTGTTAACAAGGTAACGAAGCACTTAATTTGGATTTATGTCGCGTCTGACAATCCTCTTAAAGGGAAATCTTTATCTGTAGGCGATATTACGTGCAAAAGTTCTTCCTGAACCTCAAATAGATACAATCATTGTTTGGAAGTGTAATCTGTTACAGATTTAATAGCTGCTAATAAGGATAATGGTTCTAATGACGCGTTAATCACGCGATTAGGTGGCTTTTCATTGCCTGACAATATTTGAGATATATGAAATGAGTGATAATAGTCACTGATAATGTCTGGTTTACTTAAAATTCCTTATTTCCAACTATTTTAAGTTTTAAATTTGTTTGTCGATCTGAAACCTTGAGTCATATTTGTTGTTATTAAACTTGAGTGTTGCAGGAGAAACAATTCCTAGATTTGTTTACGATGAAATAAAGATAGTAACATGACTCTCTCCCATATAAGAATCTGTTTATTGATATCATTATTTGACAAAATGTCTTTGATAAAACACAAACGATAACATTAATTTCTTTATTTCAGGTAGTTGAAAAGGAATGATTAAGGAACAGCAGTTGTTTATACATGTGTCAACATATTGTCAGAGAATATTAAAAGCAGTCTCATATCTTTTACTCATACCACGCTGTCAGACAATTTCAAGGTCGCATTTTGAATACATGTATATCCGTAACAATATGATCCAGTCCAAAGTTATATTATGTCTTTAAATTAAAAGCAAACAAATGACATTTCCAAAACACCATTATATTATAAACCTGATGATAGAATTACGTTTGGAAGCTAATATTGTGGCCTGCTTATACATGTTGCATTCGTGCACATAGAATTGGTTAAGTGCAACAATTGTTTCGATACTTACTTATCCACATGTTTATATTCCATTTCAAACTATCAAATTTTGTAACGATGTAATGAACAAATGGAGTGTTTGAGTTATATGCTTTCCATTCTATTGAAACAAGAGCTTTTAAGTAATTTTCCTTAAAAGCTTTTATCAATTGTATAATTACAAATTGTAATAACCGCACAAAGCTAAAATTAGTTTCTGAAAGCGGGTATAAAGGGGCAGTCCGTATAACAGTTTTCAAGTTTCAAGTTTATTAGCAAAATCAGCAAAATAATTTGCCTTTGGCCATTTACAACTAATGAAAATGGAATATGGCAAAGACAATGAAACATAGCAATATAATAAATATGTAAAGTATACAGCAATAGCACAAACTTAAGAAACAGTCAAAATATCCAGAGTATTTTTGCGTAATTCAAAAGCTTCTTTAATAAACATTGTTTTATTATACAAGATTTTTTTAATTTTTAGACGACATTACATAAACATGTTAACGGTAGCCAATGATACATGATTCAGATATTTATTCGAGATGTGCGAGTATTTCGCACAGCATAATTGGAAATGATATTCAGTTTCAGTGACATTTGCATTACACATTTTACATAACCTTTCGTTTCACTGTACTCCTCTAAATCTACCCATTTCAATCTCTAAAAAGTGTGAACCTAATTTCAAGCAAGATAACTGTTTTCGAAGTGAATCATATGGTGGCATATTTCTGCCACCACATAACCAATTAATTATCACGTTATATTAACTAGTTATCACGTTATATTAACTAGTTAGTCACTTAATTATCATGAAAAATATCTGATAAACGCGTTAATTTTTATGTTATCAGATACTTATGTCAACACAAAAAGTGTATGTTACTGCCCATTACTGCCAACAGATACCTACATAATGATATTTTAGATATCTATTAAGTGGTTAACGTGTTATGTAACTAGTTAGTGAGAAAAGTATCGTGATAATTATGTCGTTAACTAGTTAATCAGATAAGTATCGTGATAATTATGTGGTTAACTAGTTATGTAACTAGTTAGTTAGATAAATATCGTGATAATTATGTGGTTAACTAGTTATGTAACTAGTTAGTCAGATAATTATCGTGTTAATTATGTGATTAACTAGTTACATAACTAGTTAACGACATAATTATCACGATACTTATTAACTAGTTAGTCAGATAAGTATCGTGTTAATTATGTGATTAACTAGTTACATAACTAGTTAACCATATAATTAACTCGATAATTATCTGACTAACTAGTTACATAACTAGTTAACCACATACTTATCACGATACTTATCTCACTAACTAGTTAATAAGTATCGTGATAATTATGTCGTTAACTAGTTATGTAACTAGTTAGTCAGATAAGTATCGTGATAATTATGTGGTTAACTAGTTATGTTACTAGTTAGTCAGATAATTATCGTGTTAATTATCTGATACAGATACATCGTGATACATAATTAACACGATAATTATCTGATTAACTAGTTACATAACTAGTTAACGACATAATTATCACGATACATATCTCACTAACTAGTTAACGACATAATTATTACGATACTTATCTCACTAACTAGTTACATAACACGTTAACCACTTAATAGATATCTAAAATATCATTATGTAGGTATCTGTTGGCAGTAGTGGGCAGTAACATACACTTTTTTGTGTTGACATAAGTATCTGTTAACATAAAAATTAACGCGTTAATCAGATATTTATCATGATAATTAAGTGACTAACTAGTTATATAACGTGATAATTAAGTGGTTATGTGGTGGCAGATATATGCCACCATAGAATCATTTTCAATTTTCTCAAGGTAATCTCTTCACAACAGAGTGAAGTTTTAAAGTTTTTGTAATAATCTAATTTAGAGCTAGCATTAAGTGAACCATTCCATTCTTGAATATATTGGTCGCGCAAACAGTGATAAAGGTGGATACGATAACTTTGCGTGGTCTTTTCTACACAAGTTTAGAAAATAGTGAAAAGGGAACACAACTGACTAAGGTCTCTAATTCACAAAGTCATCTGGTCAGTTGCATTCATATAAAGCTGCAATGACCTTTTTCTAGCCTATTATGTTTTTTACTTGCTGTAAGTGTTGCAATCAAGGAAAACGGTACTCATTGCACCTTGGTCGACCACACAAATATATGTTCAATGTTGGATGTATTTATCGATATTGCTTGTATATGTAGCAATATCGATGTTTCTTGATTAAACTTAATATCTACAGAGTTTGTTCATAAACTGGTCCATAATCGTACTATATGGTTTCGTTCTTCCTATTTACAAATTCTATTTTCAGATTGTACCTGTCAACTTAAACAAACGTAAGTTACACCTGTCTATGTGAGCAAAGCTGTCACGCCGATCAATTGTACAAGAAAGAATCTGGGCAATTCTTTTTATATCTTTACAATTACTTTTTAGTTTCGTATTCTACTACTCGCATTCTATTCACCGTCTTTGTACATTTATGAATGTTCCACAAAGTATGCATTTTGCATAACAAAGCCAATATAGACAAACCCGCGTGCACAGGGAATTCAATGTGAGATATATTGAATGGGACACATAAAGCCTTATCCATATTTGTTTTTGAGTTATAAAGTGTTTATATTAACATGATAATGAAAACGAAGAGGTATGCTTTCTTCCAGCAAGGGATTATAATTTGTATGTATTAAATTATGACAACTGTTTTGAAAACTATTATATAGATTATATCATTGAAAACAACAACCCTTCTGGGACTTCGATAGTTTTTTAGAATCATCTTCATTTTGAAAATTTCGTTACAAAGACATTATGTTATTATAGGTGCCAATTAATCTTTTTATTCTGACAACCACTTTCAAAGAACACCAGTTATTCAGTTTCTAAATTGAATAAGAAAACGTACTAAAAGCGATACATGCAACTTTAGTATTTATACAATATTGAGGTCTGCATTTCCTTTTTATCGCGAAATTTTCTGTTTAGTTATGTTTTCAAATTATCCAAACCATGTCTTAGACATAGACGTGACGAACTGACGAAAGAACATATAGACAATGTCGAAACGTTCTTACTGTCACGGGGGATGAAGAAGTATGTCTTTTCTATCGAGTTTGAACCAACATCTGCAGAATATTACTTACGTTTAATTCTCATTCCTACTCGCATGACCATTTAGCCATACACCCGAACTGCTTGCATTTTAGCTAGATACTGTGCACAAAAAATGCATTCAGCGCCACATGATATCCGGGTTAACTACATTTAGAATGTCGGTTACCTAAATTTTTGCACACTGTTTCATTTCTGGCTTAAATATTTTTCAAACTTTGCAAATCGAGTTTGATATTTTAGAATAAAAAACCATAAAAATAGTTTTTACATTATATATTATGTACTGTCTAGGAATGTTTCAATGTAGGCGTCTCGATTTAGTTCATCCTGTTTTGTACAAGACTGATGGAAGAATGTGAATGCCTTCCATATTGTCTTTCTTCTTTAGCTAATTCTATACGCATTTTGCATATACTGTCATTGTGTATTTATTTGTAAATTTAATTTATCTACGCTAATCAACGAGTAATAATGTGATAAATTGGGAGCAGACACGTACTTTAAATGTTTGTGAGCAGTTGACTTTATATACCCACTTATGGCTTCACGTGGGAGACACCGATTCTATATAAATTTTCTCTCTAACTTACATGTTCTCTATTGCACATTTTGCGAGTTTTGATTAACTGTTATGGTCACGTAACTCAGACACGCTAGTTTGGTGATTCGTATTCACATTAAACAAGTACAAAAATTAACTTGCCTTCAGACATGTGGTAAATGGCTTTTATCTTATTAATAGTATGTTGATCTCGAAGAGGTATCCGTGTGTGTGATTATTGTAATTTTCGGGTTTATTTTGTTCGATTTTCTTGGGATCTCTTTTGTTTTAATAAACATTAAAGAGCAGTTTTGTAATTTGGTAGAATTTATTGGCATAAACATATATACATGTTTCTCGCCAAAATACAATTTTGGCGGTTTGAATACAGATAAAAAGTATGATTTTCAGTATAAACAACATGACAACTAACAGTATTTATACATGACACTGTTAACATGACAATCAGCTGTGGGCTATACACAGGATACTGTCTAAATAAATTGTTAATGAAAATCATTAAAACAGATGTACATAATAATTTATCATAGTCATATGAAATGAAAAAATATAGGTATTATTGGAAAAACCAGTACTATATTTAGAAGCGTCAAGCATTAATTTCATGCTTTTTTATTCTTTTAAGTAGTTACTGAGTTAATAGATGCTCCAGAATTACAACAACAACAATACGTGTAGTAATACTCATGAATTTCGTGATTTATGATAAAGTTTGAAAGTTAAAAGTGAGCCACGCGGATTCGAAATCTTTGATCATATATTCTGTTGGATACACTACGTAGAGGAAATCATCTTTTGAAATTATTTCTACTAATGATTCATAGTTGTAAGCATTTTTACAATTATATGAACACAATAAGAACAAAATAAGTAGTTTGCAGTATTGTTTTTTTTTTAATGTGAACTATAACGAGAGGATACTGGCCCGCAAGTATGAATGGATTTCTTTTGAAAAGTTAAAACAAACAAAATAGAAAAATAGGGTTAGCAGTTGTTTCTTATGAGCGGTTTTGCATGATATCGCTGTGTAAAGCCTAAAACAAAGAAGAAATATTTTTTCAAAATCTTTCAGAATGATGATGTTATCGACATATAAAAAAACAATACCTATAATCTCACAGTAAGCATAAACTATAATATAAAGTGATCAATAGTTCGGCTAATTCATAAAGCTTGAGTTTTAAATTATGTTTTATATTTTTTAGTTATCTACAATACTGCATTTAGGTTAACCATTTCGCTTTTTCCTTGCAAGATATACAAATTTTGCAAGCTTAATATGAGTAGACTTATTTGATGATGACATTACAGTTCTTAATTTGTTTAAGTTAGGCCAAGTATATTAATACCTATGTATAAATTTCTCTCTCAGTTCCCGATACAATGGACAAACTAATACAAAATGGTGTTCTGATTCTATCTGTCTTAGATTACATTTAGTACATATTCTGCTGGCACGTTCTATCTTTCTATATCGACCTTCTTCTATTTCTAATTTGTGTGATGAGCAGCGTAATCTGGAAAAAAGCCTTTCTATGGTATTTGCAATATTCAAATACTGTTCTTGTGAAAAGTTATTTCAAATTGCTTATACATATCGAGTTTAGAAGAATTGTCAAGGTCAGCACACCATTGCTGCATAAAAGATCATATATTTTTTGTACTATTTGATTAATATGCATCTGATTAACATTTACATTGTTCCATAGATACGAAAACCTAAGCTCATTTAGTAAGTTCATCATATTGATAGACCATCTGCTTACTAATGAACCATTATTACCTTGTAACATCATCATTTTATATAATATGGAATCTGGGTCCTGCATAATTTTATACCAATATTTAACTATTCTTATTCTTCTAATTACACACAGTGGAAATACACCAAATTCACCATATACTGCTGTATTACTTGTTTGTTGCTTAACTGTCAAAATCTGCTTTAGAAACTTCAGATAAATTCTTTCAATATCTGGAGATTTATGAAAACCCCATATTTCCGATCCATAACATAAAATTGGCATTACCATGGAATTAAATAGTCTTATTTTATCCGACAATTCTAAAGCAACATTATCAAAAAGTGACTTCAATGAGAATAAAGCTTTTAATGCCTGGTTGGACAAAGACTTTTGTGCTTGGAAAAAGTTCCCGTTTGATAATAAGTTTACACCAAGATATGTAAAAGTACTAACTTGTTCCAATTCGTGATTACTGTATTTTCATCAACATGTTAATTGGCCTGTTACCTTGCTTAAATACCATTGCTACAAGCAGTCAACAAGCATTCTTGCATATCATTGAGAAATAATATGAATAACAAGAGCTGTCACATGACAGCACGCTCCACTATTCGAAAGGTTGTTGGTAAAATGTTTTTTTTGTCAAAGAACAGGAGTATTGTGTAATTGTTTGTAAGAATTAAGGTCAAAGATATGAAACTTGTTCAAAGACCTTTGTAAATGTACATTACATTCAAAGCCTTACTCTGGATTCTGTAAGCCAACTGGAGGGAGGAGGGGATAATTTCAAAGAAATACATAACCTTGTAAATTTGATCATGAATAACTTTGTAACTTTTCAAAATTGATATGTATAGAATTAAAAAAGCATGACCGCTGCATACTGCATAATTATTCTATGATATTTCAAAAGAAAGCCATTTCGAGTATTTCCATGTTAGTCTGGTAAAAACTGTGACAAAATTCTAAGTTAAAAGGGGCATAAATGTCAAAAATCAAAAACATTGGTGAAGATGTTGACAGTAAACATACATTTTAAGTCCATAAAAAATCAAAGTGAAAAAGGGGCATAAATCTGTCAAAATTCAAAACAGAGTAATGGGGATTGTTTCTTCAGATGTAGATGTTGATAGTAGACACATACTTTGAGTTTCAAGTCAATACCTTTGATAGTATTCAAAACATTTGACTTTATAAAATCTTTTACCAAATATTCTAAGTTAAAAAGGGGCATAAATCTGTCAAAAATCAAAACAGAGTTATGGGGATTGTTTCCTCAGGTGTAGATGTTGATTGTAGACACATACTTTGAGTTTCAAGTCAATACCTTTGATAGTATTCAAGATATTTGACTTTATTAAAAACTTTAACAAAAAATTCAAAGTTAAAAAGGGCATACATCTGTCAAAAATCAAAACGGAGTTATGAGGATTGTTTCCTCAGGTGAAGATGCTGATGGTAAAGATATATTTTGAGTTTCAAGTCAATACCTTTGATAATTTGCAAGATATTTGAATTTATAAAAAACTTTAACCAAAAATTCTAAGTTAAAAAGGGGCATAAATCTGTCAAAAATCAAAACAGAGTTATGGGGATTGTTTCCTCAGGTGTAGATGTTGATGGTAAAGATATATTTTGAGTTTCAAGTCAATACCTTTGATAGTATTCAGGATATTTGACTTTATTAAAAACTTTAACAAAAAATTCTAAGTTAAAAAGGGGCATAAATCTGTCAAAAATCAAAACAGAGTTATGGGGATTGTTTCCTCAGGTGTAGATGTTGATGGTAAAGATATATTTTGAGTTTCAAGTCAATACCTTTGATAATATGCAAGATATTTGAATTTATAAAAAAACTTTAACCAAAAATTCTAAGTTATAAAGGGGCATAAATCTGTCAAAAATCAAAACAGAGTTATGGGGATTGTTTCCTCAGGTGTAGATGTTGATGGTAAAGATATATTTTGAGTTTCAAGTCAATACCTTTGATAGTAGTCAAGATATTTGACTTTATTAAAAACTTTAACCAACGCCGACGCCGGGGCGAGTGCAATAGCCTCCTTATTCTTCGAATAGTCAAGCTAAAAAGGGAGATAATGGCTCTCCCTGTTTAACACCCATGTAACTGTCAAAAAAGTCAGTTAATGAACCATTTACCTTAACACATAACTTGACACTTGAGTACATGCTTTGGAGTATTTTCAGCATTTTACTTGATACTCCACAATTGACTAATTTTTACCATATTCCATTTCTATATGTTAAGTCGAATGCCTTACGGAAATCGACAAAAGCAGTATACAATTTTTTCTTTTCATGTTTTATGACCTTGTCAATTATAGAATTCAACACAAAAATGCAGTCAACAGTACTTTTTCCTTTTCTAAAACCGTATTGGCTATCAGTTAACTTGCTATTAATTTCTGACCCTTTACGTAATCTTTTGTCTAAAATTATTGAAAATATTTCCGAAAATATGCTTGTTAGAGAAATACCTCTATAATTATTCACATCATTGTGATTACCTTTCTTAGGTATAGGCACACTTATATTTTGGCGAGAAACATGTATATATGTTTATGCCAATAAAGTTTTTGACTTTGACTTGACTTTGACTTTTGTAATTTGATACGTGTGAAATAAATAGAGGATAATTGTTGGTTTCGGTGTTACATCCCTATATAATTCACCGAGTGGGTACTAAAGTTGATATTTTCACGAGTGGCGAAGACGGGACACGTCACCAGGAAGCATAGCATACATGACGTAATTTAAATGACTTTATCGTCTTATGGTTCTCGGCATTCATTACGCTCAGTATACTTTTTGACTTTAATCCGGGTAAAATATTTTGATCATTTCACTGAGTAAACAGTGAAATTATCTGGATTATAATCCACATTTGTATTTCGATAAATCACCGAAAAACATAAAATAATACATATTATATACCCATGAATACATTCTCTTACACAGTGTTTTGGAAAATGTTTGAATTCAGAATCAGTGCACACTACTATATATTCATGTGTCGTAACTGAAAAATCAATCTTATGAAAAATGTAAACATTTTCCTACTTGATTAAAGCTGACTGTAGGGGATATCACTCGATTTTTGCCTTTAATATTTTATCAATGTGCCATATTTAACAGTTTTGGCACAGCAGATTTACAATTAGTGTAGAGGAAATTTTACTTCATAGCAAAAATATTTTGTAATTATTTCAGAACAGGGAATATTAAAACAGTGTCATAAATTTCGGTTATGGTTGCTCTTGGTTTGACGCTCGATTCAGTAAAATGGATATGGCAGGTTTAGGTCACTCGCGGGTCTCCTGTAGGAAATGGATTAATTGATCAATCAAAACAAGAGGGCTTCATTCCGTCAACAATTAATTTATGAAATCAAGTACAAAACCACTTAAACTGCCCCCTTATGTGCTACCGTCATAATTTATGAGAAAAATGTCGGTTTATTGAAAGAAAATAATTATTCAATATTAACAAAAATAGTCATTAAACCTCAAATTTTCATTCAACCGTCCGTCCAACTCGGACGGATAAAAAGACAGACATCCCAGGGCTAAGTACTGCATCCTGAATAGCGGTATGGATCCTTATTACTCTATAATAAATTCCGTGCCGCGTATTTGTATAAAAGAATGATACGCCTTAAAAAACACGTCTATGTTGCATCGGGTCACTGGGGCGCTCTATTCGTAAAAAAGGTACAAAAACCCCGAATACAGCTCCCATTTGATTAAGGGAAAAGCTATATTCCTTAATGCGCACCAAATACAGCTCCCTGGGGAGCTGTATTCGAAAAGAGCTGTATCCGGTGTTACACAGGTATGCTAAATAGTGAACAGACGGATGCCGGGCCGTGAGCGATCCAATAGCTCACCTGACATTTTGTGCAAGGTGAGCTAAAATAACTTGCAAACTTTTACAAGTTTATCCGATGAGGCAATGTAAACGTTTAAAGGCACCACCTAGGGGGGAAATTAGTTCCTTACTGAATATTTCTCCATCAAAATAAATTATACAATGTTGTTTTGTCGAAGCATTGCCAAATAGTTTTCACCACTAACAGCAATATCTGTAGGGTAGTGAATCCGTTGCCGACAAAATCGTGCTAATCAATACATTGTAGTTATTCCCTGAAACATATTACATAGACACCAACGGACGTTGAAGTTTAATATGCTCTGTGAAAGTTTTCTGTGCTAACTGGTAACTGAATAATTGAACAAGGATTTCCCAAGAAGAGGATCTTGGTTACTGTTTTGTGCAAAGCTATCCAGCAGCGGCTGATAGAAATATATACAATAGCTATTTATTTATACTAATTTATTTATTTTCGATTACGTAACAAGTTCTTACAATTTCGATTAATCTCTCAAGACTCACTAAATATCTGTGTCTTCATTTATGTTATAATATGCCGAACGTTAATCATTGATCTCCGGTGTTTGTAGGAGTGTTAAACGATTTTTTATAAGGGCACTACAAACTTTGCGCACCGCGATTGCATCTATCAGTTATACCCTATAATATGGTTCAGTGCCTTATATATTTAATTAAACGTTGAAGAAACATGTGGCATTTAATTGTGATGGTATCGACACAAAACGAACTATCTTTAAAATAATTTACGAGCTACATGTGCCATGCTACGGGGATGTGACGTGATAGTTTAATCAATAAAACGCATTAATCTACGTATACAGTTTCTACTTCATGGAAAAAGAACGGAAACAGTTTATTGTAAACGCAAAATGTGGGTCTCTGATAGCAGTATTAGGGAAACTACACAAGTTTTGTTGACTTTAATGAGGACCATTATAAGACAAAATATCAGAATTAAAAGCAAACTTACAAAGAAATCACAAGAAGCCGACGTTTTCAGAATGCTACTACCTGTGCATAGTTTCTTTTTTATTTTAATAGGACCTGTTCAAATTTTACTAAGAAGTAATAAATGTGTTTTGATGTCGTCTTTGGCCGTTCATTCAGCAGGGAATCATTAATTGTATACGAGAATTGTAAGCGACGTTACATGCAAAAGTTCTTCCTGAACCTCAAATAAATACAATCAGTGTCTGGAAGTGTTATCTGAGACAGATTTAATAGTTGTTAACAATGATAATGATTCTGTAGATCTGATCAATAAAACACATTAATGTCAAGATTATGTAGCTATTCGTTGCTTTACAGGATTGGCGATATATCCGAGGAGTAAAATCTATGTCTGGCTTTCTAAACATTCCTTGATTATATTTGGAACACTGAACGTTGTCACATGAAAATAGCAATGAAACCGATTTCACATATGGAATTGTGCACTACATTATACCATTGTGAAATGTCGCTGACTAATCACTTACTAAAATAATTGATATATGTACTTAAGGAAACAACATGTATCTAGAAACAACATATCATAACATGTCTGTCTACGTATTGTCCTAACGTGAACATACTTCCAAAATAATGGATTAAGTACCTGCCATGTGAATGAACAAAGTAAATAAGAGCTTTCGTGGCTGGTTTTATCCGGGCTAGTGTCAATAGTGGCATATTTGTTCATCACGAGTAAATGATTTGTTTCATAAGGTTCATATATTCCATAAACAGAACTTAACTTTTGTTATAAAGAAACAGATAATTTATTTGAATAAAAATATTTGCTTATCTTCAAACCTTACTTCACTATTCAATTAGCAATCAGTTTCCATAGCAATAAAACATTTAGGACAGATTAGGATATGTGTAACACATCTTGATAATCTGAGTGCAATCTGTGACACCACTCAAGAGCTTTAACGGTGTCGGCGATCAAGAAGTGTTAATCAATAAATCACACTCAAATGCACATGTTTCATCGTTATCTGTTGGTTAGCAACGTAAGATTTATTCTTGGCATCATCAGGTCTTGTTCGTCAGCGTACATTTGTATAAGGTGTTCTTTGCAACTCATGTTCAGACAAAATCTATTACAAATGCTTTGTTAACCTTGCACAAATCTGATTAATTTATTTTACGACAAAAGTATTGTAATTATTATTACATGTACTTAAGCGTGTATTACTTTATTTGTATCAAAATGTGTTCTTGTAACCATCGTGTCGCAATGACAGGTTAGATGTTTATTTAACACCCACCATTGATAGCCAATCATAATAACTAATGTCATCTTGTGCATGGCTAGGGAAATAAGCAAAGGCTATTTTTTAGCTTGTTTTTCATGTATTTCGATATATATATATTAGCTGAGACTATATATATATTTCTTATTTAAGGTATTATTGCGCGGCGTAGCTAGCATGTGACAGAAAACAGCGGTCGTTCGTCGGAGTTGCTTAGCTAGCTACACAAAAGTTGGTCTATCACACTTTATGTCGGGCTACTATTCATTATTTGTTTATAATTATAGCAAATGTATATCCCTCGGAGAGCCGGCATATTTTGATACACACTGGTCAGACACGCGTGTGCCTTTGTAGACACAGAATATGACATCATGCTACTTTTGCACCGTTTTCAATGTTGTCTAAGTGATTCTATGGAAAATCAAACATCTCTTTGTATCATACATCGTAGCAATAACTTTTATGTTTAATTAATCTACCTTATTATCAATTATGCTACTAGATTTCTATTACATATACACATACAGATACATTTTGCGTAGCAAAGCCACTATAGCCACACACAGAGAAATCTATTAGAAAATTTAAAATGCTATCGCAAAACTACTTTTGAGAAACAGTCCATGTTGTTAAATTAATAAGAAAACTGCTAGCATGGATAAGATCAGTTACAATTTATATCAATTACATCGTAGAAAGCTTTCTTTCATAGATACAAATGTATATTTATCAATTTTACAAGCACATTTTTTCACATTCAATAGACTACAGTGCAGCGAAAACAGTTACGTAAGTAGTAATTAATCTGTACATGTACTAAGTTTTATCTTATTAATTTCTGGCATTATTCTGAAGGCTTCATTCATTTGCATTCTGATGTGGCTTAGGTCCAAATTTTAGGACTTTTGATAGAAAAATGACCACAGTAACTTGTACATTGACTAAACCACCAAATAAACAAACAAATTTAATGACGTCAAACAGGTTCAGGAGAGTGTATAGCAAGACAAGTCCTAACAGCTAAGGACCTCCTGGTCAATTTGTTTTTGAACAGACAAATTTAAGAAATATATTTTGGAATTTCATTTAGCTTTCAATGTAGGCGTCGCGATTTATTTCATTGTGTTTTGTCCAAGACTGATGTTAGAATGTCAATGTCAACTTCTCTTCAATAGCTAATTCTTAACGCTATTTGCATACACTGTCATTGCGTATGTATTTGCAAATTGAATTTATCTAAGCTAATCAACGAGTAATAATGTGATAAATTAGAGGCAGACACATTATTTCCTGAAGTACTTCTCCTTGATCTCTGTAAGCAGTTGGGCGTTCATGAAAAATTTACGCGGAAATGGCTGTATTTTTATTTATTGTTTCTCTCAACGATTATCAAACAGCATTAGCTTCTTTCTTATTTTACATTTTACTCTTATTCTAAGTACATACATGTATCGACATGAATTTAAAATAGCCGAAAAGGAGTCATTGTTAACTATGTTGCAGAAAGTTCTAACACACTAAGTCATAGGGCTGCTTTCAGTAAATTTCGCTGTGGTGTAGCTCCTTTGAGAAAGGAAAACGGGCAATATGAGGGCTTAGTCGTTAATGATCGAAAATGCCCGTTCTGTGATAGTGTTGAGGATGAATACATGTTTTGATAGACTGCTTTATGTATTGTGATTTGAGGCAAACATTGTTCAACAGAGCTCTTAGTATTGAGTGTGATTTTACCAATCTGTCAAAAAATGATAAACTTATCTATCTTAATATTTTACAACGTCGTGCTTCTTACCTCTGTAAATAATGTCAATTCCATTTTGGGTATATGTTAGTATTGTTTAAAGGCATCTGAAAAACAGCTACTAATTAAATTAAGATCAATCTGATTGATCTTAACTTAGTATATTAAACCATTTTTTAAGTGTGCGCATTAGTGCTTGTTTTTCTTGTCAGTTTCGTAGTCACTCAGGTCTTTAATTAATTTTTAGTAACAAATAAGTAACTGTTTTTCAGTTTTAATTGTAAATATGTAAATATTTTGTAAAAATGTATTTATGTTTTTGAACTGTGATAGTTTTATAAGTATTGTTCTGTGCAATTTCTAGTATCTTATAGCTCTAACAGAGAGCGGCTATATACTCAGATATTCGTGTGCCATGCACTTTGTGTGTTTTATAATATGTATGTATATAGACGACACTTAAATAAAGAATGAATAATATTATAATATACTATATTTTTTTGATTCCCGTTCATGAATCAACATCAAAGAGTAAACTCTTGCAGGCCTTTAGGCAGGTGTTAGATAACACTTTAACTTAACATGAACTACATTTGAATGAATTGCGAAGTGGTGTCCGGTGAAATTCAGACGTATAATTATAATTTAATGCATGTTTATTTTGATTTCCCCCCATTTCATTCAGTTTTTTTGTTATATTTAAATTGTAGACAAGAGCAATGAATTTGACACATTTGAAGACATAAATCTCTTAATACATGGTATTAACCAAAACCTATTACGGTAAGTACAAATCCTTCTACTTTCAAATTTTCACTTAATCTTAGTTAATACTGCGTTAAGGGCAATTCCACGTCTGAACATATAAGTTACCCGCCTTTATACACATCAATACATTCTGTAAAACAATTCTCTCCATTTAATTAAGAAATGACAGATCTTTAGGAACTGTTAGAATTCCCAGTGAGTATTTTCTAAAATCTTCATCTGTCGTTACTGAAAAATCAATCTTGTGACAAATGTAAGCATTTTGCTTATTTGGTTAAAAGCTGAATCTTGGGAATACCACTCACTTTTTGTCTATATTTTTGTATCAACGTGTCATATTTACATATAAAGCACGACATATTGCCAGTCGGTGTATGAGAAACTTTTCTTCTCAAAAAAGCAGTTGAGTGGAACTATCTTTGAAAATATAGCGACAGACATTTCGGTTATTGTTGCTCTAACACTCGAGCAAATTTAATTGATCTGCAAACTTAAGGTAACCCGCGTATTTCCTCGGGTAAACTGTCCCTTTTAAAAGTCGGCACAGACTTGCACAATTTTTCATACAGTCCAATAAAACATTGACTTTTAAAGAAAACATCAACTAAAATGTTATTTCCCTTCAAAATGTTATTACAGAGACAAAAGAGTGCTCTGTTAAAATCTTCTTTGCTAATTGGCACATTAACTGTTTACATTTTCTATCAACGTGCCTTTGGACAAGCCTCAAACAAAAGTTCAGACAGAGCTCAGACAGAGACCACGAGGTGGTCTGTGTATCGCCACGAAACTGAATATGTACTGACATGGGACAATTTACCGTTTTGCGAAAGGCTATTCAGCGGCAGAGGCTAGTAGCAAAATATGACAAGCACACATGCAGCACACTACAGTTTACACCCCCAAATTTGCTATAGTGATGTAGACTATATGTTATTTATTGATATATTATGCCCTCCTTGAAAAGTGGAAATGGTCTTTATCTTTTAGTCGTCAGTCTAAGGGTACCGTTTGGATACTTGTATAGCCAGAAGATTCATGCATACACATGACGTAAATAATGTCGCTTTTAAGTGGGTCGTTACTACTTTCGCACACAACGCCTTTGTCGTGCAAATAAGACTTTGTCTTGTATTTTGATTCAAACAAGCGATCATGCTGTGGAAAGTAGAGCCAAAGTTGGTTGGCACCCTAATCCCCTTGCTTACACATCTAGCTTTCCCTAGTTCATTCATCCTAGGTTTGCAGAGTTCAAATGATTATATTCGAAATAGTCCTCATTATCTTTCTATCTACGTTAATTTGTCTAAGCACTACTAGTAGTGTTCATGTTTATTTGATATTTAAGGCTCTTTGTACTCGTTTGATACGCTTCATTAAAGATAACTGAGACCTTTCACGGTCATCGTTGTGTTTTACTGAATCGACTTTCTACATTGGCGTTGATGAAACATAATCTACGTATGAATCGTGACGCCTCAAATTGCATGACGATTTACTATTATCTAGTTGAATACATTGTGACTTTGATAAATCTTATGCCAGGATGATTAATAAAGTACTAGTGTTTGGAGGCAAACAATGCCTAGTATTCGGAAAAAATGATATGCATGTTTATTTTGTCATTATAAATTATTGTTTTTAAATAAATATAAACAAGTTTTAAGTTACAAGTCTACAAACTTGAAATCAAGCTCAAGTCAAAACATAAAATTTATTTGGTGATACATTTAAGGAATGTTCAGAAAACCAGACCTTTATAATACTACCCGGTGCTGTTTTAAAATACATCTCCAATCTTGTCAGACAACAGATAGTCACACAATCTGGAGTTTGATGCCTTTTATTGATCAGATCTTCAGAATCATCATCATTGTTAATAGCAATAACATCTGTCTCGGATTACATTTCCAGACAAAGGTTGTATTCATTTGAAGTTCAAGAAGAATTTTTTCATGTAATACAGTCTACAAGAATCTATATAACAAATCTGTAATACCGCAGATACCTTTAGTTGATTGTTGTTGAAATATTGCTGTAAAACGAAGTAAAAGTACCCATCGGAGCCCCCAAAGCCTTCGAATGGTTCCATATTACTCTCGTATTCAGCCGATTGTAGTTTTTTCTCAACATTTCAATAAGAAAATAAAAACATCTTGTGACATGCGGTTTTTTCGATCCGAATGAAGTTGGTTTTATATGCAGTCACACAATAAATAATTTCCGTTAAATTGGTCCTATTTCGTTCTTACTATACGTCACCGAAACAGTATTGTTTTGGTCGAAAGTTTTGTAGCGTATGGATATATAAACATAGATAATTTTGTATCTTTACAATTTATGACTTCAGACGATTCACGTGACACACAATAAGGATAAATAGCGGTTTATTTGAGCAAGACTCTGGTTAAATCATATACAACATAAATAGGATAGAAAATGGCATTTGTATTCAAATTTTCCTTTGACTTGGCGATTCCAGAAGCTGAATTTGTACATGAATGTCGTGTTAGCAGCCGTTAGTTTCAGAAAGATATGATATCAGTTTGAGGAGTACTGAATAGTGTCAGTTGCAGTGTTTTCCATATTCTAAAAACAACAGTCCCCTGGTATGCACGGGAAATGTACTTGAGTGAAATGAGTGAAATGAGTGTATGACAGGTGACCGTTTCGCCAGGGAAGAAACGAAGGCAATTATGGCATCAATGGAAGTTTTATTGTCTTTGAATGTGAATTATTTTTCCAAATGATGCGTGCAGTGCTCACAATCGCCAATGACAAAATCGAACTGCTGGCACGTCAGTTATTTTGTTTTGAGTGAACACATTTTATATAGCTTACACTACACAATTGAATAGAAATTTGTACACGGGGAAGCAATTGCTAGTGCGTATCAAATTATTTTTGTGAGCGTTTAAGACCCTAAGGACACAATTATATACACTTGGTTTACATTACATTGTTCATTAAATACAAATTTGTTCTCAGTCTTGAAATATCAAACTAAGTCAAAACATAAAATTTATGTAGTAATACATTCGAAGCATGTTCAGAAAACAGGACATTAATATTACTCCATAGTGTTCTTTGAAAACAAATCTCCAAGTTTGTCATACAACAAATTGTCACATAATCTCGAGTTTACTATACTTGAAAGCCCTTTTGTTTAGATCTTTAGAAGCATTGTCATTATTAAAAGCTATTCAATCCGTATCAGATACGCTTAAAGAACTTTTGCATGAAATATAACCTATAGTTAAAGAAAGAAATGTACACGTAATACCATTCTGAAAATGTCTGCTTATTGAAATACGGTGTCTTACATGTGATTTGTGAGATGTTTACTCTGAGTTAACGTGGACCTGAAGGAAAATTGTCTTGCTCAAAGAGGTACTCAGTTTTGTTTTATTTCACTCACAGCACGTTTCTACAAAGGAGAAATTTGTAAACTTTTCCCTCAGAATGATCGAATAATTTTCAGAGTATAAATTTTAGTAATATTTTAATCCCCCTTTTTAATTAAACAAAACAATTATTATGATATAATGACATTACGAAAAATTCTGCTAATGGTACTGTTGTGTTTTACCTGTTATTTGTTGGTTAGTTTGATTTTCATTCTTGTGTTTTTGTCTTATTAAACGTCTCAAATTGCTTATTATCATCGACAAATTTTGTCTGAACGAAATGTTTTAGCAGATGCACAGTGAGATATTTAATGCGGAGGCATTCTGTGTTTACATGGAAATGGTTTCTTTTCCAAGCTGATTAAGTAGGCACATTATCTTAAGAATAATGCGTTTGATTGATTAAACAATCTCATCACATCTTTTAAAGTGTACACTCAACAATTTCTAATAATGCATGTATTCACACACAATTTCACATACCGATATTTGAACGGATAATGTAGCGAATTATTGATTTTTTTAGCCGGCTCGCGATGAAAGTAATTGAATCAGGCATGTTGACCAATATAGGACGTTTTGCACGTGCGGGGCATGAACACCTATTTGCACATTATTGAAGTGACCGTTTAGGAATTTTGTTGAGTGTATGTTCTAGGCTTTAAACGTGTTTTATTACTATATTGTTATTACATAAATAGACAAGTTTCCAGATAAATGTCTTCAAATTCGAAATCAAAATAAGTCAAAATGTAAATATATATGTGGTGATACATTCATGGATTGCTCAGAAAACCATGCATTATTATACTAGCAGGTGCTGTTTGAATAACAAATGATATATCTCCAATATTGTCAGACAACGAAAAGTCACTTAATCTCGACATTAATGTGTTCAGTACATTTGTATATTGATCAGATCTTCAGAAACATTATCTTGTTAATAGCTTCTACACCTGTAACAGATGATACATCCAGACAACTATCTTACGGTATTTATTTGAAAACTACGTTTCATACAACTTCCTTATGCAGAGCATTGACGATATAAACTACAGAGAAAATACATTTAGTATGAAGAGCATGTAAGAAAACAGTCATAATTCTTGAACGGATCAAACAATATGAAAGGATTATTAAGAGTAGTTTAAATCATTGAATGGTAATTATGAAAAAGGTATATTCGAGATGACTTCGATCTCTATGCCATGCTTACAGAGCAAATTAAGCGCATATAAAGGGCTGATTTTTATGACATTCGTTATTAAACGTAACTATTGCACATCATTGTATCCACACTAATATATACTATTTGAATTTTGTTCATTCAGTTTCAACTAAGGAAAGTTAATCCTGCATTTGAAGGGAATTGTAAGATGCCTCATACACATTTCATACTCAAAAACAGTATTTCAAGAATAGTAGTATTTATCTACAATTTCAATTTAGTTCGCCTTTAAATTGGTCCTATAAAAATAAAGAGTAATTTACTTATGAACATGTAGTATTAGCAATTGTAGGAATATTATGATTATTTTGTTGATTAATTTGCTTTTAACTTTATGTTTCTTGTCTTATTATCAAACGTCTCAAAGGGCTAATTAACATGAACACATCTTGAGAAGTCTTCAATGTGGCCAGCAGGTGCACAAGATATCTCTTACAACAAAGTAGTTTGTGTTTACAATGACATACTTTCCGTTGTCAGCTCATTTAAGGGGGGTCACTGGTGAGGTTTTGGATTTGTGCACTTCCGGAAATTTACATTTGTTATATTTAAAAAATGACGAGTTAACTGGAAAAAACAATTACGCAGTAGTGAACTTAGGCACAATAGGAATATTTTAGCGTAAAAAAATTGAACATTTTTGAGAAAAAATATTTTGACCTCACATTTGGTTACTAAATTGACAAATTTTGTCATATGCCAAAAATGGGGGTAGGGGTACAAAAATAGTCATTTCTCAAAAACCATTTAAGATATTTACATAATTCAAACTGTATTATAAGAAGAATTGTTAGGATATAAAAATTTATTAATATTTATTTTCTTTTACAGTTCTTTGTTACAGACATATGCCGTCATATCTCAAAGCTCGCCGAAATCTAAAAAACACATTTTTTGTCAGTTTTTATTGAATTTCTTTCTTATATGCACATTGACCCCCATTTTTTATTTTTGCATTCTAAAACAAAGGTTTTAATCAAACTGCAGACAAAATATCTGAAAAAGCTTGTTACTCCTTTATCATGAAATATTCATTAATCAAAAATTGAAAAAATGAATTTTAGTAAAGTGGGTGGGGTAATAATAAGGAGCGTAATATTTATTCAGATAATGATAGAAATACCACTATCTCTAATTTTTCATCCTAAAGTATAATTATACTACATAAGAAAAGATTAGAAAGTGATATCCATTCTGAAACATACACCACATACATATACGTTTATAATACCAAAATTCTAGCTAATTCTGCATTAAGCAACTTTTCTGATAGTGTATCACTAAAGATTAATATTGCGAAAAAGTTAAGTCATTGACCCATCATTATTTTTCCAGAAATTAACTAGCAATATGTTAGTCTCCATAAAAAACAGGGTCAATAAAATTTCTTGTTATTTTGAATTTCAGCAGTGACCCCCCTTAATAGAAACATTATTCGAACATTAATGTGTTTTATTGATTAGACAATCTGGTTTCATCTATTCCATCTAAAACATATCACACCTATACTATTTCATTTTTACCCGATTTGTTTTTATTACATTATTCGTTTAACATCTATCTTTCAAGTTATATTACCCTTAAAAATTACATATTTAAAGTTAAAAACAAACATAGTATATGCTTTGAAAACCTTTAAGTAATGAATTATGCTTAGTTATTTCTCTTACTGAAAGATATGAATTTAAATTTTCAATTTTTGACTAGGAAAGTCAAAAAAGATTTTCACCTGTTTTCCCTAAATTCAATAGGATCAAAACTGTAATACAGATTCATATATTTTGGTTATAACTTGGACAATTTTCATTTTTAGTAGCATAAATCAGCGATAAATATTTTCTTAAAATTGATGGTCACCTTGAAGGGTAATATCACTTTAATTATAAGTATCATTATTATCATTATAATCAATTATTATCATTATTAATTATTATAGTAGATAGTAATTAACAAATACGTTAAACTTTAACAAAAATTTGTGATAATGAAAAGCTGAAGGAAATATGAAGATGAAGAGGTGGACTATGGTATTTTGTGAAATTATGTGCCATATTTGTGAATCGGCCTGTTTGACTTTTTTCCAAAAAGAATATGATTCAAAACACTACGCCAAAAAGAATGAATTTTATGTATTACGGCTAATTCGTCTGAATAAGTTATTAGCACCATAAGCTTCAAAAGGTTTTACTTGCTGGGCTTTGCTGTATAGTATGCCGAAATATCTGCAACAAAATCTTTTTCAAATATTTTCCAATAGTAGGACTGCATCTTATCTTTACTTTGCACAAACTTCAATTTCATTTGTGTGTACAAATAATGTTCTCTGTAAACTTTCCAAATTCCTGAGTGTTCCGGGAGACTTGAATATAAAGTAAGACATACTGTATACAAAGACATGAATGTATGTTAATTCATGTCTTATGAAAGAGACACGTCATTCAATCTACATTTCTCCTTATGTTTGGTTGCACAGTTTTAATCATATTACAACGTTACGACTAATTCCTACTTATACATAATTATGCATAAACGATTCTGTATCGATAAACGTTTTTGAACATTAAATTATAGACTATATATATATCTGGTCCATCAATATCACATAAGTCTTTCTGCGTCGCTCTAAGCCAAACTGAAATCTAGTCAAAGGTCTGTCAGTCCTCATGTTACCTAATTTGTATCGGGCGTTTCAAATTCAGCTTGACAAGTGGTGAATCAAGACACAATAATGCTGAACCTGTTTGCTTCATTTAGGACCGCACTTTACACTTGGGAGTCATTGACTTTTATTCTGTCTGCATTTCTCTGTCATATGGCTTCTTTTGTCAATGTCTTTTGTCTAAAGAAGTTGAGGTTGACTCCTGTACATCATTTGTATTTGTCATCCTGAAGAATCACGTTTTCTTATGTATCACAAGAAAAGCTGATTTTGTCTGACATTGTAAATGTTCAAGTTAAGACGGATATCATTGTTCGTTCATAAAAGTTGGATCGGAAAGCATTCATATACTAGCACTAAAGACCCTTGCTTTTTTAAATAATGACCTTAAAGTTGACAGGGGACCATTGTCCCAATTCTTAAATCGTAACAACGGATAAAACATGCCGTTGTGTGAGAGGAACCGTTTACAACGCCTACATAATTATACTAGTAATAGGGACATCTGATAAGTAGGATAGATCCATATAATGACTATGAGGGACAAGCCTCCCCCTTTATCGAACTCGGGCCATTCTAAGTTATGGTCTCCTTTATTTTCAGAGTTGTATTTCGTTACCAAAATGTATGATGTAATGAACGTTTCTCAGCATTTGTTGACTATAGTCTGTGACTCATTTCGTTACCAAAATGGGAGTGTTGCCAACATACAGATGGCTATAAAAGTCATCGGTTCGAGTCCTGCTACTGACAAGTTATGTTAAGATGAGAAAGTTCGCCGTTTCTTACGGTTGATAGGGCTCTACTACTGGTCCTTTCCAGAAGCGATGATTAGGCAAACTGCCTGAGTATAAAAATGACTAAAATACGGTTGAAACGGGCGTTAAACACCTACAAAAAAGCACAAAGGACTGCACAATCGCATAGCTACATACAAAGTATCACTTTGTAAAGATTACAAGTATACTAATTGTTTGTTACAAATGTAAATACTCAATCGCCGACAAACTTTTTCCATACGGTTTGCAGTCACAAATACTGTTACTTACTGTTGTCTGCCAACTTCCTCAGACTCAAACTCTTCTTGGCGCTTGAGGACATCTTTAAGAATAGAAATTTCCTCGGTGTTCAGTCCGGTGAGATCTGGTGATGGTGGACTTTGTGGAACCGATGCCCTTCGACTCTTTTCTGATCCATGATTATTCTTTTTCTTCTTACCAGAACTTCGTAAGACCTAAACATTGTAACAAAAACAAAAGATAAGTTTAAAACTTTTTCACATGTAAATTACCAGAAAAAATGATGGCAATGATATCTGAAATACACATTCAGCTTGTTCATTATTTTACTTTAATTATAGTTGTACGTATTTTCAACATTTTAGTATGACCCATTAAATATTATTATTGCATTGATTTTCATGAATTCCATCGGTCGATAGAATCACAAATGTAGTAGTCTAATAAAAAAGTCAACATTAACACTTTCTATTTAAAACTAGAAGTATCACTAAAGGTGTTGAATACCCCCTCCCCTCACCTGCAGACACACACCGGTGTCATGAACCTTAATGTAATATTATAAGACTTTTGAATGGGAAACCGTTATGGTATATTATAACACAACTAGGCTTGGTACCAATCATTCCTGTGCAGTGTCATTCAATTTAAAGTTTTGAAGATGAAGCACGCACAGAAATCTCTATTGGTTCGAGACCACCAAGCAAAGACAACCATCAAACCGGACACATTCGAAAACGCATTATTATTTTGTTAATATTTACAATCATATGTTGTTGATCAAACAGACACTTGATTTCCATCAACAAAATGCAACAACGACAGTTTAATGTAATTATTGACCAGAAATCTCACCATTTATTTTGTCGGTCACTGAAAGCATGTTTACATTGTCGGGGGAAATGGAAAGTGACAGACTGTGCATGCGCAATATTTCTGTGAGGCCCGGCAAATAAAATTCACAAGTTTAATTTTTTATCATGATATTTCGTTAATGTGTCGAATTACTAAAACAGTTTACACACGTTAAAAGCTAACATCGCATAAAACAATTATAATTTATATTGTATTTAAACTAACTGTCCGTAAACTTAGTACAGTTGGTCAATTAAATAAAACAATTTTTGTTAGTGACCCCAAAACCAGTCCTCGATAATATAATTGATCAATTTTTACAAGTAAACAAATGAGTTCTTCTTTTGGGAGAAGAACCTAACTTACTACTGTTAAAGTTTTGATTGCTAGATACAAAAATTGCCATAGTTATCGTAAAATATGTTTAAAAAGTGCCCGGTTGTAGGACACGAGCCAGTATGTATTGAGAAAAGGGCCATCACTCTGCGAAAAGAAATTTGAACGAAACCTTGTCAGAACCGATCTATCGCTGTTTAGACAAAGTCAATTTAACGCTACATCAATGAAATAACTTTTTGACAATGTAGATCCCAAACAGATAATTTACTACTTGAAAGAGTGTAATCTATGTAGAAATATTTAGATTTTTTTTTCCTTGACACAAATTCTTAATCCTCAATCTTACCAAACTATAACCGTAATATCCGACGAAATATTGCCTATAGATCGATGAGATGAGATGAGATGAGATGAGATGAGATGAGATGAGATGAGATGAGATGAGATCAGATCAGATGAGATCAGATCAGATCAGACATTTATTTATTATAGTGACATGTGTTATAACATTGTCGTAGTACGTATAAACACAGGCATACACATTTACAATCGGCCCAATGGACCTAATAGTATATGTCACATTATTAAAAATAATGCACAGAACTTAAAGCCATATGAGTTAATAAAATAAAGTAAATGTAATGTCGTTAAACCATCAATCAATTAACCACCTATATCTCGGTTTTCGAATACTGAACGAACTTTGCACTCGAAAATTGTTAGTAAATTTATTAGCACTATATCACAGAAAGAGGCATTTTCGAGTCTTTGTTTAAGGCAATGTGACTGTTAATTTAAAGTAAATTTCAGTTTTAAGTTTTCTACTGCAAGCGTATAATAATGCATGTCTTAATATGCCTAACTAGTCTAGTAGTATACATCATTTTACATTATCAAGCTCAAAACAATATCCTGTAAACACATTGATACATTTCTCGGAAAAAGCTTTTACGACAATGTACATTTATTACACAGTCTTAAAGTTATGTAATTATGAATATCAGTAACTTACTTTTTTGACGATTGACGTCATACTGTAACTTTTGCAGCCATCCCTTCCATCTCTTCAGTGTCGTCTAATTACAACTGAAACGCAGACAAGGAAATAGTTCCTTATTAATGTTGAAATTAACAAGTATTCTGAAAATAACTTTCTTAGAAATTTGAAATAATTATGTGTTGTTTTGTGACTCAACTTCCTTCATGACATGCAAACAAACACATTTGTCTCCGAAACCATTCCATGGACTTAATCCCCATACACGCTGCATTTTGTTGGCTTCATGAACAAGTCGAAAATAGATACGGAAAAGATAACATGTAAATCACACATCATTTTTATGTGTCCTGTTAAGGACAACTAATACTGGCGTTTTGAGGCTTGATTCTTAAACAGAATACTGATTATTCTCATCTGAAAATCGTCCGACACAAAATAGTTCAACAGTCAGAATCAAGCATTTAAGAATGTACGTATATTCCCGTAAACACTTCATGCTTGTTGAATAATTTATGCTAAACTCTATGTAATCATTTATCACACAGAACCATTTCCGTCATATTTTGATATATTTTTTCTACACATAGTATGCTATGTTTTATTTATACTGTAAACAGGGCCCCCTTCACATATTATCCGCCATTGAAGAAAATAGTTAGGGCAAATAAATTCCCGATCGGAAGTTCTCGGCAGATTCTGTTACCCCACATTAAAGAGCAATTTGCCAAGGTGTTCCGATTGATAAATTCCGTGTTACGGATGATTTTTTCCGCAATACTGGATAGTTGTAACGAGAACAAATTGACAGTCATTGTTTGATATATCTGAAAATGACAGACAATGACAATAAGTACGATGTGTTATACGAAGAACTTGTACGGAATGATACATATATCAAGATGATTTTATCAGTTTTCGTAAAATTAACGGCAGAATTCCCGAGTGTCAGTGAATCAGAAACAACAAGTTGTTAAGTTTACAACATGTACGACTATCGGAATCTAAGAATTGGTGATTAAATGTTCTATTTTGGGCTGTTCAAACAGAAAAGATCGCGAGACTGACCTTGAATATTATCGTCTTCCAGCGATTATTACAAACCAGGGTGAATGTGAAAATATCAGTTAAGAAAGGAGAAGAGTCTGGTTAGCAAATATCGGTCAAGATTTCCTCTACAGGTATGCACATTTCGTTAGCGGTAAGTCAACCTTGGGTGATTCGTATATAAATTAGAATTTAATAAACTCTTTTCAAAGGAGAATTTCTCTTTTACCGAAAGCAATTATTTATAAATTCAAAGTCACTTCAGACTGTACATATAAAATTGAGTATGTTATACCTTAGACATACATATTAATCAATTAAATGTCATGTTATTAGTCGCCGGTCGAAACCGGCGACTATATTTGATATGCTTAAGGATTCTTCAGCTGGTAGGAGAAGTTATTAAAATGTATGAACTTGTTACAATTTTGTTCTGACATCTTACATTGTTGTTTGAAATAAAAAACTATTTTAAAAATCGCAAAAGAAGTTGAAGTTCGCGCTAAAATTGGCCCTTTTGATTAAAGGGGAACAACTGTGTAAAATGTGAAAATAATGACGCTCCCCAGACCGGTGTTTACAATATCTTATACCAAGAGAAAAGATCCGCCTAGACCAGACCAAATCGACTTTTTAAAGGTTGGCGTGGCGGTGTAACAGCGTCGCAGGAAAATAACAACAACGATGAACATGAACACTCTTTCAGAAACGAAGTAGGTATGCACAAGTTAATATTTCGATAGCCAAAATAGATATCGATTTCAGCTTGTTTTGTTAGATTTAGCAGTAATTTCGGATTATCGTTTGTTCGGATACTTCACTCACGTGTCAATTCACTGGAAAATAGTAAATGGTACCTTTGAGTTTAATGTGCTTCTTATTTAATATTGACACGAAAGACCCATTTTTGTAATTCACAGGTCAAGTTTTATAAATTAAATAGTAAACAGATGGACTGCACCCAACCACTAGGGTCTGGTTAATTCAACAGTTTAACAGGCCTGTTTAATGGGTCACAATACACCTGTACTTTAATATTATTTATTTTTTACCAATGATAATGTATATATATTTTACATATAGGATATGTATTATTTATATATAGTGTAAGTGTAGTTACCCGAGAGCCGGATATTCTCATCTGTAAGTACAGCCAGTGATAGATTCTTTTTCTTACATACCATATTCGATTAATAGTAGCAGAAATAAATAAAAGTAATGACTTATATTTACGGTCTATTTTCAGTATCTAGCAGTAGTCACATTTGAAAATAAATTGTACCTTATTGACCACTGTGGTTACATTTTCAACATTTCCTATAATTTAACAGGCATAATTTTAAGAAATGGTTGCATTTGACATCACTACTTACAGTCTGTAAATAAATTAGTTACCGGCGACCTGCTTTTCTTGTGTTCTCTGTGGTATATCTGCTTCATCATCATCATCTTTGATAATGGCTGACCGGCATAACTATCTATTATGGCCATGCTTGTATACATTATAAAGTTAACTGTTTCTTTACTTATCAATATCATATTTCTTAATTCTGTCAAACATAACTTGTAAAGACTCTTACATTCTTTCTTTCAGTGAAAAAGGCATACTTGTATGATAGACTGAATCCAGACTGGGTCCCGTCAATAAGCTTAAGCTGTACTTGTCAGCCGATGCTTACAGAAAGGTATGAACGCAGGAGAGGAAACGACGTTGGTACTGATCTTGAAAAGGATACAAATTACAATGTATAGAACAGATAGCTTGGACTCTGAAGAAACTGGCACGACTTCGCAGACGGACATTGATGGTGATTTAATGGATGATATGCATGCAATTTTACAGAAACTAAGGACCGAAACGTCTGAGCTGAAAACTGAAGTGCTGAAACTCGAGACGAGATTTGATATTGACTATTTCAGGGACAATAATGACAAATTGAAGCACCTTACTTGTCTCCCAGCATTTTCAATGTTGATGTTGCTTTATCAGTTTCTTGAACCATATTATGATATTTACCAAACAGACTAGCTTTAACAAGTTCAAAGTTATGACATTGACTCTTGTGAAAACTAAGACTTAACCTGTCTAATTTGGTCTTAGCAGATGAATTGGATACAACACAGCCAACTTTATCAAGACTGTTCACTGCAACTATTGCAGTTATGTATAAGAGAATGCGGAAACTCATTAGATGGCCAGAGCATGAAACATTCCGAAAAACTATGCCAATGGAATTTCACAAATACTTTTGCAACATATGTGCAATGATTGTCGACTGTTTCGAGATGTTCATTGAAAAGCCATCTGGACTTAACGTCTTAAGCCACGCTTGGACAAAATCATTTATGTTTATATGTTTAGTTTACCTTTTGAGATAGAATTACATTGTATATACCGCATATTTACTAAGTTACTGTGTCATTGTCGTCACGGTAAAAAACACTTAACTCATTCTAATTCAGCGAATAAACATGATAAATGACAGGGAAATTGCAGTTTTATATTTACATTATACCACGGTACAGAGGAATACCGGTATAATCCGGCATGCTTGATCACGTCACTATACTAATAACCCTATTATATCATTGCAAAAGTTTTCAATAAGTAGATATGAATAGGGTTTTCACATGCTTTAGGAATAGCTTATGCCCTTGGTTTTGTTGAGGAGGAAAGTTTATTTATTTGACTTATTTATTTAATCATATTCATTTATTCATTCTACAGGTATAGGGATTTAATGCCTCATGCACTTCAGATTCATTCATTGACTTTAATATTATGAATATGAAATCTATTTTATTTAACATGATTGTACAGTATTGTTGTCGAACTGCTTGCGAAAGCTCGATATAGCTGTCCAAATGGCGGTTCGGTGTATGTGCGTGCGTCTGTCCGAGTTTAGCTTGTCCGGGCTGTTACTTATCCATGGATCAAGGGATTCTTTAATAACTTGGCACAAATGTTCACCACCATGAGACGGAGTGTCATGCGCAAGAACCAGGTCCCTAGGTCTAAGGTCAAGGTCACACTTAGAGGTTAAAGGTCAAATTCAATAATATCTTTGTCCGGAGGATTTCTTCTTCATGCATTTATAAGGGATTTTGATGTAACTTGGCACAAATGTTGAATGTTCACCACCATGAGCTACCCTTGTTTTTAGAATTACTTCCCTTTGTTGTTACTGTAAATATCTTATATTGTAACATGTTTATTACTGGCCGTTGAGAAATATCGAGACCACTTTTCTGTGGTACAACATGCATGTTACATGCAATATTTAGGTGTTTTTTTACCTATCTCTACTTGGTAAGGAGTTAGCCCTTTTTACAGCTGACGGCTCAACATGTTGCACGTGGGCATCTAGTTTATGAATGTATACAAGCGTACGCCATTCCTATGCAGGCTCTTATATATTATTAGGAAACTTAAGTATGATTCATATTTGGAGGTAATATTAAAGATAAATACATAAAAGATGTACAATATATGTAAGAGCCACTCAGCTAGGGCAGGATTTATAAATTTAGGAAGAAATGATGTCGCATTAAAGACAGTTTGATTTACAGACCACTAGGACCGTCCTGATTTGATACTTCATTCAATGATTGAAGACATTTAGGGTATGGAGAATTGTAACTTTAGATAACTTAATTATTCAATAAATCTCTCTTACTGTTAAAACTTTGTCAGGAATGTAAGTTAGATAGTATTGAACACTGGGATTCAATTGATACTTGAATAACACCATCAGGGAGTGCAGTAACCAAGAACCATAACTCTAGCTTATCCCATAATTGATGTATTGTTACCCTTCCATGAAATTGCCAGCCGTTTGATTGGTCAATGACACGTAAATAGATATTGATTTTAATGGGCAAGCCGGTTATATGCACTTGCCATATGCCTACATCCCGTCATTGTACCCCACACAAAACGCGAGTGTTCGCATTAAGTACATCAATGGAGCAATCATATTCAAACTAGGATGCAGCTCTGCAGTATTGAACTATCACTGTCCTCTTGTTACAATGTACAATTTCAGATCTGTATGCAATGGGAAGTGGTCACCATATTGTATAAAGGACACCTCCAGTGCCTTCAGCGCTTTGATTATTTATTTAGCTACACAAGAAAAAGTGCAGAAGTTAACGCTTTTACGGCGGGAAACTATAAATAATTATTCTAGCATACAGTCTAGTGTTTTATTAATCCCTATATACATGTAGTTGATGACATAAACATGACGTCAAAGGGAGGACCAATAATTAATGTTGGTAGAACCTGTGGTGGTCCAACCTTTATGCAGTTTTACACCATGTATTGTATACATAAATGTACCGTACTTCGTGGTATTAATGTTCTGTTTTGTATACTGAAGTATTGATATGCTGATTTCATAATTACACGTATATAACATTGGTAATTTTCACAAAAGTATTGCACGGATCAAGTACATGTATATTCTCAGTTATATTCTGGTTATTCAGTTTAACCAAAGTACCCTTTTTGTAGGGGTGTTTCCCGTTGGTAAATAGCAAATTCTTGCATGTCTGTGGCCTAAATAACGACCAGCGTACAAACGCAAAAAAGACGGCCAACAACACCTTATGCCTTAATTCTTTCTTCTATTAGCAAAACGCATTTAAAACAGAGAAATTCAAACACATTTCTGGATTAATTCTTATAATAACCTTATGTTTGTATATTTTATTATTATACCTACAAACTAATTATAATTTCCGCGAAATTCTGGGCACGGACAATACGAATAACTTATACAGATTACACAGTATCACTTGATCTGGAGATGATCCTTATACTTGTCTACGACATAAATAACGTCGCTTTTGATAGGATCGTTACGACCTTGTCCGCAATACTTATAATATAACGTCGCGCACGACGCCTATATAACGCTCTTACTACAATCTTTAAGTTCTATTGATTTAAAAATGTCGATAAAATTATATAATAATATATGGCTGAGCAGTGCCTTTGAGTGATAATCGACCAGGTAATACAATCATTATCAAATTTAGGGGCGATTATCACTCATAGGCACTGCTCATCCAGAGTACATTAATTATGTGTTCTATTTGTCATTACTTTTACTGTTTTAATTCTGTTTACTTTAATTGAATATAATTTTTTTTAAATACCCGACAACGTACGGAAGACGGATTTTAGAAACAAGCTAGGCGAACGGGAGTTTCTCTCCTTGTCTCCAAGGAATATGTTAACAAATATCAGCTGTATTCACATTTGTTTACCTCCAATTCTCCTTCAAAGGCATGACTCGCTATTGGCTTCACAGCTATTTAAGCATCTAGGTTATTACCTTCCATAGTATTTGCACCAGAATTGGATTGTGCCGTACAACATCCATTGGAACATTTTTCCTACGCTTATCAATATAGTGCTATAAAATCATAGTAACATTTTCCTAACACTCTGTTCATGTCCAATCAGTTTGATGTAAAACTTAAATTTTAACACTTTATTTTCAATCTATAAAAAATTCAACAAAAAATAGTCAATAATACATAACAAATAGTTCCTTTGTGCGCACTTGCGTATTAATCAGCTGGGAAAGTCTGATCTAAATATAAATATTATGGTCTTATTTCGGAAAATCAGCTAGAAGGTCATGTGCTAATAGTAACGGACATTGATCTGATGTAGGGTCAGGATAAAATAACAACAAGAAAAACCGTGATACAAAGTATCACAGCGGGCCAACAAACAAAACTGACATGTAAATATCTTGGAAATTGGTGAGGCGTGATGTTGAGGCATGGCCCCAAAAGAATTCAAGGAGACCAAGCTCAACTTATACCTCAAGCAAATACCTATCCGGAGTAGATCTGATACCAAGAATTATATGTTGAAAAGTCAGCTCCTAACGGTCAATTTTTCAATTGTTATTTTCATTAACTATATCCTTTCAATGATTCATATTCAAATTAAAAAAAAAAAAAATTACCGTCTAATTAAAAAGATGTATGTATTTTATACCCATAGCCTCATCTTGTAAATAACTATTTGAACGGTATATCAGAAAGAATAATTTGTCAATATTCAGTAACCATTATATAACAATTTAACATAATTTTGGTAATGAAGTATTCAGTATACACTGTAGGAATACAGTAACAACACATTCACTTATGAGCCTGCCCAAATGATAGTGATGTAGATATGTTTACAAAGTTAAAAGAAATGATAAAACAAGTAAAGGGGTTTAAAGTCAAAGAAAATGTAAATTTTATTAATGGGGCATCCATTCCATTTTAATAAATTTTGTCTTCATACTATTCTTAACATAATTGCAAAAACTTTTCCGTCTAGACTTTCAAATAACCAGATCTAAAATCAGCCATTATCCTTATTAGTTTCACATGAATGATGATATTTATGATTATTTGCCGTAAAACATTAAAAAATGGTTAAAAAGCTGAAAAAGATAAGTAAAACAGAAAAAAGTTTTAAAAATTGGGTTCGGATGGGATTTGAACTCCACTCGTAAATGTACATTGCAGACGCCCTAACCAACTAAACTACAACCGAATACATATATGCAGGAAAGATAACCCTATAATGAGAGACGAATCTATATAAAAAACAACAACTCTTGCGTTTCTAGAAAAACAATTTGTTTTTACAGTTTTCATCTCAGAAGTACCTCAATTTTTCAATGAAGAGAGACGCATATATTCGATCTAGTGCTTAAGTCTCCATGCATCTTTTACTTACCCAGTTTTAAATATAGCGCGGCCCGCAATGGTTTAGTTCTAGAATTTATTTCATAACATTATTTTTAAAGCTTCTTCAAATTATATCATATATGAACGACAAGTACACTTGTATTTACAATATATAAACGAAGCTTGAAAGTAAATGTATAAAATGACGAAACAGTTTTAAAATTAATTTAACCTAGATATTTAATGAATTAAACTTGATTTTTTACCCAAGTAGTGCGGGCTATTAAACAGCTGGCATATTTCGAAATCGCCTTCCATTAGTATTTCAATACTTTGATTCTGTTAGCGAATTGGTTAAAAATTAATTCAGATGCATCCTTTTTGTCGTAAAATGTTTTCCTAGGGCGATTATGTGATAGATAGCCCTTAATGGCGGATTAAACATGTTTTGTTTCTATATACAAAATTGTTACTATATTTAGTAACATATATACTATATCATTGTATGCGTGTATTACTAGAATCAAATGGAGTGTCTATAGTAAATATATATTCTAGAAATATATCTTTTCTGGGTCCATGAAGGCTGCTATAAATTATGTCAATATTTTGCACGTTCCCAAGGTAACCGTATATTGTGAGCAACGGTAACGTATTTAATGATTACAGACTCTCTCCGTGCAGATAACACTATGAAGGAATTCTAGATAATTTGCTTCAACTTTATGTCAACAATTCATTTTCCAGCTTACAAACGGTATAACAAATAGTAGGAACATTAATGATCCATGTCTTCCGCCATAATTTCTAATTTTAAACCACCCCGTGCGACACAAGGGCAATAGCAACTTTAATGTAAGGAAAATTAAATGCAACGATAAGTCCTCAAATAACCCAAAACTGCAGCAATTAGCTTGAAATAATGCCTTTATTCTATGATTCTGTGTTAGTGGTTAGTAGTAAGGGTTGGTGATATGGGGAATTTATGGGGCAGTATGGAGAATCCTATGAGGACCCTATTGGGGTCTGGTTTTGGCAGTGTGGTACCCAAAATGGCAGTATGGTACCCTATGGGAATTTGCATGTTAAACCAGGGTTATGCAAGAGTTATCTTTCTTGCCCTTGGGTGATATGGTACCGTGTATGGGCAGTATGGTACCGTGTATTGGAACCGTCGTGATATGGTACCGTGTATGGGCAGTATGAAACCGTGTATAGGAACTCTACGGGGATAGCATGACACCCTATGGTGTCACCATGGGAATTTCTCCATACACAGGGGTACTAGGATTACTAAACAAATCCTGGTAGGTTCCTATATTAGAATATAAGCCCTCAATGGGTGAAATTTTGTTTTTGTGTCTAACAAAAAAGGAGGAGAAACGCGTTTTAGTTTTGATGTCTTTTATTGAATAATTTATTATTAACAAGAACAAAGTAATCAAAACATTGTGAACAAGCATTGAAACAAGCATTATGAACAAACATTGAAACAAGTATTGAAACAAGTCGTTATAAACAAAAACACGCATTATGAACAAGCATTGAAACAATCATTATGAACACATTATGACCAATAAATGTCACTATGTAAGACGAGCCATTCAAAACTTTTTGCTGTAACTTTTTTTCTGATCAATGGCTGCAAGATGTCTACCACGGCTGTCTCTAGATCCCTTTGAAGTTGGTCTAAATTGTAGTCAAAATGATCCTGTTCATACTTTGTCTTTTTTTCTCAGGACGAGGTTAAGACACGACTTCCATATAGGCTTTCTCTAGCTTCTTCTCATAGTCCTCTTCCATGATGGTAAATCGTATGATTAATAGTCCGTGATCACTTCTCTGATACCGTTGATTTCAATCTGATTGTCGTATTCAGCATACACGAGCACGTTGATCGGGTGATCGAGTGGTGCAGCAAACTGAAGCTCTATGCGTAGGTTCCCCGTTTTTATAGGATGGAGCTGTCCTTCTTCACTCCATTGATCAGCCGTCAGATCAAATCCCCACAGTGTGTAGCCGTCCTTATACTAGACCATTGTGAGGCCCATGGTCCGATTGACACCGAGAGCTCCAATGGCTTAATGCAGCCCCACGTAGGACCTTAAGCATTCTCCTTCTGCAAAGTTCGGATAGTAAGCTCGGTTGGTTTTACCATCAACGCTGACCTCTATTTTTGACAGTCCAAAAGGTTGAAAATCAAGAGGGTTACTGGCGAAGGTTCCATTCATGAAGGCATTTCTGACCATGCCAATGAATAAGCGTTTTGGCAGCTGTCCTTGGAAAAGATGGTCTTCAATTTTGGATCTTTGACCTCCAGAGATGGTGAAGGTTTTAACCTCTACTCGTCGGAAGGGGAATCTCATGTTTTGGTCAGCAATCATCTTATTTAGATTATTAGCCACCGCAGGAAGCAGGTCGACAGTGCGAACGTTGAATCCAGCTTGTATAAACTGGATTTTGACAGCTTCTTGAGCAATTGCGCAGAACTCTGGACTGGTCTTATTGAGTCGGAGTCGTATCTCTATACCGTTAGGTAGGTATTTATCTTGTAAGAACAGATCTAGATGCAATCGTCCAAGCAGTTCCAGACTTCGGCTTCGATGAATGTTCAATCGTCGATTTTTAAATCCAGCATTGTCTTCGTCGTGACCATTGTCTTGCATATGTCCTGTCGTATCCTTGATCCAAAGTTGCGTCGACTTTAAGGGTGTTGTTTTCACGTGAGGCGCATAAGATAGTAGATTCTCCAGGTACGCCTTATACGGATAGGTGTCTGAGGTATTGCTGACCAGCTTATTGTTCAGATACAGGTCAACACTACTGAACAGACTGTGAAAAAAGTTGTTGACCACGGAAGCGTGTGTGTCAGCCTCTAAATCTGTTCCATCGCCTTTGACGACCTTGACCTTCAAGTACAAGAAGGTCTGATTGAGATCTGTCCACTTTTCAGTTTGTGCTGGAATGATGAATTCAATTGGAGCCGTATTGTCCAGCGCTGATATAGGATAATGTTCTGTCCACTGGCTATCTTGCATGGCTGTCATGGTAGGTGGAACCGATATCACATCCAATTCCGATTTACTACACTCGCAGGAACCGTGTTACATCATGATGATGATTCAAATGATTAAATCCAATGATTAAATCCAATGATTAAATCCAATGATTAATCAAAAATATCGAGAGCTCGACTATGGTGTGGTTTTTGTCTTGTTGTTTTTTTCAGCTGCCTCCGGCGACGTCTCAAAGACAACTGTCGAGATAGGTTTATGCGTCTCTTTTTTGTGGGTGGCCTAGTGGGTGGCTTGGTGCCTGTCAACTTGTTGAGCAGCGTGGTTCCTAACGATCTGGCAGCTACTTTTCCAACGGAAGTCAAGGCTTTCATGGCCCGAGATTGCAAGACGCGAGCAGGGCTCTCTCTTGTCAGGATCATTTCCCCAGCGGCTTTCATTCCTTCGTTTTTCAACGCATTCAATGCGGATTTGGCGGCTGGCATTAACAACGGGATCGCCGATTTGATGGCCGATTTGAACATACTTCCCAGTCCTTGACCATACTGACGCGGTATACCACGATACACAGGATGCATTTAGAAAGGTAGGGTTGACTTTTTTCTAAAGTGCAACTTGACCATTGACTTGCCACTGACGAACTGAACCAGTTGTCCCAAATCGCTCCTTATATTGATACCGATTTCATCAAACTTGGACTTGGCAATGGGGACGTAATGCAGGTTGACAAATTCTTGATGATGGTGGTTGACACGACCTCCTCCTTTTCCTCCTGTGAACGGCACGACTCTTAACAGTGGGGCTTCGATGTCTCCAACGAGGGTATATTCGGCCAGATCCGAATAAATAAACAAATGATTGCATCCGACATTGAGATCCACCCCGTACGGAAAAGGATCAGGATGTTGCGGGAAGATATCCGACGAGTCGTTGGTTTTTGCTCCTAACTTGAGAGCGAGATTCGGGTGGAAGAGGACTCCAATTTGCGTCTCTCGACTTTTCGCATTGAATTTCACACGTTGCGTTCCTTTGGAATAGGCGAGATGAAACACGATACCTTTTTTATGAAACACCTCTCCCAGCGTCTGTTGAATGGCGTTATCGATTTCCTCCATCAAGTGAGCAGGTGTCGCATACACTCCGGCTTTGAAGCAGAGCGACACAATATACTGAGTCGCTTGTTTTTGGCATTTGTTGATCACTTTTACAAACTCTTTACCTAAACTTGGATCCGTCGTGATGATATCAAAATGCGCTTCCTGTTCAGTGATGTTCACAATTTGAGAGGGAATGATGAGTTCGACTAGAGCCATTTCCCACTCCTCTTTATTGAGTTCCATAGGTTTCATCAATTTGGTACGAAACTCACTTTGCGTATTGCGAGGAAACAAAGTCATGGAACTGTCACTGAGCACGGTGATGTAAAACGAATTCATGATCCGAGCGTCTTTGGGGGTTTCACAAACTTCAAACCTGGTGTCGGTAGAATGTAACCCAGAGAGCTGCTTAACAACACGAGCCACAATTCTTTGTCCGGCGACTGAAAACTCAGATGAAAAATGGCAACACCGATGATAGCATAAATCACAATAATTTGTGAAAAGAAAGTGATTCTGTTTTTCGCTGCTCTCGTGCTGCTGTTGTTGTTGTTGTTGACGGTGGTGGTGGTGGAGCCTGTGTTCTCTTCTTGCACTTCCACACTACTGAACGTATCCGATGTGTGAGACATGTTTTTATATCAGAGAAGATTCTGGAATCCAGCTGTCAAATTTCTTTGGATAGCCTTCCCAATGCACTTTGATTTCCTTGATTGTTTTACTGCCTTCTTTCCTAGAGCGTCGTCCGAGAACTGATTCAATTTCATAAATGTCCGAGTCTTTTATCGGCTGAATTTCAGGCAGGTAGAAAGAGCCTTCAATACGTTCTCCGGCAAGATCTTCGAGCTGTACTGTAGGCGGTGAGCTGTGACGAATGTGAATAATTTTAAAGAACTCGGTGGTCCAATTGGGCAGATGTTCGTTTGGTCTTGTTGATACGCACTAAATCTCCCACATGGACCGAGAGTTTAGCTCTGGAGGTATTGGATCCATACAGGTGTTGGGTAATCTCCGGCTCGTGTTGTGTCGTGACCGAACCCGGGGTGGTCTAATGCTTCGATGAAAACTGTGATTGTAAGCATGCACCAAATCCTGCAACACATCAATGTACCTCCGGGTCTTCTTACGCGTAAAATATTTCCACATCCGTGTTTTCAAGGTGCGTTGAAATCGTTCCACTATACTGGCCTTCGTCTCTGGATTCTCAGTGGTGAAGAAGTGAATGTCCTTTGTTTTTAAAAAGGATTGAAACTCTTTGTTTTTGAATTCAGATCCTTTATCCGTTTGCAGCGCCTGTGGTATTCGCTCTTTCAAGATGAATTTGAAAGCTTGAATTAAACTCTGTCCTGCTTTGTTGTACAGAGGGACTACCCAGGCATATTTTGAAAACACATCAATGACACAGAGTAAATACCGATACTGATCATTGTCTTTCTTGAGTGACTGTAAATCGGCTAAATCCGCTTGCCACTGATGATCAATGCCTCCCACCACTGTTTTTCTTCTTGCAAATTTACGACGAATCGGTTTGTGCAACGTGTAAGTTTTCTGTCGCTGTAACCAGGACTGGACTTGTTTCAGGGTGATAGATTTGTCCTGTTTTCGAGCTGCTTTGTACAAGGCACCTATCCCTGAAAAAGCAGCTGGGTGTTGAACATCATAGTAAATGCGACGGAGTCGATCCTCCCGTTTCATTTTCATCACCAAGCTTCCCAGTCTGAGATCAAAGGCCATGGGGTCATGGTTTTATATTGTCGTCTCTTGACCGTTTGAGGCGGTGTCATCAGTGAGAAATCTGGTTCATTGGCCTCCGCCCCCCAATTGTCCTCATTGGCGACGCCTGATCTCTGTATCCAACCCCATCGCTCTTTGTTACCCACAACTTCCTGGGGTACATTGATCTCTTTAAGGCCCTGAGCAAACTTTTCCCATCCTTTGGGTTTCGAACCTTTACGATGGCGTAGCACATCATTGACCAAATCAATGACATTAGATCCTACCACGGGTGTATCTTGGTATTGTAGCACACCCTGACGATCCCAGCCCATGTTGGGATGACTCTTTAGCAGGTGTAAAAGTAATTTAGCTTTTCGTTGCATCGTGACGGGTACGCTAGCCATGATACGATTTTGAATCGTGGTGGGGTCTTCTTCTTCTTCTGTAGTCGGTGGTGGTGGTGCTGCTTCTGCTGCAGCTGCTGCTGCTGCTGCTGCTGCTGTTGTTGTAAGAGTCGAACTCTGAGGCTGTATGGCTTTCTTATGGGCTCTCTGAAATTTCTGTAACGTTTCCCCATACAACTGAGCTTTCTCTGACTCTGACAGGTCATCCCTCTGTAGTACAGACTGCATCTCTATCTGTAAATCCACGGTGTGCACGACCTGGGGGGTAGGTGGGAGTCGTGGCCGTGGTGGCTCTGCTTTTCTTTGCTGTATCTCTTCTAACATTTTGTAGGGAACAATGACCATCTTCTTCATATTTTTTTAAAAAGGTAGGAGTACTTGTATGACTTTACCTACGACAGGTGCTAAAGCAGGAGCCAAAGCAGGAGCTAAAAGGCTTAGTAAGGGTAGAACTCCTCCTTGTTGATTCAATACCCTTTTTTTCTTTTGAATCGATACTTTTTTGTCCGCTATCAGACGGAGTTGTTGACGCTTGGGGTGTAACTGGCGTTTCTGAGCCTCTGACAGGGGTACATTGCCTTTTAAAATATTGTGACAGCACTCTGCGATGCAATGGATTAGTTCCTTGGGTGCTTCTTTCAGAATCTTCTTTCGTAAAGGAGCAGAGGCTTGTCCGAGAGCCAATACCATGGTACCGTGTTTTTTAATCAACGGTTCTTTGCGTTTGGTGATCTTTGTTTTTCTGCTGCTGACCATCTTGCTCCGAAGCTAACGTCCAAATGAAGCCCATGACGATGTGTACCACTGTTTTAAAAAATACAGCATTTGGAGATCGCACTGATTGATTTGGCATTCAGATTCTCCTAAAAACCATGGATGAGAGGTGAAAATCGAGCCATATCCAAGGGGTTTCTCATAGGTGTCCTAATGGATGTTCCTAAGGGTGTTCTCAAGGGGGTTCTCATCGTTGGAGAGGATGAAGGGGTCGGCGAGAGTCTCTGTACCTTTTTCTTTCGACGTCGGGTCACAAATCGATCATCTATCTTTTTCGACTTTTTCTGTTTTTTCAGAGATGGTCTTTTCTTCAGAGTGGCTTTTTTCTTTGAAATTTTCTTCTGAATTTTCTTCCCAAAGTTTCTCACGGTTTTTTGTCCATCCCAGCGCAATAAACTTCGAATCATGACCCCACCTAGAAATCCACTACCCCCTGGTTTCAAAATGAGTTGGCGTTTTGTATTGGTATCCACCTGATTATCGGCTAACTGTGTGATAGCCTCCCGATGTTTTTCCATAAAGTTAATTGTTTTGGCAAGTGAATCTTCTTTTGCATAATCACTTTGGCTACCAGGGTAAACCATCGGATCATTTCTTCTAAGCCAGCTTGCAGTAATTGTTGTCGGGCTGTAGGATCATGCTGCAGACTGAGCGCTTCCAAGTTTTCAATCACAGCTCTTGGTGTGTACATCATGGCGAATCAGATACGAATGACCTATGGATTGTCAGTCCATCCCTTTTATCCTGTGTACACAACAGGCCCATGTTCCTCTCCTGTCCTCCAATGATGAAACAGGTCGGTGCGAAGTCGATACGAGTCTGGTGTTTTAGGATGAAAATCAATCAGTAAATACCCATGAGGTCTCGAGATGGCATCTTGGTAGGCCGCCAGTAAATGGGGTAACTGAATCTGACGCTCTAACGTTTTGATCTGACCTTTGTCTCTGGTGTTTTGAAACAAAATCATATAATGGGCATTCAAACTCAGAGTACGACTGGCTTTCGATTGTTGAAACATGTTTTGTGTGATATAAATCACACTTGCATTCCGATGATGTCCTTTTCGTGTAAACCATAGCTTGATTTTTTCTTCATCCTTATCGCCTAGCATATCGTCAAAGACAACCAAATGAGGCACCGAAACATCACTCACCAGGTCTTCTTCGTCATCAGGAATGCCTTCGATAAATTTGATTGAAGGTGAACTTTCTTGCAGCAGAGCGTACGCGGATTGCCATTCTTTGTAACACCAGACCACTTGCTCAGGAATGATATCAAATAGATCTTCCTTATAGTCCAGTAACTGTTTAACAAATTGGGTTTTTCCCGACCCACTATGGCCTGAAATAAAAAGATTACAAGGGTGCTTAAACAGTAATGTGTTCTCCATGAGGGACAAAAGAATAATGACACCCCAATGGCTTTGAATCGCTTTTTTTATTTTCATGTGTGACATGAAAAGAAAAACTTAAACCTAGGTTACATCTTTGAAACATCTTTGTAACATCTAAGTAACATGTGTAACAGTGTAACAGTGTAATAAGATTACCATCATAGTTTTGTACATTTAAAAAAACATTTTTATGTCTATAATCTTCGTCAAAAAAGCAATCACTTTTTGAGTTATCCATGACTTCACTGAGCCACTCTTTCTCTGTTCAAGGTAGAATATGTCGATGCACTTCGCTTTCACAGATTTGAATATAACGAAGGGCGTCCTGAAATTCGTCCCACAATTTTTCATCTTTCAACAGCCACGAAATATAATCCACGCGGTGTTGTGCGAGTGTTATCATTTTAAAAGCATAAATAAATACTCTTCTGTAGAAAGGCACCTCGAAAACGCGTCTGCTTCTGCGCTGCTTCATGTCGAAAAAGCGTCTGCTTCTCTGCTCCATGACATCCAATTTTATCTCTGTTGAGTCAGGTGATCACGCTGCTCCACATACCTGTACCAGCCATGACGTTGAATGGCTTTCAAAAACATCAAATGACCAGAGGCGTGAATAGCATTGTCCTCCTTTGTTCCAGTCCTTGAGACACGCTTGTACGAGAGGGTTATGGACGACATATAACTTCCATGCCATCAGATTAATGACCTCCAGATTAAGTTGAACTGCCACTGCCTTGCTCACGGCCCTTTAAAGGGTTCAAACATCTCTGATAAGGTGCATTCCCGTAACGACACAAAACTCAATGCGGCTCTATACAGTTCAAAGTCTATGATGTGTTCAAAAAGAGCTCCATGGTTCTTCTACAAAATTACGAAACACTCGCTGTGCTAGAGCTGGAGGTAATACGTCTGCCATGGTTATCCTCCTCCCTAGGAATTGTGAGCGTAACCGTAAGGCACCGTCTTATAGTCCTCCACCACCACACGTTTGGTATACACTGATCGAAAGGTTTTGGTCTGATTTTCACTGGTCACTTTACGGTCCCGGTGCCGTTTGATGCGAGATGGCCGGTGCCGTTTGATGCGAGATGGATACTCCACGACCAACGAATAGTGTTCACGGTCCTGTACACAGTTCACCATGGCATCAAAATTGACGAGGTTTGTGGTATCGTAATCCAGAGTAATACCTTTGACTTTACAGTTGGTGTGTCTTTCTCCATTTTCTATGTATTCATAGCCATAGTTTTTAGGCCCCAGTCCGACAAACTTGACAATGTGTCCGTTTGGAACCTCATCGGTCCACTGACCTAGTCGGCTGTCCACAATAGGAATGTTGTACTGTTCAGGATCGTGAATGTACATACAGCTGTCTGTATCAAAATACAAGACACGATCGCCCAGGCGTTCTAGCATGGCGTAGAGTTCTTAACGAGCATAGGCTGTTACAAAGGAGGCGACGACCACATTGGAAGAGTTATGATGTTCAAATCTGTCACTCTGATCCGTGAAATTCACCAAAATGAACTCGTCATGATCAAACATCTCCACATGGTGAACCTTGATCTGAGGATCCGACAATAATTCTTGGTATCGTTCAAGGCTTGCGACATACTCGGTCTTGGGCAGTATGTTATTCTGGGCATTCTTTCCCCACAGACAGTTGAGCATGGTTTTCGCAAAAGCCCTTTTGCCGGGATTTTTGTGGACCTGTTCCAGTTGTATCCCTTCCGCTTTCCAATACTCTTGCTTGAAAGTGGCTTCCTCTTCTGGTGTTTAAACCCCGTTCGGGTAGCCGCTGGCTTCCTGTTTCATTTTTAAGTATTTGTCAATGTACCGCTGGTAAACGTCACTGCTCCATTTGTCCCAATGCCACACATGATACACAGCCAAGATCTGGTAGCCTTTGTCAAGCGCCTTCTGTAACTCCACAGAAGTCCATGTGCCTACCAGGGTTCTGTCTGATACGGCATGGGTACACACACAGCATTCTTGTTCAGCACAGGTGCGACATAACGTAAACACCATCTTGTGGTTGTAATGTACCGGGATTACAGGCATCCATAGATCTTGGGGTGGTAACACTTGACACTTAATCAAACCACGGTAGTCTCGAATAGCGTCCACTTGAATGGTTTCTTGACTGATCAAGCGTGGGTGGCCTAGCGGGTACTCTCTGTACTTGTTCACATACGGGTACAATGAACAAATGTCCGCATACTTAATCTCTTGATTCGATGTGACCTCATAGTACAACCGGGCGGCATTGGTTCGTCCTCCATACAAGGCTTCTCTGGGTTGAATCTCGTCCATGTGAGGATAAAGCTGGTCCAGCACAGGTTGGTTAACAGGATCGTTTCTCCAGTACTTGTCAAACTGACATTCCCAAAGTGAACACACGGCGTACCCTTGTCTTATGAGATTCGTGGTCCTTTGCTCCGTTTCCTTGTAAAGCACTGCCATCGTTTTGAGTGTGAGGGGGTTCACCTTGTCTCTGTCTGGGTAACAGCTAGGACATCCGTGAAAGAGGCATCCCAAGAATTCAAACACCATGTTGCGTTCGGGATCGAACCCATCCACAAAGTAGGGTCCTATTTTCACTTCTCCATCATTGAGAGCATGGCGAATAGAACGACCCCATTGGATAGCCAATAGCTGGATCCATCGTATGGCTTTGATCGAATACTTGACCTTCGTGGGATAGCCACCATCCGGTATGATCCCGAGACTGTTGGAAGGCATAGAGTTCTTTCGCCAAGCTTTATTACAGGCTTGAGCCAGTGTGGTCGCTTCGGTGAACGGATCTATCTTATCACTGTCATAAAACAATTGGCGAAACTCCCCGCATCCGCGTCTTGGTGGTGTGCACTTCTGGGTGCTATGGGGCTCGTTTTGGGGAGGCTGCGTTTTTGGTATGTGGCATTCCCTGTTTGATATTATTTTTGGTTTTAAAATATCCACATCTGATCGGCAGTAGGATTCCATTTCTCTTTGAAAATCAAAAACATCTTGGCTATGTTCTTGGTACCATGCCAGGAAGACCTCCCGCTGTTCAGGTTTCATTCTGCCGGGCTTATAGTACTGCAGTGGTAACATGGACCCCACGTAGTTCTTGAACTCTGCCGTGTTGGCCCAGAAGGGAAACCAGCCTTTTGCCATTTCTGTGAGCCCAAACGTCTTAGGGAAGGCGGATAACGGCATGCTCAAGTAGCTGAGTGAATCAATGAATCGAATTCCATACACTTTCATCAGTAAGATCTTACTTCCATTCATAATGGTCTCTGGTTTCTCTGCGCCATTGTTCGCCACATGTCTTAAAATGAACTGAGCATCATACCCTTGAGCGTTGTGCGCTATGGCGGTTGCACCACGGTGGATGGGGTCAAACAACCAAGTGCAGAATTGAACTAAGGTCTGATCCCCTCTGAACACAGCTTCACGTTTCCCCGGCATTTGATCACACCAGAGGCAAGGTTCACTCACTGGCTTTCGTATGCAGGCTTCACAGGCTCGTTGGGCTACACAAAAATTCGGAATGTGTTCACCCGTATCAAACCGGTATTCAAAATCGTAGAAAATAAACGGCACCACGGGTGATGAATTGTTTCCTCTCTCTGGCGACTGGTAGGGCGGGATGTAGCAATCGTGGTCAGGCATTACAATCTTTTGACAAAATTTACATTTCTTCGTGCCGGCACACAGATGAGGCTTGTTACTCACGACCTTCTGGGAACAATGGGGGCATTTGTACACGGATTAACAGATGGTCTTCTTGGCTTTTCCTTGAAGTGTCCTATGGTTTTGATAGCAGGTAGGGCTTCGGAACCATCGTCTACAGGTATCGCAGAAAATTCCTCTTCCGACCTGTTCGCAGATCTGTGATGCATAGCACATGCATATGTTTGAACAACGGTGGTTTTCCTTGTTGTTATAACCCACATTGCAGTATTCGCAATAATAGCTCACTCCGGCAAAGCCTGTCATGGACACGATACAGTCAAAATGACCGTGATGGTGGTACACGTGAATCACCTTGCTGCCTCGGGTCATACTCGGAGGTTTAAATAGTAATTCACTTTTCGCATGTTGTGGATGGATCTTGATCACATAGGCAGGATACAAACTGTCTTGAATGGTCTTGTATTCATTCACACCACAGGACTGGTCATATCCGATCCCCACTCGATCCAGTAAGGCTTGAGCTTCTCTCCTCTGTAAAACTGACTTTGAATCACGTATATGACTCCATCGTTTTCGCCATTCGGCCGTGCCTTGTTTGTTCGCATGACATATCCCCACCACAATCGCTCGAGCCAAACACATACTGTCTTCGGTGTTGTCAATGGTAACGATACTTCGTTTGAGGCGGGTCATCTGCTGAATACTCACGTGTGACCCATGATGCATGGATCGTCTGGCCTTTCCAGACCCCTCTGGCATAGAGATGTGTGTTATTTCAGCTGACATGCCTCCATCATGGATCTTAAAGTCTTGATTACTCTGCACCACACGTTCACACTCGTCCAGCAATCGGTCCCCTGTGACGTTCCCGGCATGATCAAACGGGATGTGAATGCCAAAATTTAACCCTGGATGGTAAAGAGAGACTCGCACTTGATCCCTCGACTGTATCTGGCATTGTTCTTTCAGCGCTTCCACCAGCTTATGAAATAAGATCTGTGTGGTCTCAAAAGGACGACTGTATTTCTTTAACATGACATCATACACCTGGCTCTGTGTTTTGAACTTTCGAGACTGTCGGATTGTACGTGGTTCTATCTCAAACAAAGGGTGTGGTGCCTTCTTGGACGGTGCTTCAGGCTCTGGCTCTGGCTCTGGCTCTGACTTAGGCTCTGTCTTGGACTGGTTGTAGTGGTACTGCTGCTGCTGCTGCTGCTGCTGTTGTTTTCGTTGTTGTTGTTTCCTTTTTTTTGACAGGGAGAGTCTGTACTTTTTATCTTCCTTAAGTTTTTCTTCTTTTTCTTCATCGCTACTACTGCTGGTGTCTGAGTAAGGTACCAGTTCCATAGGTCTATCTGATGAATATCTCATGACTGGGTACGTCTGATGACTGGGTAAGTAAAATATTGTACTTTTGACGGCTGTCTGATGACAACTGACGACAAGCACAAGATACGCTCTCTTTTATACACTCCTCAGGGGAAATACCCTTCTCTGTTTATAAAAACGCGTGAGTGCCTCTACTCGACATCAATTGGGACGACACTTGTCTGGAGACTCAGCAGTTCTTATTGTACCGATACATCCATGTTGACCATGTTGATATTGAAGTGGACCATGTTGGCATTAAAGGCTTTTTTTTTATTTTTTATTTTTTTTGCATCCCTTTGAAAATACTAAGCAGTATTTTGTGGTCTTGCCCTGCTGATGATGGTGCTACCGTTGTTGTTGTTCATGGCCCTGCTGTTTAAACTGCTGGTACTTAAAATTTAGCCCTGGATTGTAAATTGAGACTCGCACTTGATCCCTTGACTGTACCTGGCACTGCTCTTTCAGTGCCTCCACCAGATCATGAAATAGGACGTGTGTGGTCTCAAATGGACGACTGTATTTCTTGAACATAACATCATACACTTGGCTCTGGGTTTTGCGGCTTGTTCGTGACTCCATTTTAAAAAAAGGGTGTGGTGTCTTCTTGGACTGTGCCTCAGGCCGGGCCTCGCGCTGGGTCTGAGGCTCAGACTCTTTGTTTGCCTCTGTCTTGGACAGCTGTTGCTGCTGCTGCTGATGTCTGGTTGGCTTAGCTGTCTGGCTTGGCTGGTTGGCCTGGCTGGCTGGCTGTCTGGCACGCTAAGTAAGTGACATAGATCTTTCTTTCTACCTGGCATGGTTGGCTTACTTCGTTAGCTGGGCTGTGCTGTCTTGGCCGGGCTGGCTTGGCTAGCTTGTTTGGCTGGGCTAGCTGACTGCCAGGGATGGCTGGCTGTCTGGCTCGCTAAGTAAGTGCCATAGATCTTTTTTTTCTACCTGGCATGGTTGGCTCTTCGTTAGCTGGGCTGTGCTGTCTTGGCCGGGCTGGCTTGTCTGGCTTGGTTGGCTGGGCTGCTGACTGCCAGAGGATGGCTGGCTGTCTGGCTCGCTAAGTAAGTGCCATAGATCTTTTTTTTCTACCTGGCATGGTTGGCTTCCTTCGTTAGCTGGGCTGTGCTGTCTTGACCGGGCTGGCTTGTCTGGCTTGGTTGGCTGGGCTAGCTGACTGCCAGGGATGGCTGGCTGGCTGGCTCGCAAAGTAAGTGCCATAGATCTTTCTTTCTAGATCCTAATTTTTGCTTTTTATTTCTTTATGACGACTGACGTGCTCTCTCTCCGAATATTTTTTCTGATATGCATCGAGTTGCACTGATTCACCCTCTTTTATACTGTTCGGACATCCCATGTGACATGTAGGTATTATGCTTTTATAGCAGTTTTTACAGTTTAGTATTAATCAGTCTGTCGTCCTGATCAGACGTTTTTTTCCTCATGCTAATGTACATTTTTATTCTGAAATTTTAGTATTTTAAGTTATCTTCTACCATTGTAAGTCAGAGAGACACAGATTTAACTTTTTTCATTTTTGAGTTCCACCTTCTCCCGGGATTGAACCTGGAACCTCTCGGGTGTTAAGCGAGCACATAAACCTTTACACCACGGACACCGGGGCGATAATATGCCAGATTTTTAACCTTTTATATCGGTACATAAAAACGATTTCAAGCATAACACATGTCGTAACACATGACGTCATCAGTTATTTATGTTTTGTCAGCTGAGCAACAGAAATGTGAAATTAAAACGTTGTCAAGACATTACAGGATTAATCTTGGAGTACACAATGAAAGGTTAGTTCTGTTTCTGTCCGTGAAGGGCATTTGGCTTTTTTAAACTTTAAAATATACTCTGAAAGACCTGTTGTATTTACACGGAAATGGCACGGGGCAGAAATCTTGCATGCCATTAAGACTGACCAACTTCCAGCGACTGTATTTCAAAAACACTTGTAGATAAAAAAATATCTGTTTGAGGAAAAGATCTACTGTACAGATGCGCATTGAATGCATCTAGGATTTGAATTTTGGCTTGTCTAGAATTCTCCTGGATCAAGTTCAAGTCGGAAAATGGCGGATATTTTGACTCATTTTTCAATCTGAAATTATTTATTCATTTCGCGATGGAAAACTTTGAAACTGGTCTCATTCGAAAGGGCAAACCTTCCTTGTTTTGCAATAAATTTACCATAATTTACGTTCAACGCGAAGGATGAAATCTTTTGACTCGAGTTGGGCAGGGGTCTCTTCCTTTAGCCGCAACAGTTGCCGTAATGTTTTTGCAACTTTGAGGCTGAATTTCTCTGGCATTGGTTGATTTAAAAAATATTGCTTATAGGACAAGAAAGTATAAATGTACGCGTGTTGAAAACATGCAGAAACAAAATTTAATCTTCTCCGAAATAGCCGTGGAGCAATGGCCGATTTACAGTGTCGTAGTTTATTTGATTCTCGACAGAAATGCCTGATCTTGGTCTCATTCTATAGGGGAATCTTTCCTTGTTTTGTCATAATTGTGTCATAATTTACAAACATAGAGAAAGACTGATATTAGGGGCTTAATTGCATCAAGGGTTGTAAACGCCATTTAGAACTAAACGAGTGACGTCAGCACATCACATTTTTCCGAAAACAAGCCAAAATCTGTTTTCGGAAAATAAATCATTTGTTTACATGTTCTTGTTGATAATTAATTATTCAATAAAATTATTCAATAATATAAAATTCCATAGGATACCATAATGTCCCAATCGGTACCATATCACACATGCAAATCCCATTAAAGGTACCAGACTGCATAGAGGCCCTTCTCGGTACCATACCATATGCAAATCCCCTATAGGGTACCAGACTGTCCATAGAGACATAGATATAGACATATACGGTACCATAGAGGCCCTTCTCGGTACCATACCACATGCAAATTTACATGCCATACTGCGACATATCGGTGCATAGGGTGCCATAGGGTGCCATAGGGTGCCATACTGCCAAAACCAGACCCCAATAGGGTCCTCATAGGATTCTCCATACTGCCCCATAAATTCCCCATATCACCAACCCTTACTACTGTGGTTTGCAGATTTTTTGACAGTAAATGTTATCCTCTTGAAGCTAAAACATAATTGTGTAAAACCAAGCGCATATAAGATATCTCTAGAAAATCTCTGTACGCCAATTTGTTTCGTGATTACAGTAATTTTCTTTTCTTGAGTGTAATCTTTGGAAATGTTATTTTGTCACAATCGGTAGACGAATGATTACAATGTAGACTTCTTTCCTGGATTTATAGTCCCTTATTATACCCAATAATGTCTTTTGACCCTTTCGAATGCTCAATGAGTGATGTAACTATAAAATTTGTTTAGAGAAAATTACATTGCGGACATACAATATATCGTAGGGATTTACCCAGGATGAAAATTGCCAATTATGTTTTTAAACCCAATGAAAGGATTTTGGCTACTGGTCTGATGTATGTATTTTCAGTACCAAGTACCAAGGATAACACAATAAAGAGCAAGCTCTTATTTCCATTGTGGTCCTTTTTTTAAAGACAGAAGCAGATACAAGGGAATCCGGGTACCAGACCCTAGCTCTTTTAACGAATAGACCCCTTGGTTCTTTTACATGCCCGGTGTATAGCACCGATACACGCGAGACTACCTCTGAGCCGCCGTGGCGCAGTAGTAGCGCGTTCGCCTCAGGATCGAAGGGCCCCGGGTTCGATCCCTACCATCGCCATGTCGGTAGTGTCCTTAGGCAAGACAAAAATTATTCCACATTGCCTCTCTGTCTTCGAGGTTGATTTCATCTGGAATGAGTCTCGAGAGCGATTAATATAAGTTGTAAGAACTTGTTTCGCAATCGAGAATAAATAAATAAGTATAAACCTCTGGGTTTCTAACCAGTTCATCTCAGATAAGTGTGAAACACTGAAAAGCGTTTCTGAAATTTCCAGTGCCTCGGCCGAGAATCGAACCGGGGACCTCCGGATTGGTAATCCAGAGCGTTAACTACTCGATCACCGCACCGCCTATACTCGACCACCGCACCACCTATGATCACTGCAGAACAACAGTTTCAGCATCAACTGAGACAGTCAAGACTTAAGTAATGACTGTTTGTTTACTTGGGCTAAATCTGTTTTTCCCCTGAAGATTGGATGCATATGCGATTAAGCATTGAAAGTTGATATACATGCTTATTTCAACGGCATACATACTTAAGGACAAAAGTTCTGTCCGGTATAATTTAAGTAACACAAAAACTGAAATTTGATTTTTTTATTCATAGTTAGAAAAGCATAAGAATATCATCATTTTCGAATCAATTTACACATTTACACAATGTTCGTGACGTCGAATAGAATGTCCATGAGCGTTAAACGCACGTGAAACATGTGCTGTAGGCTCACTGACCTCCGGTCAACATAAAACGCGCAAATTTGGCTATCTTGAAAGCTTCGTAATAACAACATACGTTGAGTATTTGTCTAAAGTTTTACGTCTTTCGATAGGACTATCCTTTGGTAAAAAAAACTCAATTGACATTTTTGTGATTATAAGCTTCATGTACAAAACTTTTAGATAAATGTGAAATTCATGGTTTATGCCGTCACGGTTGATTGAATGTTTTTGTATAGAATTCTTAACACCTTGTGATGTAGCAAGTAGTCTCAAAATATAAATTTGCAAATAAAAAATTAGAAGTAACGTACAATTAAAATTTAATTCAACAATTTTGAACCGGACACAACTTTTGTCCTTAAGTATATATTGGCAACTGAACACATAAAGAAACAGACACGAAAATGATCAAGTTTCTGTACAACAGAACGCACTGCAGTCACAGTTCTACTGCTTTTTCCCGTTTGGCAACACCTTATAGTAAGCAAATGTTAGAAAGCAAGATGACACCTACTCATTCTTTTTCTTGATATGATTTGTTAATTGAAAAATTAATTAAAGCAATTTGTGGCTTTAAAATGTACAATGTCCCTGTCGTTCCGAATGTGTTAGATTTGAATAAAATATCTAGGTTCTTAGAATAACTTGTATGTGACATGGAAAAAGTTCCCGTGAACAGATATGTTTTTTTCAGTTCTTATGATGTTGACATAGAAGTGATGTGTAGTTGTTGCATACTAATCTTTATTCATGTTGCACTGCCAAAGTGATCGGATCTTTTTCGGCTATTACATTACACGTGTTTAATTTGCTTATGTCAGTAGAATTTGTAAAGTCAAGAATAAACAAAGAGAAAATGCTATTTTACATTCAGATGCAGCCTAAATACAATACTCTTAAACATATTAACAGCTGACACAAATGTATCTATTAAAGTTAAGCTGTATGTTAACAATAGCTTAATATGTCGTTTTCTTCAAAATAGAACATGTAGCGATTTTTTAGGTTTAAGATAAATTAGATACAAATTAGTTTCAAAACACGAACTGTTTAGTTACAAGTCATCATTTGATTAATTATAATGTCAGAACGGAAACGGAAAATGTAATATATTGCATGGTTTACTGTTTTGTCATTTTAATATTTGTGACTGTATATACTGTACGGTTTTGAACGCTCGCAAATATTTATAAGGGGACGGCGTTAAAATAACAACCGTAGATACTGTCCGAAATTTCACTGTAATTCTAACGCACAATGCTCTAAAATGCGATGATTACAGCTCGATCGATTTTTGCGACGCACATGCGTTATTGAACCCTTGCAAGTTTAAATGACATAACCAATCAGAATCGACGTAACAACGTTATATACCAATAAATACTTTTGTTCCAGTTCTTCTGATATTTTCATGAAACTAACGCAAAGTGAATTCTACTTCACCGGCCAGTGCAGACAATTATCAGACTGTGCGGAAATAAGCAATTCAAACAGTGCATTTCTTTGAGCACAACTTTGAACAATTGAGGGCATTGTCCAATTTGATAGATGGACAAGTCCGTATCAATGATTCAGCGGGATAAAGGTCAATTAAGTAGTTAAGGTGTGCCACTTAATTCTTTAATACAGATTTCAGGTATAAGAAACGAGTAAAAACATAATCATGAAAGCTAAGAATTTTGAAAATATTCAAGGATTACGTACGCAACAGTGTATCAACAGAGATATGGGAATGCTTGCTCCTTTTTGAAGAAACATGTTTATACCGCCGATATTTCAGGAAAAAAAAATTGGTCGGTATCCATGAATGATTTGATTTGTTACAAAGTCTCTTGAGAACTTAATAGATAGGACACTTCTTTGTTTTCAGATGATGTATTAATGGATTGTAAGATGGAGGTACCATACTAAACCTTTCTACGGAATCTAGATACACTTATGGTACGACTCAAAGCATCAATTTACAAACATTCGTTACAGTATGTTTTATGTTGGATTTACAGACATGCATTTGGACATGTTATTGCTTTCCATTTCTTACGCCTGAGCCTCTTGCTAACTCTCAGCCCATTCTATACCTAATACCCAGTCGTCAATCTTTAGCCAAGTCGCAATACATATATATCATTTTAGCTTATCAGAATTCCGTGCAATGTTTAACGACGTAAAAATGATAGCAGATATTTTAAATTTTATGTGAAGATGGCGTATAAGGATATTTAATTTACAATCTGCACCTACATGTCTGAGGAGCACTAACTATGTGAGGGATGCTATATTGATTAGCAATGCTTTTATTACGCTGGTACAGCAACGTTCTCATAAATGGTACGCACATTGAAGGTGTTGGCATAAATAAATCATAATTGCGTTTTAACCTACTTACTGATAATACAGGGCTGATAGAAGTGAAAAAGATGTAAAACAAATGTTTATGAAACATGAATGCATTTTTCACCAAGCTCAGAGGTTGCAAAATAAAGTTAATGTATTGAGATAAATGTGTTTAATATACTGATATATGATGAAACGGAAACAGTCACACTTTGTTATATTCTAAAAGTTAAAAAAGAATAAGGCTTCTCAGACGAGGAAAAGCTGTTATTTTAACCTATGTGTAGACTTCACGTCCTTATAATTATTACCTTAAGTATCGCATCGATTACCCATATTTTACAACAGCCTTTAATTATTCTATAAACACTTGCATGTAAAAGAGAAGGAAAACATCTTGTGATTTGGGTAATTGAATTTTTTTTTATAGTAATGTAATTGTTAACACAATAGATCTCCTAATATAATTGTTTAGAAGACAGACACTATGATTTACCCTTACCACGCTATTTTTTGAAAACAGACTCATCGATCTTTTAGTTACTTAGTAAAAGCTTTGGGCTGGAAAGAAGAGTCAATATCCTGTTACCTTTGAGTAATCACGTGGTTTATATCCTATTATGTAACATATTTGCTTAACGGTAGAAATTCAACGGTAACGCAACATTTAAAACTGGGTGGTGCGGTGGTTATGGCCTGGACTACCACTCCGGAGGTTCCCAGTTCGAATCCAAGCCGGGGCACTGGAAATTTCAGAAACGCTTTTCAGTGTTTCCCAACCATCTAGAGATGAACTGGTTAGAAACCCAGAGGTAGTCTCACGTATATCGGGCATGTAAAAGAACCAAAGGGTAATCGTAAAAGAGTTAGGGTCCTCTACCCGGATTCCCTTGTATCTGCATCTGTCTCTCTTTAACCTGCGCCTGTCAGGAGTCGTTGCAAGTTCACGCAGGGAGAAGTCCCATGGTCAGCCGGGCCTATAAACAATCGAAGGAAAAAAACTGACACGCAAACGCGCAAAACGGACAATACTTTTTCATTTTCAGCGAATTTCGCTAACATGTATACTTCAAAAAGCATTTTCTGAGAAATGTCAATTTCTTTCTTGTCTTGTTACATGCAAATTCAGACAAATGTACTGCTTCAGGCTTTTGTCTTCGATTCAAGTCGAAGAATTAAGCTGTTTCACACGGCACTTTTCGGCTTCGTTAGAAAGTCGGTAATAGTTATTGAAGAGCTGGTCGTCTCTTACAATGTAGCACTGTCGGTTATCTCTATTTATTAACACTTTTTCTATAGAAGCTTTGAAAATTATGTCCTCTTTGATAGTGTTTTGTTGTCAATTTATTTTCGTAAATTATTTAATAAATGTTGCTTCAGGATAGTAAAATGAAGTATGTTGTACATGAAGCTATTAATTCAAGAAAATACAAGGCCACGGATGAACTATATTTGGAGGATTTTACTATTACGGTATATTGATGTTGAAAACTTTAGATTTTGGACAACTTACTTGTGCTAGTAGAACATACTGTAAATACTGTCAAAACATTTCGCTGATGACAGCAGTTTGGTCATTTGTACTGGACAGCGTGACAGTGTAGACATTTAAAACAAATAGTTTTGCAACCTTTGGCGTTGCAAATGAAAAGAATAAACGAAAGAGTGCGTCGCCTTTTCAATTAATAATTTTGTTTTCATTAATCACATTCTACATGTAGTGATGATTTTTAGTCATGTTGTCAAGACTATGGCGTTTTATTTGAATAATTATGGCCAATTTATTTGTTTTTTAACAGTTGATTTATTACAAGAAGGAGAACTGAGTTATTTAGCTTTCAAGTAAAAACTACTTAAAACATCAACAGTAATCAATTCTACAGAGGCAATACAATTGTTTGAAACGAATTTAACCTTTCTATCGTCCGAATAAGGGCACCATTCCAGAAGTTAAAAACATTTAAGCACCATTGAATCGCCGCCCATGACTCGTGCTCAGTAATAATAGACCACATATTTAGTCCAGTATTAATACTGCTATGTCTACTGGCGATGTACATTTGTATCTATTTGTATTCATAGATTGCAAGCCAAAATATTATACTAGAAAAGTTGCCCACTAAATTCTGACACTTCAATTTATATTGCTCATGTTATACAGTATAAACAGGCACAAATAAGTTTATTCAAATTCTGTTAAGTAAACTAGAATTCAAATTTCAAGGTTATTGGCAATTAGCATAGGAAATGCTTTTGGCCATAATATACACAGCTCATGAATTATATATAATTTCCAGAGTATTCTTTCTTAGTTCCAAAGCATCTTTTATATATTTTGCTATGTTATATTAGTTGTTCTTATTCTGTGTCGACATTAAGGAGTTAAATGTATTTATGCAGGGCCATGATACATTACAGTTGTATTTAGTTATAAGAGTTCTATCTTTGGTACAACACAACATAAAGTGAATCTCTGATTAAACCACATTTTAGTTACACAATTTACACATCCAACCAATACATATAAATTCCACTTATATGACCGGCTTCAATTTATTAATTATGTGCTCAAGATCATCGAGTAAATTAGAATTCAAGTTCAAATTGTTCAAAATGTCTACATATTAAAATGCACTGGGTCTATGTAAATAACTACGTTTGTTTTTAGTTTTGTCATTATATTAAAATGCTAGAAATACCGTCTACGATAACAAGAAAACTAATCAAGACGTTGCAGTATTAGTCTTCTAAAAATAAAATAATATTATATTTCTTTACTAGTTGCTAGTATTTCGTCAATTTGTAATACAATTCTTTAATTAAGAGTGACACTCACTTTTAGGCATTAATATTGAGTGGTAGTATAATCCTTAGTCATAAAGGTTTTGAAAGTAAGAGAGTAGAATGAAGGATGAGAACGTTGTCTAAAGGAAAGCGTTCTCTCATGGGAGCCAAACACATTAGCACGCTCACTAATACCAGTGATTTGTCAAAGAAAAACTACTCAATTGCATTTTTGACGTCTTATTTTGATTTGATTTCTTACAAAGACACAAGGGAACTTAGGTACATTACTGTAAGTATTTTGTTTTCAGACGATATATAAATGATGTATAAGGAAAAGGCACGACACAATGTTTCTATGGATTCTACATCCATTCATACTACGAAACGAAGTGTCTGTATATAGTCGGACAGAATTTCATAACTGTGACGAAAATACTCTCTCGTTCGCTTTTATATTTGATTTGTGTATACATCTGTTTGCACTCCAGGCATTTTTCTTTCTTTTCCGTTATCATAAACCCATTTTACATATGTACATTTTTACATTTGTAGCTGTAACAAAAACTTTTTTTTTCAACAGTTACCTATGTAATACCTATGTAGTTGGCTTGTTTATCCGTAAATTTATCTGTTTTTCCTCAATAAGCATTTTTTGTATTTATTTCTGTTTAGCTCTTCATTGTGCATTCATTGTTCTATGTCATAAACTGTTTTGGGCATACTTAGTAAATAAGTATACTTAGTCTGGCATTCCATGAAGATACATTACAACCAACTGACGATAATCCACACTACTGTGTGAGGTAAATCATAGGTCAATTTTAATGGATAAAAATGTGCAACAAACAAAAGCGTCTTTACGACACTGATAAACACATATAAGGTGCCACTGTTCACATATACCAGTATATTTTATGATCGTTGACTTAAATACCATGGGAAATGAAATCGTCTTAAAACTGCAATTTTTTAAAATTATATAACAAATGATTTTAAAATTAAAAAAACATAGAAGCACTATAATTATGTTGTATATATTATGGTTATAAAGACCTCTTTGGATTTATCAGTTTTCACCACCATACTGCAACAAAACAAACCCTGATATTACAGGTTGAATTATTTCTGATCGAAATATACGAAACTATGTTTAAGTTAGAAACATCGATTGCCACATCAACAAAAGATTCTTCATTTCTTTTCTTTTCAACATAGACTGATAAAGCATGATAAACCAAGTTTAAATGCAGTCACGCTAAACAGCTATTACTTGGGAGAAATTCTGACACATAGAGTATATTATAGTATATTGAATTTGTAGCCAAGGCTTCCAGTATATATGTACATTTTAGCAGGACGGAACTTACCACCATAACAAAATGTAAAGGGTAAAAGAGATATTTTATGTGAATATTCCATATACAAATAATAAAATGTAATCTGAATCACTATAGCCACATGTTTGAGGCTTATATATCAAACTCATAATTGATATGTTAGGGATGTAATATGTTACATTCGTACAAAAATTGGTAGATGTCTATTGGTACTTGTGTTCACTGGATGGTGATAAATACATAATAACGACCATTGGTCTGCCTTGAAGGTGTTTGCGAAGATTTTGTGTGTTGGCAAGAAATGAGAAATAAATTAAATTGAAAGCAGAATTTAAAACGGTTAATGCCTTACGCCACATCGTAATTGTTTAAATAATTTTAGTTGATGAAGCAAATGTCTTTCTAGGTATAGCCTAGCTTCGTGCTTAAAGAAATATATTCTGAAAGATTACAAAAATAAGTTTAAAAATCCGCTATTCCTCTCGTGTCTAATCACGTTGAGCCCAAGAAACAATTTCTAACATGGTATGTTCAAGTAATTCAAAACCCAGAAGAGATGCAACTTGCAAATTCGTTTTGCTCGAGTTTACGTTTAAAACAAGATGGTCCTATATCGCTCACCTGTCTACCTTTGGCTACTGTCAAACTTCACTGTTTTTTGCTTCAGCGGCTGTTTTGGAGTTATTTTTGAGGTTCGAGTTGATTTGGGAAAAGAATATAATCCAAGTTTTTGCTGTATAAACTTAACTTATCAAGTATTGGATTCTTTGCTGCCACTATCCAAGTAAGCTAAGAAACTTTCATGAAGAAACAATGAAGTGTAAGTTCTTCTACATTAATTTATTTCTCATTCATACATCACAATTATTCGCATACGAAAACTTCTATCATTTTGCAGCTTTGTGTAAAAATAGAGGAACTAAAATACCAAAACACTAAAAATTTAACAATTCTACAGTATACAGCTGCTAAAATAGACAGACTGCTTTAGATTCTAAAATTATCCAGCCAAAAAAGAGGATTTTCCACAATCTAAAAATACTTCTGACACTAAATTAATTCTTAGAGATTTGAGCAATGCCAAAAAACTTAATACCAGCTATCTAAAAATAATTTTCCATAAATCCAGAAAGAACCATTCTCGTTATCCAGAGCATTCATTATGTAATTTCATGTTTGCCTGAAAGCTTGGCAAACCACTGATGATTGTCTATTTTTGAGACTGGTCAAGGTGCTAACACAGCCATGAATAACTTATGGACAAGAAAAACATGAGGCATTTTGATGTCTGCCAAAGACACTAACACTTTATACATAGTGTTTTGGGTGTTAGAGATCAGTGAGACGATGTTTACTATTCTATTTAATATCAGAGAATGACTACAAATCGATAAGGCGGAGAGGTCAGTAGGCGGTGCCTACTCTAAGCATTGTTTTAAAGGTACATCTTCTAATGTATGCATGTAGTATAAAACATCTCCCTTTTTTAACAAGATAATAGATGCATGTATGTCACTGCAAATAATTCAATACAAATAAAATGCACAGATGGTAGCATTGCAGAGTTCATAGCATTCTTTCACTGATACCGCAATAAATCAATATGTCCGGTTTATTGCTGTTTAATGTTCAAGTATCTCCACTGTGTCAGAAAATTATTCAAGGCTTATCAGCAATCATTATCTATTGCTGGAGTTAATGTCCATTTATCACTTGGCAGTACCACGTTTAATGTTTAACTAATTGCCAATAAACTACACTGACCACAGGAATGCTAATGTTTACATCTGCAGAATGTACCTGTTTTATTTACAGAATGGCAAAACTGTTTTATTTACAGAACGGCATGCCTATTAAACTTTAGTATTGTTTTTTTTAATACAATAGTACTGATAGATTACATATTAATAAGTAAGTTTCTGAGGTTTTTTAACACTGCGACCTGATCTTGTTGTATAGACATCTGGATTCTCAGACAGTCATGATTGATGTTTAACAGGTGATGTTTGTTTGGGTGTTTGGGGCTGCGAGGGAATCATAGATTTTGACCTGATGTCACAGTTTGTTTTCCAGGTTGAATGTTCATGGGGTTATGGACAGCAGGGTCAAAAACTTTAATTTCTAAAGGTGGTTGAGGTGGTGTTAACTGAAAACTAGTGTCAGGTTTAAGAAATGGTGGTTCGTTTGACTTGAGGAGATGGCGTCTGTTTCTCCTGTAAAATGCACCCTCTTTTGTTTCAACAATGTAAGACCTGTCATTTATTTTTTGTCTAACAACTGCTGGAAGACAACGTTTTCCTTCTCGAATTCTAGCACTTTCTCCAATGTAAAGAGGTTTGAGTACTTTGGCTGATCGGTCAAAATAATATTTTGACTTTTGCTGTGCAATTTGCATGTTATTTTTGATGACCTGTGTGGTGGGCACTTTTGGATCAAGTTGCTGAGATGTTAATGGCAGTGTTGACCTTGGTTGTCTGCTCATTAGTAATTGTGCTGGGGATTTTCCACAAGATAATGGAGCATTACGATATTCCAAGACAGCAAGATAAGGATCTTGTCCTGCCTGTTTTGACTTTGTAAACAAAGACTTAATAGTTCTGACAGTAATCTCAGCCAGGCCATCGCCTGACGAATTACCTGCTGGAGATGATGTGATATGCTCGAAGTCATACTGTTTTTCAAACAATGAGAAACTTTCTGCATTGTAACAAGGGCCATTATCTGAGTGCAGTGTGTCTGGGATGCCATGTCGGCTGAAGTAACCTTTTAATTTATGTATGACCGTACTTGATGTTGTATTTGAGAGTTGACTAACCTCGAAATACTTGCTGTAAGCATCCACAACAATCTGCGTTATTCCAGCGAAATAGGTCTGTGGCACAAACTTGCCAGGGTCTGTCGGGTACTTTGCTGGGTTGCAGGGGTTCCTTTGTATTTGAACACCTGTGTTCTATACATATGGGACATTCAAGCACTTTCGACTTTATGTCAACTGTCATGTTCGGCCAAAACAATACTTCTCGTGCACGCTGTGTGCATTTATCGACACCTAGGTGTGCATCATGAATTTTTGTTAGCATGAGGAGTCTGAGTTCCTTAGGAACAAGGATTTTGTCACCTTTCAAAATGATATCATCTATCACTGACAGTTCATCTCTGAAGTTCCAAAATTCAAGCAATACTTCCTGACAGTCAGACCTATTATTTGACAATCCTTCAAGAATAACATTGGAAAGCATTTGCATTTGAGGGTCGGATTTAGTTGCTGCCCGAATTTGTTCCATTTTCCGGTCACTAACTGGTAAGCTAGATATGACTGCATGTACATGTGTGTCTAAACTGCATGCGTCTACAATATCTGGACATGTATCGGGTAAGAATTTGACAAGGTATCTGATAGTGGGATTTCTTTCCCGGGGACAAACACCAGATCAATGTCATATTGCTGCAGGTGTAGTAACATGCGTTGCAAACGAGGGGGTGCTGAGTGCAAGCCTTTCTTCCATATTGCCTGCAGGGGTTTGTGATCATTTTGGCATTTAATACGTTTGCCATAAACGTAGTCTGGTGGAATATTTTGTCCAAATAGGATAGCATACAATTCTTTGGAAATTTGGGCGTAATTGACCTCGGCAGGGGTGAGTGACTTTGAAGCAAAACAGACAGGTTTTCCTTCTTGCAGAAGCGTAGCGCCTAACCCATATTTTGAGGCATCGACTTGGAGTGTGACCTCCTTATTTGGGTCAAAATAAGAGAGTACAGGTCCAGGACTTTGTGTAATGATATTTTTAACCTCTTGCAGTGCCTCTGCCTGAGGCTTATCCCAACAAAATTCAACGTCCCTAGACAGAAACTGTCTTAAGGGTGCAGTAACCTCGGACAGTTTGGGTGCAAATCTCTGCAGATATGTGACCATATCTAGAATAGTTTGTAGCTCTGATTTTGACTTAGGTGGTGGCATTTCTTCTATGGCCTTGACCTTAGTGGGGTCGATTTTCAAACGTTGGGCAGTGATTAAATGGCCAAAGAAAGGTAATTCACATTTGCCTATCTCAAGCTTGTCTTGGCTAAATTTGATACCCTTTTCTCGGCATCGGATCATAAGATCGTCGAGATTTTTGTCATGCTCTGTCCTGTCCTTTCCAAATACCACTATGTCGTCCACAAGCGTCCTAACACCTGGCAAATTCTCTAGACACTGTTCCATTTTGGCACAAAATGCATCATTTGCATTTTTCAGTCCATATAGGGGTCTAAGAAACCTATATCGGGCAAAACAACTGTTGAATGTTGTCAGGTAAGATGATTTTTCTGTCAACTGAATGGACCAATAGCCACTACGTGCGTCGAGTTTAGAAAAAACAGAAGCATTAGATAAGTCTTGCAAGATGCTTATGACATTGACTGTAATGAAACTAAGACTTAACCTGTCTAATATATGATCTCACTGAAGTTGCAGCCTAGCGGCCTGAAGTTGGCGGCCTAGCGAGTTGGCGGCCTAGCGGCCTGAAGTTGGCGGCCTAGCGGCCTGAAATTAATTGTCAACTGAACACGCAAAAAAAGATATGTGCAGATAACGGCCTAGCGGCCTAAAGTTAGCGGCCCAGCGGCCTAGCGGTCTGAAGTTGGAGTCCTAGCGGCCTAGCAGCCTAGCAGCCTGAAGTTGGCCGCCTAGCGGCCTGGCGGCCTAGCAGCCTGAAATTGACGGCCTATGTATTTTTAACAAAAATCACTTACAAATTATGCCTTAAACAGATATAAGATATAAAAACTCAAATTAAAGCTCAACTGAACACAAAAAGTCACTTAAAAATTACGCCTTGAACAAACAATCGAAGAATAAAACTCACTTAAAGCTCAACAGAAAACACACACAAAATTTACAAAGTTGGTGGACTGGAAATTTTTAACAAAAATGACTACGAAATAACGCATTAAAACAAAAAACTCACATTAATTGTCAAATGAACGCAAAAAAGATATGTGTAGATAACGGCCTAGCGGCCTTAAGTTAGCGGCCTAGCGGCCTGAAGTTGGCGGCCTGGCGGCCTGAAGTTGGCGGCCTGGCGGCCTAGCGGCCTGAAGTTAGCGGCCTTTGTATTTTAACAAAAAATCACATAAAAATTATGCGAACTAGCAAATAGTCTCCATTTTAACCGCTTATTTGGAATGACAACTATTTCGTAGTTCGCGATTCGTATAGGAAACTGGTGACTGGTTTGTATTTGCAATTCGTAATTCGAAATGCGAACTGCGAACTGGCAACTAGTTTGAAGTTTGCAGTTTTCAATGCAGTTTTCAATGCAGCTTTCAATTCGAATCGCGAACTGTGAATTGGCAACTAGTCTGTAGTTTGCTGTTCACATTTCGCGATTCGAATCGCGAAAATCCGCTATTTTAATTGTATACTGAGCAATTCGCTCCACTGGCTCGGAACTAGTCGAATCGCGAACTGAGGACAGGAAACTTGTCTTAAGTTTGCAATTCGTAATACGAGTCGCGATTTGTGAACTAGCAACAAGTCTTTTTTAACAATGAACTGACAACTGAGAAATCGCGAACTGCGAACTGGCAACAAGTCTTTACCAGACTGAGAATTGAGAACTGAGACCTTGTAACTTTTCAAGTACAAATACAAGAATTGCCTTTTACAAAAGCAGAAGAAATTATCTAACATTTAAAGAATATCAATGCCATATGTGCTACGGACGGACAGACGGACGTACTAACCAAACGGACTTGGTGTTGTTATCCCTTTGATCTGTCTCTGGTCTTTTTTAACCCACAATACAATTATTAACCCAACAATACCATTTTTCATACCTTAATGACGGAATGAACTGAAACAACTTCATAAGTTGCACTCAAACCCTAACCGCCTAATGTCTACTAGGCATGTACGGACTGACGGACAGACGGGCAGACGCACAAACTGATCCCTATGAATCGCATTATCTCCGAAAGGGCGACAAAATAAAACTGCCGGTTGGTATGCGGAATTGTATCTTTGTTGTTGGCTACGCAGTGCAGGTTCGCCTATATTGTATGACCCGGCACTATATAACCAATTTCATATAGTTATTACTTTTTTACATTTAAGTTTTCCGAAATCACACAAGAATATCTGAACTCCATAAAATATATAAATGGAATCAAAGTTCAAGATAGTTATTTATTTTAGCTCGTTTGTGAATAAAGGCTCTCAGCTTATCGAGTCTCTCTCGAGTCCGCTTCCTAGAAAAAACAGTACTGGTATCATATGAGGAGGTACGGTCGTGACCCAAGTGGGGCTCGAACCTACAACTTCCGGGATGAGCCGCAAACACCTTAACGTCTAACCACAACTATTCACTTCACATCTTATATATATCAAATTCTTGTCATGACGCTTACAACACATAAAGGATTGTCTAAGCATTTGAATATCTGCAAGCACATTTTTTGTCTGCAGACGAACCATAAGTTTGAGCTAATTGAATTTTCGCGATACATTGAAAGAAGTATCACTGTCGCCCCTTATGTTACAATATTTATATCATGCAATACATCTTCTGAAAGTGAAAATACAGCTCTATTGCATTTGACAGTTTTAGATTCAATCTTAACGTGACATTATGCGCATTTTTTCAAGTAAAAATCCAGCTGAAAATGGTGTGTGTACAAAAGTGTAGAGGAAATAATAACTTTTAACCCAATACACCAAACCCTTCCCGCTACCAGTATGAAAAAATAACTTTCAAAATATTGATTTTCTTATTTGACTGGGAGAGTCAATTTAAGAAAAGAACAACTGCATGCAGGAGTTGCTTCCCTTCCACTGCCGAAATCTCTACCAACATCAACAACGACACATTCAACTATTATTTTATCAGTCCGATTTTATATCTAAAGCACCAACTTCAAATACTAATGCGGCATAATCATTAATTTTACACATTTAAATGCACAGCAACCAAAAATTGCTTTTATAAAACTGTCACCAAAAATACACTTTGTGCAGTAATATGCGCATAATGTCACTTTAATCAACGAAAGAGTGTTGCGGGCCAAACCAGCACTTACACTAAGAAAATCAACTGAAAAAAAAGAAATGTAACATAAAATTCCATACATTAACATGAAGAACAAAAAATTTAATTACCGTATATTGCACGTCTGACATCATGTACGTAGAACAAAATGACGGCAACAGAAATCTTTCGAATGCAGTTCCAATGTGAACTATGGATGTGTCGAAATTTAGGAAAACGGGACTTTTGAACTTAAGCAAAACTCTTTAATTTATACGCTCGTTACTTTTTAACCCACGTCTATAATATTTCATACAATAACTTTTTTGTACTAATTTGGAATATGCGTCTTTTCGATCCTTCATTTCAATGCCAAAAAAGTACTCGTTTTTCTGTGTCTATTGTAGTGAAAGTATCCGGTGCTGCGTGAAAAGAGTAACACTGAAACACACTTAAATTTCTGCCTTGACCCATTTTAAATGTAAGGTTATTGAGTCATTTTTGAGAAAATGATGAAATAATTTTTTTTTCCGGAAACTCAAGGTGTGTGTTCAAAAGAAGTCAATCAATATAGTTTTTTTTTCTTTGTCTAGATAAAATGTCCCATATCGCATGTGTGTTACAGCGCATGTGTGTTGACGCTAACGGTAACGTCGATGTAAATACCATGCACATCACTTTTTTCACGTTACAAAAGGCAAATAATCGTTTACAAAAAATCACATAACAATTTAAACGGTACAAATTGGTCGATGGTGATCACGTGCCGGGTTCGCAAAAGAACGTGCAGGAATACAACGTGTTGACCTACACGGATATCAAGACGTCATTTCTGTGATATTTTTGTATATTTTCACTACTTTTTACGAAGTTATACGATATAATAAACAGACTAATGTTTCGGTCAAAACATAGTTTTGCGAACCTATACCTAGTATATAATTGTAATAGAAATGACGTCTTGATATCCGTGTTCAGTAATAATGATTAATTCAGATTGGTAAAATTCAGTGCTATTATAATATTCCGGTATCTAAACATTATCTCTGAATTATCAAATTATCAAGTTGTTGGTGTTTTTGTTTTGTTTTTAAACTTGTCTAGCATAAACGTATAGATTTAGTATAGATTTATAATCGCCGGTGGGTTAACCTTTCTGTTTCGCTTCGTGAAAGGTTTTATTATTAAATTATATCACATATTATCTGTAAAGCATCACTAGAATTTGGTTTGGTAGAAACAACAGTTGTCAACTCAACAATTTAGAATCCAAGTTTCCAGACCAAGAATGTTTTTCTTTAACACACAGTGTTATATCTAGTCTGGTGCTGGAGTCTACTTTGTCTTAGAATGAAACAAAAATGCGGCGGCACCCGCGCTCGTTATTTACGCATACGCATGAGCGTGTTGGCCATTGGTCAACAACTACTTCATAATGCGACACAAAACAGCAGGAACAGTAACTGACCAATGTGGCATTAAAAGTACTTCTTTCTTTTCTTTATATCACCCAGAGGATATGGACGAATAAACCTTCAATATCCTTACCTTCAGAGGATTGTTTTCGAGGTTAGACAACAATAGTTCAAAAGTTCAAATCGTTTATTCACGATTCAGACCAGCTGCACAACTAACCTATTATGCAATAATAGAGAGTTATCGAATTAATCCCGAGTTATGTTCCGATTTTTTTTCTGTTTTTTGTTTAAAGGCGTTATTTCTAAGTTTATTTTTGTAAAATTTCTCAGTACACCGACTTTGTTTTTGTGTGTGTGTGTTTTCTGTTGAGCTTTAAGTGAGTTCTTTTTCTTCGATTTGTATTCAAGGAGTAACTTTTTAAGTGACTTTTTGGGTACAGTTGAACTTTAATTTGAGTTTTTATATTACATATTTGTTTAAGGCATAATTTGTAAGTGATTTTTGTTAAAAATACATATGCCATCAATTTCAGGCCGCAAGGCCGCCAGGTCGATAGGCCGCCAACTTCAGGCCGCTAGGCCGCCAGGCCGCTAAATTCAGGCCGCTGGGCCGCTAACTTTAGGCCGCTAGGCCCTTATCTGCACATATCTTTTTTGTGTGTTCAGTCGACAATTAATGTGAGTGTTTTTGTTTAAAGGAGTTATTTCTAAGTTGTTTTTTTGTGTTAAAATTCCCAGTCCACCGACTTTGGTTATTTTTTGTGTGTGTTCTGTTGAGCTTTAAGTGAACATCAATGGAGCAATCATATTCAAACTAGAATGCAGCTCTGCAGTATTGAATCATCACTGTCCTCTTGTTACAATGTTACAATACCATTTAAGATCTGTATGCTTTGGGAAGTGGTCACCATTATCGTATAAAGGACACCTCCAGTGCCTTCAGCGCTTTGATTATATGACGTGCTGGCTGCTTATAATTTACGTAATAATAGTCCGGCAGCGATGAGAGATAAGCGGTGAAGGATAAGGTTATCTATCACCGGTAAATGCGCGGAAATATGTATCTCATAGGTGAGAAAAATGCTAGTAAGTCATGATACAGTGTGCAAAATAATACTGCAGTATAGTGTTGACATTGTTTTCTTGCAGTCCCCGTTACTCTAGTACTCGTACAAGACAACTCGTGTCTGATCTAAAGTTTTGATTAAGTGATACCACTTATATATTGAGCATTATCATTTACTTCATTTGCTCTCGTCTTGCACTATCGTTGTGTCTTTGTTAGACTTTGGTGCTTCCTGGGATTGTATCTTTTATTTATATTTTAGAATACAAATATGAAATTATGCCTGCGTCTAAATGAAACAAAACTTCCATTTAGGTGTTGTTAAATTAATCTTCGTGTGACTCAAAATGACCGATGTCTCATACATGTAGAAAAGGTACAAACTGTTACGTTCGAACGCAGTACCGATGAAACCGATGTACTGTCGTTTCTGATTGCTTACGTCATTTAAATTTGCAAAAATCGAAAGATCATTACAACGATCAGTCAATGAAATGATCGCAGTTTAGAGTATTGTGTGTTACGATAGGGTGAGTTTGATATACAGTTTTAAATGGTTGCAAATATCAAAACTACAAAAGAGTTAACCCTATAATTACGTCACGCTTTCTTGTCTTATGTTATATCTTAAATAAAATTAAAGCAAGGTCATACTGTTCTGTAAATACACGAAGCAGTTATTACAGTTCTTTGTTCTCATGATGAAATGTCGTTAGCTCGATAGGGTTTCTGTTTGCATGCTACTGCACAGTTTGAAAATGTATTTTTTATTGAGACAAAGACTCTTATTTTCTTATTTTATTTCGCAAAAGGATTATGTTATTTCCATTAAATAATTCAGATGTTTCAACGGCCATTATTTTATCCCTGATGCGTTGTATTAAAATTTCCGATTGATCTTGTGTCACTTGATTTTAATTCTAAAACCTTCACCGTGCATGCAACAATGTCAATATCACAGAAGATCACATATATAAACTGAGCAGATCGGCAGTTGTAAAATTTAAATAGAACAATGTCTCATTCATTACGGTAGTTTTGACAAAACGTTGTTGTTCTACCCTATTCACTTAATTTTACTTATTAATAAACTAAATTCACGTGCCAACATACCAACAATTTAAAAATATAGGCTGACACTCTGCCTTTGCATCATATGTTTCTTATATTTGACCTTCAACACTAATGACTAAATCAGTTAGCTAGTCATGGCCTAGCAGTGTTTACTTAATACTTCACTTGTGTTCATATATCTTTTGTAGTGAACAGTATTCGAATCATGTAAAGACGATACTCATATTAGTATAAACATTACATGCCACAGAATGCTAAGTATATGTACTTTTGTGGTCTGTATTTAGTTTAGAACGACAGTTCTATATATGTACAGAAGTTTGTTGTGACATTTATATTGCCATCAAGGCCATTTTCCTTACGACAGTCTCTTGTTCTTGTTTGCATGTTTTATTTTTTGATTTTTTTATTCTTCCCGAGAAGAGAATAAATATTGCGAATAAGATATTTAATGGTATTTGTTGAGCATTCAGTTCTCCTGAAGTAATACAGAAAGATTAATGCAATGTTTATGCTAATAATTCCGTGCTAAGAACTGTTTTAAGCATGATGTTAAGCATTGTTTATGGCTGCAAAAACGGTTTCAGATCTGACATTAAGGATTCTTTATAACTGTGGATGAGTAACATGAGAACACATTAAATCAAGGATTGGTTTTGAGCTTCTTATTGTTTCAGACAAGATTTATATAAAAGACAAATTATAGTTAAATGACAAAATTGAAAATCATAAAATGAAACAATAATAAGAAATATTATATTAATTTGTTTCTTTAATATGTTTATTACCAAGCGTACGTCTTTTGTTCAAAATATCGTCGAAAATGTAATATAAAATAGAGATTTTGTTTGAAAAAACATTTCATAATTTCATTAAATGCTCTGTCTTTAACCTGATATCAGTGATATCTATGTCTTTGTCTTTCAGTGTCTTAAGTAAAAGTACCGAGGGAAAATAGTAAAATATCAATTATAAATTATTTCAAATAAGACGTATAACTTCATGTATCTGTAGTGAAACTTTGTTCACATATTGATCAACTTACAAGTTTTTTCTTCTCTGACAGAAAATAAATGTGGGGACAACGAATAAGAGACACCAGGATTCAGTTTAGTAATGAAAATAAGTCATGATTGCGGAAGGTCGACACCCAACAAGAAAAGATAAGAAAGATATGCTTGAAGCAACTACCACAGAAGTATTTTTGTAATACATGTAACGTCTTATTGTTCTGTTTAATCCACTGACTACAATTAACGTAACAAGAAAAAATAAGAAGGATATGCTTGAAGCAAATTACTATAGAAATTATTTTGGGTATACATGTAACTTCTTATTGCCCTGTTTAATCCACTGTCTACAATAAAGAACGACAGTCACTATATGTACCCAAAAGCATCTGTAATTATAAAATAGTATAATTACAGAATGTGTGACATGTTATTATTTGCAGTAGTAGTAGTAGTAATTTTAGTAGGTAAAATAATCCAGTTACGATTAAACAATGTTTGACCAATTTTACAGCTATTTCCAATGGAGAAAAACTTCGTTAAAATTATACTACGGGAATAATGGTATGCGTTTTGAATAGAACCCAAAGGAGTTCCTACTTTTCACATTTGGTTAGTATTACAATTCCTACAACATACAATGTATTTATATTTTCTTGAAAATAATATGTTGGTCAAAATACTCTTGAATTATATACATTAATATTCTATGTTTCCTAAAACAAAGAAAGAAAACTCTTACAGTATATTTTCGGTGCCTTTATAAGCTGATTAAGTAAGCGGAATTAAACATAGTGCTAATAATTCTGAAGAAATATTGTATTTTTTAATTGTAAGGTTTACAGTCTAACCTGACCTAAGCGGTCAGTCAAGGGAAACGGCTAAATTGACCGTTTAAGCAAGGTGACCACTTCTAACGAAGGATCGTGATTTAACTTTGACTTTTGATAGTCTATACAAATACCCCACCCACCCCTTCTATTCACGAACTCACTAAATAGTATAAGCAAATCGTATGCACGAGGAAATAAGTTTCTGCCGTTTCTTTTTTTATTTTATAAATAAAACTGTAACATTTAATCAAATTTTGAAAAGTTATTTTGTTTGCCAATCGGTTATGTCCGAGCAGACGACATGCACCGGGCTATAGCAAAACGCCCGTATCGGGTATCCGGTAAAACAAATCGTTGTATGCTCGTAACCTGTGATAATTTTATACCTTTTACCATGGTGACAGTCGGATTAGCTGACACTTTTATTGTGAATTATAAGGTGCAGAAATGACAATACGATTAAAAAATCCTGTCAGATCAATTGATCTATAAATTCAAAGTAAGTTTGTACTGCTAATTATCGATAATTGGTAGCTGTTTAGGCGAAATTGATTCATCAACAACAAACTTTTTAACACCTATCGGCACCAATACAGTAGGCTTTGTTTCGCAGCCCGTTTTATGAAAATTACGATATTCATGAAACATAGCAGTTTGGTCAAGCAGCTTGGCCGTTAAAGGGTTAGCCCTCGGAGGTGTTTTTCGCGATTTCCGTCAATTGTTTTAAAAAATTTCACACTTGTTCGGATGACAGATAGATAAATATCTTTTATTACCTTCTAATAGAGAGAGCACATAAAATCTGTCCGATTTTAGCGGTCTTTTAGCGATCGGGAGGCACTAAGACTGGCCGCTGCCCTCGGGGGTGTATTTTGCGATTTCCGTCAATTGTTTTGAAAATTTTACACTTGGTTCGTATGACACGTGGCCGTTTAAATCGGTCCGATTTTAGCGGTCTTTAAGCGATCGGGAGGCACTAAGACTGACCGCTGGCCGCAGACGGCAGGTGACCGTTTAATCAAGTTGTAATATTGAAGGACTTTCGTCGGGGGCGTCCCAGAGTGACCGTTTACTGGAGGTGACCGCCGAATCAAGGTTACCGTTAGGGCAGGTTAGACTGTATGTTCAAATGTCTTATTCATATACAGAAAATGATTGGAAAATTAATTTTAAAAAACTAGAATTGTGTCCATAGGACACTTATGTCCCTACCTCCCACCTTTGTCACAAAAGAGAGGAGAAAGTTTTAAAAGATGTTCTTACATATCTCATTGTAAAAACAAGTGAACCCCAGGTCAGGGCTATGGTCGATTTTGACCGGAGGTCATTATCTGAACAATCTCGGTAGAGGACCTTTAGGCAATGAAATCTGTCAAAAACTCAAGCTCTCGGCCTTGTGGTTTGAGACAAGATTTTTTAAAGATCCTATATAAGCCTATGTACAAACCGATGAACCCGGGTAAGGGTCAATGGTGTGGTCAATTTTCACCCGGGTCATGATTTGAACAAACTTGGTAGAGGTCCACAAGACGATGACTCTTGCTAAAAATCTATGTTAATTACTTTAGGAAGCAGTGCGTGCTACAAACTTGCCATACAAAATGCTTTTATTTTGACTTAGTCAATGGTCATAATTGTGATGTTACTGGTTCAATATAAAAAACTAACCCGATGCATAACTTCTCATCCCAATAAACATTTGTATATAGCTTGGTGACTCTTTGTCCATTAGTAAAGGAGCAGTGCGTGCCACAAAACTTGCCGTATAGAAAGCCTTAATTTTGACTAAGACTTGGTTATAACTCTAGCGTTACTGGTCCAATATAAAAGCTAAAAACAGGTGTACAAGTATTTATATATCCCAATAAACATTTTTATTAAATAACTATTGTTTATTGGCTCTAATATTCATGAACTACCCGACGTAATAAAATAGGAAGAGATTCCATAAAATTGACAGACAGGGCCAATAACAAAAAATCAGGGCCAATATCACTTATTGGACCGGTCCAATAAAAGATTGCTGACGAATGATTGGCTGTTGAGAAATCTAAGCTTCCGATTGGCTGATACTTTCAGATGTTTAGTTTCTTGAAAACGAACTGCCGCCATCTCGAATTCTGTTAAAATCAGCATTGAAGAGTGAATGGCAAAAATGAAAATCAACTTTTAATCATTTTTTTGTCCGAAAACCCATTCAAAAGGATAGAAACTGCTCCAACTAAGAAAATGAATACCCACATCAATATGTTTATTTCAAAAATGAATATGTTAGAGGTATTTCTATTTACAACTCTGCATGTACTGTCTGTTTCTGACGAGTTACTGCCAGTGAAGATAATAGTCAATAAACAATGAATAATTTATAATTTATTAGTTATTTAATAAAAGTGTCATTAAATGAGTGATTTGATATAGACCCTATCATTTGTCCTCTGGCACTCATATTAGCCCTCGCCCTACGGGCTCAGGCCAATACGAATGCCCTCGGACAAATAACAGGGCCAATATCAAATCACTCATTTAGTAACATATAGTATTAAGTTTAAGGACTCTAGGTCAATTAGAAAAGGAGCAGTGCCTGACACAAGCTTTTCGGGACGTCCATGCGGACGGACAGGGTAAATATATATGTCACACTTATTCGGAACATAAATATCTGTAGCATTGCCCTTATTTAGTTCCCATATTTAGTGACAAATAAATATTTTATCTGTCTTCTTTGAGACACTCATTATGTTTGTGCAGTCATATATCGTGTAAATGTGTATGTTCAGCTGTGAAAATTCACATGTTTGAAGTAATTGTATTCCATAAGATATAACAGAAAATGCAAATAAGAATGCAACACATGTTCTTGATGAACGTCACTGTATTATGAGAAACCGCTTATAAATTTAATGATATTGGATCAAATTATTGCCGTGTAGATGTTGTGCAGAAAAAATATAAATCATTGTTCATACAAAACATGTTTGAAATTAAAACTTTACGTAGATTAATACTAAACTATAAAATGATAGAATTTAGTAGTTAGATAGTACTTGTCAACTGTTTTGATTCCCGTCACAAAGTTAACTCATGTAAGACTTCTCCTAATTAGAATTTTTGATAACGAGATGCAGAAAATAAAAGAGTGATTGATTAATCACAAATGAGTTACCATCTTGTCTGCTCAATACTCCCCGTATGTATGGCCATGTTTTTGTGTGTATTTTCTTTATGTATTTTTAATCAGGTGTAATAAGTACATTGGCTTATATTGCGAATTTATGATTTTGAAAAAAACTCAGGAATCACGCCAACACACTGAGGTCAGCAATGTAGTTAATTTTTCCTGTCTCCATACTTAAGTTATTCTATTTACAGAGGAAACAGTACTGAAAAATAAAATTTAATGTCCGTTTCTAACAAAGATCGTAAAGGCATTTAATGGTATTACATCAAATATCAAAGAAATGCTACCGAGTGTGTGTTTATTGTCTTTTTATAGTTCGAGAATATCTTTCAACTATCAACGGACAAATTTTACACAAAATATTGATAGCTCAGTATTCTGTGTCTTCTTTAATTTGGATTTTCAAAACCGAGTGCCTTCAAAACTATTGTATAGAAATAACTTGAAATTGAATAATGTCCCCTGCTACTGAAAGACTTGTTAATGGCATGAACGGAAAATTTCATTACTTCAACAAATTGATGCAATCTTAAGATTTATGCATAACGAAGTCTAATGAAAGCTCCCGGATTAAGCCCAAATGCTAATACCAGTGTTTCTCTAAAACTAGTTTTCGATGTGATATTGCTGAGGCATCAGATGTAAGAAAAAACTAGCATTTTCGTAATATGCATTAAAGTAATCAGCTTACCCGAATTACAGATAAATTATTCCAAAAACCATGAATTTAAAAGTGATAGTATCCTTAAACAAAAGGGATATAAGGGATTATAATAATTTTAATGATGATTTATACTCTAAGAACATCTAAAAAGCTTAAATAAAAATATGAATGTGTATACCTATTGAAAATATAGTATAATTAGAATCGAAATTTACATGTTTCTACTTTATGTCTTCGTCAGAACATATTGCACCTAGATTTTTTTACTATTTTATCACCTTTGTTGCAAACAAAACTTAAACGTGTGATGCACATTTTATGGCCAATTGTAAGTACTACAGATGTATGCGTTTGAGTTTCAAGTTAACATGTACATTTGCCTTATTCCTTTCGATAACTTTCGATATGTGTGTCATATACGTCCCAGACAGTATCAAAACTGAAATGTTTTGAAAATTTAAAAAGATGACAAGTTTGTGATTAAATATTTGACGCAACACCCCTGTTATCGATAAATCTAATCATTGTCTGACAAACGTTAAGCACATTCTAATTAAAGAAGTTCGATACAGACGAAAAGCTATTAAAAGTTGTCTTCAACTAACAGGAAAATTTCCAAGTGGAATTTAGGTGGTATAATTATTTAACTTTCTTTATTTTACTTTACTGAAACAGACAGACATGAGTTGATACTATAGTGAATAGTAATAAGAAATATGATGTAACAGGATTTAATTATGCTAAGGCCCTGATGCAAACTTTCTGCATAGATGACAATGATAAGTACATGACCATTACCCTCCTCAATTACTTTTGTCTTTAATTCTGTTCTGTTTTTATTCTCGAAGCTGATCATGTAACTTTTTCTTGGCTTTGGTAAGATTCGAGGACAGTGCCATTCAAACATTTACTACAATAAAAACAGCTAAAACTGGTCGTAAACAGCAGGCTACTACGTAGTAGCCGATTTTTTTTTGTCATATTGCTATATTTCATTATCGTCACATCTACCTATCTAATTACCAACTGCCCGACCTGTCCCTGTTTTCGTTACTTACCCACCTAGCGACTGATCAACTGACCGACTTATGTACCTATTTAGCGAACGGTCCATCCATCCGTCTGTCCGTCCGTCCGTCCGTCCGTTTGTTCATTCGTTCATTTATTCATTCACTCATTCATTCATTCCATCCATAAATGATTTGGTATCTGCGTTTATGGCTTGCAGCATTGCATGTTCATTAGAAAACATGCAATTACATTGTAGTTTCTAAAAGATAGGTAATGTATAGTCAGCTGTGAGAATGCGTACGTAAATAATACGAGATAATATGAGATATTGATAAATGCGAAAGGGATGCAACACGAGTTTTATATACAAGTCAGACAAGTATTATGCATAAGCAATGTAAACTACAGCTATCACTTTAGAGGTTCCATAAATGTGCCAGTACAAATGCATCTTAGCTCACTGAGTGATAAGTGCGTGTGTCAATAACCCTATGGTCGTTTGAAGAAAGGCATGAAGTTATTTTGATTTATTTTTCTAATAGATAGGAATAGATAGATATAGGGGTGGTTCGGAAAATTACCCCGTTACAATAATTAAAGGTCACACATGAAAACCAAACAACTGCAAACAAGAAATACATCGGCCATTAGTTGCGACCTTAAACAGACATTTAAAGAGGTGAAAAACTTCCTATTCAGGCTACGGAGCTTTGAGGCAGCTAAAAACATAACGCTCAACTCGTCCTTGTGTATGAATCTCACTAAGTCGCTGTGTAGTGTGATAATCACTCAACGCAGACGAAAACTAGAGAGCAGATATGAATTGCTTCGAAGTGATAACTATGACCTTAAACAACACTTTTATATTGAGGAAGTCAATAGTATTCATTAGACTTTACCATCAACAAATTTGAAAATCGTATCCATGTGCTGAACTAATGAAAACTCGACATATATACCATTAACAAGCTCTCGTAAACAAGAGACAATAATTAATTCTAAGAAACTCTCTACAATGTAATCGAAGGCTTGCCGTTTTATTGAAAATCTAAATTAAAGTAGACGTGGAATATGGAGCAAACACAGTTTTGAGCATAATTTGAACCTTTAAATTCCAGGACTAAAAGTCTTTTGGTTAATAATATGCCCATTTTCATCAATATCTATTTTTTCACTCAAGAAATATATTGAAAGTATGTATTCTAGCTACGTTATGAAATTCTTTTTCAAATGCATTCGATAAACTTATATTTTACCAAATTTGACTTCGTACAAACTTTTTATAGGTCTCGAATGCGCTTATAGTTTGAAGATTATGTAATACAATGTTTTGGACTTTTATCTGGAAACATTAATTACTTAATAGTGACTGCCAAGTACTACTGCATAACTGGTAAAATTGAAGATTTTTAACTGTTTAACTGTTTTTGACGACTGACCGTTAAAAAAGATCAAGATTATCTAAAGATCATCAAAAGTATCGATAATATCAAAGTACTGGAGGTCTTTAAATAGCTCCGACCTTTGCTACATGCTAAACAAAACCCCTGAATGAACAGACAAGAAACGGACACTAATTTTTCAATTAAACAAGCCGAACATGCACTACAATAGTAAAGCAATGGTATTTAAAAGTTTACCTACATTTCATCGCATACCTGTTTGTCGTATATGAATTGAAACAAACTAAAACCAAAGTTGCAGAAATAATGTAATACCACAACATACTAATATGCTGTTACATTCGCTGTTATTCGAACACAGCATGTTTGAGCTTCTCATTTTATATGTTTATGAAAATTAAGTTATCAACCGATATTTAAATTTTGACTAAAGAACAGTTCGTAGAGGGCCACTAGACAACACTACCCATCAAATATGTATAGAATAATGTAATTTTGGACAAGATGATTTTTACAGGTTTTACTTTTAAATCATAGTTCATGGAAAACAAAGGCTCGAGCAATTTTGAAAGGATATCATATAAAACAAGTATCAAAATAGTGCGTTTAAGAAATTGTATTTTGAAGTAAAATGTGAATGAAACTATGAAAGGCAACTGACATCCAAGGTACCATGAGCATTTCATTTTCAGATTGACAACAGCTTAAACCCCAGACAGAAAACTATTTACTGTCATATATGTAGACTAAGATGAACAACTGTTAGTAGAATAATACAACTTGCATTGTGTCACATTTTTGAAGGGAGCAAAATGACGAAAACGAAGTACGGAAAAAATCAATTGAATTATAGTCTGATGATAATGACTTTATACAGGGGTTGCGATACTGTCTAATGGTATTTGAAAAAGCCGTATGTTCATAAAATTGACAACGATTGATTAAAGAATTCAACTTAAACAATGACATTGAGTTCGCATCTGATACCTTGCTAACTAGCCTTATTCAGTTATTCATTGTCAGACTCCGTATGTACAGTTAAAAATGAAAGCATTAGTTCTATGATACTTGGCGTAAGATTTAACTTACAACAATCAGAAGGGCAGTATTTGTATCTTTTTCTGTAGGACAGTCATTTTGAAAATTGTGGTTTCTTTTGCCTGAAACAGTAACGATATATAATTTCTTTATATGAGTACGATGTACAGTCAACCACGTAAAAGTATACATAAAGATCTACCGATACTTATGTCATCATCTGCTTGTATGGAAACGCTTAAGTTCATTTTTTTCACAGGTTTAATGGGAAATACATCAAATTTTGTTTTTGTGGTCCTTGTGAATTCAGACAAAAAATGTGTATTCGCATAAAATACCTAAGATAAATATGTTACTTACATGTATATTTACAGATATATTTTGTCTCTATATTCTTACGAGCTGGTGCCAAATAATGTATTTCCAGTCGTTCGGAATATTTTCATGCTTGTTCCAAGATATACCAAAGCAGTAATAATCATGTATAATCTTAATTTATTTGTTCTAAAAGTTCTTGCATTTCTTGTTTGTACCAAAGCAGAATAAAATGATTCCTCTTGGAATTGTTGTTATATGTTCACCAACATGCTTGTAGTTAACTGGTCTGCTCTCTTTATGTCTCCACTGATAAAAATTGGAGAAATCTGCATTCAATTCAGTAATTCAATTTTGACTTTCATTTGGAAGGGCACCACTTAAAACAGTAGCAGAAACCAGGAAAATCATTAAATAAGCTAAAAATTAACCTAAACATTGTAGGTGATGTTATTCAAGCCCCCTGGTTGTTTCTCTTTAAACCTAATATTTACTCATAAAAAATCTGTAATTACAATGAAACAAATGACAAGTATTTAAAAGTTGGTGCTTTACCATTTCAGCATACATAGTCAATGTGCGATGTACACATATAAATGTGTTTTTTACAGCTGTTTCCCAGGACAAGTGACACAGTTAAAATGTCTTATTGAATAATTCAAAGTGAGTGCAGTAAAATTCCTAAAAAATATAAAAAGCATTTGACTAGGATATATTTCAAATACCTACCCAACTTTCTATTGTGGACTTTTGATGTATTTTCCTTTAATTGTTTTGGCTTAGAAATGAATTGAGGTTTCAGAAATACAAAAGAAATTACATTATATGTCGAACATTTTCATAGTCAAACCGTTGTTTGCAATTTAGACTACTTTCCAGTATCTCATAACTTAAAGATAAAACAGCAGAATACGCGTCTTAATTTGCTGTTAAAAACATTCTTCCTATAAACCTTGATTATCTGTCCTTGCTTTCGACAAACTCATTTACATTATTTTATAATCAATTTTTTTTTATTTCGTCTTTCAGAAACGTAAATTTCATTTGTGCCGGACTGTCCCTTGTTACTACAATAACATATACCAGTATGTGAACAGTTAGTAGCCGTTACCTAGCATGTTGGAAGCTTTTTTGAATGCTTTTCATATCTATCTTTACTCTCGTATTCGTTGAAATTGATGTCAGAGAAAATAAAAGTGATTCCTTTGTATATAATATTATAGCAGCAAGCAGAGGCCTATGGCTATTTTAGATTTTAATTTAAATAAACCGTTATATCATCAGCATTCATTTGAAAGGGGAAAAATGAAAAGACACTTATCAATAGAAGGAATTGTAAATCGTCCAGTGTCATATGTCGGCATAACACCAAAGTCTAACAGAACTGCCGAATAAACCATCTCTAAATTTGAACAGCCCTCCAGGCAGGTTTTAAAAGAATGGTTTGGTCATGCAGGTGTGTGTTCCTAGTAATTTAGTTACCAGTTAAATCAACATTCTAAAGCCCATGGTTCATAAATTGCAACTATGGAAACCATCGCTTCTCAAAACTTTTATGTCAAGTCTTATTTGATGAAGACGAAAAGAGCGTTGCGCACAACTAAAGCGAGAAAGCAAATGTCACAAACACTTCAGCCCTAAACTGTCTCATTATTCTATGCTAAAGAACGATATTATCAACAGTAATTGAGCGATTCCCCTCTAGGAACCCACTTCTTATTGCAAATCATCACATTTCAAGATTTATTGTAAGCAACGAGGCGTGGTTCAGAAAATGTGTACTTAATACGTGTACTATGTGAAGAAGTGAACAGATTCGAAATACGTCCATAAAAGTGTACGAAATTTATATTAAAATCATATCGTTTCTGATAATATTAGAAAAAAACATTAAGTGATGATTTAAACTGCTATTTTTGATGAAGCATAAAAAAGATCATGATAAAGAAAAGTGTAAGTCACTTAATAGTAGTGCACAGCTTTTAATTTTTAGCTATTCATTCTTATTGAAGAACATTGGATCTATCCTAAACCGCTGGCGTCTCACCTCGGTTAAGTTTTTCCGTACCACTTCATGTTTTTTCAAAACCGTTACAGATATTGCTTTAAAACTCGAAATACTTATGTGCCAACATTAAACTCCATCAACAGACAATAGTACATAACTCTGTAAAGGCTTTTGCCAGAAGTTCGGTATTTTTCTACTTAGAAAATACATTGAATTTGGGTAAAATCAACTTAATTGACTTAACCCTTTTAGATGTATTGCATGAACCTTGGAATTAATCCTTATTTATAGGCAAGAGAAGGTAACTCTTTCAAGATTGTTATAATTACGGCATTCTCGGTCAAGTTTTCGTACCGGTCCACTTTTCGGTTAACCATTTGAGATATTACTTTGAAAGTTGTAATGCTTGTTTATCATCATGACACCCATCTTTTAGCAAGAGTAGATATCTCAACAATACTTTATTGTACTTAGATATCTCAACAATACTTTATTGTACTTAGATATCTCAACAATACTTTATTGTACTTAGATATCTCAACAATACTTTATTGTACTTAGATATTCCTAGTTTAAGTCCTATGACTCCTGACTTAATATCTTTACTATACCAAGTCATTAATATGAATCAGTGTTGGTTTATCTGGATCTACCTTTGTATAACTTCCATTTATTTTGAATCATTACCATAGACTGTATTTTTATCCTTTTGCTTGATAAAAATCATAAATATTTTCCATAAAGTTTACATAAAGAAATATGTAAAAATTGGATGCAACTCAAGAATCGGCTATGCGTTCGTCCTTTTATATCGTACGCTTATTTACTATTTGTATTCTGTGTTTGTATTATCACAGCTAATACAGAAATGATTCATTAGCCAATGCACTTATAGACGCAAGTAATTCCTCGATGTCTGTTCATGATCTGCACTGTTCGCTATTTAGTCGGTAAATATTCTGCGAACACCCCTTTAGACATCAATTATTGGTACACACAAAATTGGAATGTTGTCGAGCCCATTTTAGACAGTTAAGGGGAAAACTGTTAGAGTAAAACCAAAGCAATAGCAAGATAAGTCAGAAATTTATCTTATTGATTTGGTTTAATTTTCATTCGCATTTCATATTTGAATAGTAATAATTTCTGTCTTACAGAACAAGAAAGCCTTTTTTTTAATTTGACCAGTTTCATCAGGAGTTAAGAATTAAGTAACTTTGAACGTTTCATCTTTCCGTGGCAACAACCTTTGGTGTTGTAAGGTATCTCGCATCTTAACGCACTGTAACGCCATCTATCGAGGGTTCCCTTATAGTCAAGGAGGCCGATGTCAGCCAGTAAAATTGCACTGTAGGCCCTCAGGGTGGATAACCCGTATTTATGTGCAGTAACGCCCTATGACCTCACAAACGTGTTGACGCTCTAATGGAAAGCATCGGCTTCTGCAGATAAACACCCACGGTTACTGTTCGGAACCCAAGTATCTTGTCAGGATAAGGTATGCGCACGAGTATCAGCATCACAAGTGAAACATGGCCCAGCTCAGATTCCATACAAAACGCAACGACATATAGCGCCTTTAATACTTCACGAAATACAGAAATCTTCATATATAGTAGTAGGACTCGGCCTATGTAATGGGATCTTTACATTATTTTTACTGTCAAGTTTAACATATTTTATACTTGTTGAAAATATGTCTTATTCCAGAATAACGCTTTGGAAAAGCAATCATATGGTAGTTTAACATGTTCACACTACTATAGTGTTTCTTAGTTTTATTCAGAATATTGTCAGAAATAGAGTAATTTCACTGAAGTTGTACCTTTCTAAATTCAGTAATGTCTTGCTAGATGTGAATATTATTGAAGTTTTTCTTTCTAGTTACTTTTCCTATTACTATGTAACAGTTGCTAATGCAAAAAGAAGATGCTTACATGCTGTTTCTGCTCTGTATTTATACACTTCTGAGATGTACCATGTGATTGTCTTGTCCAATCAAAATGCTAGTTTAACAGTGACTATGTGATTAGTCCCTGAACAAATTCAATTATTGAACAGTTCTACTTATAGCTCATGGGGAGCTCAAAGCTGTTTTCTTAATTAAATTCATCAAGCTACATTCTGCACTAAAAATAGTGACATAATATAAGAAACTCATAAATGGCGCCCTGCCTTTTCAGCATAATGTAGGAATACAAGACAAAAATCCCTCTATTCTTATGTGGAAACATAAAAGTAGTTACATAATGAATACAAAACAATACAGTAAACAGCCTAACAACAGTACCTGAAGGGGTTCTTTCTTAATATTTTTACATGAATAATGCACTCTAAAAATTTTAAGTAGAAAAACTCAAGATTCACAAATGGCCACCGTCATTTTTTAGGCAAAATTAGTCCTCGTCTTCCTGACCTAAATAAACTAATGAATGAAACTCACACTGCAACACATATTTCGACAATTCCCAGATCAGGTTCCCCTATATTGACAATAAACAACCGTCCAGCGAAGAACAGAAATGCAGAGAACACTATCTCTGTTGCTGATAATTTTATACCTCTAACTAACAACAATAAGAAAGAACATTATACGTATACAGGTGGACTAATTAGTGTTAATTAACAAATGGATTTAAATGCTTTTTATCTTTGACTGTGTCCACCAAGTTAAATGAGACTGCATATTAAAGGTATGTTCAAATATTTTGCAATTTTATAAAGCACTTTGACTTTTACCTTACAGTGTCAATAAATCAAAGTCTTTGCCTGACACATGTAAGTGCTCTAAATGTGGTAGAATCTGAACACCGAGGGAAAATTAGTGTCTCAGCTGTCTATACTAAGAGAGCAATCTCCCGGTGGAGTTTTTGTACAATTATTCAACTTGTATTCTGTCAAATCTCTGAAAAAAGACAAAGACGATAACTAATGATAAATCAATGGAAATTTGATTTAACAGAATTGACTGGTATAAAAATCCTATCTTATGCCTTTTGACAGGCAGTTTATTGTAGAAAGAGGAATGAAAATGCCATTTATATTTATTGAATTGTTTATTTTCCGTCATATGATTGATTACAAATAATTTCCTAAAATTGTTTGAGCACATGATGATGTTGGTATATAATTTAGTTCTTGTTTATTTTTTTTTTGCTGCAGTGACTTTAGAGGTTGAACTTACACATTTAGTGCTGTGTACGGAAGCGTATAATGGTCGACAGTTACTGTTTATATCAACTAGACATGAGTGTGGTAATATGTTGACTTTGCTTGATAATATTTTGCAATTGTGCGTTATGTCATGATAAAATAAAACAATTGATTAAAAACAGAGCTGTTTGTTTTCGTAACACGTTAGACGTCAAAAAGCAATCACAATATAATATCTTGCTAAAACTACTACTAAATAAACTTTTTCCCGAATACGACACATATTATTTGGCAAATCAAGTTCTTATCTGACGTATTTTTCTCGCGCAAAGCTGAAACCGAAAACAACCATTTACTCTACAGCCCTCGACTATAATGAATTACAAGAGGGCCAAGATGGTCCTATATCGCTATCCTGTCCCAAAGACAAAAAGTAAGTCTAAAGTCATGATCAATGCCAACCGCTGACAATTTTTAAAATCTCTTTGCGAAACGGTAAACACATTCCAAACGTAGGTTTAAAATCAATGTACAAAGTGACCTAACTTTTGACCAGATGTTACGCAGTTTCGGTCTTGACTAAAGTTCACCAAGACAAACTTTCTTTCAATATGACTGATGCCGGTGTGTCAAATGTGGCATCTAGAGTTCGTAGGTGTTTCTATTATTTTACCTGGTGTCCTACTTTTTGACCCCACGAATCCCAGTTTAAAACTAAACATAGAGCTCATCAAAACAAACATTATGTTTATTTTTCAAGATGATTTGATTCAAAATGTTAATTCTAGAATGTTGATGTTCTATGAGTTCACCTTGTGATCTAGATTTTATGATGTGACCAAATTTCAAACTTGACATAGCATTTATCAAGACATCCAGGGTGATTGGGTGCAAATTTGGCTTCTGGAGTTATCACGAGGTTTTTCTATTTTTTTACCTGGTGTCCTAGGTTTTGATCACACGTAATATAGTTTCTTTCTTGTCCTATATTTTATCAAGACAAACATTCTAACCAATTTTACGGTTTGGTTGGGTACAAATGTGGTTTCTACAATATTTGGAATATTTTTTATTATTTGACATGGTCTATGATTTGACCCCGCGTGACCTGGTTTCAACTTTTGGTCGAGAGATCATCAAGAAAAATATTCTGACCAATTTTCATGACGATTGTTCTTATAGAATGTTCAGACGGTAAGTGTGGACAGACAGACAGACAGACAGACAGACAGGCAGGCAAGCAGGCTAGGGTGAGCTCAAAAGAGAACATTTACACCAGCTATCTACTCTAGTTTCACCTATGTCGGAGCTAAATATTAACTCATATTCAGTAATAAATTATCTTACACAAGCAAGATAAATCTTTCATGCAATAACTATACCGTTCAAAATGATGTTACTTGCTGATTCTTAAGGAACAAATGCTACAATTATCATGCAATATTTCTATTACTATCTTGCATTTTCCCGTAAGATTTCAAACATGATGCGATATTTTCGCATCAAATCTACATAAATATCTAGCAACTGGCGACCATTATACGCTTCCGTAGCTGTGCAAACAGAAGAAATAAAATATGTGGTTTAAATTCAGTTATTGTACGTTCATGAACTTTAAACACATTGTACAAGAGTGCTTGTTCACAGTCTACTACAGTCAACGACTAGTTTTCCGAGGATCATTACAAATCAGTAGTAATTGAGTTGCACAGAGACTCATACGTTCATTTTATGTTTTTAAGTACACTTATGTTCTACAGAACACTTAAACCACATATTAATTAATATACATTTATGTTAGCATTAGATGAACAAGCTTCAGTAAAACGTGGGCTTATTGCTTTTTATTTTGCGTAAACAACATATTTCTGCCATATCAAAGAAATGACGGCACATTTTTAGTTGTTCCTAATAACTGGTGGGCGGGTCCTGAGACCAATGATTAAGCTATTGAAGTGGTAAACGCCTGTGTAATTTAACATATCTAAATAGACTTTCGTTGTTTACGTTATAAACTGAAAGCAAAGTACTTCTCATATCATAAAAGGATCAGACTTTATTTGCTAATTAGTTCACATATTTCATCTTGATAGAGCCTGCAATTAGCATAATAAACAGGCAGCTAGGCTGTGTTTTAGGGAATTTTAGTATCCAAATTTAAAATTTCAGATTAATTACATTGAGCATAGTGTCATTTTGTTAATACAGTTTTACATTATATCAAATACAAGTGTATTGATAACGTTCTTATTAATTTATAATTAAACAGTGCAAAATATTAAACTGTTATATTATATTTTATGTCATATTTGGCATTTATTATTCCAGATTTCCTGTAGACATTATCTCCGCAGTTCATTTATTCGTGACTACGTTCTGACTCAAATAAACTAGTTGTGTTGTATCATGTTTTTAACGGTACTAACAGCTCAACCAGCGAAGAAGTGTGATTTACACTAGCCTTATAATCATGTATGCCAGTGTGTTAAAAGGTATTTCGTATGGTGGCATATTACTGCCACACGTTAGTAAACTGACTTTCTATCTGGTTATCTAGTTATATTTCCGGGAAACATTTCCAGGTAAGATAAATATCGTAACACAGATTGTGTCCTTCCAGCTCACATCTGCCAGTACTTATCTACTTATCATAGATAATTAAATGACTAACTTGTTAAGATTTCGCGTTGCTATTTAGTAAGTAGGTAACGCGATACAAGAAATACAAGAGCTATTTGATCCTAACATTATTTGACTTCTCTATAAAGAAACCAATGTTACGATTTTCTAGCAAATTTAATTTCATATGTAGACGAAATGTTTCGTGAAGTATATGTTTCAGATTTAATTTCTAAACTTTAAACAGTCGGTTACGATGCCAGTTACATAATAATTTAGTAAACTTGAGTGAATGTATCAACTGTTTATTAATTTGACTACATTTAGTATGCGTTTATCAAATAGTATTATATTAAAGAACGCAACTGATCAGAAATGGTGCGTCGAGTAAACTAACTGGTACATGTATGACTAATGTGCACTGTTTCACCGTTCCGTGTAGCTTTGTGAAATAAAATGTCGAAATTTTTATAAAAATATATGGTACTATTAAGGTGTGACTATCGGTATTGCTTAAAAACTAAACCATCGATACTTAGTCTGACAAATATTCAACTGAAGACCATTTGACAATGTATTGTCTCACTGTCCGGGACCCACGGCCCAAAATTTCACTTTACCCTACTTGGTTTCCTCCCCAAGGTTTGATGTTATTTTTGAACAGATGAGTGTCTACCTGTATGGAAACAAGTGTATGTAGAAAAATTTAGGCCGGCGAAAGTCTTCAAAATGGCGGAAATCCAAGATGGCCGCCAAAATAAGTAAGATATCCTAAAAATGGACATCTGTGTATTACATAATTCTAAAAACTATCACTAGCGCTAATTTACTTATAAAATCATATTTAAAGTTGAAGTTATATATTAGAAATTATGTTTAACGCAATTTTGACAGATATTTTTCTTTTAATATCCATGTATCTTACGTTACGAGTAAGATATTTTGATAATTTCTTCAAATATTTCATTCTCATGATCAATTTTATACATTCTTTTGACATAATCATCTGATAGTTGACTAAAATGACTTTAAGTTATCAAACGACTCTAATACAAAAATCCTTTTGATAGAAAGTATACATAGGTAAACCATAGATTTACGTTTAGAGGATTTTATGTACGTGTACGTTACCATAAATAGCGATGTTTATTATGCTATTATAGATATCAATAGTGAGAATCGCTTCATAAAATAATGTGTTACTCGCTATTAAGTTTTAAGTATGAATTAGTATATGTTGGATATATAAATTAAGTCTAGCATGATACAGAAAAAGGCATGAAATTTACGTTACATTTTTTTTCAAATAAAAATACGTTACTTAAATTCTGAATGTTGACTACGTAGAAGGCTAAAATTTTTAGTTGCATCACTAACTGGAAAAATGACTCCTTTGATGTGAAATCTTCTGTGGAGTTGTTTTGTTTGATAATCATTATATAACACAGTATGTAACTGCATTACCAATAAGACGTTCCGTGACTGTTTAAAAGTAAAATCAATGATTTCATTTAGCATTACGTCCTGTTTTAATAAAAGCTAGTTTTGTAAAAACGAAATTTTGATAACAAGTAATAGTTACACATGAAACATACTAAATCTATACATCCTTGTTCATTCATAATAATACTGTATTATAACAAGTATAAATTACATTACTAGTAATATTGTCAATAAAACTGTAATAATCTAACAGGTAAAATATTGATACAAATTGAAGCAAGAATACACTACATCTTTAAGAAATAGTGTAGTCTATTTAATTTTAAAGACGTTTTTGTGAATATTTTCATAAACATAAGGGGGGGGGGGGGGGGGGGGGGGGGAATCAAAGATTGGTATGTATATATCCTGTTTTCTCGTATTCTCGTGAGGCTAAGGGTGTAAATTTGTTACCTATAAAACAGTACACGTTTTAGCAACATCATTTTAAGTTATTTACGAGAAAAAATACATATTTCAGTTGGTGTCATCATAAATTGCATTATTTTTTTCCTTATATGAAGTTTGCTACAGACCTTAGGTCATCCTCATAATCAGAAATGGGAAGAAAGTTTCACGTATTCCCGGGGATTTATGTTTGAGTCTCGGGCTTTGCCATATTGTAGCATCCATAAACTTGTAAAGCCAAGGGCATATCTTGGCATGATATGTTACAAAATGACATTAACATAAAAATAATCATAGACAGCAGAATAAAACAATATGGTTATAAAGATAGGTACCAAACGTAATGGTCCGCAACGCTGTAATCACCCTCATCACTCGAAAGTCACAAAACGTTTAAATTAATAGACTGTCATCAATTTGGGTGTAATACATAACTTATGATTCACACATATAAAATTAGCTGACATCTGTTTTATTATTCAAATTCTTAAAAGAAGAGTCCCTGAAAAATGAAAAAAATAATTTTGAGAGAGTCTTGACTGATTCTAATGCTCAACTACATTTCAACTGGGTGAGTACCTTGATGTTTTTTTCAACTCGTTTGTAGGTTTGCCGTACCCGTCTTCAAGAATTGGTATTTGATACTTCTCATTAATCACTCATGGTCAGTTTGTGATGTTAAAACCTCACTTTGTAGAAAATACAGCATTGTACGGAACCAGTTTATAGCGAGGTTTGTTCGACAAATGCATTCCTGTAAGGCTAAAAAAGATTAGCTGTGTCAATGAATTTAGTGATCACAGCATGATATAATGTAACTATCAGAAAAGATATCAGAAATAGTTTTTGCAACAAAAACTGAACTTTTAGAAAATATTATAATTTACGATTTTGTGAATTTCTCATTGAGAACTCTATGAGACAATGAAATTGCCATTCATCGCATCAACTTTATACCGAGTATTAGGACAATGAATGTTATAAAGATTTTATCCATTTCCATGAAATGATTTTGAAAGGCACTTGTTTGAGCTTGTGCATACTTAGAAAAATTGATGAGTGTGTATGCACTTTAGTTACGGTAAATTTATATGGTGAATCAGTATATTCAACTATACAGACTGGTCAACCTTATAAGTCAGAGTCATTTATTTTATCAAAATATTTTCAAATTAATTGAGCAATATAACAATAAAATCACAACTTTTTCAAACGTAGTATTTATGATTGTGCCAGAATGGCGTACCTTAAGCTAAATATTTCATTCAGGATGTAGAAGGTTCTTGTTCAAAATTTTAGTATTGATGTGATTCGTTCACACTTTCTGTACTTCGAGACTTGGTAAGATACTTTTAGAACTGTCAAAAAGAGCAAACACGGAGTGGAAATTTTTCTCCAAGTATTTAAATACATTATTTCAGAGAAAAAGATAATTTAGTGTTTCCACTTTAAACAACAGCTAGATGATATTTTACAATTTTCCTTGATTTCTGGTACCTATATTATAAACATTCATGCGACATTCATTTCAAACAGTTACAGGGTTTGACGTCCAGCATTACATAAATACTGTGTCCAAATGAGTTTGAGCAGCTAAAAATGGGTAGTATAACTTGTCAAGGCGGCACATGGAGGTGTGATAGCTTTATTATTTTTCTTTATTAGTTATAGTGCAGTATTTCTATATGACCTATAGTTGACTGATCTATAAAACAAAATGAATATGGCCAAAACATTCTACCATTAAACATTGCTATAAAGTTTTATTTGCCTCAAGGTCCGAAAAATATTAAGAAAAAGCTGTCCGTAAGAAAGCATGTTCGACCATTCTCAGTGCTTGTCAATAGCACAAAACATTTATATGTAAATAGCAAAGCGAAATTCTGTGACTTTCAAAGTATATAGTAGAAAATTGTAATCATGAAATCGTCAAAAAGTTATCTGTAGTAACTTAATTGTTCGATACCCCGATTACTATTGCTAAGTTTCAATAACTCCGATATGTGGTTACTGTAGTATGTGCATGGTGGTATGAGTATCTTGCATGCAAAACGTTAACCTTAGTTTCTAAATTCAACAAGGACCATACTTAATAGTAAATTAAGTCCGGAATTATCAAACTTAATTGTTTATACGCCTGAACACTATTGGTAAGTTTCAAATAATTCACATATCAAGTGATTTCTGAAGTATACGCATGATAGTTCCTTCACTTGCTAACTTTAACAAAAAGTTTCTTGCTGCAACAAGGGCCATAATTTGTAGTGAACCAGTCAGGAGTTATCTAACCTGCTTGTTTATTACCATGAAGTCTTTATAGAAGTCTCGTATAAATCACATAAATGGCTTACTAATATGTATGCATGATAGCACCTTGCATACAAAACTTCAATCATTTTTTCTGAGTCAAACAAAGAGCTTAAATTCGAATTGAATTCTACAAGAGTCACCTCACTTAAAGTCAGTCACCCCTGATGACAATAATGAAGTTTCAAATCAATGGCGTAAGTGATTACTGAAATAAGTGAGTTATAGTTACTTGCATGCAAACCTTCAACCAAAATTTCTAATTTCAACAAGGGCTATAATTTGTAGCTCATGCAGTCAATAGTAATCTACTTGATTTCTGGAGACCAGATGTTTCAAAGATAACTAAGATATATGCCTAATAATAGCTTTCACATGACACTTGAACAAAATTTAGCTTGCATGCAAAATATTTACCAAACTTTTAAGTTCAACAAGGTCCATAATTTGTAATAAACTCAGTCAGTAGTTAAATAAGGTGATTATTTGATACCACTAAAGACTATACTGAAGAATTAAATAAACCTGATGAGTGGTCAATAAGATAATTATTTGCATAATAGTACCTTGCATGCAAACTTTCTACATCAAAAGAAGGGCGATAATGTGATTAAAATAAATACAAAATTTTATTAACTGGACAGTCTGTCACCCCTGAAAACATCAAAGAAGTTTCTAATCAATCCCATAAGTGGTAACTGAGATATTGCCACGATAGTACCTTCCATGCAACACTTTAACCAAATTGCTGCAAAATTGACTGCTATAGCCCTCCTTATAGTCAAGCCACAAAAATGAATAAAGATACATGTTACACTATGATGCCATAGAGTTCTTATTCACTTGTTAATTACTGTGTCGGGTGAATTTTGTATATCATAAACTGGCAGTGGTACCGACTGTAACTGTATTAGCTCTAAAATATGCAAGATAGAGCTTTAAAATGAATAGTTAAAATAAGGTCAATTTCATATGATATGAAGTAACGTATCTTAATTCTTATATATTTCACTTTGAAAATGATACTCATGTGAATGTGATCAGTTATTTGGATAAGTGAGGCCAAATAAATGATGTGTTTTAAAGGCAAAATGAACAGCCAACTTTAATTCTTTCGTTAATATTTTTTGTCTGGGATATCGTAAATTTCTTCCTATCAGTTCCTACTAATACTTGATAAAACATCCGAGGCTAAAGAGAAAGTTGCTATACTTTGTAAATAGCATTTTATCACTGTCCAGGGCTTTATACTTTAATAGGTAGTGTAATCATACTTTATTCAAACGTATGTGGTAATATCAAAATACAGACAAGACTGATGCATAATTAATTCTTATTTTGTATTATTTACATGCAATATGTTGTTCCTAAGCCAATATAGCTCATACATTTTGTAAGTCCCTAGGTCTGAAGTATAGGTACATTGTATTTATTACGTTTTTTTGTTTTTACGGGTTTGAAGTTTGTAATTAAAACCCGAATGTAATATAAACTTTTATCCATAACTATATGACATACATTTATATAACTATAAATTTATTGATTATCATTGAATGAATGAATAAATGAAGCATATACGTTCTAATATGAATAAAGCAATCTATGCTTTATAATAAAAATTACACATTAAAGTATACAATATCAGTGTAAAGTAAATTACATTAAATATAACACAGCAGTATAATATCTGGTAGCAACTTTACAAATATTCTTTGGTAGTTATCTTGCATGAAAGAATGTGTCGCCGACTGCTGAAAATATTAAATTTATAAATCTAAATACACACTTGAAATTAAAAAGATTTTACAATTTAGTCCACAGTAACATGTACAGCAATATATTTCACATATAGAATGTATATATACTCCCATTTTCTCAGAAAAGAACAGGCATGACCTCATGTCAGTTTGAGTAACTTGAGGTAGATACTTTGTTTTAAACTTAGTCTGTTTCGAATAATATAAAACTGTAATGAAAAGTAACATATTTTATTTTGTTATGTAAATTACAACGTTGAGATGAAATATCATGATACATATTGCACAAAGCAGAGAACTTATTACAAAATGTCACAGAGCTGGTAAATTGTCTCAACAGAAATAGTTGAGGCTACAGTTTTTACATTTGAACTATGAATAACATAATTCTTTAACACAGACGCAAATTTTCTTATGGTAACGTAGAGTCAGTATCTTATGCAAATGTGTGTAATCTTTATTATCAAGCATAGAGCAATCTTAAACTGTTAAATTTCCTAGTTTATAACAGAAAAAGACCAAGATAGAGTGATTATTACTTTCTGAAAGTAACAGTTTGCCGTTTAAATTAGTAAATAATTGTATAAGGCATACACTTTATTATTGTAACGGATGTTACAGACCTTTTAATAAAGTAAAAAAAGAAAAAAACATCACCAAAATTAAGAGCATGCTTATATAACGGGTATACTAATAAAAACAAGTAAATTGAATGAAAGAGGCATTTGAAAAATGACATTACGACATTTAGCTAATAATTAAACATTTAAAAAGAAAGTTTAGTGATTTGGGCGGCCTCTTGGATTTCCGCCATTTTGGGGACTTTCGCCGGCCTAAATTTTCTACATACACTTGATTCTATACAAAGCAGACATCCCTCTTTATAAAAAACCATCAGACCTTCGGGGGAAACCAAGTAGGGTAAATCATTTTTTTGAGGCTTTTGGCTCTTTGGGTCCCGGACTACACAATCAATTATATCACGTGTGAAGATGTCTTTTGATGCCTGAGAAAGGCGCCAGTCTGGCACGTATTGTGCAACAAGTATCCTGTAATCGGATTACCTGATCCGTCTGACGTATTGGGTATTAATCCCCCATATATGACAGGTTGCTAGCAAAAATTCGAGTGTATTGTTTTAGTTTAAACTTTTGGCAAGTTTACATGAATGGACATGTAGTAAAAATATATCAATATGTTATTCTCTGGAAGCTGAATAGTTAATTAATACTTGTTTGCGGAGGCATACATGGTAATACAAATGCAGGCACTGATGGAATTACGCAAATAAAATCAATCCAATTAACAATAACAAATAAAATAACCACACGCGACTTGCAATTATGAATTAAGTAAGACGTATTTGTTCAAAACAACTATTTGGCATCATATAAAAATCTAGTAACTTCTTTTCTGTTTGTGATTATATAGAAAACCTTATTTTATCTGAGAGCAGATAGAGAACAAGTTGTGTTTTACTGCAGTAACGTCCAGTTAATTTTAAATGAAACACTTCTCTTTATTCATCTTTACTTTTTGTGCCGTAAAGTCTAAATATTTAGATATAGTTATTTATATATTCAAGAGGGTTTGCGAAACTTAGGTAACTTAAGGCTTTTAACCAATACCATATATTAATTATTTAAGCCAAGTGAATGTTGTATTTTACAAAATGATATGAATGTCTTACTTAAGGTGACGATGTGGTTAACGCTCTGGACTACCAATCCGGAGGTCCCCGGTTCGATTTCCGGCCGGGGCACTGGAAATTTCAGGAACGCTTTTCTGTGTTTCCCATCCGTTAAAACATGAACTTGGTTAGATACCCAGAGGTAAAAAGAGCTATGGTGTAGTACCCGGATTCCCTTTACTTGCATCTGCATCTTTCTCAAGGAAAGAACAACAATTGAATAAGAGCTTTTTGTTCATTGTGTAATCCTTGGTACTGATTATAAAACACCCACACACCCACACCCACACCTTTATCGCAAGTATTTCTGTTTATGATTTTACCGCACCGAATATGGCTTTCAGTGAAAGAAAGCAGTCATCTCTTTGTATCACAATTTCATCTGTTGTAACAGTTGTAAATCGCTCGTGGAAGAAATGTGTATCTTAACATTTTGGTCTCAGGTGTTTTATCAGTAAGTGAACGACTTAAATAATACGATTCAGTTCATTTCTGTACAAAACATCTGCGCTGATTGTCTAGTGTCATTTGGAAAAGTAATCTGACCTGCTTATATATATAATAAGCTGAAAGCAATATCATCTTCAACAATATCTACTTGCTGACTAAGTTAAAAGACTATGTTTTATAATCGCAAGGTAGTCTAAGAGCAAATGCCTAATAAGTAATAATTATGTTGTTTATTTTGCAGATGTAAGTTACACATTCACATCACTACTTTGCTATATCCTCGATATAAGATTTATGAATCAATTCAGCTGAAAAGAAATATATTCCTTCATATTTTTTTCTATTCTACTAGCAGCTTGATTCTTGTCAAATTGGGTGGAAATGTATCAGTTTGACCAACTTTTGGGTCATTTTCTTGTTTTTTGATGTTTAAAGTAGTAATTACTATTACTAATTACAGATTAATCAAGTTTTATTTTTTGTCAGCATATATTTATTTGTCACATAGTCTCGTATTTAGTATTACTATCAGCTGAATTCTAGATGATTGTGCAAACACTGAATCAGGGAATGAAATGGTACATGCACTTGGACATCAACCAAATTCTAGCTAGCAAACAATAAAACAAGCTGGATTCAACAGAAAACCAGACTACATACCTTGCCCAGGAGGTCGAAGATGAATCAAAGAAAAAGAAGTAACACTTGTTAGTTGGATTGATCTCCAAAGAGCATTCGATAAAGTCTGGACTAACTGTCTCCTTGTGAAGCTACTATGGAATGGAATGAATCAGGGGCACACTGTACAAACAGAACAAGTCGTATCTGTTCAATTCAAGGGCTAGAGTCTGTGTTGATGGGATACAAAGTTGTAAATTCTTACAACCACATAGTGGCCCTCAATGAAATGTATTGTCACCCACCCTTTTTCTTCTGTTCAATGCAAGGGCTAGAGTCTGTGTTGATGGGATACAAAGTTGTAAATTCTTACAACCACATAGTGGCCCTCAATGAAATGTATTGTCACCCACCCTTTTTCTTCTTTTCAAAAAAGCTTCCAAGAAGATTTGAAGCTTCCTCTATGCAGACTACCTTGTGTTTCGATGCATCAACTGCTATATTTAGGATGCAGCAACCTGCGGACATGCTTTCAACATGGACAGAAGACTGGTGCGTACATGTAAACACAGGAGACAATAAAGCTAGCGATAATACATAAGTTAGTTGACACTAATTGAGTGAGCAAATGAGAAGATACCGAATACAGTATACTTGGGAACAGTGAAGCCCACCTTAAATACAGATCTACAGCTAAGACGATGGACACAAATACAAATCAACAAGTGCCGGATAAGGTCCAAAACAAGGCCTTAGGAATAATTACTTGATACAAGTGTGCAGACAATTTTAAGGCAATGGAGGAAGTCACTGCCATTCTACTTATTGGTAAGATAAGGGATGCGAAAGCGCAAATGTAAGGCAGCAAGTACCATTTCTTCCCAGATCACCCCATGAAAACAAAGCTTTAGGCCCATCGTCTGAAAAGACAGAACTGTGTCCATGAATCAATGAAACTGACAAAAGCAAATGCTGCCTATCTTGGGTCACCGACAACTTTTGATCAGTGGGATCTGCCGGAGCCACAGTGGTACAACATGTCAAACATTAGTATCTGCACTACGATACCGGGTTCCAACTTGGTGTGGAAGATGAAAATATCAAGAGATCCATAGCACAAGCCATGTTCTCAGAATATTATCCATCAGAGACATAGACGCATATGTACTCAGACTGCTACACTGCTATACAAGATGGCGGTGATGTACACAACTGGTGGGTCAGAGATAGTTAGCATACAAGCAGGCAAGCATTGTTACAACTACAAAACAGAAATAGAAGCCATCATACAGCATCGAAAACTGCTGAAGAGTCAGAAAAGGACTGTCATCGGGTAGTTCTTCTAACAGATGCTCTATCAGTCCATAAAGCATTGGCTTATGTCAAATTGTAATCGCTTGCCCAAGAATATAACATGTTCAGCGAGAAGCAGAAAGTCTCACTCAAATGGATGCATACAAAACATTATGGTGTTCATGGCAGTGGGATGGCAGAGCAATTGACACATCAAGGGATAAGAGTCGACAAGTCACTCCACAGAGTCACTTATGAAAATATTAAAGCTCACGTCGACAAAGATTCTTACAAGAGTGTAGAGGCAGAAAGATGGCTACCATCTACTAGACAAATGGGAACAAGCTTTCAGAACAGGACACAACAGGCTTAATGCTCACACATATGTTTGAAAAACTAAAGCTGTTGCGTGTGTGGTCTATCGGACCAAACACCAGCGCATTTACTTAAGATATGTCTCACTTTTTAAAGTAGGAATTTCTGTTACTGGATTTTAAACTTCGATTGATTATTGCCAACATGTATTAATGTCTTTCATGTGTTTTTATTCAGTAATACTAATAGCTTTATATTACTATATCTATTTTTATGAAAATTTACCTCTCTTGGTCAGTAATTTGGGCATTTCCCTTGCATTTTTATGATTAAAATGGGAATGCTGAACTTCTAGAAGTTTGGTTCTTAAACAATTGTTACCTATCTTCACTATCTTTTGGAATTTGGTCATGTTTTTTTTATTTAAGTGGGAATTTCTGTAATTTGATGTCAGGCAACATACATTAATATCCTTCATAGTCTTCAATAGGGAATTTCAATAAAGAAAGCATCTGCCAAGTACGGTTGTCTTCAATAATGAAGAATTTGTGAATGAAAATGAGATCACTGATAATTTCTTGTTTTGGTATATATTTGCTGCAAAAAAAATATAAAAAAATATGTAGACATTACCATACCTCAACATAAATGGCAGTAAACCTTGATTTAAATACCATAGATTTACTTGAATAAAATCAGATGACGAAGGTTTTCAAAATTAGTTTTATGGTTTTCGAAAAACGATTATTCCTATCATTCTGCATGCTCGAGCAACACAAGTCCCTTCAGTGCTTTGATTTCCTTTGTGTATTTTTTCTGTTACATCATAACTAGCTTCTATTATAATAACGGAAGTGGTTTTGTTTTCTGACTCGAGATAACTTCACCCTTTTGGTTGAAGGCGTTAGCATCGAGTCAGACATTTTATATGACAAAGTAAGAAGTTTAAAACCGGAGGTAGGAGTCTTGTACTTGTTCTTCGCAGAAATCCTATTAACCTGTTTATATATTTTCATTCAGCTTATATTTTTATTTCTTATCACTGTAAATTGTTTTGCATGTAAAAGTAGTCAGTTTTCATTAAACAAAAGAAGAAACAGGTGAAAAGTGAAAATAAACAAATGACCATGCAATACAAAGTTAAATTACATGTTTGTCACTAAAAACAACCATTTGACCTTGACCTTCAATTAGAGGTCAAGTGTAAAAATGTCTGCAAAATGTTTAAAATAGATTGCTAATCAAAATGTTTGAAAGAAATAATACAAAAACCATTAAAATATATCAAAATATTGCAAAAGATGCAATCAGTAATGGTGAACTTAACCCTATTTAACATTTAAAGGGCGTGACCTTGACCTTGAAAATAAACTATTTCCACCAATGGAACTTTTGGGAACTTTGTGGTTTCTGAAACTACAGATGTTGGTGATACTGAAAATACATGTTTCATTTCTGTTCAAATTTATTCCCACTTTATCATATTTTTGAGCTAGGATGACTGTACTAAAAAGTACACTGTAAAAAATGTGTTAATTATCTCTGAATATAGTGTAAACCAGCTTGGAAAATGGTGTTACCGTGTAAGTTACACCGTGTGCGAGTAGAGAATCACCGAAATGCAATTTTACTCGCAAATCAGTGAAGAGATACTCCCGATCTGGCGTTTTGTAAATCCGTACAAGTGTAAGTTGGTCAGATACACCGACTGGGATATAGTAACACGGAAGTGTAACTTTGCCCTAAAATTCGTGTATCGTAAACAAGTCAACTGACCAAGGACTTGCATGTGCCTTAATTCTATGCCGCATTCCATGCACATGGTTATGGTCTCAAATTGTAGCGTGACTAAGACGGACACATCCATGTATCATACATGAAGACTTTGCTATTATTCGCGAAATTATGAACGAAAAGTCTTTTCGTGACGTTTAGTTATGAAACACGTCAGACTGTTGTAAAGAGTTCAGATAAGTAGTTCTTTGAAAATTTAGTTACGTAACCACTGACTAAGATCTTCTTAAATATTGGTTTTACACAAACCATCTGTTTGACATTCGCGAGAAATGTGATGGGAGTGATAGGACCAATGAGTCAAGATTTTGCCGTCATGAATTGATGAAAAGGTTTATATGTAACGAAAGTGTACGCTTACACTAACGTGTTACGTTTGTCTTGTGAAAAACGTGTTAAGTAACACCATGAACGGTGTCCTGCTTCCCCGATAGCAGGGTGTATTGTTTCCATAAAAACAATAGGGTTACTTTACACCAAAATGGGTGACAACCCAGCTGCCACCCATTCCAGTGTAAAGTTTCCTTTCTGTTTTAACAGTGTAGCATTCATCACAAAGTCACTGTATGCTGATTATCAGCATCTCTGGCAAGATATCTAACAACATCTGTTCAAAAGATTGTCCGGTTACAATGACATTACTCTTAATACCTTTCCAACAATGGTTTTATCTTCGCAATTATTGTCTTAACAGTTTTCAGGTACATGTTTATAGCATATCCTGCTAGTATTTTCATTTCATCGAAAATTGCATAACTTTTTCTTAAAGCAACGGCTCAAAACCTGGACAGATATTGAGATTTTAAATGTTTCTAATCATACACATGTTCAGTAGGTTTACTTTTATACATCAAAATTGACTAAATTGTCAACACATGCTACATTATGGGCAAGTAATAAACACTATTCATATGTTTATCATATCTACAAATATGAATTGTTAGCACATATTTCTTATTATAGTATATTATTATATTTACGAAAGGATTAACCTTACCTTTACATTGTGTACTTCGTTTTAGTCTAGCCTGTAGTTTGCTGTACATTGCATGGTAAATAATTCTTAATTAAGTGCAATGTATTATTATACATTGAACTGTAACATTGATACTACTCCTGTAAGCTTAGCAGTTTTTTTGTAATTCTTTGATAGAATGGTCATTTGCATATGATTTACATTTGTATGTATAACTGCATATTATGAATAATAATTATTAAACTATGAAACAACTTTTATTTCAACCATTTTATATTATCGTTTCGATGATAACATTCTTATTTCAGGATTTACAATTAACATAAAAACGATCTTTCTAAACACAGAAGACATTTTATATGCTGCACTACGTAGCAATTACTAGTCCTACTTCAACGAGTTGTCCGAGTTCTGTCTGTCATTTGATGAAATAAAATGTTTTTACTTGAGCGTCATTTAATGTGAAACAATTAAAGCAAAGCAAAAACAAGACACTAAAATAATTTAAATGATGTTTTTTTCAAGAAATATTGTACATTGCTGGCGATTAGTTAATGACATCATTTCGTTCGGCCTAGGAGTGCTAGCTAATTATAAATGTGGATGTGTCAAACTGCGTTTTTTTTGTCGTAAATTCAAAACATTTCGCTGCATTTAAAACACAGGGTTTTATTATGACTTACTACACTAATTTTAAACATTTAGAAAAACAATGATATAGTTATTGAACCCAAACGTAGAAGAATACTGGCTGAGACAAATTATGAATAATATATAACAGTAGCCCGAGCAGCTTAAATTTGCATGACATTCACTATTACTTAATATACTGGTTAAGATGAAGATTTGTAAAATTGCATGACTACCTATATAAATGGATTCTGTATGTACTTTGGCAGAATGTTCTTATTCGCCCTTACCACACAATGAGATTCATATGACATCTGAGATTCACAACACATTTTTAAAGTCTATAACTGAACGTCGATTATATGCATACGAATAATACAAATGACTGTCCTGGTGCACGTCTTAACTTATCATTCAAATTACTTCTACCAGTTTTATATACTCCGATAGTAGTTATCAGATCACCTCCAATAATTTGTATAAGACATTCAAACCTTTGTAATACCACCAGAAAATCAAGCGAAATCGACAAGCATATGAACAAAAACTTGTTGCAAATTTTTGCAGTTTAATTTCACACCGAAATATAATTTGGCGGTTTTCCGTGAAGTTCAAAGGTCCTATTTACATATTCAAATTAGACTGTTTTCTGGCAAGCTTGTTTTTAATCATTTCTAAAGCGAAATAAATTGGCACCATCCTTAGGCCGACTTCAGTGTCTCATTAATAGTCATAAGACTCAATCAAGGGACGAAACTCTAATTGATTTTGCATTGCTATTATCAATAGATCAAAATACGTAATGGGAATTTCGACGGCGGCTTTGATTTCGCTTTGATCTTTAAAATAGGCGAAGTAAGACATGTGAGAGCGACTTTTTCGCCCGAGTCGCCCCCGTGGCCGATCTCTGCCTTCAAATACCAAGCGAGCCGCCCATAACGAATCTCGATCTCAAAGTGGAAATTGCAAATGCTATCGCTTTCATGTACGCCGTATCACCGGCTTACGCCGGTATATCAAGATGTTTTTGCTGATATTGCGCTGGTTTTGCGCATGTCTATAAGAAGCGTCTGCCCGTATACGCCGACGCAGACAAAACGTATAGCTCCTTAGAAAAAAATGACACAACCCCATAGTAGGGTTGTACAAGATGTGTACATCACTAATTCTATGTTTTGATATCCTACAATTTGTAATAAAATCAAAATGTTCACAAATAAACAAATCAAAACAGGAAATAAATAAAAACACATAAATGCACAAGGAGAAAGTGCTTTTAAAATGTTAACTTCACTTGACCAACCTACATAAACAAATGATCAGTTCCTTCCTAGGATTAAAAAAAGCCACCGACCATGTGAAGCCAATGTTTACCTCAGCTCCATAAAAATTATAATTTTTGTGGCGGACCATCCAAGGATCATACACACCAAAAAATAACAAACTTCCATCAAGCGGTTTCAGAGAAGATGTCATTTGAAGTAAAATGTTTACAGACACCATAATAAGACGACAGACGATGGACAACAGGCGATCCTAAAAGCTCACACTGAGCATAAGATCAGGTGAGCTAAAATACAGTATATCCGTGACTCTAAAAATAGGCACAGAAATAGCACAGAAAATACAGCATATCCGTGATTCTAAAAATAGACACAGAAAAGAAAGACAACAATGATACTACGTGTCATTGCGGCCAATATAATACATTGTAAACTGAAATAGAACTATCTTAAACGAAATAAAACCATGACGAAATAAAAGACTTGATATCTTACGAATACAAATGCGCATGCCCTGCACAAAGGTTTGGAATTCAGAGTGATAAGTTGTCTAGTCTTGTAACAGTGATAGCCAGTGTTGCAATTATTCCCCTGTCTGTATATTTAACCTCTACTTTCATATGAAAGTTCCGATACAAAATGCTTACAAGGACGTTCCGAACACACTGTGTGTGTTATTCAATGAAGCAAACAACGTATTTACCTCACCCTAGCCTGGTAACCAGGCCCTGAAATATTCTTTTTACTAATAATTGACAATAAGATGGTGTGTATTGCTGTACTGTGCAATAACCTGGTGAAGTTGGGAAGTGGCCCAATTTCTATAAAGATCATGCAGTCTCCAAATAATATCGTCAATTAAAGTTTTCTGAAAATCAAATGAAAAATAAAGCTTGTAGAGTATTAATATATATTTTGCAGAACATTTTTGTGTCACCCTTTCGGAACTGATTGATGAAGTGGGAATATTGTCCAATGAAGTAATCACATAGTATGAAGAACAGTACCAACTTACAAAATTTATGATATTCAATACAAAATATGAAGCATGCAGAAGGCAAAAAACGTTTTTATATGGCAAGGCAATTTACTTTTTAATAGAAAACAAGAACTGTCCCTCACAAGTGACACATGCCCCCAAAGAGGTGTCTCACAGTCAGTGTCCTCTCTATGTGCTCAACAATTGTGCTATGCAATTTTAAAATCCTTCCATGCATGACAGAGTTACCATGTATACAGGATTCCATTACCTTCAAACTCTAAGTGTAACCTTGACCTTTGAGGAAGGGACGTGGGTCTTGCACGCGACACATAGTCTTGATGTGCTGAATATGTGCCAAATTATTTTAAAATCCTTCAATGTATGACAAAGTTACAGTCCGGACACGAATGTATGCATATACAATGTATATAGAAATCCATTACCTTCAAACTCTAAGTATGACCTTGACCTTTGAGGTAGGGACGTGGGTCTTACATGCGACACGTCGTTTTGATGTGCTAAACATTTGTGCCAAGTTATCTTAAAACCCTTCAATGTATGACAAAGTTTCAGTCCGGACACGAATGTGTGCAAATACAATATATACAGGATTCCATTACCTTCAAACTCTAAGTGTGAACTTGACCTCAGAAGTTGGGACTTGGGTCGTGCACGCGACACATTGTCTTGATGTGATGAACATTTGTGCCAAATTATTTTAAAATCCTTCAATGCATGACAAAGTTACAGTCCGAACACGAATGTATGCATATATAAAGGATTCCATTACTTTCAAACTGTAAGTGTGACCTTGACCTTTGAGGTAGAGGTATGGGTTTTGCACGCGACACATCGTTTTGATGTGATGAACATTTGTGCCAAGTTATTTTAAAATCCTTCAATGCATGACAAAGTTACAGCCCGGACACGGAAAATGTAAGGGCGGACGCACAGACAGACAGACGGACGGTGCGATTTAAGTATGCCACCCTTTGGGGGCATAAAAAGAAATTTTTAGATGATTTCGTAAAGATATCTCCCAATACTAAAGGGATATCTCTCAATGCAATAGAGATATATCTCTACCATGCAGAAATATCTCTCCTTTCTCACAGGATATCTCTGTAAAAGAGAAATCTGTTTAAAATAGATACATGTATATCATCTTACACTTAAAGAGATACCTCTGTAACTTTGAGAATACATTTGTAGAAAAATATCTCTCAAATGATGTTAAACAGATATCTCTGAGATTAGAAGATATGTCTTAAAATTCATGAGATATCTGTCTGTGATACAAAGATATATCTCAGCATGAAAGATATATCTCTATTTAAACGAAAGATATTCTTTTGAAATTAGAAAGATGTATCTTTATGGAATAAATAGTAACATGACTTGCGATAATGTGCTTTGACGGAGTACTTTTTTTACTGAAATGGCTCAATTACTACATAGCTCAGGTTTAGAAAATGAAGAAGTTTTAGTGGAGGCTTAGAAAATTATTTCAGTTATTGTGTGGCTTGCATTCTTATATGTAGTACCTTAGTGGCTTTGTTACAGCACAGTTGCAAGATTGAAAAAATATTTTCATTTATATACAGTTTTCAATATTTGATAAAATAAGTTTTCCAATGTTTTAAAAAATATCAGTACGAAATAATGGTGACTTAAAACAATTACATAATTTGGTTTAATTACAGTCAAACCTGTGTTAAGGACCACCTCCGAATAGAGACCACCCTGCGAATAAAGACCACCCTGCGAATAAAGACCAACACGGAGATCACCGTGCACTATTTATATATAGTTGGCACACCTGCGAATAAAGACCACCTGCAAACAAAGACCACATTTGTAGCTTCCCAACAGTGGTCTTTGTTCACAGGTTTGACTGTATTGATAATTACTGTTCAGAACGGGACACCTAAGCACTGTGAGAGAGGAATTCTAAAGTTTATGGCTATACAAAGTGTAAAAAATATAAATAAACTTGTATTAAAGGTCGAGTTTTGATATTTAATTACAACACTTCATTGATATTAACTCATTAGAGGACGAAAAACCTGTGAATTTTGAAATTGACTCTTATACACTATACTTCAGTGGTGAACTGCAAGTAGCATAATCCTGAAATTTTAGAGTAGGCCTTACAATCTTTCCTAGAATATTATACAATATCTCACCAGAGAACATTTGTGAAGTTCATTCTGCATCTTGATAAATGACTTCACAGCAGTTATACAAATGAATTACTGACCACAAGATGTTATCAGCAATCAGAGGAATTAGACATGGTTTATTTTATAGCTGTTAAGTGTCAATCATGCTACTCTGGCCATTTCGCCTTTTACTTGTCTGATAAAACTGCCCCAGTATACAAAGCAAAATCATATAAAATAGACTGGAAATAGTGCATGAAATAAAGTATATTGAAAAAACATAAATTTTATCAGACTAGTAACTAGTCTAACCTCACCCTTAAAGGCAAATGAATTTAGAATCAGAAAGGGGTTACAGAAATAATTCATTTATCATGGGCATTGCATACTATTTTCAAAAGTTAGGATAGTTTTAACATGATAGTACTATTTAATGAACAAACGTGACTTCTGCCATGAAACTTTGTTCTTAGAAATTAAATTTAAAACTTCTCAACCCACATTCTTTCAAGTCGAAAAGAAAGCACACACAATTATCATGTTTATTTCTTGATGGCTTGTTGTTGTTAACTTGACATTCCTTGTTACAAATTGCAATACAGAATTTTCGAACAACTCTATTGAAAATAATGCTACTCTGGAGAATTTACTGTATAATTATTCTGTCAATATCAATTAGGCTCCGATCCATAAAACGTCACAGATACCATTTAGCTTCCGTCAATAAAAAATATGCCCGAAAATGAACAAACACTTTTTTTTCCGAATGCAAAGATTCTGAAGCAGATTGACTTCTTGTGACGTGAAAAGTCATCTAACAAGGCTAATTTTATACTGAACTAAGTTACTTTGTTTTCAGTTATAGTGAAACATGAAAATGCTAGTTAATTACATTATTTGAAATCTGGTGATTTGAACACCCACACTTGGTTGAAATGCGTATTAACATTATCACAATGATTGCACTGTCTTGCCGTTTTGTCTGCAAAGCTTTCATAGAATGAATATTTAATTCTTATTGCGACTACAAAACAGTGTGCCCTATTAAAAGTCTTATGAAATTTACACAAAATTTAAGGACAAGTGCAAAAATATTGTTTTAAACAGTTCCCTTTCTTTACTGACGTTTAAATACACGTTTGGTTAAATATGCTCCTAACAAATGACTTTCTAATGCCGACAAGCCGATCCACATTGTTCTAATATTTATTTTATTACAGTTCCAAAAAATTTCCAACTGCTTGATTGGTCATTCATCCGTGTAACGAAATTGATATTAATCGTCCAGGTAAATAATCAAATGTATTGGTGTTTACGATAGCAGTAACATTTCACGCTCTGATATCCGACGTCATTTAGTGACGTCGTTTAGCGACAATGAGGTACCATTAGGGTAATAAAACTCGTGCTTACGGCCAGCGGATAAATTAATCAAAACAATTATTATAATAATTGAATATTTCTGTTAAAGACAAGGAAGGGTAAAAAATTCTTATTTGATTTATTACGTGGTACATGTATATGTAATTGATAGAGCACTGTTTGCAAGAAAATTTAGGTTATTTCGAGGATGCGTAGCTCCCGAGAAATGACATAATTATTCGAGTCATCATCGAGTCATCTTTATCTATTTTGTATTATTGCACATTTGCTCTGTAGCGCTATTGTAACTGTTCTCTATTTTAGATTGATCATTTTCTCTATTGTAGAAAGATCACAGTTAAGCTCCACTCTTATACAGAGTGTAATTAATTAGAAATACAGTACATTGTTTTCCTATAGATATATGCAGTAGCCATAATATAAACCGATACATTGCCCGCCTCGATATGATATCATCCTCGCCAGAGGGTGCGGGTAATATTAATCTAGGCGGGTAATATATCCACATATACCACGTAAAAAGACAAATACCACATTATATGATATTGTAGTGTATATAGACGTCCTGTTTTAGATTTACACCACAAAATAAGTAATACTATTTGGAGGATACATGACACTTTGTCCAATCCTTTCGCATCCCGTATTCTAAATCAGAATAGCATAGTATTAGCTGCACGCTGTCATAATTTGTATACAATACATATTCATTGTACCAATTTCTGTCTAAAGGTACATAATGTTTGTATCACGTGCACTTCAGCACATAAATGATATGATTAGGCTTTTATACAAAAGGCACGTTAAAAGGGGTATCCGTTTGTATCACGTGCACTTCAGCACATAAATGATATGATTAGGCTTTTATACAAAAGGCACGTTAAAAGGGCTATCCGTCATTTTAAGTGAAATTAATACTATTATTGCAACTGCGCCAAGTAATGCTTTGTGACAAAATGTTACAACTAATTATAATTTGGACAAGATAGATAGAGGAAAAAAAAACAAATCTTAAGATCATTCTTAAGTTATAAATGATGACTAACGAGATCTTACCATTAACTGTCTTCTCATCGTTATTAATAACGTGGCAACTGTCAATGCCTTCTCGTAAATTGATACTAAGTCTTAAGGTTGATAAGGAAAACAAAACTTCTTCATCTTTAAGGATAGCAAAGTTAATGTCAAAGTGTTTCGTTTAGTTAGAAATGACAATTTAACTTAAATATATTCTTATAATGAAATATATGTCCGATTTTAGATTCTTTGTCTTATTCCAAATCAGACACAAAACGTTACCTAAGCACTAGGTTTGATGTTTGTTAACGGTTAAATGTTTGCAAACATACTTAGTGTACTACATGTATGCTCAAAGTTAACAAAACCAAACGAATTAAATTATAAGGCATATCAAACCGTTTTGATAATACAAATAGATTTCTTGACACTATTCGTATGTTGTTCTATTAGTTATACCGTCAAACTGGTTAATAATCTTCGTGTTAAAGTTATCTTAGGCCATAAAATTACACTAAAAGGTTTCACATTTTCTCAGAAATTAATTTTAGCGGTAATTCAATCTGCTTGTTCATTATTTCCAGTGACTGCAGGCTTGGTGCTTTTTGATGTTTTTTAAATGGTATGTGGCTTCTAACATTTTATCACTCAGACTAATGAACATAGCTGAAGTGTCATTTACGTATGAAATTAAATTAAATGCACTGACCCACTACTAGGGATTCTCCAGTATGGCACTACGACCTATGACAATCAGTGATAGTTTAAATTATTTAAAGTCAGCAACAATTTCTTTAACTCTATTCTTTTATCTACTGATAGTAACAGATGTTATAAAGTTTGATTGACAACCATTGATTGTAAATAGGTATTTCAAATAATTAATCTGGAAATAATGCTGCTAATATGAAGTTAGATTCTAATTAATTATTATCTCGTTAATATGATTTACATCTTGTTAGAAAAGCGTGATCGACGCACTAGCTATAAATTTTCGTTAATATGAAAGTAGCCCGAAAAAGAACCTGACAGCTGAATCGCAAATAGACAAGTTCTGACTGTAGCAGTTATGTTATGGAACGTAGTAAAAACCGTAATAGAAGTTACCGACATTGAAAACAATTTTCTGCCGACTTAACACATACGAGTATCATCAATAATACTTATAGAATAATTCATGGCGGAGCAGGGCCTTTGAGTTATAATCGCCCCAGTAATGGAATAATTGCCAGAGGGCAATTATTACATACCGGGGCGATTATCACTCAAGATCCTGCTCAGCAATTTATTTCCTGTATAATACATATGTGTTTCCCATTTGTCATTTTTTCCACTAGAATCAAATTGACTTGCCCCAATCATGGCTTAAAAGTGGGTTATCAATAAAGGCCATGCTCATTCAACTTAAATACATGTATAACATTTAGTACGATATGTGTTCTTGGCTATAAATTAATATACATCTTATGTCTTTCAACTGTCGTAAGTCGATCTGACTTGGCAATCCATAAAGCAGAAACATATACATTGGAAGACGGAATTCAAATATACACAAAGAAAAAAATTAAGCACCCCCTGAAAGTTTTAGATTGACTTATCTAATGAAGCTTTATCATGAAAATACCGTCAAACTGAGTTAGGGAAGAAGAATATAATCCGTAACCGCAACCCTCTGGCAAACAGAAAACGGCAAAACTGTAATAATATGTTGGGCGTTTCGGGTGATATTGTTATACAATCAACGGGTGCCGTTTTATCCGAAATCAAAAACACATTTAAGTATGGAACTACAGAGGTCATAGGAAGATTTTAGGTGGCGAATTAGAGTAAAATATGCGACCATCCTAATCCTGACTATTCTGCCTCCATATGAACCTCGGATCTTGTTTAAGACAATCTGCTTACACTCGCAGGGCAAAACTGTTTGCAGTTCGTGCAGAGGGTTGCTGTTATGATTCACAGCATTTTTTCCTTCTTTTATTTGAAGGTGATTTCATGAAAGAATTTTTAGTCACTGCGTAACTTCCAGGGGGTTCTTAACATTTTTCTAGGTGTAAATATATCATTCTTATTCAACAATATCCTTTTTACGTCGCTCTTTGTTTTCATCATTGTAGATTTATAGCTTACTTTCTATAAAGTTGTGAGCTTCTTCTTCGGTAATATGGCGATTCACAACGCGCTTTCTGACTATTTTGTCATTTAAATAAATTATTCTGTTAGCTAGAGACTCTAGTGTACGTTGAAGTTACATTCAGTGTCAGCCATGTTTTTTTCCGTTAAATTACGTCACGTTTGCACGTACACGTTTTTCTAGGGCAATTATGCGATAATAGCCCTGCGCGTGCACGGCCAAAAACTGATACTTCGGGAGGACGAATAAAACATGTTTTCTCTATACAAAAGTGTTACTATTTATAGTAACACATGTATTATAATAGTATATTATGACTTTCTAGTAATTGAGACATGATACTTTAGAACAGCCAATGTAAAAAGACTGAAATGCCCTGACATTTGAAACAACTTCCCATTAGTTACCTACGGACGTTTATGCTCAAAATTAGCCTTTTTATACTAAAGAAACGCAAATATGACAAGTCATATTCTGAATCTGAATTGAGTTAAATAAGGATATAATTTTCATTAAGTCATAGTTAACGGAATATTCTTTCACACTGTAAAATTTATTAATTTATGGTTTTATGTTCCTCGATTATTAAAGATAAAAAGCAAATGGTATGTCCGATTAAAGTCAACGGATACTCAATTGGCTAGCACTTCTGATATATTTTCAGTCATGCTTTTGATTTAGTTGTTTATTATATTTCACGATTTCTACACCGTTTAGTAGCTGCATACTGAATCTTTGATCTGATCATTGTATTTGAAATGCCCATTCATCTAAATACAATGCCTGGGAATTCAAAGTCATGTGAATCGACCCCTTTAAAGGCCCAAAGCTGTCTTTACTAAGGATCTACTCTCCCCATAGCTCGATCATCTGCTCACAGGTAATATAATATAATTTCCTCTTTTATCTGTAGCTTTTGTGAACTTGAACAAGCTGTCTTTTGCTAGAATATTTTAATCAATATCAACAGCGATATTCTTGCTTTCGTAAAATGTACTTGATTTGCAAAATTTATTGATGTAGTAGATTTTTGAAATGCAAGATCTATGTATTTTTGTCGACAACAGTGTATCGTGAAACTTCATCTTTTTGTAAATCAAGTACATTTTATGAAGGCAAGAATTTCGCTGTTGACTTAACGTAAAGACAGCTGGTTCAAGTTCACAAAAGCTACAGATAAAAGAGGAAATTATATTATATTACCCGTGAGCAGATGATTATTGCATTAAGGAATTATAGTGTACCATATCAAGTATTTGATTTTAATCTGAATTTTAATTTTCCATGTATACAAACCAGCAGCCATTGTCTCTAAAATGCGATCATTACTAATAGCACGATATTTGCGACTATACATTATATAAACATTATTTTACAGTCGCAAATTTTAATGACGTAACCAATCAGAAACAACGTTACATCGGTATTATGTTAGACAAATGATTCAAGTGTTTGGCTTTTTAAACTTTAAGTTTCATTAATAAAATTAAGTAAATGCGCTAATACTTTCGGGCATGTTTTTAGAAAAAGCATTAAGAAATTTGACAACGTGTACATACAATACAATAATGTTTTGTACAGATCTCATGAGGCTTGATTTAGGAGTGGCAAACAGCTTTTACTGATGGGAAAAGTTACACTAGAATGCCTTACATATTTACTGTCAATAAACCTCGAAGACAGAAAAAAAGACAGAAGTATACTCTGGGGAAATGTCGTGTCGTTTTGTATTTTCTGTTACACGATTATTCATTTTAGCGCTAGTATTTTCAGCTTTACAGAATTGCAGCGTTACTGTTGTGCTATATCTGTATCAAGTATTGTTCGATATTCGGTGAACAAGGCTCACAATAGATAAAACCAAACGGAACTAAATTATAAGGCACATCAAACTTTCTTCGAAGATACAAATAAATTATTGGCGCAACATGTCTGTTGTTCTCTTGGTAATACCGTCAAACTGGTTAGAATGTTCGTATTACAGCTGTCTAAGGTCATAAAGTTACACTAAAAGGTTTCACATTTTCTGAGAAATTAATTTTACTGGTAATTTAATCTGTTTGATACTATTTAATCTTTTTGTCAAATTGTATTTGGCTTCTATAATTTCATCACTAATTAATTTGACTTAGGTGTAACTTTCATGTAAAATTAAATGAAATGAAATGACATGCGACTAAAATTTTGTAATTATCTTTCCTCTTCACAAATCCGACACGGATGATCTTTCATGTGAAGTATCACAAAGGAAATTGCAGATTTCACTATTATCAATGTTTTTGTGTAAACCATTAAGTAAACAGGCCAGATCTTAAGCTAGGAATATGTATCAGCCGTATATAATCCTTCCAACAGAGGATCTGTTTAACCCACATTTAAGTCACGAAAAAGAACCCGAAAGCTGAATCGCAAATAGACAAGTTCTGACTGTAGCAGTTATGTTTTGGAACTTGTAGTACAATCCGTGAAAGAAATGACCGACATTAAAAACAATTTTCTGCCGACTAAGCATTATACATTAAACGAGACATCATCAATGATATGATAGTGTATTCAATGTAATTGGGACATGATACTTTAGAAAAGCAAATGTAAAAAGACTGAAACAGCTTCCCATTAGTTGTGTTCATAATTAGCCTTTTATGCTGAGAATAAGGTTATTTTATGAATACGCTTCTGAATCTGAATTGAATGATGTAGGGATAAAACCATAAAGTCTCTGTTTCTCGAATATCAAAGATAAACTATAAGTAATGATATGTTAGATTAAAGTCACTTGCTATTCGATGGGTTTGAACTTTTGAAACATTTATATTCATGTTTTATTTGTTCGCACAACCTTTTTCACGACTTCTACACCGTTTAAGTTGCTGAACTGTCGATTTTAGAGTCTAAAGTTTAAACCCCACTTATGCCTAAATGGCTCCTCCCTCCAGAGCTCGGCCGTCTACTCATAAGTGATATAATATAAACTCTTCCTTTTTATGTAGCTTTGTTACTAATATCCTTGAACCAGCTGTCATTTACTCAACGTCAACAGCGATATGTTTGCTTCCAAAGAATGTATGTATAACAAGAAAACACTGATGTCCCCAAGAGATTACAATGCATTGTTCTGGCAGCACAGAAATTTACAAAATCAATTTACATTTGTATTTGATGATCATTTAGTATGTTAATATGATATTGCATTATTGAATTACAAATTGTAGGAGTCTGTTGGGGAATTTTAATTTTCCAGGTATAAAAATATAAGCCATTGTCTTATTCTTTATGACTGTAACCTTCAACGACAGTCATATAATTGAATATATACATACGACGAGAGCGATTATCTTACATGATATCAGACTTGCAAAGAATGTCAACATCTGCTGCAACTCATCACTTGCTAGTTTCAATATATTCTGGATGTCGTCGGTCTTCGACTTGTTGCAATATCGTGTAGTCTCTCTTTTTCTAGTGCCTTTACCAAATTGTTAGATCCGTCATTAATTAGCCCAGGCGTTTGGCAAAGAGTGTGATTGTTTTTTTCTATTCAATCGGCATGCAATTCCGTTCTTTTAAGGAAAGAAAAAAACAACACCGTTTACACGTGAAAAGCAGGTATTATGTCTGTAATTCTGCATACACAACGAAATACTTTTCGTTAGGAGGTCAAGTTTGTGATTTATTTCGTCCACGAAACTTGGAAACCCTTTCACAGTAGTTTTCTTCCAGCTAGACAATGAATATACAACATTCGTTTGATTGAATATCAATCTCTAAGCCTGAAGGCAATTGTTTTGCAATTGAACGCTTACATATGTGCCTTAGATAGCAAGTGCTGATAAACAGCTACATGTAATGAATAACGTACATGTGACGAGATGCTTTGCACAGATCTAGTGAAGCTTGATTTATGTGTGGCAACAGCTTTGACTAATGGGAATAGTTCAACTAAAATCCCTTATATATCTGCTGTTAATAAATCTCGAAAACAAGGGGGAAAAGACAGAAGTTTACTCTAGGGAAATGTCGCGCTATGGCGTTTGTATTTTATTTTGTACGATCAATCATTTTAGCGCTAATAATTTCATCTTTACGAATTTGCTTCACTGTTGTGCTATATTGGTATAAAGTACGAGTTTCTATTTTATATTCGTCATAACCGCTCTAGAAACTGATCACAAAACTAAAAAATGTGCACTATTTGGCATTCTAATGTATAAGTAGGTCGAATATTTATGAATCCTGATTTAGTCGTTCAAGAAAAGTGTATTAAATTCATGTTTTGTGTCAAATATCATTTCACGATTTGTAAATCAGCACTGTCTATGCAACTGAAAAGGCACTATTTTTCTAAAAAGACCTTGTAAATGCTCGAACACAGCAAATAATAGGAAAAGTCGCATTTACTTACCCGAAGCGAGAACTAATGTGCCTCCTATCATTTCGCGCACCTGTTGATGACGTAGTTTATCGGAGGCTTTAAACTTTGAGAAAATTACCATTAGATAAATATTTGCAAAGGAATTACCTTTAGTTTATTGTTGAAACTGCAAAGCAAGCTATATATATGAGTCCAGGCCTATTTTCCCATTCATTTAGAAATTCATGGAATACATCTAGTAAAATAATATCTGTCTATCTTATTTCCCTTCATTTGGCGTTTCTAATGTTTAGAGTTTTAACTCTAAACATTAGACAAGACATGTTTAGGCAACATCGTAAGTTGATATGCAAAGAGCACCTTAAGTTGATATACTTGACGCCTCTATCTGTTTTAGATTGACATTCGGTATTAACATTGATAAAATTCTGAATTGAAACGGATATTTAAACATAGTACGTAAGTTTATGTCCGTTTGATGCTCTTGTTTTTGATATACAGACGAGAGCTGAAATCAAAAAACAAAATTGTGTTATCATTTCCAACACCTAGAATATATTGACCTTGGAAATAGAAGGAAAGGCATGAGTGTTTCACAGATCAGTTTAAGATTTGTGGAATTTTGACAAAGAAAGAAAGCTGTTACAATTTACACTGTTAGGTTATTAGTTACATTGAACTGAGAAGAACCACCTAATTAATCTGCTCGCAGTACTTTATCCGTATTCAAAACTAATACGTACACGCGAAGGCGAAAATATATTCATCTGGGTATTTATATGACGATATATGACGTCAATATGTCAGTCAATTTAAATTATTTGAGATAAAATCATACAATATGTCGTTCATTTCCTAATGCAAGACAATAATACACTTTCTATTATTAACCTTTATTTATCAAAGATGATACAACTACCATCTTTGGTAAGTGAATGTTAATGAGTATATTATGAAAACATTGCATTGCAAGAGCATTAGATTAAGACAAACAGTAAAAATATAGTGTTCAAATTAACGTTTCTGTAGAGGTTTTTAGTATCTACACTTGTTTCATTTCAGTGTATTTACTGCCAAGTGTCTAGACTGGAAGATGATAAAAAACTGATATTCGACGTCCTCCTAACAGAAGACAAAAACTGTCATTTGTAATTAAATGGCGGAGGATGTTGCGACGGAAGTTGTACTTATTCCTATCTGTAGCCTAGTGTTAAAGTTTCCTGTTCTTGTTTTCTAGAGTTTTATACTGTCTTAAAATGAAACAGGAATGATAATCAATCACTGGTTTATTCCGATCTTTACAGCATGTTAACGACATTCAAGATCAGAAGCCAGATTTTACCCTAACTCTGCCAAATGTTCGCAATGGAATTGTCCATCTTCCAATCATGAAAATACTATTCGCTCTCCAAGGAGTGTTTAGTGAAATTTTACTAATAAGCGGACAGTGTGGATCATGATCACTAAACAAACAAGAGCCATGTTACACATGGTTAATCCCCCCGCCCGGGAAGAAGTTACGTGAAGGTTGTACTTTCGTACATTTTACTTGGTGAGAGGAAATCCTTAAAAAGCCGTATAGTTATGGTCATGCTGAGTACAGTTTTCAAGTAAGTGGAAAAAGAATAAGGCAATGAAGAGAAGGTTTGCAAAATTATATTAATGTTCATTATCAGTATAGGTATGATATTTTTCTATTTGACTAAAAGTAGGCAAGGTAGAGTTATTGTTCTTGCACACTGCACTTCCTACCAATGTGCTATGTCAGTGTATTAAGTTTGAAGAAAATCCCTCAAGTACTTTTGGAGTTATGCTCTGGACAAAACTTTTAAAGTAAATCTGATAAAGGGGAATAACTCTAAAAGTAGGCAAGGTAGAGTTATTATTCTTGCACACTGCACCTCCTACCAATGTACTCTGTCAGTGTATTAAGTTTGAAGAAAATCCCTCAAGTACTTTTGGAGTTATGCTTCGGACAAGTTAATCTGATAAAGGGGAATAACTCTAAAAGAAGCCAAGGTAGAGTTATTGTTCTTGCACACTGCACTTCCTACCAATGTGCTCTGTCAGTGTATTAAGTTTGAAGGAAATCCCTCAAGTACTTTTGGAGTTATGCTTTGGACAAGTAAATCTGATAAAGGGGAATAACTCTAAAAGTAGGCAAGGTAGAGTTATTGTTCTTGCACACTGCACTTCCTACCAATGTGCTATGTCAGTGTATTAAGTTTGAAGTAAATCCCTCAAGTACTTTTGGAGTTATGCTCTGGACAAAACTTTTAAAGTAAATCTGATAAAGGGGAATAACTCTAAAAGAAGCCAAGGTAGAGTTATTGTTCTTGCACACTGCACTTCCTACCAATGTGCTCTGTCAGTGTATTAAGTTTGAAGAAAATCCCTCAAGTACTTTTGGAGTTATGCTCCGGACAAAGTTTTTCAAGTAAATCTGATAAAGGGGAATAACTCTAAAAGAAGGCAAGGTAGAGTTACTGTTCTTACACACTGCACTTCCTCCCAATGTGCTCTGTCAGTGCATTAAGTTTGAAGAAAATCGCTCAAGTACTTTTGGAGTTATGCTCCGGACAAAATTGGGACGGACGCACGGACGGACGGACGGACGGACGTACGAAGACCATTTCTAATATCCCCTTCGCCTTCGGCAGGGGGATAAATAAACCTGCTAATCATAATCTACACTGTTAGCAAATACAGAATCACTTGCCGGGAGCAGGTTAAGGGTTAAGGTATTTCTTCCAAAATATAGTGGTATGTTTTTAGTATAATTAACAGGTCTATGACAGTACTGTAATGGTTTTATAAAAGCTTTGTTTTAAAGATGTAGTCTTTCAATAACACTTAATTGCGACAGAACAGTCGATACTATTGTTAAATATTACAGCTGGAATAAAATCCGAGACTGGATTCACAGGTAGTTAATGTATCGACTGCGGAGATGGAAATGGCCTTTTAAAGAAACACGACAATGGAAGCGTATTTGTAGAGTGCTTTCTCTGTTATCAAATAGTTTCCTGTTGCAGAAGTTAATGTCGAGCTGATGGATTACTATAAATAGATCATAATCGATGAGGGTTTGGCGTGAAATGGTGCTGCTCGCGAGCTTATTTCTTATTCGAGTGCCTTATTTAAAGTTGTTAAATTCTCTATCACTTTTTTTGTTATAAAAAGCAAACATCAGTAAAAAAACAAAAATAATATCAAACAGGGAATGCCACGTACCAAAAACGCAGCCTCCCCAAAACGAGCCCCACAGCACCCAGAAGTCACCACCAACACACACAGCCTCCCACAACACACGCAACCCACACACACACACACACACACACACACACACACACACACACACACACACACACACACACACACACACACACACACACACACACACACACACACACACACACACACACACACACATACACACACACACACACACACACACACACACACACACACACACACACACACACAATCATGTACACACACACACATATACACTACCAACACACACTAGCATACAAAGCAAACACACGAGGACAAAATGAACAATTAAAAGATCAGTAACACGTGTTTGAGATGACAAAAAAAGCGTGTCTTTTGACAAAACAATGTTATCAAAGTCAATAAATATATATTTTTAAAGAATTCTTTTACATCATAACGTGCAATATTTCAAACAAAAGGTGTATATTGACGTGAGTTCCTTTACCACTAATACGTAACTGTTAAACAGAAAGAACTGTGCTATCATTCGAACAAGTATAAACCTGTAGAAGAACTATTAACCTATTATCCATTATAGCTGAAGCATTTTATCAATCTATATATGTATTTAGTATCTAAATGATCATTATCAAATCATTTGAATTATTATGTGCACTTTATTTGTTGAAAGACTATATTTCATCTGCAAGTATTAAAAGGTTGACTTATAGGCCCACTGCTCCGGGTGCTTTTGAGATTATTATCACGTCTTGGTGAACTTTGTATAGTTATATATTTGATGCACAAGTCACTATAATGAACCATTTGTTAGAGGCAGACGGACGTACGGACGGACGACGGTGGTAGTTAATGAGCCTGTATCATTATGCAGATAGTATACATACTATTATCAAAACTTCCGAAAAAACAAACAAACAAACTGTTACCTTTGAAAATCATGAACTCTATATCCATTGGAATTCTACTTTGCGCTCGCAGAATACGTGATCCACGTCATTGTAATTAAATCCAAAATGTACTTGGTTAATCACATATAATACCTATGTGGTAGCATGCGTATATCTATACACCGCGAACGGATAATTATTGTACACCAAACACGTAAACGAAAACTCTCGTAGAAATAAGTAACACTTTCATGTCAATAGTCCTTAACATATGTAGTTTGTCTCAGATTCAAGTTACCGACAAATCTCTGAAAGACACTTCTGTACCAGTCACATAAGATATATGTTTCTACACGCACGATGGCAATGTGAAATTATTTATGTTTCCATATGTATCTAAAAACCATTACAAATGAAATTAAATACAACGTGAATAGCTTTCTTTAGGACTAGTATATATTTAATATTTACAAAGCATCTTAATGCAACAGTTCTCAAGTAACGGCTTTATCTCAGTGGTAATGAACGCTCACGCGACATAATACTCATTCTTACCACTTGCAAAACAGAATAATTATGTTTTAAAGCTAAATTGTAGACCATTTAGGTCTCACATAAATGAAACAGGTAAATTCCCCCAGAATATCACTATTCTTGGTGTCAAACGAACAGATCAAAATCGCGGAAAGGCTTTCCAAGACTCAAATAAAGCGTCTATAGGAAAAACGCGCGAAGGTAACCATGGTAGCAGATGCCGCAGCTGTTTCAAAATGGATTTGTCATTGGTTATCTGTAATGATAGCATTTAACACGATATGTAAACGGCGATAATTATCCTGAATGTACAAATTGGCCATGCAGTTAATGTACTTATTAGGAGGTGAAAAGCACTGGCAATACTGGTTAGTTCTTTTATCCTATCAGGTTACATTTTTATCGTACTCTTAGCGTATTCATTGCTTAGTCGGCTTTTAATTTAGAAATGGACATATAAATTTGAAATCCCTGTATTGTTAGTATTATTGCTTTTGTAGTTATTGTTATCATGATTTCTATTATCATGATTTCTATTATCATGATTTCTATTATCATTATTTTATTATTATTATTAATATTGGGACTAAACTATTATTATTTTCATTATAATATAAGGAAAAATCATCATATGAGCTTTCAGATATAATGTCGTAAATTACACTTATTCATTTAAAAGGGAGGTAATTTAAGAACTTTAATTTTTGGACTTTACATTGTGTTTTCATAAAATGAGTGTGTTTCCTAATCTTGACATTACTTTTTGTCAACTGACTGCTAAAAGAATATTTTGCCCGAACAACCAGTTTAAATTTGCGTTTGATCATATGAGTTATCTCCCTTTCATGCATGCTTAAAGTTTAAGGATTATTATCGTCTTTGTTATTTGTCTAATTTTATAGTCTTGGTGAATTACGTTGATTGAATATTTTGTTAAATATTTGGATACTAAAGGTGTTTAAAGTTTTCATTTTGGAGGAGTTTGTTACTGTTGCTGTTGTTGTTTTGTTTATTGATATCATTATCATAAGTGTGTTTGTTGTTGAATAAAATGGATAAATAACTATATATACATATACATCAACAAATTAGTCGATGAATTATTTAATACAACTTTTGTGGCTCCTTCTAAAACCAGTTTGCTTTAAGATTTTCAGGATAAGAACGTTTTTACCAGGATTTGATTATGCTTAGAAATCAGATAGAAAATAAACGCTAAATTGCGTGATTTATGCCATTGTTGGCCTGAAGTTTACCAATATTATATTGATATCGGGGACACTTACATTTCAACAAGTGTCAACTAATATGTGAATCTTTCATCCTTTGACCACAGTTAATTGGAAATTAAAAGGAATACAATGCATTTAGTGTTCGTTTTGATGCATTGTAGAAAATAGATTGATTTATTGCAGTAAATGTATCAAAATTAGCACTTACCTACTTAGTGTATGAAATCGTTTTTTTGTAAATCACCATTATTCTCATATTTACTGACTAAGTATATATTACTGATTTACCCAAGTTAAAGTGCAGCATGTGGTGCGATTAGACAAAGGTAATTTCAAACACTAAAACTGTGTTGTTGCAATTTGAAGAAGTGGTGTATGTTTGGCACAAGTATTTTACTTCATCCTATATGATATGTTTTGCTGTAACTAGGCTTTCACTCCACATCATCCAATTTCTACCCAATACAATACAATACAACAAGTTTATTGCGTAAAACATACAAATATGCTTATAGCAATTTTAATCCAGGATTATAGGCGTTCTCACATATGAAGCGTTTATAGAACATTAACAAGTAACGTGTCCGCATCGTGTCACAACTGTAAACAGATATCATAACAGACTTATTATTGTTTAAGAACGCATTGTTAGGATCCGTAAAAAGTGTCACATCATTACTTGTTAAACAGGTCCGCAAAACTTCATGTATTTAGAACGTGTACGTACCTCAGTATCTTACTAGTTTAAAGTTAAATTCAAAGTAAAAATCCTTTCATCTTCTTACTTCAAGAATTAGGGGCATACATTTATACTGTGTATTAACAATGGATTAACATTATTTTATAGTGATATTTCATATTCTATTGGTATTTGTCTAGAAAACTTCCAGAAAATACTTTTTGGTTATAAGGCATTCCAGAAAAAGTTGTGACGTTCAAACAAAAAGATTTTCAGCGTCTTTGGCTAAGGGATAGTCACTCATTCAAACTCAGATGTGTAACTGTGCCGAATTGTTTAAAATCTGTCCCATAAATAATTAAATGTGCCTAGGTATTCTCTTTTAACCATAAAAATGCAAAACTAACAACAACGTTTAAATACCCAGACGAGAAAATATAATATACATTGTATACTTAACATGCGAATACGTAAATCACATTACACGGTCAATAGTATCTTAACAGTATTTCGATTCCTCCGGTTTATCTATCAAGGTATTATCACGGGTGGCTATACCACGTGACTTTTCGGAAAAGGTACACACGAAGAAAACGGTCGATTCAAGGTAAAATTTTATACGTATTTCAGCTTTTACGTGACGGATTTTGGTGAAACATAGTGCAAAGTACCCGCCTATTTGAGTTCTTTCCCAGGTATTATCCGACTTTCTCAAAACCTTGTAGTTTTTACAAACATTCGAAAAACATTTTTTTCAGCTCCTGAAAAGTTCGAAAAGGTACACATGCATCACATAAACTTGCAAGTTTCTTCGTTGTAGGCATAGTTTTATTCACCCTTTGCATATGAAAATATAGTGTGTGATTGATTATTGTGAATTGTATCATAGAGGTTTTAATAACTACCGAAATAATAGAACTGGCAGTCATTTTAAGGAAATGGAAAGGTACACACGTGTTTTGAGACAAGGAAAGGTCCACACGCATTTTGGGTTTGAACGATGGCAGATGTGTTTCCGCTGTGCGTTTCACCAAAAATACTTGGTTATTGATCTCGGATCAAAACGAAATCCTTATTTTAAATTTGACTCGTGCAATTGTGGCATCAGCAAGATATAAGCGTTAGGTGTACAGTATTGTGCCCTTCTTATTTCTAAATGTGCCAGATTTCACATTCTTTAAGTTTCAAAATTTTCGTTCCTTTTATAATAGCAAATAATGTGGCACAATCCTTTTCACCTATATTTCTCGGTTACGCTCGATAATTGACTTAATCGAACTTCAGGATCACTTGATTTTACAATTTACCGACCGAATCACTGCTGAAACTGCTTCATAACCGTGGGAAAAGTACCTGTGGGTCCGTGAAATCAAAGTTTAAATAAGTATCTAGTTTTAAAAATATCTTCTCTAACCGCTCATTTTTAATACTTAGTGCCTATGTAACTTATGAAATGATGAGTTGAGACGTTCAGATACTGCCAAATTCAGTTTATAAAATCATCAACACTTCAAGCCATCATAGAAAAGTTTATAACCCTGAGTTCGTTAGTTCTTGATCCGTGTTCATGAACTTGTTAAGAATGGTACTGTTCTTATGAACTATTGATTCTTTCAGCAGTGTTGAATGTGCCTGTGTATTGATAAATATAGGTATAATTCCCTCTATATCTACGTCAGTGCCGAGTTGCTGCCACTCAACTAGTTTCTAACATCAGTCCTATGTATGAAAGAGAAATTATAACTTGAACTTAATCTTACTCTTAGAAAATAGAATATTACAAATGCTTTTGTTAAAAAATATGAACTTGTAATTGATGCTGTGATTAGCGGCCTTTTCAATCATATTTTGGTCCTTTTTACAGGCGGACAGTTTGTACTAGATCCCTATTCTCGCTGAATATTTGCCAACTTTCTAACAACGAGACATAGTCATTAGCAGGGCTCGAACCCATGATCCTAAATATATGAGAGGTATCAGTGATTTCAAGCCGGAGGCCATTGATGCTCACTTAACCTGTATAACAGCTTCAGTTTAAATCCAATCATATTTGTTATATTTATAGCAACCGTATATCTGTTATTTGCATATCTTCATTTGCATTTGTTTAAATCAAAATCAACTCAGTATATATTATTTCGTGATTGTTTTTCAAAGCATTTACTTTGTTTTAAGCAATTCGGGGACTATATTGAACTTTGCTATGTTCGGTCCGTCTGTCAATCCGTCCGTCCTCACTTCATGTCTGGGTCGTAGCCTCAAAATGCAATGACCGTTTATCAAGTAACTTCATACAAATATTACCTATAACGCAAGGCTGTGTCCTGCAGCAGAACCAGTGAGCTATCTTGAATGTCAAGGTCACACTTAGGGCACAAAAAATCTGGAATCTAGGGTTACATAGCAGTGCATCGTGTCCGGGCATTAACTTCTACATGCACTGACTGATTTTTAAACAACTTCATACATTTTTGCACGTAATACAGGGGTGTATCTTATACTACACCCAAGGATCTACCTTGAATGTGAAGGTCTCATTTTCGGCTCAAGCCCGTGATGCATGGTTATGTACCAGTATTTCGCATCCAGACTTTAATTCAAACATGCCTTGGATAGACACCTTAATATCTACACCACCGCTCCACATGTATGGCACAAGCTTGCAATAGAGCGTAACGTTCTGGTATTTTGGGACTGGATCATAACTCAAAGTCATATTTCAGGGTCAAAGGTCAAAACACTGTATCACCTCAAGCCTTTTGGATTTTTTTCGAAACTTAGACAAGACGTTCATCTTAAGAAAGCAACATGCAATATCTATCGTTCAAACTAGCCTACTCAAGGTTAATGTCAAATTTCAGGTTTCTATATCACCAAATTCGCCACATTTTGAATGATGTGTTTCATCCTTCCTGTACATGTTAATCCCATGGAGTTAATACAAACACACTGTTTTTCAATTAACCTTGGCTAAAGGTCAATGTCACACTTCAGGATGAAAGCTCACCGAAGGCTTTGTACTTAACCTGTATAAGGATTTTCATCAAACTTTGGTGAAATCTTTATAACTATGGCCAAGTCAAACATCATTTCAATATATCTTCCAAACCCCTTGAAGGATTTCCATGAAACTTGGCGCATAGTTATATGTTCGCATAAGGACTTTGTATTGCATGGCAATAGTCCATCCACTTGTTCAACCATAAATCCATTTGTTAATTTTGAACGATATAACTTTTATTTAATGCCCATTATCATTACAGGAGCTAGAACATCATGGGCAGTTCAGTCTGATGGATTTATATGAAATGAAACGTTATATCACCAAGACAATGCAAAGCAATAACGAAACTGTTGACGCTAGTCAGTGAACTTGCTATTGGTGACACTATTAAATCGACAGTGTTTCATGACTTTAAAAGAACGAACATATTCTGGTTTAATGAAATATGGTAGCTACTCAAAATATAAAATGCTTTTAGATTAATGAGAAAATAAAATCAATGTAATATATCATAATAATTCTGTAGTATGTATCACAAAAGAGACGTGTGAGTGCAACGTCTGGAAAACGGAAAACAACGGCCTTCTGTTTACATTTTGGTAAAACGCACTGTGGAAACACATCTGCCATCATTCAAACTCAAAATGCGTGTGGACCTTTCCCTGTCTCAAAACACGTGTGTACCTTTCCATTTCCTTAAAATGACTGCCAGTTCTGTTATTTCGGTAGTTATTAAAACCTCTATGATACATATCACAATAATCAATCACACACTATATTTTCATATGCAACGGGTGAATAAAACTATGCCTACAACGAAGAAACTTGCAAGTTTATGTGATGCGTGTGTACCTTTTCGAACTTTTCAGGAGCTGAAAAAAAAACGTTTTTCGAATGTTTGTAAAAACTACAAGGTTTTGAGAAAGTCGGATAATACCGGGGAAAGAACTCAAATAGGCGGGTACTTTGTCTATGTTTCACCAAAATCCGTCACGTAAAAGCTGATATATGTTAAAATTCTTACCTTGATTCGACCGTTTTCTTCGTGTGTACCTTTCCGAAAAGTCACGTGGTATAGCCACCGTGATTATGAACGTTTTGCTCACGCTATGAAATGTAAGTAAATTCTAATCAAAGGACTGAAGGATCGATTGTCTCTGAACAACACAGTCTGCACACATACATGTGTAAATATCAGGACAACATAGACTGTACACATACATGTGTGAATATCAGGACAACCCTTGCACGTGTAAAGTTATAAACTGGAGACACAACTGTCCACAAATTTTGACCTTTCACCATTTGTGTAAACTTTACTTTCGAGATAGGAACCCATGTGCTTGCATTATGTCATTCAGTGACTTTGTTCAACTACCCTATGAAGTATTAAGCTGTGAATCGTAACTGAGAAATGGATTTTGACAAAACTGAACTGAAAATTTATGGTTTGAACAACTTTAAATGTCATTCAAAAGTTGTGGGATATGCCCGTAAGTTTGATTGTATTGTGCGAATTAATTCGGATTTAACGTAGCACCCAACAGCTAAGGTCATATTGCAACTTCCGGCTTTCATGGAGGAGGAAGACCCTGGGTGCCAATTCCCTGTATCAGAATTTGGGGGTCATTTAGAAACTCCGAGGGTCATACCCTTTATTGTAAAAAAATAAAAGGCATGACTATGTGTTAAAGAAGTTTTATTCAGTTTACTTTTGTAAAACTGCATGTGATACATCACAAAATGGTGGGTAATCAAAGGGTTGGCAAGACAACAGGTGTTTCTCTTTGGATGCTTTCCATTTTGTCACTGCATCTCAAAAGTCAAATTTGTCCACAAAGTGAATTTTTCATATTAAGTGCATTCAACCATAGACATTAAACTTGGATATTATTTGGCACACTGAAACCCCTTTCAATAGTGACAGTCTGATCGAAATGACTACAAAATGATCATTAAAATCACTCAGAAAGACGTTTTTGTTTCCCCTATTAAGGTTCGTCGACCATCTCTTGTTGTGCGTCTACGATCTATGAAGACGGTATCATAGGAATCAACACACACAAAAACGCAATGGTACAAAATGCGGGTCGATCCGAACTCAGACGACAACGACGACGCAATAAGGTCAAAATTAGACATATCACATACCGGAAGCGTATTTTATCAACAATTTATCTTGCATTTCGAAGTGTTTTGAGAGATTTTGAAATGTTGTTTTTGTAGTAATTTGATCATACACATTTTAAATGCGTCATAGAAGACGCTCTTTGCTATTTCTGTTGCGTCATTGACAAAATGAGTGCGTCAAAACCGCAGAAAACGCGCTCTCGCGGAAACACTAAATTTAGTGTATCCGGTGTAGCGATACGTATTTCACGGGTCTTACATTTCTCAAGTCACACCGGTCTGACGATAAAAACCGCGTAGGAAAATAGTTCTATACAGAACAGATACCTCGTTGATTTAAGTTACAAATTATAAGCAAAACAAACATATAATATTATGCTATTCTGTAATGTTTTGCTATTATTTAGATCTGTTACTATATAATTTTTAAAACAGAGGACAGTAATAGAAAACTACTTTTCGGTCGTATTCGACAAAAATCTGTGTTACGAGTTCGGCCGTAAGGGTCTGAAATACTCTGTTAACTTTAGATACGATTGAATAAATTCAATCGATCCAAAAAGTAGTGAAATTTTTGCTATACTTTCTTACAAATGTTACATAAACGTTCATTTTAAATATTCTTATCAATTTTTTTGCCAAATTGAATTCTAACATGACTATTAAACCATAAACAATGCGGGAACCGATATGCTGTAAACATGACGTCATATTGTGCCGCATGACGTTAAATGAGTGTTCGCGTAGAAAATAACGCATTGCATTTATTCACCTATTGTAATATCTGGTCATGTCAGAATCGAAATTATATTATCATCCTTTTCAGCGTTGGTATCGTCTAATAAGCAATTATTTCTCGTTCTGATGCGCAGTTATAAACCACTCAGGCCTCCGGCCTTCATGGCTAATTACTGCGTTTCATTACTCCAAATCATTGTTTATTTAAGAATTGAATGTGTTGTTTCTGCATTTCATCGAGGTATGAACTGTCAGAAGTTTTACACATAATTTGCAAGGTGTTTATGATAAAATTATGTGTAAAACTTCTGATAGTTCATAACTCGATGAAATGCAGAACAAACTCCTTCAATTCTTGTAATTACAACTTACTATAATTAAAGACATTCGTTTAAATGTTTAGTGATCACTTACCCGGATTCTATTTTAATATTTCGTCGCGCATTAATTTGGTTGTTTCGCTGTTTAAGTTTATCTCACATAGGTAAATGCGCGGAAATATGTATCTCAAAGGTGAGAAAAGGTTATCTATCACCGGTAAATGCGCGGAAATATGTATCTCATAGGTGAGAAACGCTATTTCTTTTTACTTCTCAAAGTGTTTTTGTTTGGTGACATGCCCTGAATCCGTACACGATTTTATGAATGAAAAAGTAGCATGTCATGAATATTAATGAGAAGCTATGAATACGTACCTGCGTTCATCGTGTTATGAAAAGCGGGCGCTGGGGCAGAAATAACCAATCAGAAAAGAGAATTTGTGTGAAATGATTGCAAGTTGTAATTGTTAAACGATGAACACCGCTGGCACGGATGATATTTCATAAGTAAAGCAAAAGGGAGAGCATAAGAATACAACGCTGAATTCACAAGATATATTTACCAACTTACATATAGATCTACTACTGTTACGAATTATGTACAAACTCTGAAATCAGACAAATGTAAAATTACGTGATACTGACAAAAATAAAATACAACATTAATATGAAATATGCAAACGTCTCTTTATCGGAACAATTTACGCATTCCGATAGCCTGTGAGGTTATTAAGAAATGACGTCAATAAAAAAAAAGAATGTGAAATTGGAATTTGTCTCTGGAAATAAATTGCTTCATTATTTATACAAAGAAAGAAGAAGATAAACAAGCCAATAAGCTATTATGAAACACCTGCACGCCAGAAGCAACATTTGTCGAGTATTGATTGTGGATTTCTACTTATTAAAACAAACTGGCACACCACATATCGTTGTAATAAAATCGGAAATAATTTAGATGCCTGCGGTAACACACAGACCGATTCGCGACAAATATGGAACTCCGTCAAACTTATTTTATGCATCACTATATGCGTTGCTAAGGGCGCTAAGAAGATGTATAATTAATGGCCTGGCGTAGTTTTCCCGCTTATTTAGACACATTTTCCTAATTTTACGATCACAAATTTTCAGATATTTTTCACGAACGAAAAGCAAAATTGATTCTTTGCCCAAGAGGTACATTGGCACGCATTAATTAAAATGTCCCTTGCAACAGTGAGGATACACACACAAAAACAGAAATCTATCCTTTTAAAATGCTAGTGGTTTTGGGTTTTAATTTACGCTTTATGAAGAACATTTTAATGACTTTAAGGGCAAACTTAGAGAGAAACACTTAGCTCAAAGTATTGATAGTGAACTCATTTATTATGTTCGTCCTATACCTCAGTGAGGGAATCTACGGAAGCATTAAAGGGCCACTAGTGACGAGAACAGTTTTGCGTGTTTCAATTATTTTTTTTCCTATTGGTGCGAAACTTTTACTCTTTACCATTTATCTGTTTACAAAATGATTATAAAGTTCTGAATTACTCATCTTGTTTGATGTCGACGTGACTAAAACTTTTAATTATGTCGTTTCATATTTTGTCAAAATACAATATGAACTAATTAATTTGAAATTATTATTTTGTAACTTAAGATATGTTTTATTGTAAAGCCTGAAGTTTTTCGATATTCCACATAGATTTTAATGAAAAGCAAAAAACACTAACCTTATTGTCGAATCTATTTTGTTCTAAAAACGTATAGTTTTGCAAAAGTCGCCAAAAGTATGTCGCATACCGGTCTAAAAATCCGATTGCGTAACCAGAATCAGATTGAGGCTGCTTACACGGTTAAGAAATCGAGAGCGAGCATTTGTCGTCTAAAGTCTTTTAACAAAGTCTATTACAGCTGTCACTATGTTTCACATGAAAACAAAATGCGTTTTAACTAGTTTCTTTTAGCCTTTGTGAAAATGAAAAAGGCAACAAGATGAAAACTTCAGTCATTACAAAATGTTTTGTTTCAAACTAATAAGTACAAATTTTACTTCGTGAAAAATCATGAAGTCAAAAAATATAAACTTAGCATGTTGTCGAATTCCATGAAGTTGAATTAACCAGAACTGTCTAGTCTTTTTGTAAAACAACACATGTATGTTTCACATTAATAGGAAATAGATTAAAGCGAAATATGCAGATAATATCTCGCAACTGGTGGCCCTTTAACGCTTCCGTAGGAATCAGCTAGATTATAATGTTTGCTCATTTTTTTATGGAATGTCAATTATCATTAAATCTCAGCCTTGTCAAAGTAAATAGAGGATAATTGTTGGTTTCGGTGTAACATCACGTTATAATTTCACCGAGTGGGCACCAAAAGTGATATTTTCACGAGTGGCACAGCCACGAGTGAAAATAACGACTTTTGGTGTTCAAGAGTGAAATTAAAACAGATTTTCTGTTTATTTTATGGTTAAAACTCTACTTTCATTGAGTTGTTTCTATAAAATATCGAAAATCGCGGGCAACGTCATCAGAAAACGTAGCCGTCATCGTCGCATGGTTTCCAGCATTTATAACGCTCGGTACACGTTTTGACGTAAATCCGGATTAAAAATTGCAAAAACAGTGAAAATAAAAATGGTAATTGTGGATTATCACTTTTATTTCACTGAGAAAACTCTATAATTCACTGGAAAACATGAAATAATGTCTTTTATCTAAATTTCAGACCATGTAGAAAACACGCAGAACTTGTCATTCTTATATGTCCTCTGAGTGATGAAAACAAAAATATTAATGCTGGAAAATGCAAAAATTGTTCCGGTATATATCTATATCTGCATTATCTATAAAATGACCACCATGCTAACGATAATGACTGAAAGCAGTTCGAAAATGGCTTGGAAAATACGTTGACCCTCGTCGAAAGTGGCTTGGAAAATATGTAAACCCTAACCCCGTTTTATGTCTAAAATAGACTTGTCCGCCTTTCAGTGTAGGCTGTGCCGTTAACTCCCAGTGAAAATTATAGAATGAATAGTGAACAGTGCAGATAATTATCACACTGCACGGGTAGCAAATACATCGTATGCCGCCAGCATTGTAAGAGTTGATTATCTAACGTGGGCGTGTTAAGCTCAATATTACGGTATCGATCAACTAAATAATTATTATTTATATACGAATATGACATCCGCTAATACTTCTATGAGAAAGGTAAAGTCTTGATGTATTGTACAACAAATTGTTATCACAAATCGTAAATTAATCTTTAGTATAATATGAGATGATGCCAGTAGTCTCCTGGGTCTATGCTCACTGTTATTACTGCAGAACAAGTTGACATCGTAATCACAGTCACGTGATAAGAATACACGCGGATGCGACCGTCAGTTTTACAATTTGAAAGTATTCCAATACACATTTAGTACAGAAACCATTCTTACTGATTGATTATTTATACTTTTCACATAATGTGTAGATCTGAAACTACTGGAGTACAAAGGTCAATGCCGAAACTGCACGTTAAGGTTACTTGAGTATAAAGGTCAATGCCGAAACTGTACGTTAAGGTTACTTGAGTATAAAGGTCAATGCCGAAACTGCACGTTAAGGTTACTTGAGTATAAAGGTCAATGCCGAAACTGCACGTTAAGGTTACTTGAGTATAAAGGTCAATGCCGAAACTGCACGTTAAGGTTACTGGAGTATAAAGGTCAATGCCGAAACTGCACGTTAAGGTTACTTGAGTATAAAGGTCAATGCCGAAACTGCACGTTAAGGTTACTGGAGTATAAAGGTCAATGCCGAAACTGCACGTTAAGGTTACTGGAGTATAAAGGTCAATGCCGAAACTGCACGTTAAGGTTACTGGAGTATAAAGGTCAATGCCGAAACTGCACGTTAAGGTTACTGGAGTATAAAGTTCAATGTCAAGGAGAGCGTGTAAGTCACGTCTCGTTTCATGTTGTTGAACTGTAACGCTAAAATGTAATTGCAGCCAAACTAAGATTGACATCAAGCTTACAAACAGTCGAAAAACTCATTTCGAGGTCTTCGAGTTACAATCTTTGTCTGAATAAAACTTACATAATTTTATTGCAATAGAGTTTACATTATTGGTATTAAAATTAAAACAAACCCTGTTACATTAAGTATAATCATCAAATAATTAGCCGGTGAGTCTCAGTGTCGCAGGAAGAACTGAGCCGGCGGAAAGTAATTCTGCCTTTTCTACCAATGCTCTGTTCACTAATTTCAGTGAGTACTCCTTCAAGTAATTAGTGGTACTCTTCAAATTATTTAATGTACATATTCATTTAAAAAACTAAGCCAATAACCAAAGCTGTTACATAAGAAGAGATATACAAATAATTTTAACAAAACAAACAATATCTTTGATCTCATATTGAGGACCTTTACTCTCATTAAGTGTTTTCTACTTTTTTGTAGTTTTTTAGTTTATCATCTAAAGTAGAGGCCTAAAAGCTTGCAGAAAAATGTTCTTTTGGTGATCCTCTTCAAAAATCGTTTTAACACTTTTGATTGTCAAAACACATAGTACTCAAAGTGTACAGTTTTATTTCCGTAACGGACCGAATGGAACGCTTTAAAGATATTCTTGTCCCAACTGCATGGCAAAGAGCTAGGAAATTAAGTTTTCAGGCTAGTCTGGTGGTTGTTCAAATTATTACTCTGGCTAAATCACGCATAAGTAATATTCTTCCACCGTTAACACTTTATGTGAAGGAAGACTTACAATATATTGTTGTACATTCTAGGGATTCGATCCACACGGAATCGATCCGTCAATTCCCTCCACAGTGACATACGGTGATACTGCGGAAATATACATACTATATCACTAAAAAAGTTGTCTCCTGGTTAGTTTGCATTTACCTACACGTATTTCAATCCGACCTAACTTTAAACAAGAGGGTCATGATGGCCCTTTATCGCTCACCCGAGTACAACTGCTTTTAACAAAGTTGCTAGAAATCATCGAAACAACCTTTCTGACAAATTTCCAGGATATTTGGGCTGAAAATGTTACCTCTAGAATGTTAACAAGGTTTTTCCATATTTGGGCTCTGTGACCTAGTTTTTGACCCAAGATGACCCATATTGAAACTTGAGCTAGAAATCATCGAAACAATCTTTCTGACAAATTTCCATGATATTTTGGCTGAAAATGTAACCTCTACAGTGTTAACAAAGTTTTTCCACATTTGGGCTGTGTGACCTAGTTTTTGACCCCAGATGACCCATATTCGAACTTGAGCTAGAAATCATCAAAACGACCTTTCTGACAAATTTCCAGGAAATTTGGGCTGAAAAGGTAACCTCTACAGTGTTAATAAGGTTTTTCCACATTTGGGCTCTGTGACCTAGTTTTTAACCCAAGATATATTCGAACTTGAGCTAGAAATCATCGAAACAACCTTTCTGACAAATTTCCAGGATATTTGGGCTGAAAATGTTACCTCTAGAGTGTAAACAAGGTTTTTCCATATTTGGGCTCTGTGACCTAGTTTTTGACCCTAGATGACCCATATTCGAACTTAGGCTAGAAATCATCGAAACAACCTTTCTGACATATTTCTGGGATATTTGGGCTGAAAATGTTACCTCTAGAGTGTTAACAAGGTTTTTCCATATTCAGGCTGTGTGACCTAGTTTTTGACCCCAGATGACCCATATTCGAACTTGAGCTAGAAATCATAGAAACAACCTTTCTGACAAATTTCCAGGATATTTGGGCTGAAAATGTTACCTCTAGAGTGTTAACAAGGTTTTTCCATATTTGGGCTGTGTGACCTAGTTTTTGACCCCAGGTGACCCATATTCGAACTTGAGCTAGAAATCATCAAAACAACCTTTCTGACAAATTTCCAGGATGTTTGGGCTGAAACAGTAGCCTCTAGAGTGTTAATAAGATTTTTCTATTTTTGGGTCATGTGACCTAGTTTTTCATCCGAGATGACCCATATTCGAACTCGTCCGAGTAATTACTGGGACAAACATCCTGACCAAGTTTCGTGACAATTGAGGCAAAAATGTGACCACTAGAGTGTTAACGAACTAATGTGGACGGACGACGGACGACGGACATTCATCGATCCTAATAGCTCACCCTGAGCCAGCTCAGGTGAGCTAAAAATAATAATAATCTCTAATTCAGTACAAGGATTCAGACAGTGAGCAATCGTCTTATGTTGTTCTGTGAAATGATAGTGTTTCTAATTCCGAACATTCTGTTGTTTAGTAACACTTTTCAATGCACTCATCTTCACTACGCATATCTTTTTTTATATTTCACTTTCATTTACCGCCTAAGAATATAGTGAACCAATTTTACTGAAATAATATACACTCAATTTTTATAACATTGACAAGTTTATAACACAGTACAAAAGGACTTATGAATATGCAGTTTTTTTTGGTCCAAAGTTTTAATTATTTTTGGCGATTGAAATAAATCGATTCCAATTAAAAACGCGGCAAACGGCATTTTGTTACAGCAGAAAACGTTTAGGCAATATAAGAGAACAATGATGTACTGCTACGCGTTCAATTAAGTTTCGGTATTTTTTTAAAGAAAATGACGTGTTAGAATCGAAATAATAAATATGTCTCAATATTTTATTACATAGAAATAATGCAATAAAATATTGAGACAAAAATTGATTAAAAAAATAAACCACAAGATGAACTTCTTTTATTTTATGGTACTTAAAATTACTGTTAATAATATCTGAACAGCGCACCTAGTCATAGCTTAGATATTGTACAACGTGAACACTCATTTAAGGTAGTACACCCCTAATAAAAACCTCCACTTGAAACTCTTCAATTTTAATGAGCTAGCCTAGGTTGTTAAGCATTAGACTGAAGATCTTTTGAGGTTTTTGGGGGCGTAGGTTCGAATCCAGCTGGAACCCAATTTTTTTCATTATTTTGCACTTTTCTTCATATGTTTATATTGTTTTTAGACTAAAAAGAAATTAAATATTTTTTTACGAATTAGTATTAGCTTATTTGAAGATTTTATTACTTGCAGACACGTCTAAAATCGTCGATGGAGATTTTCAAAATCAAATTATTTTAAATAGAGACGGTAAAACATTGTGAATTTTTGACATGCTGTTCCCAAAATGTTATAGATAATTTTTAATATACAAAAAGTCATGCCCCATTTCTAGAAAATGTTGATTTTTCCTAAAAACTTTGATGTTCAAAATTTAACATGGCGAAAAAAGTACATGAAAATTGTAATACTATCTGATCATTTCATAAAAGTTTTATAAAACTTCTTGATTATATAGTAAATGGTGTGTAGTTTCTGAAAGAAAACATAGTTGTTGTTACGCTGATAACAAATCTGTACTAAAGTTTTGAATAATAAATGAAATACATGTATTTTCTTATCTCTTGTGTGATGTCATTTTATAAATAATTCCAAAATGGGGGTGGGGTTATTCAAATTCCTATAACTTTTTTTCACGGTAAAATTCTTTTAAAATTTGTTTTTAAATCCAGGAAATGATACAGATTAAGAAAATATTAAGCCTATAATGATTTGAATTGGTGCCCATTAGGGGTCTTCTACCTTAAATCAGACAGCGTATATTGAATTCATTCAAGGTTGAAGTATCGTCCAAGATACTATATATTACGTGTCTGCAGCACAAGGAGACATTGTTATCAGACTTCACATACTGACAAATTCGTTTATGTTGGTAAATATTTTATCATTATACAATATTTTTCATCGCACCCAGACTGTAACACTGAAATTGATTTTCCAGACTGTTTGTCTAAAACGAGTTTTCTTCACGCAATATGTCTAGTCTTGACGATTTTAGGTTCCTGCAGGAAAGTAAGTGCGATCCAGTCAAACGTTTTCTCAAAATGCCTCTTCCCTTTTCTGAAAAATTTCGATACGTTTTCAATCAGTTTTTAATTACCTCGTACTATTTACTCGGGTTATATACTGTAAACCATTTCACGAAAAAAAACTGAATTGATAAGTTACACTTATTTATAAAGGAAATGTATCAAGTTCCTCTGGATCATTACCCGAACATAAACGAAATAAAAGTTCGTTCATAAAGTGTTTCCTTCATGTTATTAAATATGTGCATTTATAGACCGAAGTACAATAGCGGGTATAAAAGTAACGTATTTGCAGTTGTGCTACATGTACAGCACGCTGACACGACAAAATAAATGCGCCAATACGACATTTTTATAACAACCGGAACGGATAAAAATATGCCCCGCTTTGAAATTTCATTCTGGCTCCAAAACAACCAATGAAGCAATAGTTGTTCGATGTGTTGACTCAAGTCAACATATCGACACAAGATGACAGGAACATGCCACCGTAGTTTATGCGGGAAATTAATTAAGTAATTTAGCGATATTTAAAAAACAAAACGAGACGTTAAGATATAATAAACTTATCTTTTCTAGCATGTGTGTAACAAATCAAATAATAGAACTACAACAAAATATAACAAAAGCAAAAAATATATAATTTAAATTTCAAATTTACATTTTTTACAAAGTAAATTCATAAATTAAACTTACATTTGCAAAATCAAAAATGGAAACCAAACTTTTTTTGTTGATAACATTAGGAATATAAATCGGTATCCTTAATTTCATTTAGCATCTCGTATTAGAGTCCGCAAGATAATGTGCAAATGCAGACACATTTTACTGATGCACCTTTCATATAGAAATGATGAATAATTATACTGAAACAACAAAACACGGAGTTTCGGTGTCCAAATTCTATTTCCGTTCCGATCCTATTATGTTGAAGAATCGTCATACTCCAGGTCGTATTAATTCGAGTTGGTTTCTTTGATTGCAAATTATTTTAACATACAATATGGATACCTTTCTAACTATCACAGAATGGCTATGCAATAAATCACCGTGTAGAAATTAACAACTGGGCGTCATTCACTAGGAATAAGTGCATTTTTCCTATGATGACCTAATACTGTTTCTTATTCAAGTAAATCATGTAGCAATATCTGTGAAGAAAATGGAAAAAACCATAGTTAATAGTTCGTATGAATTATGCATATTTCTATTTTATTTGGCACTTTAGTATAAAGAGGAATTTTAGATATTTATTATTATCTGATATTTATCTCTTCGATTCAAAGTGCCTTTATGTGTTACAATTTTAAATATATATATATATATCACGACACTACATGTGTGCAAAAATTCATGTCATCACTATTTGCCATGGTGGAAAGTTTTATCTTAATTACCTGTCAGTAGAAGTGATGCAACAACAAAAAGGTTATCGCTCAGATAATAATGTAATACTGCCATATAAATTGTTGCATTTTGTATAATGTTAACACCCAATATTTTAAAGAATGACGCAAAGAAGATAAATCAGGTGTCTTTTTTGTTGTTGTTTCAAAAACCACACACTAAAGTATTTTCAGACTAAAACCTACTGTAATAAAGCAATTGATGTGAAATAAAACAATAATCGTAAAATGATAAACAGACTTAGCTATTCTACAATGGAATGACTATTGAGATGAGTGTTGGCATGAGAAGACAACTGATGCTTAACGTTGAGCCGTAGTACAATATCAGCAGTAACAAAAAGTTCACGTTGAGTCCTACTTTCAGTCCAGGATCAATATCAGCAGTATCAATAAGTTCACGTTGAGTCCTACTTTCAGTCCAGGATCAATATCAGCAGTATCAATAAGTTCACGTTGAGTCCTACTTTCAGTCCAGGATCAATATCAGCAGTATCAATAAGTTCACGTTGAGTCCTACTTTCAGTCCAGGATCAATATCAGCAGTATCAATAAGTTCAAGTTGAGTCCTACTTTCAGTCCAGGATCAATATCAGCAGTATCAATAAGTTCATTAGTAACAATAAGCTTGGTTTGCGTCCTAGTTCAATATCAGCAGAAACAATTAGATAATCAGCAGCATTCATCATTAGAACTAGCAAAAATGACCCCTGACCACACTTATACTATAACTCTGATTGCATTAATCATTTCAAATACATTATTTTATCACAGGCTACTGTAATACTGATGGCAATGGCAATATCTTTAATTCCAAAAACAAGCGATAATCCCAACACGGTTGCATGTATCTCTTAAACAAAGTCATCGTCGTCGTCGGAATGTGTATCTTCAACATCCTGATCAGGGTCATTTGGGTCAACTTTGATTTCATCCTCTCCAACAAGATCCAGGTCATCGTTTGTACCTATGAGCGTTACAAAAACGAATTGGTAAAGCATTTATTAGACTGGCATCAGTCGTTAGAGTCATAACCTCGTCTTTTCTGGACATTTTACAACATCTTCACAATTTCTCCTTCCCTTGACTCTAACTTGAGATGAGCTTTGATTGAGACAAATGTTTGATAGAGATATTTTTCTTAAAAGAAATAAGACTTCGAGAGAAAAAACACCTCTCAATCTCAACAGACTTTTATAAGTCTAAGCATTTATGTGATGTTCAAGAAACGATAAAGAAACTTAAAATGTGATGTTATAGCTCAGGAACCAATACAGTTTCTATATACATCACCTTAGAAAAGTTATTTATTTTAAATTGTTATTACAGCTATTATGTATAGGTATACAAACTGAATTGATTAAAAATTTAGCAAATAATCAGTATATAAAGCCTGATATGTCACAAAAACTCTTACGATAAGCAATTGATGTGAAATGGCCGCTTAGGTTACACATTTATCTTTATCTTGATTCACTGGCTTCTACTGTTCCTTGGTCTTGTGGATTAAACAAACTGTTGGGGCCACAGAGGGCAAAATAACAAAATAGGTACATGTATGTCTGAAGTAGGACTTAACACATCAAAACAGCTCTTTGAAAAACAAAACAGTGACCAAGTTTGAGTACGAAACTGCAAATGCAACGGTTGGGTATGCCTGGACGTTGACTTACGTATTATAATACTAAGTCTTGTTCATATTTTACCTGTTCCTTTAAATGTTTCTGGGTAATCAACTTCGTTAACCATCAGGTTCTGCTTGAAGTGGTTAAATGTCCATGTTACTATTACAGCTGGTTTTCCCATTGTTGCAAGTATAAATTTCTTGTCTGAGCTAAATCCCAGGTTAGTTACCTGTAAAAAAAGTACTTAATACTTATCAAAGGAACATTTAATGACCGGTTCATGTATATAAAGCTTTAAATAGTATACTATGATATGATAAAACTAAGTACTAATGTAATTGTTAATGATATGTGTTCACTTTTATACTTATTAGTTGGTCTTTTATGTATTTTAGCTAGTGTTATAGAAAAGGCACTACAGTAACTGACTTCAAATAACCTCACATCAAATTACCTGGATAAACTGAATGATTTATAGCATATTTATAGAATAAAACGTTTTTTTGATTTTACGAACTTTCAAACAGTCTCCGTTACGAAATAGCAATTTCTCGTCGGCTATGAAATATAAGAAGTGTAATGACAACTATTTCTAAAGACCTCTGTAAAGTATGGAATGCCGGTTAGGACATGCCACTTGTTAAATGCCAAATGCAAAATACGCAAAGGTTAATGACAACTGCTAATTGCTTATTGTTATTTGCTCAGTGCCATTTCAGAATTTGCTTTGTAATGTTATTTCTGGTGACTTGTCAACATAACTTGCATCCTTACTTAAAAGGTTAATAATTCTTGTTTATCTATATGGGTAAACTGTCTGTAAATGTTGTAAATAATCGTCAGAAATGGCAGTTACACAGTCAATTATGACATTAAACACAGACGAGAATATCACTATCATTTACTGTGATTGTTCTCTGTCTGGTTCTGAATAAATAGATATGCTACACATCTCTTAGTATTTCATCTGATAAATATATGATGTTTTTTTATCTAATGAATATGTAACACTCATGATTAAATTTGCCAATTAAAAATGAAAATGTTTTATTTAATTCTAAATTGGCGGATATTATGCGTATGTTCAACACAAATGAAACTTGAACAAATGCTCAATGAAACACTTAGATCAATTGAATTAAAATTTTGGAAAAGACATGTACATCGGCAGTGTCGAGGAAACAAATACAACACCTAACTTAATTCATTTCACATTACCTTTTCATATGTTTACCTCACATAATTTGAAAATTAATTCTTTTTAGAGAAAAAATATAACAAAACATAATTATTTGATATATTAAGGTGCACGTTTCTCGATTGAACGAGACTTAAACAATAAACAAATGCCACAGAGATAGCCGTTGATAAGGCCATAAAGGACCGTTAAATATGGATGAGTGGCAATTGTCAATTAGCAAATAGCAATAAGAAATGAGCATTTAGCAAATAGCAATAAGCATTTAGCAATTGGCAAGCAGCAAATAGCAACAAGCAATTCGTTTTAACATGTAAGCATTTAGGTAAAGGGTTTACCTTTGAAATGGAAACAACTAACAAACACTAGCTAGATATTATCAAAGTGTATTTTTATAACAAACAAGGTGCAATAATACGTACATGCTAAAAGACCTTTGTAACAACAATTATACGATTGTATCAAGGGGAGGAAATTCAAATATTTCGATATCTTATTGTGTTACTTGATTACCGTTTTGTCTAGTGTATAAGAGGCGATGCAGGAGTAATCGGACATATCCCACATTCGCAGGGACATTTCTTCTGTCCAACTCCCGAATGTAAGAATGTACGGGTTAGCAGGAGAAAACACAATCTCAGTACATGTGGTATGGCCGAAAAGCCGATGGAGAATATTTCCTGAAATTGAAATTATACAGTTGATTGTAAAAAGTGCTGACAAAAACGGACCTAGTACTTATTTGTAAAATCATATTAATTGCAGTTCATATTGTACATGTGATGTTTGGCATTTGTCTGAATTCAGTATCCTAAAAATATCTCTAAATGGTACCTTAAACAATACTGAAACTATTATACAAGCATTTCAGTAAATGACTGAAATAAGTAATCAGTATACTCATTTTAAGATCATACAATATACAGTTAATATTCTACATTTGTCAGAATTCAGTGTCCTAAAATATCTGTAAATGGTAAATTACTTATGGATTGACCCTACCAAAACCTAAATGAAATTCTGGCAGAAAAACTAGTTTTCATTTAATTGTATATATATAACTATGCAGACGTTGAATACATTGAATACTAACCCGATTCTATGTCAAACACCCGGAGGATAAAGTCATCATGAGCGACCAGGACAGTTTTATTGTCTAGAATTTCAAAGGTATCTGCAGATGACGAATTTCCGGTTTTCTCTTTTTCTGAGTGGTACTTGTTATAATACTCCATATCAACTAGATCAGAAACTTTCGCCCCTAAAACAAAAAAGTTAATGTGCTGATTTTAATTATATACTTAAATGTAAGACTGAAATGGACTTAGATGTAAAACGTTACTACCTAAGCAATCATCCAAATCTGAAAACCTTGTATTTGGAAAATCAATGCGCCAAACCACAGCATACAGACATCATCAATAATGTTTGTAAGTTGATTCAATTTCTGTTTTGAAACAAAAGGTTTCCCGCTAACGTTAAAGTGTGAGAAGCACGGGAAGTGCGTTAAAAACTTCAACTTCCATCCCCATTACCCAGAGCATTAATGTATTACTGTTAACATGCAAATGAACAAAAAACTTAAACAACTATAGAATATTTTATTGTAATGTTTCCGCCATTAATTATTTTGATATTGAAACCCTTATTTATCAAACACAATGCTGTTTCTTCCTCTTTTCCATACTATTTCATACACGAAATATCGTATGCGACTGTAATATATAGCAATTAGGTATATCAGTTATAAAGGACGTTCGTCGATAAGTCATTAAAACATGCTTTATATTTTATTTTAATAAATCTTTAAGCCATCAAAAGCATTTAAAAAAAAAGAATCTTTAAAGTTATGGTTTAATGATTGTGTTAGTCTGAAACAGTATGACTATCCATAACAAAAATGGCTGGGAAGTGCAGGAACCGTGCGTGCCTTAAACATTTGCCATGAAATCTGATGAAACTAATTTTATCCAAAAAAAGAACAGGCATCTATTTATAACGTAAATATTTCAGACAATGAAACGTATTATAATCTATTACAAAATTACTTTAAAATAGAATAACATAACTAATAACATGATTAAACTTCTTATCGTTTTGCATATCACATCTTTTAATGCATCAAACATTTCTGTATACACATATACCCCATGCTTCAATACTTCTCACCTTTCTGAATATCCCATACTTCAACGTATACCTCATCTTCGTCTTTCTTTGACTTTGCAGGTATCCCTACAAAACACAATACTTATCAGTTTTACAAAAACTATTAATCCATATAAAAATTGCAACGTTAACACTAAACAGTTTTGATAAAAAATATCTTTTGCTTTCGATTTCTTCAAAAAAGTGTAACTTATGATACTTTAAATCTTCTATCGCAAAGAACAGATATTAAAAATAAGATACAACGTCAGATTATCAATTTGTTTTGTTACTGGTATAAGCAACAAAAACTTGAATAGTTTATTTTCACGTACCTTCTACCTTAAATAAAAGGAACTTGCTGTTGGGCGTCAGGAGTATCTGATCGTCGTCAAACATGGCTGTTTGCGCTGACTTTATTTTGTGTAACATTTTCTTTTGCTGAAGATCAAACACCATCACTTCACTCGTATCTTCGCACCAAGCTGCTATTGCCTTTCCATCTCCGCTCACCTGAAAATAAATTTGTTTACGTTATTTTTATTTATTTATTTATTTTCTTTCTTGGCTTTTACTTACCCTTTACATAGATGTTAGCAGAGTTCAAGGTACGTAACCTGTTTCATCGCAATCCGCATAACCGATTCAAGAGCATACCAGTTCAGTTAAAACGATGATCATATCAATTTTGATGAAACACTTCAACTTAATCATTCACATAGAGACAATCAATGCTTTCCTCGCCATGGGAGAATTTATCAAAACATTTATCGTAGTTACAAAACACAGTAACTGTTAAAGACACGTCCTATATTACTGAATTTTAAACATATGCTTTATACGGAGAGTGCACAAAATGCCGGCTTACTTACGCAAAGTCCGTCAAGTGGCGATGACTGCATTGTTTCTAAAATTGCTGATACTTTACCCGTCTTGCTGTTGTAAGTTTTGATATTATGACGCCCACAGCTTAAACAAGCAATTTCTGAAATTTAAAATTGGAAATTGGATTTGTACATGAGAAGTTTCAGTTCAAAGCACATTTGTTTAATATCTTATTTCAAATAAATTGAAATTAATTGTCACATTGATGCGGAAAGAGCAGGTTCAAAGAAATGCTATCGAAGAATATTAGCAAGAAATAATTGTATAAACTGTCCCAAAATTTAGCTGTTTTGGCCATTTTTCAAAAAAAATATTCACTTGAAAAGGTTCACTTTTCAAACAAAAAATATGAAACCAGTTTCTTCTTCAAAGTTTAGACCAATTTGAGGTATGGGGCAAACTATCATGTATTACACTTAGTTAAACTTATTCAGAAACACTTCAGACATGATTTATGAAATAAATAACTTAAAAGCAGTTTGAGTATTGTTATCATTTTGTTGTAAAATGTTGGGTCACACACTTAGCAAAATTAAACACTCGCTGGAAGAATGCATACCATCACGTTTTTGAATGATTTTGAAAGTCCATTTTCTACTTGACAGATCGCCTTGGAATTCTCTTGTCACTTGAAGTGTGTCGATGTTGATAACCTTCAGTTTTTGTATTACATCATGTACTACCACCAGTTCTTTCTCATTTAGAACTTCCATGTGGAGAATTGAGCAATCCTTTGAATTAGAGAAAATGTAAATTTACACAATGTATCATAACGTTGCAATAAGAAGATAGGCAATGACTTTACTGTCGTTTGGTCTACAGACACAAACTTTTCTATTTTTAATAATAAAGTCAAAGTGAAATTAAAACGCATATATGTTAGCATGCAGTTATGTACAAATAATGATGTAGGTGAAGTTGACAGTAGCAGTAGCTGGCAGTAGCAAAATCGTGAAGTTGGCAGTAGCAGTAGTTGGCAGTAGCAAAATCGTGAAGTTGGCAGTAGCAGTAGCTGGCAGTAGCAGTAGCAAAATCGTGAAGTTGGCAGTAGCAGTAGCAAAATCGTGAAGTTGGCAGTAGCAGTAGCTGGCAGTAGCAGTAGCAAAATCGTAAAGTTGGCAGTAGCAGTAGTTAGCAGTAGCAGTAGCAAAAACGTGAAGTTGGCAGTAGCAGTAGCAAAAACCTGAAGTTGGCAGTAGCTGGCAGTAGCAGTAGCAAAATCGTGAAGTTGGCAGTAGCAGTAGTTAGCAGTAGCAGTAGCAAAATCGTGAAGTTGGCAGTAGCAGTAGTTAGCAGTAGTTGGCAGTAGCAAAAACGTGAAGTTGGCAGTAGCAGTAGCTGGCAGTAGCAGTAGCAAAATCGTGAAGTTGGCAGTAGCAGTAGTTGGCAGTAGCAGTAGCAAAAACGTGAAGTTGGCAGTAGCAGTATTTGGCAGTAGCAAAAACGTGAAGTTGGCAGTAGCAGTAGTAAAATCGTGAAGTTGGCAGTAGCAGTAGCTGGCAGTAGCAGTATCAAAATCGTGAAGTTGGCAGTAGCAGTAGCTGGCAGTAGCAGTAGCAAAAACGTGAAGTTGGCAGTAGCAGTATTTGGCAGTAGCAAAATCGTGAAGTTGGCAGTAGCAGTAGCAAAATCGTGAAGTTGGCAGTAGCAGTAGCTGGCAGTAGCAGTAGCAAAATCGTGAAGTTGGCAGTAGCAGTAGCAGTAGCTGGCAGTAGCAGTAGCAAAAATGTGAAGTTGGCAGTAGCAGTAGCTGGCAGTAGCAGTAGCAAAATCGTGAAGTTGGCAGTAGCAGTAGCAGTAGCTGGCAGTAGCAGTAGCAAAAATGTGAAGTTGGCAGTAGCAGTAGCTGGCAGTAGCAGTAGCAAAATCGTGAAGTTGGCAGTAGCAGTAGCTGGCAGTAGCAGTAGCAAAATCGTGAAGTTGGCAGTAGCAGTAGCAAAAACGTGAAGTTGGCAGTAGCAGTAGCAAAATCGTGAAGTTGGCAGTAGCAGTAGCTGGCAGTAGCAGTAGTAAAAACGTGAAGTTGGCAGTAGCAGTAGCTGGCAGTAGCAGTAGCTGGCAGTAGCAGTAGCAAAAACGTGAAGTTGGCAGTAGCAGTAGCAGTAGCAAAACGTGAAGTTGGCAGTAGCAGTAGCTGACAGAAGCAGTAGCAAACGATAACTCAAGAATGCTTGGGCCTAGGTCATTTTTTTTTCGATTGGGGGAGGGGGGAGGGGGGTCAAGGTCACTGTTACTAAAAATAGATTTTTTTTCGAATTTTATTATTTGATCACTAAATTGTTTCAAGCAAAAAACAAATTTTTTTTAGGTCAAGGTCAAGGTCACTGTTATTAAAAACAGATTTTTTTTCAATATTTTTTTTGAGTTTTAATATGTTTCTTAACATAGTCTTTATCGATCTTTTTAACTTTTATCTATAATAATCATGCATATAATAATATTTTAACAAAGGTCACAAACAACGCGTCGTTAACGACTGTGAGCAGTAAAACATAGACATAGACATGTATTGTAAATGGGTCCAGGGAGATAGTGATACGGGGTTGCCTACAGTGACTGAACATCTTACTTATAATGGTTTTGTTGCTATGAGATCAAACTTGTTGTGCTTGCACACTATAAAACAAATAACTGGGATACACCTAGCCTTAATTCAAGACGCAAAATAGTCTACTTTACGTCGTTTTGTTCCGCATGCTCTATTAGTTCGTTTCATTTGAATTCGTAACTTTATGCCTTTATAAATTTCGTGCTTGCTACGGTTACGGACTTGATCTTGATTATAAATATGGAAGAAGATGTGTAGAAGGCCGGAAAGCTCAGTCGGTTGAGCGTTTGCCAGAGTTCATGTCCCGGTCATGTTGTACATTTTTCTTGCCCTGTAACATTTGGCGCCGTGCCAATTTTTATCATGTTAGTCAGGATCCGACGTCTTGGTGGTACTCACTGTATTTCAACGTGGTCGGGAAGAATGAACAGGGAAGACGATGCGTAAGCGACCGGAGTGCTCAGTCGGTAAAGCATGTGCCATTAAGCTAGTCCCGAGTTCGAATCTCTGTCATGCTGCACATCTTTTTTCACCCTTTGACATATTTGGTGTCAAATATTGGACCGTGACGATATTGTAAGGTTAGTCTCCGACGCCTGCAATTGCTTTATTTGAAGATACACATTGCAATTCAATGAGGTATTTGATGCATATTCAATTCAAATGCTCTTGTGTGTCACTTGTATCAATAAACGACTTCCCAATATAAGAAATATTTAGACTACTATCAATACAAAAAAGATCAAGACGATCTTAAATCGGTTTTGAATTCGGCCTCGAGTTTGGTTTCTAAAACAAAGACTAATCAAAAGCTAAGACCTGGGTGCAGCCCCGCTAAATGTATCACCACTTGTCGTTAAAAATAAAAAATACAATTATTTGTTTTAATGAACATTTCATAATTTGACTGATAGGGCATTTTATGCGATTGTCCCAAAACACGGTGTTCCGTTAGTGCCACACGATGCGAAGACATGATGGAACGATGCGAAAACACGATATGATAGCGCGTCTTCGCATCGTGTTATCGTCAATTCGCATCGTCCTCCCTTGTAACACCGGATGCAGCTCCTTTCGGATACAGCTCCCCGGGGAGCTGTATTCGGTGCACATTAACGAATACAGTTCTTTGATATAGCGGAGCTATATTCGAACCAAAGCATAATAATTATTATGCACATTCGAATAAAGCTCCCTATGTTTGATCAAACGGACATGATAAAACGGATTAAATGACAGAAGTCTGGGTACGTGGTGATGTGTCTTTTGGCCGAAATGAATGTATGCCTCCGATTTAGGAAGAAGCTTGGTCGTTCCGAAAACTTTTAAGTCAAGCTGAGTTCGAAAGCTTGGGTCCATCTGTCCGACCATCTGTATGTTGTCCTACCCTGTATGTTGTCTTATCAGTCCGTCTGTCGGGCCTTATACCCTGGTGTGGATGTGCTTCATTCCGTCAATAATTTATTTATGAAATGAAGTATAAAACCACTTAAACTGCCGCCTTATGTGCTACAGTCATATAAAAAAATGTAGGTTTATTGAAAGAAAATAATTCTTCAATACCAAGAAAGAAACCAACACAAAAAGTCATTAAACCTTAAAGTTTCGTTCGTCCGACTGTCCAACACGGACGGACAAAAAGACAGATATCCTAGGGCTAAAGTACTGCATCCTGAATAGCGGGATGGATCCTTGTTTTTCTATAATAAATTCCGTGCCGGGTATTTATAAACGAATGATACGCATTAAATACACGTCTATGTTGCATCGGATCAATGGGGAGCTCTATTCGAAAAAAGGTACAAATACCCTGAATACAGCTCCCATTTCGTAAGGGGAGCTGTATTCGTTAATGCGCACCGAATACAGCTAACTGGGGAGCTGTATTCGAAAGGAGCTGTATCCGGTGTTAGTCCCTTCGTATCACCTTATCATATTTTCGCCTTTATGTCTGACATGCTTGTCACGTATCGCGACGCTCATATTCACCTTAGAAAACTAATGATACACGGTTTCCGTTCATAATTCAGTATTTGATACATATGTACGTGTAGATAATTGTATACTACATGTACAACCATGCAGGGGTAAGACCTTTAAGCATATGACATTTTTTTAGAAAATGTATTTTATGACCGCATATCGAATGTTTTCATGCTGTATTTGCCCCCATTTTTTTGCTATATTTCTTTATGATACATGTTCATGAATGTCTGTCTCATAGCTACATTTTAAGACCACTGTCTGAATATAAGGACAAGGAAATGAGGTCATGGTGGACGTTAGACCTTTTAATATATGAGCAATTTTCTGTATTTTCCTTAAAGTTAACTTCTTACTGTGAACTGAGTTACTAAGATATTGTTGTTGTTGTAGGAGTTTTCGCCCGTCCCAACCGTATTTTGGCCGTTTTAACAAGCGGACAGTTTACATAACCATCTGTTATCCGTAAGAAACTTTCAACTTTCTCACATAAAGAGACATGGTCGGTAGCAGGGCTCGAACCCATGGCCCTCAATTTATAAATTAAGATGTGTTATAAAATTTTATTTTATCATTCGCTCCAATGTATAAGAAACGAAACAGGTAAAATATATTGGGCAATATTGTTCATTCATGATAATATACATTAATCTACAATAAGAAGTCTTTTTAAGGCCTTGGTGTTTGTAAAACTGACATATATTTCAGACACAGCTGCACTGCATCATTTTTCGCCCAATTCGAAAGAAAAATACCCCACCTTGTTACGAGTAGGAATTTAGCCACGCAGCCCTGTGAAGTTAGCCCCGTACCCCCTAATTTTCCCCGAAACTCTGTGAAGTTAGCCTAATGGCACATAGTTTCCCAACGACCTGTGAAGTTAGCCCTGTAGCACCTAGTTCCCCCGCAGTCCTTTGAAGTTTGCCCCGTACATGTAGCATCAAATTCCGCGAAGCCCCGTGAAGTTAGCCGTGCGATACCTAGTTTCCCCGCAGCCGCGTAAAGTAAGACCTGCACTCTTAGTTTCCCCGCAGCCTCGTGAAGTTCGCCCCGTATCCGATAGTGTTTCTTAGTTTCCTCGCAGCCCCGCGAACGAAGCCCAGTGTTCAATGCGGACCATGGTAACACCACTTCCATAGGTAATAGTATCCCCTCATCCACTGACGTAAAACTAGTATCAACGCAGCACCTGAAGCACATACGCCTTCACAACTCAAGCACATTTAGAACCTACGTACTTATGCCACTGAAATCCTGAAACCACGTGAAATCGTTCAACTGCCTTTCAGACCCCTTGTTACATCCCTATCTTACCTAGAAAAGCAACAAGCCATAGTTCATAGGTATGTGACCTAAAGTGTATCGACTGTTTACACCGCTTAACAAAGTATTATCAGAGCTCCAAGAACTTAGCCCCAGGTTTCCACATATCAACAAAGGCCCTGGTTACCTCGCTAACCGTGTATCCCTGGCGCCTTGTGGACGAAGTCTCTCCCCCAAAATATCCCGGCGCCCCTGGTTACTCATTGTTACGTATCTTCGAAGTCTAATAAATTTCATTTGTATAAACACAATCCTTCCACAGATTCCATGTATGGCCCCACAACACCGTACCGTTTACAATCAGTGCAGCCCTGGTTACATCTGCTTCCTATGTAACAGTACACCTAACGGGCCCAGTCCCGCGTCCTTCAGTTACCATGTAGCCCTGGTAGCACAGCTTCCTAAAGTATGCACCACAGCCCCAATTAATATTACTTCTGGACGTATCAACCACGTGTCGTCAGTTATCACAACCACCTCTTAAGTATCCCGTATACTTATAATTAGGTTTGCATCCGTGGTCTACTAGTCACTGTCTTAAAACCGCTGTAACCTATCAGAAATTGAGACTCATAGGTTCGAGCCCTGCTTCCAACCATGGCTCTTCATGTGAAAGAGTTGCCAGATTCTTCGGGAGGATAGGGGTACAGTACTATTTTTCCCAGGAACGACGGTTAGGTACTGAGTCAAGTGCCCGCCAGGGTGACCCAAAGACGTGTATAATTATAAGAGCAGGACACGGGGCTGAGTCCTCAGAGATGTGATGATACCTATAGAAACGGTGTTACCAAGGCTGCATTAATATTAGAGGACTGAGTTAATGTGAATACGAGGCTGTGTTAATGCAAGTACACGCCTGTGTCAGTACACTTATCGGCTGAGGTATAAATGGAGAATAAATAAACGGGGGTGGACATATGACAGAAAAAATCGGGTTGCAAGGAATATGATTTGATTTGAAGACTGAAATATGTCACACTTTAGAAGTTTAACAGGCATTTCCTTAAAAACGGGTTGAAAATTGAAATTTGCATGCGAGGGATAAGTAAAACTCTGGTATTTTTAAGACAAGCTAAGTATGAATCGGGGATTCCCGCTAAATCGAATGAAGGGCGGATTCGCTGTCTACTTGTAATGCATGGAACTAGTTATCCAAAACGCCTAGGTTATATCTCCCGCCTCTTCAAGAACACAACTAACTGTCGTTTATGTTAAAACCTTGAACCAATTTGTCCATTTGTCGTATCTGTACATCGGCAATATAAAAAACCATGATGTCTCTGAAACTGCTTCTCTATATATATCGCTAATTAAATAAGTAAATAAATATGTTACTTCTTTAAAGAGTCATTGCCTTTTGCAATTTTAGGAACTACCGATAAAACTCTGTGTCTACTGAATTTGAGTTTTTCTTTACTGTTTGACAGAAATTTATTAAATGCGAGATGGAATTGTTGCCCATGGGAGACTCTGACGATTTCTTAGATTTCACCTCTGACAGAAGATAAAATAATCAAAGTAATTTAAATGTCCGTAAATATATGTTCAGTATACTTGCTTAGCTATTGTGACTAAGCAGCGGTACAAACACCATTTTGTTCGATTTCTTTCAACTGTATTTTCAGTATCCCTATCTGAGTGTATAATCGAACAACAACAACAATAAAAACTAGGTGACATTAGCTAAAGCGGTGAATGTACATGTACCTGTACTAATTATTTTCACAGGAACCTAACTGACTCAGAGAAAAATGGCTGATGATGTGTACCGTGCTTTTGTTGCTGTTACATTTGTACATTTAGTGCTATGCAACCTTGCGACAGAACATTATAAAAGAAAAGTGCACTTTTTCGCTAGATGATTTCAGTCAAATTATAAATTTTATTTTAAACGAAAAACATTTTTTCAACGTATAAAATAAACCTTCAACAAGAGTTGTTTGTAAAACATGTATGTCCCCCTTGGTGCAAAAGTTGTTCTATGCAAGAACAGTTTTTAAAGTAAAGTCACTGTGAAATTCGTGAAAACGGCGTCTCTAGAAATTGTAGCATTCAAACAAAAAATTCTAAAAAGAAAATGAAACATAGACATATCCGTAGAACAATATGAGAATTTAACATTGACTTTGACTCTAATTACAAAACGTCAACTTGACTGTTTCATGTGTGTTTTTGTGAAAAGACACTTGCTTAAAACAATTTAAAGATTTAAACGAAAAAATCGCAAAAAAACTAATTTTAGTAACTGTAACCTTGACCTTGACCCACTAAAAATTTTTTTCCCAAAAAAATAATTAAAACGCAAAACAATATTGAAAAAATCTATTTTTAGTAACAGTGACCATGACCTTGAAACAATTTTATGATCAAAAATAAAATTCGAAAAAAAATATTTTTAGTAACAGTGACCTTGACCCCCCCGACCTCCATCGAAAAAAAATCCTAGGCCCAAGCGTTCTAGAGTTTTTATTTGCTACTGCTACTGCCAACTACTGCTACTGCCAACTTCACGTTTTTGCTACTGCTACTGCTACTGCCAACTTCACGATTTTGTTACTGCTACTGCTAACTACTGCTACTGTCAACTTCACGTTTTTGCTACTGCTACTGCCAGCTACTGCTACTGCCAACTTCACGTTTTTGCTACTGCTACTGCCAGCTACTGCTACTGCCAGCTACTGCTACTGCCAACATCACGTTTTTGCTAATGCCAGCTACTGCTACCGCCAACTTCACGTTTTTGCTACTGCTACTGCCAGCTACTGCTACTGCAAACTTCACGTTTTTGCTACTGCTACAGCCAACAACTGCTACTGTCAACTTCACGTTTTTGCTACTGCTACTGCCAGCTACTGCTACTGCCAACTTCACGTTTTTGCTACTACTGCTGCCAGCTACTGCTACTGCCAACATCACGTTTTTGCTACTGCCAGCTACTGCTACTGCCAACTTCACGTTTTTGCTACTGCTACAGCCAACAACTGCTACTGCCAACTTCACGATTTTGCTACTGCTACTGCTAACTACTGCTGCTGCCAACTTCACGATTTTGCAACTGCCAGCTACTGCTACTGCCAACTTCACGATTTTGCTATGCCAGCTACTGCTACTGCCAACTTCACGTTTTTGCTACTGCTACTGCCAGCTACTGCTACTGCCAACTTCACGTTTTTGCTACTGCTACTGCCAGCTACTGCTACTGCCAACTTCACGTTTTTGCTACTGCTACTGCCAGCTACTGCTACTGCCAACTTCACGATTTTGCTACTGCTACTGCCAGCTACTGCTACTGCCAACTTCACGTTTTTGCTATTGCTACTGCCAGCTACTGCTACTGCCAACTTCACGATTTTGCTACTGCCAGCTACTGCTACTGCCAGCTACTGCTACTGCCAACTTCACGTTTTTGCTATTGCTACTGCCAGCTACTGCTACTGCCAACTTCACGTTTTTGCTACTGCTACTGCCAGCTACTGCTACTGCCAACTTCACGTTTTTGCTACTGCTACTGCCAGCTACTGCTACTGCCAACATCACGTTTTTGCTACTGCTACTGCCAGCTACTGCTACTGCCAACTTCACGATTTTGCTACTGCTACTGCCAGCTACTGCTACTGCCAACTTCACGTTTTTGCTACTGCTACTGCCAGCTACTGCTACTGCCAACTTCACGTTTTTGCTACTGCTACTGCCAGCTACTACTACGCCAACTTCACGTTTTTGCTACTGCTACTGCCAGCTACTGCTACTGCCAACATCACGTTTTTGCTACTGCCAGCTACTGCTACTGCCAACTTCACGTTTTTGCTATTGCTACTGCCAGCTACTGCTACTGCAAACTTCACGTTTTTGCTACTGCTACAGCCAACAACTGCTACTGTCAACTTCACGTTTTCTGCTGCTCGCCAGCTACTGCTACTGCCAACTTCACGTTTTTGCTACTACTGCTGCCAGCTACTGCTACTGCCAACATCACGTTTTTGCTACTGCCAGCTACTGCTACTGCCAACTTCACGTTTTTGCTACTGCTACAGCCAACAACTGCTACTGCCAACTTCACGATTTTGCTACTGCTACTGCTAACTACTGCTGCTGCCAACTTCACGATTTTGCAACTGCCAGCTACTGCTACTGCCAACTTCACGATTTTGCTATGCCAGCTACTGCTACTGCCAACTTCACGTTTTTGCTACTGCTATTGCCAGCTACTGCTACTGCCAACTTCACGTTTTTGCTACTGCTACTGCCAGCTACTGCTACTGCCAACTTCACGTTTTTGCTACTGCTACTGCCAGCTACTGCTACTGCCAACCTCACGATTTTGCTACTGCTACTGCCAGCTACTGCTACTGCCAACTTCACGTTTTTGCTATTGCTACTGCCAGCTACTGCTACTGCCAACTTCACGATTTTGCTACTGCCAGCTACTGCTACTGCCAGCTACTGCTACTGCCAACTTCACGTTTTTGCTACTGCTACTGCCAGCTACTGCTACTGCCAACTTCACGTTTTTGCTACTGCTACTGCCAGCTACTGCTACTGCCAACTTCACGTTTTTGCTACTGCTACTGCCAGCTACTGCTACTGCCAACTTCACGTTTTTGCTACTGCTACTGCCAGCTACTGCTACTGCCAACTTCACGTTTTTGCTATTGCTACTGCCAGCTACTGCTACTGCCAACTTCACGATTTTGCTACTGCCAGCTACTGCTACTGCCAGCTACTGCTACTGCCAACTTCACGTTTTTGCTACTGCTACTGCCAGCTACTGCTACTGCCAACTTCACGCTTTTGCTACTGCTACTGCCAGCTACTGCCAACTTCACGCTTTTGCTACTGCTACTGCCAGCTACTGCTACTGCCAACTTCACGATTTTGCTACTGCTACTGCCAGCTACTGCTACTGCCAACTTCACGTTTTTGCTATTGCTACTGCCAGCTACTGCTACTGCCAACTTCACGATTTTGCTACTGCCAGCTACTGCTACTGCCAGCTACTGCTACTGCCAACTTCACGTTTTTGCTACTGCTACTGCCAGCTACTGCTACTGCCAACTTCACGCTTTTGCTACTGCTACTGCCAGCTACTGCTACTGCCAACTTCACGATTTTGCTACTGCTACTGCCAGCTACTGCTACTGCCAACTTCACGATTTTGCTACTGCTACTGCCAGCTACTGCTACTGCCAACTTCACGATTTTGCTACTGCTACTGCCAGCTACTGCTACTGCCAACTTTACGATTTTGCTACTGCTACTGCCAACTACTGCTACTGACAACTTCACGTTTTTGCTACTGCCAGCTACTGCTACTGCCAACTTCACGTACATCAAATAATGTCGAAATTCAATGGTTATGGTATATCACCTACCAGTGACTTTTCTCTAACTACGCAGTGTTTGAAGATGTCATAGACAAAGAGAAATTGGCTGTCGTTTTCTCTCGACTTAAAGCCAAATACAATCAGGTACCGAGGGTTAGTGTGCGTCCTCACCAATCTGAAAGGAAATTGTACAATTAAGATGCAAGAATAATGTATCACTAAGCTGATGTTGTACAATAACTACTTATATTGTTAATCAGACCAAATAATGTTCAGACATTTACATCTGAGCCATGACCCTTAGACCATCAATTCAATAAATAGGGTTATTTTTCTAATTATTTTGCCAAATAAATTGTTCTATACAGAGTCTAACTTTCAAGCATAAGTGCAATTCACAACAACAAAAATGGATGATATTACACCTCTCTTTTTAAACTTATTAAAATGTAGAACTCTCTCTTCCAGAGTTGCAACATTACATCTATCCTACAAGTTCGCATTAATTTAGCTTTTATTTATCATGTACGAAACTAAAGAGTAACGTATTTTCTCACGACAATATACTGCCCCGTTGCCATAACAACTTACCTTATCCGGTTGGCATTCAATCCTGTTGTTTGACTCATCTTCTGAACTTGTTTGGTTCGATCCCATACACGAACATTCGAGTCCTCTGCAGTTGTTACTATCGTCTTCATATCATTTGTGCACGCGCTGATGACGTCAACATTATGTTCAAGCTCCTCACTGGTTTTTGAAGACTTAAAGTTGTAAAAATTAACATATGCACCTTTCACGAAGTACAACGCTTTACCATCTATCGAACATTTCAGACTGCGTGTGTAGTCATTTGGATTACCTTTAAACAGAAAAAATGCTCTAAAATAGTATTAAAGTCACAATTGTATGCCATATGAACTGAATGTATTAGGAAATCTTTAAACTTAAAGCTCTTGATATAGAGAACAAACTTTATTACCTTTTATTAATAATTTGAAACTAATAAAGTATGCAGTATTAATACATTTGTACATAGCTTCTTTCGCTATCGGCCCCTAGGATTCGATTAAAAAGTAGTAACTTTTAATGCCCAATGAGCCTCTTTGTGCCAACTAGCAATAATTCAAACAATAAAAATTAATATAGATGTTATGGCAAAGTGTAGCACAATAGAAGTACTTAATATGTAGTCTCAATATTAAGACAAACCCATCGTCAGAACGCAGCAATCCTTAGATGTGATAGCAAATACAACTAAAAATATGTTGAATCAGATAGTAGATCAAGTGAAAGGTGAAGTAATCATGGGTCGTTGGCGTTAGTGAAGACAGAAATATTTGAAATAAAAATGAAGTTAAATATTTTGAACAAAAGCAAATGGAGATAGAATCCCGCATTACTGATGAAAAGGGTAAGACTGGTAATTCAGATCATCTGACTGACATAAAAACGTTTGACAATGTATCTTTTTTTTAAATCTGGAATGTGGCGACGTTTTTGTTGTGACCACATTGGAATTTGATTTACTTTACATTTTATGGAGAGCACAAATATATGATACATTCCAAGTTTTATAATTTATTCCAAACTCCTTAACAGATTCTATTTGAACTATTTATTAAGTCTGTTATAGATAAACGTTAATTTCTAAATTCTAAATGTAAATGTCCTGAATGTTCTAAATGCTCTGAATGCTCTACTGATAATGGAAAATTGCACCTTATATATAGTTTCACTAACACAAACCCATGTGCAAACACGTGAAAAAAGGAATGATTTAGTATAAGAAAGAACGTGAAACACGACGACACCGACGGAACCATCACCGTCGGTAACATACTATATGTACTCAGTTATATAACTTACACCGTCAATAGTATGCTATACGCCGTTAATGTTACTATTACTTTAATATAGTGCAGCTTAGATCGTGATGTTCACGACATGGAAAAGAGTCACGAAAATTGTAAAACTGGAAAGGCAGATAGACCACTTATAATTAGATGGAGTTAAATTGCGAAAATAACTTGAGACTATCTGGATTGACTGACGAGACTGAAGTTGAAAAAATAATTAAAAAGTGAGAATGAACAAGATATGCCAGATAAAATTTAAAATTGTGTATGCAAAACATATTGGGTCTAAAATGATGAAGACGATAGGTTCAGAATGGTTATTGTGCAGTTTAGTGATTGCTTTTGCTCATTAAGTGTAAGAAATGCTTTGAAGGGTAAAGATATACGTGTTTGCATATGACTTTACAATTGTGCTTTTGAAATAAAAAGACACGGACAACAAGGGTATTTTATAAATGGTGTTCTGTACACTTTACCAGAGGTAGAAAATGAACACAACCTGAATGTTATACAGTCACGAACATTTAGGAGAGAATGGCGACGACTCGACGATCCCAGTATTGTTGAGTGAAAGAATTTTGAAGTTACTGAAACCAACTCCAAATCTAATAATAAATAGGATACTGACCAAAGCCCTCCACATACAATGTATTATCATTCTATCATGGATTAAAAATGGTCCTTATAAAAAACCTTTATGATGTCGACTTTTCTGAACAAGTTTGATGTCATTTGCCTACAGGAAATTTGGTCAACTGAAACTGAATACATACGATTTTTTCCCTGTTAATATGTCATGTTTGTGTAGCTAACAAATCTATATTAGGTGGTAGAAATATGAATGAAATTTTAGTTTATGATTAAGCATACTGTAGCAAAATTGACTGTGCGAAGTATTGAAAATTGTAATTTTTGAAATACAGGTCAGATAAATCATAATTTCATATAAATAGTGATGCTGTATTGATAAGTCTATATTTACCTTCTGAGAAATCAAACTTTTATAATGCAGGCTCTGAATCTAGTATTATTTTGCTAGAGAATACTATAACAGAAAATATCAATTCGACGTTTAGTAGCATTGAAATGTTAATTTGCGATGACCGTTATGCAAGAACATGACAACATTCTTGATCTACTACAATATCTTAATATTATTGATGATGATATGGATGTTTGAAGAGCTAATAGAGATAACACATGGTTTTAGATTCATTGTTAATGGTTGACTAGGAGCAGATAAAGTTACTAGTGATTGCACATGCACTGGAACAACTGGTTCTAGTACAGTAGATTATTTTATTAGACGGCAATGGGTATCTTTGATGCTATATTGAATGTTACCATTGAAAAACTGGCGGACAGTGACCATCTACAGATAGGTTTTACTACACAAAGTATAATTGTTAAAATAAATTAGAAGGATGTGCAACTTGATTCATTATAGAGTGAGAAAATTGTTACAAATGCTGAAACTGCAACATGATATGAATCTGTATTAGCAGAGGATGTCCTTGATGGTAGTTTTAATGAAACTGACCCCAAACTTGATGACATGAATGTCGGTATAAATGATTATGAATTGTGAAAATGCGTTCATATATTGTTCTAAAAGTTTTTGAAAACTGAAAAGGAATTAGGTATGTTATAGACAGAAATGGTTTGATTCGGAATGTAAACACCTAAAAAAATAAGAAATCTATTGTCATACAGTAGAGTTTTAGATTATGTAAAATGTACGAGAATTGAATGCAAATATTTTATGTAGAAAATAAATTCAAAATTTATGTAGAGAAACAAGAGAGCTTATTTTAGAAACAGCTTACATGTACTGAATCTGGAATCTTCAGTTAAAAATCCTGAAATTGTTTGGAAAAATGTCTTGCAAATAATGCTTCGATAAAACGCAATCTCTCAACAAAGGAAAGGTTTTATCATTTTAATTTCTGCTTCTGGTTCAAAAGTTAATGTTTTGTAAAACTATTGTGTATATAATTCTGAATATGATGGTGTTAAAGATATTTTATTTAATATTGGTATAACTGATGAGGAAATTATGAAATAAGTCCTTGATGTTAACTCAAGAAAGTCTCTCTCTGGTAATCTAATAGCTTAACAGTTAAAAGACGGAACTGATATTGAAAAAATTGTTTAACAGAATATTTAAATCCGTATAAATCCGAAATGCTTGGTGACATTGTTCATTAGTCCATGTACATAAAAATTGTAGTTGAAAAAACCCTGAAAATTACATAGGCATAACATTAATTAAAAGTTTTAGTTAAATCCTAGAATATATATAAGTATTTTAAGGAACCGTATACATGTACCATTTTATGAAATTGCATAAGAAGACAATCACAGAGTCGGTGGCTGGGTCTAACAAATGGGCAACGTCTTTTTTCTCTTCTCTCTTATTAGTTAATACTTATATTAAAAGGGTAAAACTCTCTGTGTGGCCTTTATAGACTATAATAAATATCATAGTAACAGAACAAACATTTATCAAGTACTGAATCGGAACACTGTAAGTTCATTTATCTACATATATACAACAATTACATAAAACAATAAAAGCTTATGTAACACGAGGGCTAAGGTGACCCTTTACTTACAACCCAATGTGACAAATATTCAACCCTAAACTATATATCATAAACACAAACATTCTGTTTGACCTTGACAAGACAAACATTCAGACCAATTTACATGATGAAAGGGTAAAAAATATGGGCTCTAGAGTGTTAACAATGATTTTATTATTTGATTGTGTGACCTAGTTTTTAACCCCAGGTGACCCAGATTCGAAGTTTGCCTAGAAATCATTGAGAAAACATTCTGACTAATTTTCTTACTGATTAGGTTGTAAATAAAGAAAACCTATATTCGAACTCGACTTAGATTTTATCAAGACAGACGTTCTGTGCAAAATGCAGACCCCAAGGCATACATAAGTTGTTTTTTGGATCGATTGGATTTATTCAAACGTATCCAAAGTTAACAGAGTATTTCAAACCCTTACGGCCGAACTCTTAACACAAATTTTTGTCGAATACGACCGAAAAGTAGTTCTATATTACTGTCCTCTGTTTTAAAAATTATATAGTAACAGATCTAAATAATATCAAAACATTACAGAATAGCATAATATTATATTGTTGTTTTTCTTATAATTTGTAACTTAAATCAACGAGGTATCTGTTCTGTATAGAACTATTTTCCTACGCGGTTTTTATCGTCAGACCGGTGTGACCTGAGAAATGTAAGACCCGTGAAATACGTATCGCTACACCGGATACACTAAATTCAGTGTTTCCGCGAGAGCGCGTTGTCTGCGGTTTTGGCGCACTCATTTTGTCAATGACGCAACAGAAATAGCAAAGAGCGTCTTCTATGACGCAATTAAAATGTGTATGATCAAATTACTACAAAAACAACATTTCAAAACCTCTCAACGCTTCGAAATGCAAGATAAATTGTTGATAAAATACGCTTCCGGTATGGGATATGTCTAATTTTGACCCTATTGCGTCGTCGTTGTCGTCTGATTTCGGATCGACCCGCATTTTGTACCACTGCGTTTTTGTGTGTGTTGATTCCTATGATACCGTCATCATAGATCGTAGACGCACAACAAGAGATGGTCGACGAACCTTAATAGGGGAAACAAAAACGTCTTTCTGGGTGATTTTAATGATCATTTTGTAGCCATTTCGATCAGCCTGTCACTACTGAAAGGGGTTTAAGTGTGCCAAATAATATCCAAGTTTAATGTCTATGGTTGAATGCACTTATGAAAAATTCGCTTTGTGGACAAATTTGACTTTTGAGATGCAGTGACAAAATGGAAAGCATCCAAAGAGAAACACCTGTTGCCTTGCCAACCCTTTGATTACCCACCATTTTGTGATGTATCACATGCAGTTTTACAGAAGTAAACTGAATAAAACTTCTTTAACACATAGTCATGCCTTTTATTTTTTTACAATAAAGGGTATGACCCTCGGAGTTTCTAAATGACCCCCAAATTATGATACAGGGAATTGGCACCCAGGGTCTTCCTCCTCCATGAAAGCCGAAAGTTGCAATATGACCTTAGCTGTTGGGTGCGACGTTAAATCCGAATTAATTCGCACAATACAATCAACCTTATGGGCATATCCCATAACTTTTGAATGACATTTAAAGTTGTTCAAACCATAAATTTTCAGTTCAGTTCTGTCAAAATCCATTTCTCAGTTACGATTCACAGCTTAATACTTCATAGGGTAGTTGAACATAGTCACTGAATGACATAATGTAAGCACATGGGTTCCTATCTCAAAAGTAAAGTTTACACAAATGGTGAAAGGTCAAAATTTGTGGACAGTTGTGTCTCCAGTTTATAACTTTACTCGTGCAAGGGTTGTCCTGATATTCACACATGTATGTGTACAGTCTATGTTGTCCTGATATTTACACATGTATGTGTGCAGACTGTGTTGTTCAGAGACAATCGATCCTCCAGCACTTTCAGTCCTTTGATTTATTATTAAACCGGGTGACTTATTAGTTCTTTACCTCAGATGAACAATATTCAAGCTATATTTCATCATGACAATAATTCTGATATCCAGTGAATATTGCAGTCTCTTTTGCATACACAATGTTAAGTGTGGACGGTCGACAAACGACAGACAGGCGACAGAAAAATGGCGGTTACAATAGCTCACCTTGGGCACTTTAATATGGTGACAGTACTTGGTTGAAGCAAATGTAGTTAAGTTTGGAGTCTTTGAACCATTTGTGTAATACATTTGCCAAAATGTCACCTGGGTATCACACACGTACAAAACTGTATTATACTTTTAAATAAACTAAACTAGACTTCATCTCCTATATGGTCTGCTAGGTGGTCATAATAGCGTAATCGTATTCTACACATCTCTATTTTTCAAACTTTGAACAGGCAATACTTAATCTTTCAGTAGCACTTTTCAATATCACCTTCCACAACGACCAGACTATAGCAACAGCAACTTACATATACCTGAAAACAGTTTTATGTATCTATAGTTACCTCTGATGATTTTTGTTTTCTTTTTGGCTTTAAAGTCCAGAAACACTATGTCATTAGTGTAGATATTGCTGTATATCACGTGTTTCTCGTCCATAGTGATCGCCATCTCGTCTATCTCATACTGAATATTTTCTCCAAGCTCTGAACAACGGAAAAGACATCATATATATAACAATAAAAGTCAAGTTGTTTGTTTGGTTCGGACTGGTTGCTAATGGGAAGTCAGAAGTGGAATATGTCTCGGTGTAAATGCGGGGTTAACTTTTGGTTCGGATTCATTCTAATTATTTTAAAAGGTCATTGTATTATTGTATTTCAACAAAAATAGTTTTTTTTAATCCGTCATCAAAGAAAATCAACACTTAATCTAAGTAAGAAGCTTTTTGCACATGTGTACATCATATAAGAATGTTTTTATTATTGCTTTCGGGGGTTTAGTAATCGAAGCAAACACAACTTAGATGTTAGTAAAAACATTTTAGTGTAAGCTTTAAGTCTAGCCATAGTTTTCTTTCGCGTCAAAATGCAAGGTATTAAAGCGAAAGTATGAAACGTAATAATGCCTTCATAAACTTCAAATCTATGACAAATAAACGTACCAGATATACGGTCGCAAAGGATGATATTATTTAAAAGTTTTGTAGTTTCTTTCTGTCTGGTTCTTCGCTTCAGCAGTATTCACTGACTCAAGTGAAAAAGGAAATTTGGTCGAAAATGAAATAATAAGTTGCTGTTTATTTTACAGCGCGAAGCAAACATGTTTAATGAAAAAACATAAAGAAGTATCATTTAATGCAATGCAGTTTCCAGGAATGAAGATGTTCTAAACAAACGAGCTACATTCTTCACTCAAACTGGCACTACTTACCTTTCATGTACATGTATTCCCTTTCTAAAAACAAATCGTATTTTAATGCAATGTTTGAAAATGCTAAGTCTTAAATAACGAAATAAAATTTTAACTAGACTTGTAGAATAGTTAAAAAAATACAACATATGTCTCCTCCATGCTACCCTCCTCCAAAAGTAAATAATTCACTAGGTCAAAATCACTCGTAACTGTAATATGCAAAACTAAAATTCTTAATTTAATGCATCCCGCTAAATTTGGTGAAATTTCAACCAAACGTTTTGGAGATGAAAAGCGGACACGATATTTTTCACATTATAGGCCCCTGCGACCTTGACCACAGGACCCTTAATTTCAATATACACAAAAAGACGTCAAATGATGATTCCTGTCAAAATTAATAAAATCCATTAATTGGGTTTTGGAGATGAAGCACAGACAAGGACTGTAATAGACACAACTAGACTTCATACCAAAAGTTTGGCGCTAATCTAACAAGGGATACTTGGAGATGAAGAACAGACAAGGCTTTCTCCTATAAACAAGGTCATATGACCTTGACCATTGACTTTATAATTCCAAATTGTAAAAGGCACAACAGGACTTCATACCGATGCTTCCCTGAAAAGTGGACGTTTGAGAGGCTTTTAAAGATGAAGAGCTGACAAGATTTTCTCCCATTTCAGGTCCTTTTGACGGCGTAAAAGATTTTCAAGTTTAGGCTCCATTTGGGCTTGACCTTTAACTATATGACCCCAAATTATAATATGCACAACAAGACGCCATATTGATACTTCTCTGACAGTTTGACGAAACTCAAACAAGGGGGTTTTCAGATAAAGAGCGGACAAGGTAATACGGACAGACGGACGGGCAGACATACAGCAAGGGTAACACATGGTTAAGTAAGGAAGGGAAACATTTTTTTGCGTGGTTTTGTGCCTTCTTTTTCTTCAAGACGAGATGTGTCAGTATGCCCCGCATGAAAATTATTAACAATACGAATAAATATTAGATACACTTTGAAGCCAATAGCAAGTTTTCTTTTTCGAAGAATGCCTCGGATTTAACACCGCAGCATATCGGACCATTTTAAGTGTTTCCCTACTCTTCGGATTAGGAAATGATTACTAAACTATAGGGAGCTGTCGTTACTAAACCGTTACCTTTAAAAAAACCTTAAAACCATTGAAGGCAACTTTACCTGGTCAAATCACATTTGCTTTATTAGTTGCCCTTCTTTCGCACAAGAGTAGTTTTACTGATGATTGTGGACATGGCCGAGTTAGCGCGATTGATATTTGACTCAGGAAACTGTCAATTAACTACATCAAAATCTAGTTCATTATTAGAGCTGTTTTTCATATCATTTAGAGTTCGCTGTCATTGCTTTCTTGTGTTATAAATTCTAGGAAGGATTACCTTTGTCCTGGAATGGCTCGAAACCTCGAAACAGTGGTGAAAATTCTTTTTTATTTATATCCAGCACCGTCAAATATATCTGATCAGATGTTGTAACAACAGCAAAATTCCTCGATCCTGAATAACAAAGTATATTTGTATATTTATTTCTTTTGTAATTAGACCCTCTCTTTAACATTCATTTTTTTCAACAATCTTTTTGAAGGTGTTTTGCAGAATGCATGCTTTATCAGGAAGTTGTGTCAATTTTATAACATTTAATGAAGGTAAAGTGCCAAAAAGACCATGTTTCTTTTCTGACTTTTGACCTTTGATGTCAACACTAAAACCTTTTGACCTTTGATATCAATACTTTATGATGTATGTTGTTATATCACTGTTATGACCTTTCTGTGAGTAATGATCAGCCAAGAATTTAAATATTAATACATGAGACGAAGTCGACTGAGTACGATATTCAATATTGATTCGGACATGTTATTATATACCTATAAATATTCTGCCAAAAACACAGCCTATATTCAACCATCAAATACGGCCTGACAGAAAAAAAATCCGTATTGTATGTACGTGCAATACAAATAGCGCGGCAAATTTGTAAGAGCGTATTCAATTGGCCCTCAAATGCACATGACGTTAATAACGTCGCTTTTGACTGGGTCGTCACTATTGCAGCAAACAATTTATATTGTTAACTTGTTAAATTTCTTGTTTATGACGTTAAATGAGGTGCCAATTGAATATTTACTGAATGGACAGAAAAGAGTGTAGACCATACTTGGATGTGCAAACTGGTCCCTTCAGTCTAATTATGCACTGCTTTTGTCACAAGGACAGAATCATTTGCCAAAAGAAGGGCATTTTTTACCTGAAGCAAAACCTGGAAAACTGAACTCGAACTCGTCTGATAAAAGAACACTTGACTGCTGAACACCATCTTTCAGTTCGTACACGAGAGCTGAATGCCCTTTAAAAACGGCAAGGAGTGTTCTATTCTCTCCGCATAAACATGAAGGACAGTCATCCGTCACTGAATTGATGTCAAATATCTTCTCCCCTACCAAATATAGATGTTTATGTTGTAAAGGTGATACTAAACTGAGTATTGCAATAAATCAATGACATGTTAATTTGTTCTAAACCTGCATAATGTCTTTCATGGACTCTTTTACAGAAACATTAGATATCCAAATGAATTCTTACTGAAAATTTGCTATCTGACGAATCAAGGTCTTTCAAATAGTACTATTTGAAAGACCTTGGACGAATGAACCTAATATGTGCACACTTGTTATGATATGTATAAGCCCAAAAAGTAAATCAGTTGCCAGCAAAGTAAAATAGCAGTAGTGAAAGAAGTAAAACTAGTAGCAGAAGTAAGTGGTGGTGGTGGTAGTAACAGTACTAAAAGGTTGCTACCAAAGTAGAAGCACAAACATAGTTGACGCAGAATAAGTAGTAGAAGCAGAAGAAATAGTTGGAGTAGACGATATATGAGGTGAAGAAAAATAAGTAGATACAGAAAAGTCATAGAAACAGAAAAAGCAGTAGAAGCAAAAAGAAAGTACTAGTAAAAGGCAGTATGTGTAGACTACTGTAGCAGCAGTAGTGTCGAAGTAGATGCTGCTGTTATAAAATAAAATGGCAAAATCCATTATGATAACTATATAATTATAATGTTTAGTTAAATTAGCTATGTAAAATGTCATCAGGTATCATCATACCGGTCTTGGTGGCACGAACAGTTAATTTCTTGTTCATGTCAATGAGAATACTGGTGTCATCGAAACAGAAACGTGCGCGTGACACTTTACCAAGTCCATCATACACTTGAATTTGTTGACCTGTCTCCACATTCCATAATCGAATGGAGCCATCGTCAGAACCTTCAATTATACAGTGTGAAATAGGAAACTGCAAGTTTCACTATTGCAAATCTGATTTATGTCGCATTACCTTTCTCTATTTTCTAGAATTCAACTGCTTTATATAAATAGTGCACAGTTTATGCGCAACTAATGTTGCACATCTACAGATTAATTGATATATACTATTAGAATTTTAAAGTCCTGTTAAACGTATACAACGGATGAAAGTTTCTCAGTAATATAAATGTCGTTTTAATTTGGAGATTTTAATTTCATCTAATTTCCACGAATGAAAAACCTTGCAATGTCCTTCTGAAGATATGATATTTCATTAGACCTATTAGATAATTGGACAACTCGCATGTCAATCGAAAACTGAAAAATGAACTGAATTATTACCGACACACGAAAGGTGCAGCTTGAAACTTATTAAAAGATACATTTTGAAACTAAACAAATCACTTACATGTGAGAGCTTTTTTACTGTCTTCCGTGAGATCCAGCGACAGTATGTCTCCCTTATGTCCTGCCATAGAGTGTATCAACTGCCCACCAGGTTGGGTAAGGATCCTTTTGTCCGGCAAGATACTAGGTACAGGGAATGTGCGGCATTCCTTCAGAAACCCTTCCGTATTCTGTATAAAATCAAATAAAAACATCTTTGTTAAGATGTGTTAGCATTTTAACCATGAACAAAGACAAGTAACAGGCTAACATGTGATCTGACGTCCAGAACAAGGCTTTTTTCCAGTCAATCAATAAAGACACTGTGTATTTAATTGAAGTTCGCACCCATGACTTGTGGGTCTAATTTCTGCATTCCCCCTTTACATGTACAGTATGAAAAATAACAACATAAAAGAGGTTAACTTTTTTTAAAAGAAGCTATGACACTGGAATGTTGTAAAATACATCAAACCTTATTATTCGGCAACCTGCCGAGGAACTGCGGCACCATCTGATGTGGGTCGTACAGAAGTCCGACCTGGGCAAGACGAAGGACATCATGTATATTGCTGAGCAATTCATCACTAGGAAAATACTGTTTGGCCATGGCAAAATCATCCATTAATGTCCTATAAAATAGACGATAAAGAATATTTTGCGTAAAACTGAATTTACAAACACATGACACTCAAAACAAACCCTTATTAACCTATATTACATGTGTTTATCGTTTCTAACATAAAAACCTTCGAAGCAAGTTGAATCATTTATTATTCTATATATTGTGTTAAAAAAAGATCGTCATACTATGTATTTTCATAAATCAACAAAATAAGTTATTGCAAGTGCATGTTTTATGGTTAAAAGAGATTAAAGTCCTTTCCAAAATGTATACTTGACTCTTGACCATCTCAAATAATTATTTCACGGAACACTTACCATAACGTTGCTGCTTTCAATTTGTCCAACAGAAATGCAAAATTACACAAAGATTCCTTTTTCAAAATATCACACTGCTTTGCTTGGCATCTATGGAAAGGGAGATTATTCAGTTTGCGTATATTGTAAGAGTGACCGAACTTGTTTGGCTGCGACGCAACATGGCGATCTGCGGATCCTTTTTCTCCTTTTGGTGATGTGTAGGGTTTTTCCTGACCTTAATAACAAACACATATCTTAAGTTTTAACTTAAATAACAGTTAAAGTGGAATTATGTCACTTTAACTCCGTATATTATGACTCCGGATATAGCGAAAATCCGGATATAAGGAACAAATTTTCTCTGTCCGAATTTTTTTTCTTTCTTTATTTTATGTGAAAAATGTTATATGGATATAACAAACTCTGGATATAAGGAACAAATTAAAATGGCTCCAAAGTGTTCGTTATAACCGAAGTTTACTGTATTATACATCGATTAATATTGCTATTTTTCATCCTGTCAGTTTTTTCAGAGTTGGTCTTGAACATATATGTATGTTATATGTATGTGTATTACGTTTACTATATCGCTCTTTTTTCTTTATGTTATTTTTTACTTTGGAGCAATGTAAGGCATTTCAGTGAAACGTCAAACATTAAGCTCTTATCTCTTTAAATTTTTAATCGTTACATGTATATACATATTTATGTAAAAATACCAACAAAAAAATACAATAAATTGATCATCGCAAAAAAGGGCTTTATAGTCAAATACCATGTGACCACTTTCCGGAAAAGAAATCTGCTAGGGCAGCATGTAGTTTCTCATTTAAGGCATCGTCACTACAGTATCTGCACTGTGCAGCTTCAATAAACTGTCTATGATACCAGTACATCACACGAACACTGTCCACACCGCGATCCACTGAAAGACGAGATCGAATAATAATAATGCAACACTAATAAAGCAACTATTGTTTGTGTATGTGATCACTTTCATTAAGAGGCCATCTCTTATAGTAAGCACTTATTGTTATATCTGAAACAGCCAGACTGAGTGTTAAAGACATAGGAGCTCAAGGTCGGGATTATGCTTTTTCCGGCTTTGTTTTGTCTTTTTACATTTATCTAAGAACCAAGCTAACAAAATATGATGTTATTTTCCCCGGATCTTAACTTTCATATTTTACCACTGAAGTACCCGGTAGACTGAAAAAAGAAAAGGAGTGACATCCGCCATGTTATCCAACACAAACTGCCACAAAAAGCATAATCCCGACGTTGAGCTCCTATGGTTAAAGAAAGTATACTGGCACTCGACAATCACTTGATCCAAATGGCCTTCATATATGTAGCTGTATCTTTTTATTCTCTACTGTTTATAACGGTTTAGATAATAACAGAAATTATAACTCGCATTTTAATTTTAAGACTGTGCCAATAAGCTATTATTAAAAAGTGACCAATGATGAAAAAGCAGAAAAGTAACAGCAGAACATACCATAATAGTAAAAGCTTTTAATACAATAAATGTCTTGACGGGCGTGTTTCGCATCAGTGGAGTTTAGAGTGTAAATGGCGGGCAATTATACATGATACAAGCGAAATGTTATGTCGTCTTAAAATCTGGACTCGAAACTAAAAGTACAAATAGTAACTACTGACACAAAATCTATAACCAGCTTCAAAGACGCTGGCTACTTTTAATATCAAACTGACCTAAATATTGATTCAAATCGGAACGCAGTCGGACTAATAATAAAGGTGGAAGACGTCGAATGGGCGGGGTCCAGTACACATACACGTCATTCAATACGTCATCGTCACATGAGAGCACGTCCTCAAGTTCTGTCTCGGTCAATCCTGCTCGTGCTGAAATAAAGCAAAAACACCAAACATTATTTTCACAGCTTTTTGACGATAATCATAACACTTACCGGTGAAAAAGATGAGCAGTTTACACAAAAAGAGAGGAAAAAACAAGAAACGTTTGATAACTGTTTAATCAATTTTACATCTGATTGCGTAACAGTGTGAAACGAGTAAAGCCAAAAGAGTCGTGTGTAAAGTTAGAGGTAAATTGGTTATGTAGCTACGGGTCGGGATTGCAGTTACATCCACAAAGTATGTCTTAACATTACATGATAGAATACACTACATGTTAAGTTTATCAAAATTCTGTTTTAGATAGAAATGTTTACTGTACATGTACAGTTAATTATAGAAGTGCATCGTCAAAATCGTAAGTCCATCAAATAGCTTAGCAAGTATATTACCTAATGTCAAATATCCTAATGCACGAGATACAAATATTTGCCCGTGCATTTTCTCTAATCGTTGAAATAAACCATCAATGCTCTGTCGCACTGTTGACTCCAGGGCTGTGGCGTTTTTTGAAACAAAACTGGTCCAAGTGCTAGCTTTGTCGAACGCCAGTTTCAAGTATAAAGGCAAAGGACACTTAGAGCACATTGTTTTGACGATTTTCTTTTGATCTGTTGTGAGTTTTCTATGTTTGAGGTTTAGCCATTTGTCTATGATATCACTAAGATCGGAATCTGTGAGAGTCGGCACTTGAACAAAGTTTCCCTGTGTTCTTACAGTGGTCTGAAAAAATAAATGATCAGCTTTAAACAACACGTTTGTGTAAAGGTTTGTGTTTAAATTCAATTCTGACAATTATCGCGAGCCAAGTTAAACAAAATGTTTGAATTGCTATTTAAAAGCATACCATTTGCACTGCCTCGGTAACCTAGTGGTATGGCGTCCGTTTTAGGACGGTGGTCCTGGGTTCGATCTATGGCCGCGTCTTACAAAATTATGAAAATAATAAACTTTTAACTTACAGGTTCTTTACTTGGCGCTCAGCATAAATTGGCAGTGTTAGGAAGATACAGTCAATTTGCATTAAAATTTGCCAAAGCAAAGAACGTACTAGCAACGAACATTTAATCGTAAATACCTGTAATACTGGAAATGATTCAAATTGGTTATCAGGTAACGTAGAAACAATGATTTTAACATTCGGCCTAAGCCTTGTTGGAAGCCAGTTCAATTGTCTCGAGTTGTATGACGGGTCCATCATATCCAACGAGTCGAATATTAGCACCAGGGGTCGCTCCGAGGAAGGCAGAAACATGGATACTTGGAACTCATCTGTTAACGTGCGAAGATCCTGAATCAAATTACAAATATTAACCTAGTTGCCGAGTTGCTCAAGATATACTTACTTTTTACTTAAATGATTGGATGCTGGTGATTTATTTTTGTTTGCTTTTGTGACTAGCTTTTTTAAGGAAATATACAGGAAACAGTTACTTGACGTAACCTATATAAAGTATATTCAATTTGGTACATATATACTAGTGACAATAAAGTGTATATTGTATGTTAATATGCTATCACTCATTACTTCAAAAACATTTATAGTTAGCAACGCAAAATGACACTTTGCCTATTTTTCACTAACATGTTTGTACCTTCGACACTGCCATTTTCATACCATATGCTTTTCTCGTCTGTGACGTAACACTTGTCAACAGACCAATCAGATTCGTGCTGTCTGGGGTTGTACCAATGAATCTGCAATGAATTATATTTCTCAATTACAGTAGCAATCGTATCCGTACTACCTCCATTATAAGATGTTTGACAAACGACAGAAATAGATGATAATTGTTGGTTTCGGTGTCATATCACATTATAATTCCACCGAGTGGGCACCAAAAGTGATATTTTCACAAGTGGCGTATCGACGAGTGAAAATAACCACTTTTGGTGTTCACGGGTGAAATTAACGTGATATTTTATCGATACCAACAATTTTTTTCTGTTTATTTTATGTTGTAAAGTCTTCTTTTGTTGAGTTTGTTTGAAATGTCGAAACAGTGAAATAACAATTTTATTTCACATTTCACTGAAATAAAGGACTTTAGTTTGACACAATGAACTTATATATCTTGTGTTTACATACACGCTTTTGAAAAAGCATATATCTTATCATACCTTGTATTTCAAAAGTGATTATTAATACCTTTAGCTTGATATGTTTATCTGTAGGCCTACATGACGGTGCGGCACATAGAAAATTTTACAAAACTCAAGGAAAAAGATACTTGGACCTACATACATTCCCTAGTGCCGCTAATTAATATACAGCTAAAACATACTATAATCATACCTGAGAACCACGGCGGTCTTGTTTCCAGTCCATTCGGCACATTTCATCGCTGCCATTGCCATAATAGACGTTTTACCGCAACCAGAAGGTCCATACAGTACCAGCGGCTCGTTACTCATACCTGTTATGTAGGTTTTAATTTGCTGCATGAGGAAAAAAAAACAGTTTAAATTAGGACTGTGTTCGAGTGTATATAGTGTTGACTATATAGCAGTAGCATTATTTTGTGCTCATTACGTCATAATTTTCTGCTTCATTGCGCATAAAAAAATTACACATTTTTGTGTTCAGTACGTCAGAATTTTATGTGTTATTGCAGATTCTAACACGAACAGCGGATAACCTACATACATGTAGAACAAATTCTATTTGGGTCAAATATTCTGCAATTAATCGACCTTGAACGACGCTGCGCGCGCATCGTGTCTTGGCTGTTCAATTTATCCAACGTATAGAGAATCTTACATGGCATACTGTGGAGGACTTGGTTTTCCCGACCAAAGATAAAGCGGGGGGACCCAATTATTGTTTTGTTGTTGTTTACACAGTGACGTCATTTATCAAAAGAATCTGTCACGTCATTTATCTATACTCGTTCCCAATATTTTTCGTAACTTGAACCGTTATTGCGTCCCCTGAAAATTCTAACCATTTCAGAAAATGGAATTCCTGTTACATTTAATACTTGAAAACTATTGAAGGTTTTTCTTTCTTATGAGACTGTAGTTTACGTTGATGAAAAATCTGAACACCGCGTATACATCTTTCAAGAATGAAAGTCACGTTAAAATGCGTCTTGACAGCGTTCGCGGGAGGAAACATCAACGGCAAAATCTAGGTGCGTAGCACGCTTGCAAGTGTAATTTACGTTCGATGAAAATAGTTCTCTTATTTATTTCAAATGTAATTTCAATAAGTCGTGTTAGAATCGAAATAACAGGTCTATCCAAGTTTGGTCTATGGTAGAATAACCCTCGTTTATCGTTCTTATGCGTAATAATATATCACCCGGGCCTTCGGCCTTCGTGCTATATTCTTACGCATAAGAACGACAAACGAGGGTTATTCTACCATAAACCAAACATGGATACATATTATATCTTACAGGTAATTAAATATAAAGAAAAACCTTCAATACATCTTCTCGTCCGTGAAAATTTCGACATTTTTCTTGACAGAATTGTATGTGTTGTACAATCTCTTCTACAAGTGGCTCGTCCGTTTTTTTCTTTGCTTGAACTGCTGTCTGAATCATTGAGCACATTTTCTTTACAAAATCTTCGTTCAGATTTGATAAATATTTGCTGTGCTCTGAAGACTTTGGATCTAGACCTGAATTTGGGAAATAAACAGAACGGTTATTTTCTTGTTCGGAAGAAGAAACTTTAAATTCTTTCATGAAACTTATCGAGAGAACATGCCAAAAAATCAAAATTGCGAGGTCAGTTTCAACATACAGTACAAAATACCAGGAAATAATCCAAGTGAGTCAGCAATTGACCGTGTAATCGCCTTTCTTAAACATGTTCAGACGCGATTTTTCTTTACACAGATGTCATTCCATCCCTCAATCCTTTACCAAACAGAAATCCAAACATTGAGTTTAGAAAGTTTCATGTATCGTTTAAATGCAGCTGACGGTCAGGAATATGTAACAGATGTGTGAATTATTTTAATAAGTTATCATTTTTTCGTGAATATTTATCACCTGTAAAATGTTTAGTAAAATATATGTATAATACTCACCTATATCGTTGTCCCACTTAACGTTGTAATCTAAAATATTTCCTTGCAGTTTTTGTGCAACTTTATCTTTTATCTGACTAAGCATTTGACGAGTTTTCGTGACTTTCTCCTCGCTGTTGTTATGAGTGCATTCTAAAAGAGCAAATTTACAGATACAGACGATCTGATTAAATTATGTCCTCAAAAACGCTACGCTATGAGGATCTGAGGACGGCCGAGAGAAGGTCACGTTCAGCCGACTTTTCCGCTAGCCAATCAGAGCTTTGCTTTCAAGGTTTTGAAAGCGAAAGTAAAGTTTATATTTCTCAAAGCGCGTATCGCGCGTTCATTGTTTCAACAATACCGTCATGGCTGCGCTGCTGTAGTGTGCCCTCGTGAGGAATTATAAACATCACTGAAATCGTCTCAAGGACATAGCTGACACGTCCATTACATATTAAAATTATAGTGAAGTGAAACGAAAAAGTGGCATCCATTTTTGATTTAGAAGCGATTGAAAATTATGTAGACTTAACAGCCAAAACATGTCAGCCAGTATCTCTAATACAACTTTATTCAGACACGTACAGACATATTTGCTTAAATAAAAACTGAATGATTATGCATTATATTATATTATATACCCATACCTATGTATCTTGATAACACATAACCGCTTTCTTTATTTTCGATGTCTTCAATTGTTCTCTTGAGCCACAGACAAGTCTGCGAAGAATCGTTAGCCTCGATTATACCTTTTGTTACTTCCGTTTCCGTCACTAAAATTAGATTATCAATGGTGCTTTGAAATTTTACCTGGCTAATTTGAACACTTTCCATAACAATGGTTGAAATTTAAAGAATTGAATTCAGTAAAATTTAATTAAGTTTAAAAATTGTTTTGCTGGAACAAATTCCCCATCAAACACTGGTTGGTGGTGTTTTTACATGAAGATGTAATAGCAAGTTAATTTAAGTCTTACCCTGCTAGCAGCAAAGGATTCTCTCTATGCGACAAGTTCAGATCATGATCAGCATGCATGTCCGTGGAGTACGGTCACGCTCTGTGTTTTGTGCTAGTCAGTCAGTCAATACTGACTGTCTAATTTGAAAGATTTGAAATGTAAAATAGGGGAAGTACAGTAATCCCTAAACATCCTCAAAAACACCACACATGAACAAACAGACCGACAAACAAACAGACCTCGACGGAAATCCCTTTCAACAATAAAAGGTATGTTCCAATTTAGAAGACGGACAAGTCAATTTTGATATACATGTATTAAGCAGGGTTAAGGTACCTGAGCGTATATATTTGCGAGCTGTTTCAGTGTCAAATATTTTCTGTGCTACTTCTTCCAACGTGGCCTGTATGGTCTCGCTTTCTGACCACCACTGATTCCTTGCGGTGGTTTTCTTCTCTTTCTCGGGGCTCACAAAGTCAGGTATGTGAACACTAATAGGATGAACGACATAGACGGGAGGGACGGCATTAGTGTCCTTGGTGTACCACCTGAAAGTAGGTCACGAGTCTGAGTGAAGTCTATATAGTTACATGTATTAATATTGTGCCTAAAATACATACTTTTATACTATGTTAGTTTGCCATTCATCACAACATATAACAACATATTACATATTATAACATATATTATCTCAGCTATTCGCACAAAAAGAAGACCTCTAAATCGCAACAGTTTATTTTTTAGTAAAATCTTTATTTAGATAAACATCTGCAAACATGACACTGTTTTGTAATTTTATTGAAAGACCAAAACATCTTTTCGATTAATAAATGAATATTTGATATTCATAACATTGATATACATGTAGATGTCTATCTAAATATTTACACTTCCTGTTACAACTAGGACTTTTGAGTTAAACACAAAGTTGATCATAATGGAATAATTGTAAATAACAAGAACGTACTTATTGAAAAGGTTCAACTTCTCCTTTGATTCTACGTGCTGTAAGATATCGTCGTATTCGGAAGCATCAATACATCTAGGGAAGTCAGTGTACCCATACTTATGGGACATTAGAGACTGTAGTATTGAAAAAAAAGGTTCGAAATCCGTACAAAAATATATTTGAATAAACTTTGTCTTGCATTTTTAATTAATTGTACTCGAATCTAAAATTAATACGATTAAATTTGCTGCGGCTTTTTCATTGTCGGCATGCAACAATGGCAATTCTACGGCTCTCCAACATGTAAAATATAAGAAACGTCTGGATAGTGATCGTTTTTGTGTTAATGAATTTTGAAGTTTTTAGTCATTTGCATATTGAATAGAACAGTTCGAGTCTTTTATAACTTTACAAAAAATATACGAAAAAGACTGACCACGAAATTTGGCCCGGTTGACACTTTCTGGCACATCAGTAGCTCCTTTAAGCAGATTTCGGTAGTCATGTGATCGTCGGCAGCTTCATCTCGAACCCCCCACCTCATGTCCACCACCTGGAAGTCGTAGCCGAGGTCTTGACAGAATGCCTTTATATTGGGGTATGCGCTTTCCATTAACTTGTTTCTCTCATGCATTGTATCTGTCAAAATACATGATTATTTACAATCTTACTTCTTTGTCTCTTGTAATATTGATTCTATTCTAAGTCTCATATTTCTATTCGATTTTCATTTTATATAGTATCAATGTATAACATATGAACGCTAAGCAACATATTTATAACGAACGTTGACTTGAGTATATAAAACTAAACTTCCTGCAGGCGCATATTTCTGCCTTTTATAACTTCTTATTCATATCTGCACAATTTGACCGTAGCTAGCATCTTTGATATTCATGTGTTTCATTTTCTTTCCGAACCCTTAGGTATGAAAAATATATAGAAGAAACAAGGTCGTGTTAGATTGTTGATGGGCGTGTTTAAAGAAAAAGTCTATACCCGTGAACGTGCTGCTGGTGAAGATACGGACAACCTTGGCAGTAGATGGGCATTCAATATGAACGTTCCCGATATATATTTCATCCAACTCCGTACGAGGTCCGTCATGTTTCCTGGCTCCTGATTGAACCTGCAAGTAAGGAAAGGAAAACTATAGGAGTGCATTACATACTTTCATGTCTATAGTTAATTTATTCATGATCAATTAATCTTAAATACCCATGTTTAAAATCGATAGCGTTCATATATTAAGCTATCTTCTCAAGTCTTTCACAAATAAAAGGTAAAAAAAGGTAAAGTGTTTGTTTATTATAGTTAACCTAAAGGGCCAGCCATTTCTGACTTATGAGACACCTTCTTTTTTAGCACATTTACCTCCCGAATCCTATCCTTTTAATGCCAGGCACCAGGCAGGTAGGCAATACGGTAACCGTTAGCGGCTCACCAACCGGCCATATCAGAACGGACCCCTGCTGGGATTCGAACCTTCGACCTCCCGCTCCCAAGGCGGATGCCTAAACCACTAGACCAAGGAATATTAAGCGTGGCGACAGTCCTTGTAAAAGTTATGTATGGGTGAATTTGAAGTTAAAATTATATTCAGCCGTGCCGATAACAATGGACTTCTTCGCTTGGTTATTTACAATACATTTTCTGCAGTGTGACAATTAAACAGTTATAAATCCAATGTCAAGAGTTTGACATAAAAAAGAATTCAATCGTTCGAAACAGACGGGGTTGGGGAGGTGAGGTGTTCAACCATTTTGCAGCATTCCACCTTCACACTTCCCTCGACTCAACCGAAGAGAAAAAGCCAATTTCAGAAGTGTTTGTTTATTGTGGAGAGAAAGAAAATTTGGTTATTCATGTACGTGCGGTCATTACTGGTTCCAAAAGTATTTCTAGAAACCTGGAAGATTATTTCTAAAAACGGCTTATATAGTTATTTAGTTAGCAGAAAGTAAACGAGCCAGACAATTTAGTAAATAGGATTAATACCGGCAGATATGTTTGCTCACACAATGTATAAATAGAAAAATATTTGTTTTTAAATTTCTAGATTTTCGGTTTACTGTGCTACATGTATACCTTGAATGCTGCCTGCTGGAATTTCCCTTTTGATTGATTCAGTTTCATCCTTGTTTTCTCTTTCTTTAACTGGATCTTTGTTTTCATCCTGTCCAGGCCAAGTATGTCTAGACAAAATAAAAAGGTCCATACGGTTAGTTATGTGCCTTCGTGCGTCATCTAGCACTCTAAATGAATCTCAGTACTCACGAACGAATATCAACTAGTTACGGGAATTTGCTTGTATAAAGTTAAATGCACGCTACTTATTCCCATACTATTTATTACATGTACACACACTTGTTTATGCTACATGTACAGTAGCATTCTAAATTACTCTTGGCAATATAAAAGAAACAGAAACAAATACAAGTGTTTACATATTTTTTTAAATGCACTGTTTTCATATGAATCTACAGTTTTATGTTGTTGCTTGTTATTATTTCTTAATTGCTACATGCTTTGCTGTTGTTCCATGTTTATGTTGCATTAGACCTTTCAAAATTGGATAATGACAGTTTCATCACAGTCTTTGAACAGCTAAAACAAAGAAAAGATATTTCATAAAATATTTACGAATACACTCAACTTTATACAGTGACGGTATTTACAACTAAGTTTGAATTCAAAGTAGTTCCCTTATCCCTGAGTAGTACGTACTACTTCTTTTTCTGTTAGTCACTAAGTAACCCCTCCCCCGCTTAAAACAATTTTTGAGGGAAAAGATCACAAATGCAGCGACTCTAACCAATTTAAAGCAGAGGTTAATGTTAAGTTAAATGTTTGAGTGGCTTCTTCAGGATACCTATATACATGGTTTCATGCAAGTTTAAACAGCCTGTAGTACCAGTATTTGAATCAATTGCTGACCAATATCCTATAGTTTTCCCTTCCAAGATATTTTAGTGATAAAATGTCCTCTCCAAATCTATAGAGCAACAGGGCTTTGAGTGTACACATTATACAAATTACAGACCACCTCCGAATAAAGACCATCCTGCAATATAGACCAGCAGGGAGATGGAAGTTCACTATTCGTAATTAAAGACCGCATGCAAAGAAAGACCACATTTGTAGCTTCCCAACAATGGTTTTCGTTCTGTATATGCTGGTACATGATTACAATATATAATTATTTTCGTAAAATTGTATATTTTGATTTAACAGGTATTGATTATAACTGTTGTGAATCATTACATTTACTGAACCAGAAAACTTACTGTCTACATCCTGTTCGTCCTCCATCCCCATTTCGATCTTCCTTACTAGAGCCTTTGTGTCGTTTCGTCGCATGAATGCGCTGCAAGTTATAAACCATATAGATCATTTATCCACATTGTAGCAGTGAATAGTAAAATAATTGCAGTGAAATTATCTTATTTAGATGTTGTTATATCAGATCCTGGTAATGCAGTTGCAATGCAGATTTTGGCTAAGTTAGTGAAAATACACAGTTTCTTCATTTGCATCATGCGGGGCAGACAAATAAAACAAGAGCTGTCAGTAGGACAGTGCGCTCGACTTTTTCCAGTGCTTGCCAACAAAACAAAATTTTGTCCGTAAAAAAAAACCAAGGATGTGTATAAACAAGGGCCACAAGCAGCAAGATATTAAGTCAAGAGTTATCAAATTTAATCGTTTGATATCCCTGAATACTACAGCAACGTTTTAAATGGTTAATGATATATGTGCATGAAAGTGCCAGTTGCACACAAGACTTTAACGAGGAATTTCTAAGTAATAATCAAGAAACACAGGGTAATCTTCTCTTGCTTACAGACAGGTGTCATAATGGTACATAAGTATTCCAACTCTCAAAGTAATATCTCAAAATGGAAAATTCAACAAGTGGACAAGAATGAAAACTTTGAAATTTAAATGAAAAGTCGAAAAGGGCCATAATTCAAATGAAATCCTTGACAAAGTTACCATCGCCTGCCTGTGTTTGGGAATCAAGATGGTAAACAAGTGTTCTAACTTTCAAAATTATACCTCAAACATTTTAGTCAAAAAGTGGACTGGTACGAAAAACTTTACCGAGTCGATAAAGGGCCTTAATTTTTTTCTGATTCCTTGACAGAGTTACCTTCTCTTGTCTACAGATAGGGGTAATGATGTAAACAAGCATTCAAAGTTTCAAAGCAATATCTCAAAGGATTTAGTCAATAAGTGGATTTTACCCCTATTCAATGTATTTTCTAAGTAAAAGAGGGGCATAATTCTGTCAAAAACCTTGACAGAGTTAAGTACTGTTGTCTGTAGATGGAGGTAACGATGATAAATAAGTATGGTAAGTTTCAAAGCAATATCTTTAATAGTTTTGAAATAAAGTTGGGTGGTACGAAAAACTTAACCAAGCTCTTTTTAAGTAAAAAAGGGCCATAATTCTGACAAAAACCTTGACAGGGTTATGTTCTCTTGTCTGTAGATGGAGGTTATGATGGTAAACAAGTTTGATAAGTTTCAAAGTAACACCTCTAATGGTTTTGAAATAAAGTGGGGTGGTACGAAAAACTTAACCAAGGTGTGACACCAACGCCGACGCCGACGCCGACGCCGACGCGAGTAGGATATCTCCCCTTTTCATTGAAAAGTCGAGCTAAAAATTAGTCATATTGTTCTCCCAGTAACAAATGTATGGATTTAGTATCATCGCATTTTTGAAATATAACTGATGAACATACATGTAATTATATACTAGTATCCGTTAGTCTTGTTAATTTAGGAAATGATACGCATCATAACGACACTTTGCAATGAAATGAAAATGTAAGCTGCATGGACATGGAAAGTATTGCAATATGACAAAAGAAAGTTATAAATGTATAGCAATACGATAAGAGAAGTGAAAACAAGTTTCAATCGCGTCGTTATTTTCCGGATGAAGTACATAATTATTTCATTGAAGTTTTTGAAGTATCAGTTTGCGAGTAAAGAAGACATGCAATGACCGTGCATGGTCATGAAATCAGAAGAGTTCATCTATAATACATATGAAATCTATATGATCATCATGGAAATTGTGGAGAATAATTAAATATTCAACGAGCTGCATTTTATACCTGGACATACATGTAACCCCCAAGATGTCATCGTTTCAGATCGATGCTTGCCGCGGGAGTTTTAACAATACCTGTATAAGAGTTAATAAAAATTTCAGACTCGTTTCCAATTTATGCTTGCCACTGTATTAAAGGTTACATTTGCACCTGCTTAACATTTAAGTAATTATTTGAAAAGAAAGATGTATGAGAGCCTTTCGATCTACAATATCAATGCCAACTGCCTCAGACAAACGTCATCGTACAGTAAGACAGATGTCACCGTACAGTTAGACAGATGTCATCGCACAGTAAGACAGATGTCATCGTATAGTTAGACAAACGTCATCGTACAGTAAGACAGATGTCACCGTACAGTTAGACAAACGTCATCGTACAGTAAGACAGATGTCATCGTACAGTTAGACAAACGTCATCGTACAGTTAGACAGATGTCATCGTACAGTTAGACAGACGTCATCGTACAGTTAGACAGATGTCATCGTACAGTAAGACAGATGTCACCGTACAGTAAGACAGATGTCACCGTACAGTTAGACAGATGTCATCGTACAGTAAGACAGATGTCATCGTATAGTTAGACAAACGTCATCGTACAGTAAGACAGATGTCACCGTACAGTTAGACAAACGTCATCGTACAGTAAGACAGATGTCACCGTACAGTTAGACAGACGTCATCGTACAGTTAGACATATGTCATCGTACAGTAAGACAGATGTCACCGTACAGTTAGACAGATGTCACCATACAGTAAGACAGATGTCATCGTATACAGTAAGACAGCTATGTCATAATACAGTTAGTCAGACGTCACCATACAGTTAGACAGATGTCACTACACAGTCAGACACATGTCACCGTACAGTAAGACAGCTATGTTACAATACAGTTAGTCAGACGTCACCATAAAGTTAAAAAGATGTCACGACATAGTTAGACACATGTTACCGTACAGTAAGCCAGATGTAGCCGTACAGTTAGACAGGCATCACCGTATAGTGAGACAGCTATGTCATCATACATTAAGAAAGACGTCACCATACAGTTGGACAGTAAGACATAATTATGTCATCGTACAATCAGATAGATGTTACCGTACAATAGAGCAGCAGTCATCGTACAGTAAGAAAGACGTCACTGTATAGTAAAATAGATGTTACTATACATTTATACAGACGTCATCGTTCAGTAACACCGACTTCACAAGACAGATGTCACGGTTAATATAGACAGATGTCATCGTACTGTAAGATAGGTGTCATCGTACAACCGAACAGTAGAACAGACGTCACCGTTCAGTAAGACCGACGTCACAAGACAGACGGTTAATTTAGACAGATGTAATCGTACAGTAAAATAGATGTCACTATATAGTTAGACAGATGTCATAGTTCAGTAAGACAAACGTCACCGTACAGTTAAACAGATGGCACCGTACAGTTAAACAGATGTCATCGTTCAGATAGACAAACGTCACCGGACAGTTAAACAGATGTCACCGTACAGTTATACAAACTTCACTGGACAGTTAAACAGATGTCATTGTACAATAAAACATATGTCATCGTTCAGTTAGACAAACGTCACCGTACAGTTATACAGATGTCATCGTTCAGTTATACAAACGTCACTGTACAGTTATACAGATGTCGTCGTTCAGTTATACAGATGTCATCGTTCAGTTATACAAACGTCACTGTACAGTTATACAGACGTCATTGTACAGTCAAACAGATAATATCGTTCAGTTATACAAACGTCACCGTACAATTAAACAGATGTCACCGTTCAGTTAGACAAACGTCACCGTACAGTTAAACAGACGCCATCGTACAGTTATACAGGTATCATCGTTCAGTTACATGTAGACAAACGTCATCGTACGGCAAGACCGACGACATACGACAGATGTCACGTTACATATAGACAGATGCCACCGTGCAGTTAGACGAACGTCACTGTACCGTCAGACAGACGTCATCGTACAGTTAGACAGATGTCACCGTACAGTTAAACAGATATCATCTTACAGTTAGACAGACGTCACCGTACAGTAAGATAGATGTAAACGTACAGTAAGATAGACGAAACGTACAGTAAGATAGATATTATCGTTCAGTCAGAAGATGTCACCGTACAGTAAGACAGACGTCACTGTACAGTAAGATTGATGTCATCATACAGTTACTATACAGAGGAAAATCTATTTTTGTTGATTTACAAATAAAGTACGATTCTTACACCACGGTAAGAATTAAGACTTAAGTTAAAATAATCATTTTGAGTACAGATAGACTACACTGTCCAATGAAACGGCCTAAAGGTCAACTCAAATCTGTAATTATTTGTACAATGCTTGTTGGCTTATTTGTTAAATCTTAACATGGTTATATTAAGTGGTTTATACAATATAATGTCAATAAAAACGGACTTTATGTGGGCACGTTTATGTCTTAAAAATGTATACGAATGACATAATTACGAAACATATCTTTATTAAAATCTTTTTTAAATGCGTACGAATAAGGTAATTGAATATATTAGGTATTTTATTTTGATATTGATCCGGGATTGAACACAAAGTTGAAAGCCACTATCAGCTAGTTTTCTTTAGACATTCATTCATTTGATATAATATTTTTATTTCGTTATTGTTAAGGTTTAAAGTCTTTCGGCTGAAAGTATGTGAATGTACGTTTACCGTCATTTATTTAGGCGACGAAGTATACTGTTCTTTGACCTCAGACGGCTATTCAAATATACGACTGTAATTAAAACGGCTATAATTAAAGTGCACTGACTGTAAAGAAGTTGAAAGAAATAGAAAAACTTGTGTATGCTTTTAAATGGGTTTTAACGCATTTGAATAATCAACACTGTTCAAATACATCTTTTTGATTGAAGTTTACTGAATGGGCGACTTTAAGAGAATTGAATATTCAAAATCTGTAGCATATTCATGTATACGAACATGTAGACAATAATGTTAAGTCGAAATTTGGGATTGACTACTTAGTGTAAACCGTCGTCTATGACTATCAATAAGAAAGCATCATTTTACCTTTTCTTCCGTACGTCTGTCCTCTCTCTTTGTATATTACGTGTTTCTCCTTTTCCGTTTTCCTCAGTAGATTTTGTTCCATTCCAATCTGATATTGTGCTGCCTTTCTGCGGATCCCGTGTAGATAACGAAACTTTTCGTGCACGGTCATTACTTCCATCAGATATAACGTTGTTTCCAGCATGTCTTTGATTCGGCAGTCCTTTAGGGGGAACCGAACTCCCTGGCAAGTTCTGATGTGTCGCTGAGCTGTCCTGACTTCCTCCTGTATTTGAAGGACTAGATTTTGACGTCCCCGAACCCATTTTGAAATATCACTTTCGCCGAATTACCATGTCAAGTTCAATATAAAGTTAGTACACAATTATAGAATACATTGGTCTCCGTCGTCAGTAGAGTCAGTGTATCAGCATTATGTACATGTATGTTACTCCCAAATATACGAAAGAAGCGCTTATTCCATTGCTTGTTACATAACATGGAAATCCTAAACAAACACTGAGTATACATAAACCAAAACATGGAAATATTCTATGAACAAATATAAAATTTATGATCAATACACATGTATACAAATGTAACTGTGTACTGTTAAACGCTATTGGATTTTACTTATAATCACCCACCCGGTAACGGCGATGTGCATTTGTTATTCCCCTTTATCGATAAAACTATTTTGAACTACTGTAGTGAAATCCGATACATGCTTTGTTGAAACGTATATGTCCCGGAACGTATATATCATACGTATGTGATATATTCGACCGTAAATATAACACGTGTTTAATGTGACATATTCGTTTGGTCATTTTTGACAGTTTACACCGAACGTATATGTCTTTTTCACACGTGATATTATATTCGGTCGAATTTTTCACACGCGTGATATATTCGGTCGAATCTTTCACACGTTTGATATATTCATTCTGGTCATTTTGACAGTTTACACCGAAACTTATTTGTGATACTTTAGTGTATAAAACTACTAATTATACTTTTGGTGGCAAGGCACCCGTCCCTGGGCCGTTTGCCGGAGCCGTTGTAACAATGTTTAGGAACCCCATAGAATAATAACCCCGGTCATTATTTTTTTGAAGAATAGTGACCCCCCAGGAACTATGACTGATTTTAGGTGGATTTGAATCGAAGAAACTAAATGTTACACAAAGGATATTGTAGCTGCAGGGAAATAAAAAGAGATACTATTGTTCATTCACAATTTTCAATCCTATGTTTGACCTTAAACCTCTGAGTGTGACCTTGATCTTAGACCTAGGGACCTGGTTCTTGCACAATACACCCTGTCTTATAATGGTTTGAAAATCATTCAGTACATCCTTCAGTACAAAATCTCATTCTTCAATTTGACCTTTAACCTCAAACTGTGACCTTGACCGTAGACATAGGGATTTGTTCATCTGTATGACTCTTCGTCTCATTAAGGTAAACATTTATGCATTGTTACATCAATATCCCTTCAAGTATATAGAAGAAATGCTCCGGACAAAGTCATTCTTAATTCGACAAATGACACTCCTTCTCATTGAGGTTAACATTTATGCCAAATATAAACACGATTGCTCCTTGCATGTCAAAGTTATGGTCCGGACAAAATCAGTCTGGACGGACGCACGGGCTCACAGACGCACGGATGCACATACACCGACTGCCAAAAGCGGCGACTATGTCGAGCTCACCGCAAGTGGGCTCGACAAAAATGATCGAGGGTCATTACCATCTTACGTTACTTTACATTGTTTCACCGGCCATCAAATATATCAAGTTTGATATGTGTTTAATCTGTGATAAATGTATTGTGTTATACAGAAAAAAATGTATAGTAATGTTTTATAATCAATGCTGTTGTGAGATTATTTCCTGTTAATAATCACCACTCAAGGGCCACACAAACGCAGTCGATAACTTTCAAGAACACCCGACCGAAATTTGACCAAACATTATTTATACAAATTAAAGACATAATTATACAGACCACACCTTCGAGTGGGAATGACTAGTTCCCATACAATGTGTTGGGACCGATCGGATCGACTTGGTTGTGTTAAGGAGAATCTATGCGGCATAACTTAATCAACCATATTTGATTGTTTTAAATATGTTTTTTTTTTCAAATTGATCAAAATGTGACGTATTCGTTGAAAATTTCGTTTTTATTTGCCTTTTCCTGCATGTGAGATGTTCGTTTTCGTGTTCCTATAAAATTCGAAGTCAAACGTATACATCACATGTACGTTTCACGCGAAGTCTATTTTCGACCGAATATATCACACGTGTGACATTTTTCTCTCGTGTAATATATACGTTCCGGGACATATACGGTTCAACGTGCTTTATCTAATATAATGATTAATTACCAAATCATTGAAAAGTTGCAGTAAACCAATCGAAAATTTTAAATAGAATCATTTTGTAGACAGGTCTGATTTTGAAAGGTAAAATGCTAAATAATCATGATTATAAAACTCAATCGAAAATGATATGGACCTGCAAAACAGTTGTATCAGTCAGCTTTCTTTTGGCAAGTCGCAATAACTTTTTATGACAATTTTCTTAATACATCTTATGTATCTAAAATTGTAAACTTTTCCGTTTATTATTCCATCTTTGTTGTCCGTGCGTCAAACTTTAGTATCATATAATTTTTATATGTTTGCAATATGTGTGGCTGTGATGTGGAACTATAAAAGTTTGGAATAAATACAACATTAAATTAGACATACAAGTGATGTAGTGTTGTAAAAAGTGCTGCTAGTTCATTTTAGCGATCTTTTGCGCATTTGCGCGTTCAATTACATCCGAGGAAATCAATACCGGGAATTTTCTTTTGGTCAGCTATGGAGTCTAATCGCGTAACAGAGAAATCATATAGTGCATTTCAACGTAACAACATTCGTTCACATGACTGTCTGCTTTTTCATCGCTGTCTCTTACTGATATCCTGACATTAATTATGCTTAATTTTAGTTTATATCAATTCACAAAATTTGACTGTGGCAACGGTTATTACTCTTACAGATTGCTGCTTAGTGGAACAGACAAGAACTGATGAATCGGATATAATTCTGTGTGGACCACGTTGTTAATCATCAAAATTACAAGGAGACAAAAATCAGTTTCATTTTGTGTTTTGTGTACTTTGTGTAAAATGTGTTTAGGTACATTAGATGTCTTGCACAAGGACACACATGAAGTACCCTGACAAGGTACTTTTGGTTATGCAGTAACCACTACGCTACTCAAGTCATGTTTTATCACGTCAATATTACCAGCCATATCCCGTTGATATCATGTGATCTTGTCTTTTGTCAAATAAGAATATTCTATCTTTTGTTCAAGAGATGGACGGTCATATAAGGTCTACATTTGAAACTTCAGCCAACGAGGAAAAGGTAGTATAAAATGTAATAACACTGAATGATAATGGTGATTTTAAAAAAAGTGATGATAATGATGATAACGGTGATAATGATGACATTCTTGAATAGAAAAAAGAATGGTCTTATTTTTCTTCCTGTGGATACCCATGAACTACAGAAATTATTTTGTAACAGGTCAGGTTCAAGTATTACAGTCTGATAGTTTTGCTTAGGTACATGATTTAGTTTAGTTTAAGCTTAGTTATTTTACATCGATTGTGGAAAAAGTTCATGCAACCTACATTTTGTTGCATATTAACTATTCTTAATGACTACTTCCTGCAGTTCTAACTAGTACTGTATTGTGAAGTTCGCAGTCAATTGCCGTTGCCGGGCTCATGACTCCAACGCTTTACCCCTATACCACGACGCTTCCAAGTAGGCTAAATGTTTTATTGAATGCTTTGAGATCACCACTTCGCTTCTAACCCGATTCAAATTCCATGTAATATAAAACTGGTCGAGATTCGAGATGTGTTCAAGTTTTATCAAAATCAAATACAGATCTTTTAGCCTCGAAATGTCCCAGATGAGATTACAATGAGTTTAATAATTTCATGTGACTCATGAATTATGTAAAAAACAAAACAAATACATTAAATTCCAATACAGTACACTTTCATCTTGTCTGAACTTTCAAAAATAATTACACAGCATGATATATCAGCTGTAAAACACACCAAATTGCAAGTTAAAACCAAAAAGATCTCGTTCTCCGTTTCAAAAAGTAAAGGTTGATTCTGTCATTTAAAATCATTTATGTAAAATGTATATATCATATATCTAAAGGAATCATATTCAATTTAAAATTAAATGTTTAGTAATACGTCAGTCCGAATAAAATAGCTTGTTAAATTGTGTTTTGTATTAATTTGTCATTATCATCTGTCATCTATACATTAAATTTGTAGGACTAGAGAAGGTTGTTCTTTTCAGAATGCTAAATATCATATATGAAACGCAACAACGTACAGAAATATTTTAATATGAAACGTATTGTAAAACTTTGTGCAAATTGCTTGTTTTCAAATAACAGTACAGACATTTCGTGCGAACTCAAGTGGCGCCATACTGTCCTTTACCTACAATAAAGCGGTGTCAAATACATGTAGATTATTTTTCCATGGGTAAACGGATACTATTTTGTAGGTTTGTATACCAGGCCAGTAGGGCACGTAATGACACACTTACCAGCTCATACTATGCCGAGCACTGGAACAAAAATGCATTTTTGTTTCTTAGTGCAATATACGTGTAAAAGACACGAGTATGAAGTTAGCCCCGCAGCCCCGTTTATCCCCACAGCCCCGTGAAGTTAGCCCCGTAGCACCTAGTTACCCCGAATCCCCGTGAAGTTATCCCCACAGCACCTAGTTACCCCGCATCCCCGTGAAGTTAGCCCCGTGGCACCTAGATACCCCGCATCCCCGTCAAATTAGCCCTGTGGCACTTAGATACCCTGCAGCCCCATGAAGTGAGCCTCGTAGCACATAGATACCACGCAGCCCCGTAAAGTTAGCCCTGTAGCACCTAGTTACCCCGCAGGCTCGTCACGTTAGCTGCGTAGCACTTTGTTACCCTGCAGGCCCGGAACAACATACAAACGCAGCGGTGGTGTATGGTCAAGGTGTTTGCCGCTTATGCCGGAGGTTGCGGGTTGAGACCCCTTTGGGGCAACGACCGTACCTCCTGATATGCCACCAGCACTATTTTGTCCATGAAGCAGACTCGATACGCTTTAAGCTTTCTTCACAATCGAGCTTATGAACATAATAAAGCCCTGTGATATGTCACATCCTTAATATCGCGATTGTTCCATGATTTAAGGTCCATCAGCCCCACTAACAGATGAGAACGCTAGCTAATATCACCTCCCACAATATACCTATAACCCAATTCAACCCACCCCATGCCCTAAGGATTAGCTAAGCCCAGGGTAACTTCGTCTTTGTTTGTATGCAAACGGCCTCTTGTGATCGTTATTATGTCTTATTATAGTGCTCCCAATCTTTGATAACATCCCTTTGTCTTCCCTCATTTACGTACATGAACTCAGTCCTCAGCACTGTGCCCTCAGCACTGATAACACCGTTTGAAGAAGTATCATCCCCGCCTCACAGAGTCAGCCCCGTGTTCCTTGGTATCAAAACACTTCTTGTTACACACATTTCTAGTTTTCAGACCACCTCTATGTGTCCCCGCATTCACATAAATTCAGCCCCGTGTCATGTAGTGTCATTGCAGCCATGGTAAATCCGTTTTAAGTAGAACCATCCCCGCCTCACGAACTCTGCCCCGTGTTCCCTGCTATCAAAACGGTACTTCTTACACTACACTCTAGCTTTCATAACACCCTTTTGTGTTCAACTCAGCCCCGTGTCCTTTAGTATCATTACAGCACTTATTCCCCAGTTTCTTTAATTATTATCCCCGCCTCAAGGACTCAGCCCCATGTCTTGACTATCAAGACATTTCTTCTTACATTGCTATCAAGCGTTCTTACCGTCCTTTTGTGTTCCGCATTCACATGAAATCAGGCTCGTGCCTTCCTGTAACAATGCCATGTTAATATCATCCCCGCCTTACATATTCTGCCCCGTATCCCCTTCTATCAAAAAGGTATTTCTTGCAGTTCTTCTTAGCATTCCCGCCCTTGCCCCATGCCCTCAATATTGTACTTCTTACAGTGTTCCCTACCTTTCATGCCGTACATTTGTGTCCCCACCTTCATATTTTCAAAGCCTCGTGTCCTCTGGTATCATTAGATCAGTGATAACCCCGTATATCTTCCCAGCCCCGGAACACCTAATTACCATGCGCCCCGTGAAGTTAGCCCCGTAGCACATAGTTACCCCGCAGCGACATGAAGATAACCCGCAGCCCCGTGAAGCTAGTCCCATAACACCTAGTTACCCCACAGCCCCATAAAGTTAACCCCATAACACAGCCCCGAATTACGTCAACAGTCCTTCCGTTCAAGTACCAACATAGCGCCCATGGCAACATCACTCCCCGCAATATCCATTCAACCCCATGTACTTTACCCATATCTGCAGCCGCATGACCTCAAAACACATGTCGACACGTGTCAACGCAGCCCTCGTGATAACGTCTTGTAAGTATCCTACATGACAATGATGCCCAAGTATAAATGGAACCCTTGGTAACATCGCTTCCTTTTATATCCCTGCAACTCTCATTTACTATTAGTTTATACTAATTTATTTTAGGTCGATTGTGAAATAAGTTATTAATCATTCATAATGGTATCCATCGCCGTGAGGGTATGAGAGAAATGGCCAGTTTCCCTTTTAATGCTGAGCGCCAAGCAAGGGAGCTACTGGTACTATTTTTTACGTCTTTGGTATGACGCGGCCAAGGAGCGAACCCATGGCCCGCACTCGAATCGGACGCTCTACCACTAGGCTATCGAGGCGGTTCACTAAGATCCGTGTCCCCAGTATTAACACAGCCCCGCGTTAACTAAGCTCCGGAGAAATCCGTTCAGGCCACTGAATAAATTTATACGCCTACTTATATCAAACCAAACCCGTGGTTTCATCTCAAATACTAATCCTCCTCCCCCTGCATCTGCATGTACCACAACCCCATATTCTTTAGTAATAATGCAGCTATGGTAACAAAGTTTCTATAAGAATCACCCCAAGCTCACGGAATCAGCTGTGTCCCCTGCTATCAATACAGACCTTGTTATATCATTTGTAGTTCCTTTTTTGTTTTGTGATAATCAAATAATTATTAAATTCGACCTGTTAATTGGACATGATTGTAATGTACAAATAAAATTATAAAAATGTCATCGGAACCCAGAAGAAATTATCAGACAAGTTGATTACATGTACATGTATAGCATATTAGACAGATGTGTATGTTAGAACTACAAATGAGATAAAAAATGAAAACACCAAACTCTTTCATTGCTTCCGGCATCATGCATGTGTTAAAGCATACCTCATTGAATACCAAACTATAGGAAACAGTTTTTTTATGATCGGACTGTAATTAAATCAAAGCAATGACAATACTGATAACAACCTGTTTATTGAAAACATTGTAGAGCAAGTGACCGCTAAGGCTGAATCAATTTCTTTCTATTAACGGCCGTACGCATGCACAATATCTGGAATTCTTTCGTCCAGGTGTTTGTCTGCTGAGTGATTGCTGACCACAGCATTCGATCACAAATTTTAAGTTTCAATCATATTTTACAAAAGAAAAAAATTGATGTTTCGTTACAAATCAATTAAAACGTGCATGTAAGAATATTGTTTTTTAGATGAAATAGTTTAACCTTTGTACACCGAGAACGTGTGCATGATAGATAAAACAAACATTAACAGGGCTGCGGAGTATCTTGGTGCTACGGGGCCAGTTTGACGGGGAGACGGGGTATCTAGGTGCTACAGGGCTAACTTGACGGGGCTGCGGGGTATCTAGGTGCCACGGGCTCAACTTGACGGGGCTGCGGGGTATGTAGGTGCTACAGGGCTAACTTGACGGGGCTGCGGGGTATCTAGGTGCTACGGGGCTAGCTTCACGGGGCTGCAGGGTAACAATGTGATACGGGCTCAACTTCACGGGGCTGCGGGGTGACTAGGTGCTATGGGGATAACTTGACAGGGCTGCGGGGTATCTAGGTGGTACGGGGCAAGTTTCACGAGGGGCGGGGTATCTAGGTGCTACAGGGCTAACTGGACGGGGCTGCGGGGTATCTAGGTGCTACGGGGCAAATTTCACGGGGGGGGGGGGGTAACTAAGTGCTTTGGGGCTAACTTCACGAGGATATGGGGTAATTAGATGCTGCAGGGCTAACATCACGGGGCAGAGTAAATAGCACCTATGAGAAGGTACGGTCGTGACCCCAGTGGGGTTCTAACACGCAACCTCCGGTATAAGCGGCAGACATCCTTACCAATCAACACCACTGCGTTTGTTCGTTGTCTTGTGGTGATGTATGCATAGGTTAATTCAAGCGGTACTTTGAGGAAACCATATGCCCCGAGGCATTTAGAAACATGGTGGCATATGGCTAACATGGCGGGGTTACGACATATCTAGATGCCACGGGGCTAACTTGGCGGGGCTGCGGGTTAACTAGATGCTACGCGACTAACTTGACGGGGAGGCGGGGTATCTATGTGTTACAGGGCTAATTTGACGGGGCTGCTGGGTATCTAGGTGCTACGGGGCTAGCTTCACGGGGCTGCGGGGTAATTAGGTGCCCGGGGGCTAACTTCACGGGGATGCGGGGTAACTAGGTGCTACGGGGCTGACTTCACGGGGATGCGGGGTAACTAGGTGCTACGGGGCTAACTTCACGGGGCTGCGGGGTAACTATGTGTTACGGGGCTAACTTCACGGCGATGCGGGGTAACTAGGTGCTACGGGGCTAACTTCACGGGGCTGTGGGGATAAACGGGGCTGCGGGGCTAACTTCATACCCGTGTAAAAGACATAAAGCTAGAAGTTATTCTAAATTATGGATGCTACTTCTAAGCCTCGTGCCAAATGTTGACCGAAGCAAAATACTTTATTCAGATTGTACTACATGTAGTATCCAAATATAACTTTTAAAATGTACATGGGGATATTTTGTTTTGTTGTGTCGTGCACTGTAATGTAAAATCCTTCGGTGAATGTCTTAAGACTACTACATGTAGAAGTACATGTATGTCCGTGTATATACACACGGAAGCAAACACTACTTAGTCCATCTAGATGTAAATGAGACACGTTTCCATACAAAACCACTCTCTCTTTCGATAAAATTACAAAATCTATGTCCTTTTAGATATTATTATAGTTAAATTCGTTTACACTCAGAAAGCATGCCGTCATTTAGTTGAAATAGGCACTGCTTCAAGGACATTTCCTTGATTTTGAGTTTACAAAAAAGTATTTCTTTTCCAGCGATTGTTTTGTCGTTCTTTGTGTTCACTGTTGATTCTCCTTTTTGCTGTTTTGTTTCTAGTCGTTGGTAACATGATAGTTGTTAAGCAAAAGTGTGAATTAAAGAGTTTGTAGACTTTTCACTAGAATGTGCTAGTTTTGGGAATCTTACTGTAATTATTTTCATTTTTATCTTCGATTTTTTGTGTCGGAAGCATATTCATGTGTAATCAAATGCAGAAAATGACGATTTCCTGTCCGACTTTCTTAGCTCACGTGTTTACTGAAGGGGACAATACGGAATAGAAGATAAAACTGAAACATAACTTCAAATATTCCTTTTTTCATTTATCATCATTTTTCAAATTAAATAACTGTCAAATTGAAACTTACAGTATAACCATATGTACATAGTATAACACGAAACAATGTAGGGTTAACGCACGTTTTTTCGTGTTATAACATCTGCAGAATCCCGAGGGATGGTTGGTGCCCGAGCCCGTTAAGGCGAGGGCACCAACATTTCCCGAGGGTTTCTGCAGGTGTTATAACACGAAAAAACGTTCGTTAGCTCTATTCTAGCATAAATAGCATTAAAAAATCATAAAAATAAAAATGAAACGCTGTTACTGGTACGACGTTCAATAATGCGCGGGACAACGTCCGTGTTGTTTACGTCATATTTATGACGTCGCCAGCGGTTTTTAAGCCCGGCACTGTTGACGCCGTATATGATGTAAGACTTGGGAGACAGGTCCATTGTTTACAATGGCCCTGTACTGCGCATAAATGAAAACGGGTTATAACGGCACGTGAATCTCCCCGTTAACACACGTTTTTTCTCCTGTTAAAACACCGGCAAAATGGGCAAAAACAGCACATTTTATGCTAGAATAAATAATTCAAAATAATAACAAGCAGCATTCTCCAAAATTAATCTTCATGACATTCTCCACTACGTTTCGTTTCGTTTCTCGTTTCAATCATATTGCATTTATTTTATACAAGCGGACAGTTTACTAAACCTTTACCTAAGGGAAGACACAGTACTTGAAATGCTAACTTTCCCTCAAAAAGAGACATGGTCGGTAGCATGGCCATAACCCAATTAATAAGTTATTACAATTATGTAAAGTAAGCCACTCTAATCACTGGGCAACGAAGTTGGTATTTCATTACAAGTTTTCGAGAACGTAGAGTGAATGTACAATATTTACTTTCACATTCAATGTAGTTCTAAAGCCCTAAGTCAATGTATACATTAAAGATCGGCTAAAAGTGGACGATAAATAAGATATATTTGCATGACATATATAATAGCATGTACTGCACTACAATGGCTTTGCACTGATCGTTATAATGTTGATATGAATATATTGCAAATGGGCATAATGACGAAAAGTAAATAAATGTGAACATTTCATCAGAAAATGAGATCTTATATGTATTTGTAGATGTCCCGGTCTATTTTGAAATATTATGTAACGTTTATGTGCCTAAAGCTTAGCTCACCTTGCATTTAAAACCCTGACACGTAAAACTTAATTAGATATACAAACAAGAATTTTTTTTATTATATCGTGTTTATAACGAATTATTTACTTACCTCTAATATAAGAATCACTTTTACTTTTTATCTGTTAAGTATCTGCTGGAAATGTTATGCTAAATGTTTTAATTCCATCATGATCATTGTTTCAAGATATTGTTAAGATCCTAACATCTACAAAGTGGAATTATTTGCACAGGCCAAATAACAAACAAAAACGCAGTTGCCCTTTTAAAGAATACAACAGCATATAAAATAGTTGTTACACATTCATGTAAGTCTTCACAAACGACTGTATAAGTATATTAGTATTTATAATACATACATAGGCATATAATAGACAATGTTACTTATATCGATATGCACGTTTTCTAGCATTGTCTTCTAGCACTGTCTTTTAGCACTGTCTTTACAACAATATCACAGTCTGCTAAATACACAAATACTTAAAGTATATATTCAGGATCTATTTGGTTTTATTCAACCAATAATTTAGATTTAGGCACGAAAGCCTCCCTCCAGATTGACAACAGTTCGAGTAAATGTTTAAACTGTGAATGTCCGCAATTTGCTACATAACAACTGACAATAATTTCAGTAGAATTATTTCAGCCAATATTTCTACTGTAACACCCATATATTCATGCAGAGGTTGTATATCTGTGAAAGTTTGAAACCAGGTTTGGACAAGACCATATTTATATACCACTGACGTAAATAAGCGAGGCACTCGTTCTATTGGCAAACAACATTAATTGAAGCGTACCTTTAGTTTATTTCACATAACGATAAATGCGAAGGAGCCTGTGTAAGTCACTCTTTATTGCCTGCTACAGAGCTATATAATGCCATGGGGCAGTTTCTTATTTATTAAAATGCTACAAACTGTAAGCAACATAGCTCAATGATGACAAATAAATAAAAAGATTGTCCAAGCACTAAATGCCTGCAAGTAAAATATATTAAATAACAGAAGCATACACATATTAAATATTAACGATGTACATCTCATAAAGTGTAGCTTGTAGTATAGTAATACAAAGCTTTGAAAAACAAATGTTTAAAATATTATGCAATCATCTTGTTGTAGAACAAATGACATTTGATACACCAAAGCAATTTCAACTGCACACAAGGTAACAAACTGAAAATAATGGAATGCCTTAAGTGAAAACAAAAGCAAAAAATTACTTTTAAAGTTTATAAATACATTTTGTAATAGGTTACAAAGAATATTGTATATAATTGAAAGACAGTGGTTTTCTATCACTTATCTAAGATAACAGTATAAATGCAATATGAAATGTATTTCTTATTCATCAAAAAAAGAAACAACAATAAATAAATCGTTATTTATCCCAATATGTACATGTATACAAATATAAATTCCATATAGACCGCTCTCTAAAGTAATGCAAGATGCAATGTACCCACTAAAGAAATACTACTACTATAATTTTATTCTATCTTTGAACACAAATGCAGGAACGCACAGTAATTAGTTTCAATGCATCGTCCGATTAATTTCCATAGGGCCATAGGGACCTTCGTGAAAGTCAAACGGACTGACTTACACCAAACGGAAAGTAGTTAGTCACTTTTGATACAACAGTAAATAAGTATTACCTTTAAGATGATAATAACTTTTAATTACAGGAGGACTCAACATCCTCTTGATCACCACTGTCAACCGTTTGAGTCAATAAACTAGATTGTTCGTCAAGATCATCAATATCGTTTTCTCTGCACTTACCACTTTTACCATTGATCTCTTCTTGCAGGCGTTCATTTCCATTTTCTTTACTATGAGTCAAACCCTCTGCATTAAAATGGCTTCTGCGATTTTCTTTTATCTGATTATGTTGGGATTCTGACAATGATATTTCTGACAAGGATTTTTTCTTTAACGTTTCATCGCGGTGTGTCTGTACACACAGATCTAAGTCATGGTCAATGTTAGTAACAGGCAATTGATTTAAAGCAGATGAATGAACATCCAACTTAGGATTGATATGTTTCTTCTTTGCCTTCGCTGCAATGTTAGATTCAGATTTCTTATATTCTAAATGTTCTACTTTGTCTCTGTTTTGTTTCTCTAAATCAGTTTTTGATTCTTCAATGTCATGGGAGGACTGAATTTCATCTTTCACACTGCCACTAGCACCAACACTACTAGAACTACCTTTTGAATGCCCATTTATCAAAATACCACAATCAGTCCCGCTATGACTGAATAAATCCATCAGCACGGACGTCGAAGTACTTTCCTTTGACCCGTCACTGCTAGAATTATAATTTACCGACGTTTCTGCAGTGCTTCCGCCTGAACCAGAACCCGACCCTGATCCACTTCCCAGCAGAGAAGTAAGCATCTTTTTCCTTTCTTTCGTATACTTAGTCCGGTTAACTTCATCATAGTACTTTGACACGTTATCCTCTTCTTGACTTATAACAACATTTCCTACATTTTTAGGTTCCATAAAGGCTGGAAAGTAAAGACACAGATGTTGACATCAGTATCTTGCAGTCAGCACAGGAAACACAATTTTCAGAAGAATAAAAACAAAACAGTTTTGAATTTTAGGATTGTCGTTACACTGCCCTGTATTAAAATTCATCTCAAAAATAAAGTGATTCTTTTTTCTTTGTTCTTCTTCATTTACTTATTATTTATGGTATCAGTTATGTATTATTGTATTAATAACTTAGTGAAATCATAATGTATTTATAAAATATAGATTGTAGTGTTGAGAAGCTAGTATATGAAAAAAAGACTTTACCACGAAAAGACTTGGATTCGACTTGATCCTGAAATGGAAATGAAAGAATATGTTAAACGTTCTAGCTTTTGAATCTTAATATTGTTATAAATATGCTATCAGAAGATGTCCCCTAAATTTGTAACCTGAAACTAACTATAAACGACCAATAACTGACATAGAAGGACAACGTTTAGTCAAGATTTACACACAAATACTAAAAGATGATCCCTGAAGCTGGACCCGTAGTCTGTTAGTCAGTTATGCTCAACTATACGAACCATCAGCTGACAGATACTGTGTTCTTGAAAAAGATCACGACTGGAAATTCGGTTCTTACCTTTGAACTGGATTCTCGTCTAGGAGTGCCACAGCACATACGAACACATAAATATCTTATCTGAAATTGACAAAACCACATCATAAAATGTTATGAATGACCTTTACATCGGTCCATACATACTCGTACGTAATGTGGTACAAATTTCATGAAAATAGTTAAAAAGTGATATTAACCTTCATAGTTAATTTATACTTTTAAGAAGGACATTGCACCGATTTACAAAATTTTACAAAAATGATATTATGTAATATATAGAGATAGAAAGTGAAACACACGATCAACGCAGGGAAAAATGATATCAGCAAAGTTATAATTAAACTAGAGCTATCACTAAATGTGATTAATACCCCCGAAAGACTGCGTTATAAACTGAGGAAGTTCGTAGTAACAGATTACCTTGCAAAAAATTAACTAAAAAAGAGATATTGTTCTTTGTAATAACTCTGTAATTAGTCAAGATAGATATATGGTTCTTGTACACTGCACTTCCTCTCATTGTACTGGACCATTGTATGAAGTTGTATTGCATTCAAACTAGTAGTTTTCAAGTTATGCTCCGGACAAGGAAAAGTAACAAAGGGCAATAACTCTGAAATGAGTCAAGAAAGAGTTATGGTTCCTGTGCACTGCACTTCCTCTCAATGTACTTGACCACTGTATGAAGTTGTATTGAATTCCAACTAGTAGTTTTCAAGTTATGCTCCGGACAAGGAAAAGTAACAAAGGGCAATAACTCTGTAAATACTCAAGATAGAGTTATGGTTCTTGTACACTGCACTTTCTCTCATAGTGCTAGACCATTGTATGAAGTTGTATTGAATTCCAACTAGTAGTTTTCAAGTTATGCTCCGGACAAGGAAAAGTAACAAAGGGCAATAACTCTGTAAATACTCAAGATAGAGTTATGGATTTTGTACACTGCACTTTCTCTCATAGTGCTAGACCATTGTATGAAGTTGTATTGAATTCCAACTAGTAGTTTTCAAGTAATGCTCCGGACAAGGAAAAGTAACAAAGGGCAATAACTCTAATATGAGTCAAAAAAGAGTTATGGTTCCTGAGCACTGCACTTCCTCTCAATGTAGTTGACCATTGTATGAAGTTGTATTGAATTCCAACCAGTAGATTTCAAGTTATGCTCCGGACAAGGAAATGTAACAAAAGGCAATAACTCTGTAATTACTATAGATAGAGTTATCGTTTTTGTGCACTGCACTTCCTCTTATTGTGCTTGACCATTGTATGAAGTCGTTTTGAATTCCAACCAGTAGTTTTCAAGTTATGCTCTGGACAATGAAAAGTAACAAAGGGCAATAACTCTGTAATTAGTCAAGATGGAGTTATGGTTCTTGTGCACTGCACTTCCTCTCAATGTGCTTGACCATTGTATGAAGTTGTATTGAATTCCAACTAGATGTTTTCAAGTTATGCTCCGGACAAGGAAAATGCAACGGACCGCCTGACCGACCGCCCGACCGCCCAACCACCGGGTGACTCCTATATACCCCCCAAACTTCGTTTCGGGGGTATAAATATATGATTCTGTTTAACTTTTTTATTTCGTGGAATATTGTTGAATACAATAAAATCTGTTTGATTATTCTAGTCAAAACTTGATAAGGCATATAATTTTTTAAGTTTATTTTCATTTCTGTCTGCTGATAAGAGAAATCAATCGGTTTTAGTTATGTCTTACATTTTTCAAAGTATTCATCTTATTTCAATCGATGTTCTGACCATGACACAGTATGGCCATTTGAAGGGTAAAATAATTTTGGAAATACGAGGTAAGAAATGGAACAAAAAGAGTACTGTTCAAAGACCGTCTTTGTCATAGTATATTGTCCTCATTACACCAATACAATAAGAACCAAAGATTACACATATGTGAACTTTAATTTTGAATTAGTATGAAGTGAAATGAAAGTTCACTTTTAAATTACAAGTATAGACTTAAAAGAAGAGAAAGACTTACATGCTTATTCAAAATGCAGCGAATCACTAGCACCAATATACACTGAAATATTAATCAAAGGTTGTTGCTAAAATATCTTACTGTGCTTGACAAAATTAAAAATATTATAGATTAATTTGCATAGTTAGTTTATAAGTTCATGTAATTTTGTCTGAAATTTCATCCTTTATACAACACTTTAAGAAGTTCGAGTTACACGAAGTATGATACTTAGCAGATAGAAACGAGCACTATACCGAGAAATATGTCAAATACAAATTATATATCAAAAGTTAAAGAGAATCCAATGGATTAAAACTGTTTTAAAATATTGAAGCGATTGAATGAACTCACAAATAATAACTGAAATGTTATATTGCATGCCATGTATGAATTATCACTCCAAGGTTCCAAACTTACACCTGAGCACATCGTCAATAGTAAAAATATCAACAAAATGGAATTTTTTGCAATGGATTTCCTGAAGAAGATAAGAATTATTATTGTTATATTTTCTGTAATAAGTATGCATGTTAATAAGTATGTCTGTAATAAGTATGTATGTATGTTCATGTACCTTTAAACTATAAACAATATAAGTTATGTTTTGTCATAGATATATTTACAAATAACATAGAATTTTAAAACATATCTGGTTCATATTCGAAGAATCAAGAAAATTCTTACACATATGTTCGTCTTTCTGCATATCGCCATTCTTCTGTCCATTTTCGGAGTGAGCAAATACAAAGTATGAGCAAAAGAATATATATCTGAAACAGAAATTCGACATTATACAGGCTGATATCTTACTACCAGAACTAAGTATGTACATGTAACAGGGCCCCACCTTAAGTTGAAAAATTAACATTTGACAGTACAGATAATGAGATTTGAAAGATATACCTTTAAAACAGAATAACTGACTGCTGCTTTCTTACCGGGTATAAAGTCTGAATTCTTATATAATGCGTATCAATGAAAAGGGTCATAAAAGTTTATGTCACAAACTGAAATGCACTTACACTAAAATTCAAACCCAGTATCAAAACAAATACTAGGAATTGACTCGTGTTCATGTAAAGCCAGCACCTGTCAAATAAAAGTGATTGCCGTTGCATTATCTTTTGTATGTAAATTTTCTTATTGATATATAAAACTTAAGAGTCTTAATGATCATGATTTTAATAACATATTTATGTGATTTATTATATTATTATCATATTGATTGCAATTGTGTGTGCACTTAATTCGTTAAAGGCATTTTAAGACTGATGTTATGCTTCAAACTTATAGACAAAAAGCATTTAAGCTTACAAAACAATGATTATTGATTTGCAAATAAATTCTGGATCTATGAACTAAAGTATAAATAAAAGAATAGGCTTACAGTGCATGGCACGAGTATGGTTCTTCGATATCAAGAAACTTAGAAACAAGAATGGTAGGAATCATCAGAAGAAATGGAATGCCTGAAAAGTGAGATCATACCACTTTAAGAATCTTTCAGGATCTCAAATAGTGCTCTTCGTGTAGCTGATAAAAATATCGCGGTTCGTTATTTATAGTACGCTTTTTCCCTTAATTGTTCTTGTTTACTACTTTTACGTTGTTTGACTGCTAATACATAGTTAAGAAGGCGTAGGTTATATTTATTCTTTAAAATTTTCACAATAGATATAAAGTCATTTGTCAAAACAAAGGCATTCTGGTTTTCGTTGCATAGTGTCAACATATATTGTTACCAAGCTTTTAAACGACTGCAAAAGCTCGAAACTCTGAGTGCATAACAACCGTTGTAGACTCAGACATATTTATGGCAAAAGAAAGGATACAAACAAGCTATCAAATATATCAGTTTTCTTCGTTTTATTGAAAACTATTTACGGATGGTTAACAAGAGAAGGCAAACTTATTTGAAATTTGAAATAATGCTATGGAGTAAATGCACATTTAGCGCAAATTTGAAATAATGATATGAATTAAATGTACATTAACGCAAACGACAATGATTTCAGTCTTACCCCAGCATAACACGACGAATTTCAGCCGAGTCATCATTATCAGCTTGATATTGTATGTGATGACAAAGAGGTGAAACATTTCGAGAATAAGAGCCGTTAATGCAACATAATATGTAAATGTAAGAGCGCCACCTAGTAAGTCGCTTACTGTCTGAAACGATAACATTAATAAAGGCATAAAAATCTAATTGTACAAATTATTGTGATAATAATTAGTACAGTTTGCATACGATAAAGATAATGAATACATTGAAAAGCCATCAAATATACGAAACTAAATATTCGTCAACAAAAAAACAAGAAAATACATGAAAGTTCTCATAGTTTGAGTAGCTGATCTTTAATTTTAAAACCTAGCAAAGTCTTGCGCTCAATAAAATCATTTGAAAGCATTGGTATTTGGTATGAATTGTCCAAACTTCAAATCTATAAACTAAAGGATGTCCATGGTCAAAATATGTATAATACCTTATCTTTATAAGGCACGGTTACGGATAAATGACGATCTAACGTTTGATCTGGATCATATACAAGCAAAATTTATAGAAATGAAAATATACTTATAAATTAAAGTAAAATACACAAGTACATAATTGTTGTATTGATTTTGGAATGAAAACAAAAACAAATTGTAATGATCGAAATTACATAAGAAATAAGAAATAACGAATATCCACGACGTCCAAGATAATTGGCAATACAAATAAATACACTCTTTAAGAAAGCTACATGTATAAAGCATAAACGACTCATAAGTAAGTGGCATACTATTTTTATCTTTTTGAAATGGAACGGAATGGTTTCTCTTACCTGGCTAGCAGTGACAAAACTCAAGCACACAATACGGACCACAGTAGAACACACAATGCTGATGATAAAGCTGAAGTGTACGGTATGTATCTCCACATTCAAATGACTAAAACATTAAACAAGAACAAAATTATATTTCACAGTATTAATGTGCAAATACATTTTGTCTAGTTTACATAATGAAATGCCTTTTTTGTTTCTATTGTTTGGAAGTATAGTGAGATGACTCTGAACGCATTAATTTTTCGTTTTTCTTTCAATCTTATCTATAACTGTTGGTTTCTTAAACATAAACTACAAAATATATTGGAAAAGTTTTCCATTCTGTCTTTTTAATTTTAATCATACATTCAGATATTTCAGTTTCGTTTCTATATGACATTTTAATGCGTTTGAAGCGTTAGTGATCTTACATATACATAATGCGAGTAATATTTAGATCACTGCCGTTAGTTCGGTGTTTTACGATGTTTTCCTGTGCGATATTTGAACCCCCAAAAAAACAGTTAGAAACATTTTATAGTGCTATTATAAGTATCTTTAATGAACATTGAATCATATTTTGTATTCACATTTAATTTCATTTATTGCTTACCTGTAGGTTTTGGTGTAAATGAAAAATGCAACAAGCACACATACAAGGGAAACACAATAGCTACTAACAAGTGGTAGGCTGATCTTTTTGACCAAAGATGTTTGAGATATGCCCTGCAAATAAAGTTATTATTACATAAAACATAGATACGTCTCCTATTAAATCACATAATCTTAGATATACAATTACCGTAAGTGCCGACACCAAGAATAAAGATGAGACTGTTCAAATATATTTGTAAGTTTGTAATGGTTGATCCCACATTTTAAGACAGACCTAAATAAGTTACAGTCATTGTTGGCTAGAATCATAATAAAACAATTTAATTGTACAAAAGACGTCTGGTCTCACGGTTATATTTCACTTTTAAAGTAATAAAGTGGAAAATAATTTGTGAAATAAACCGAAGTGTCTTGTCTGCATAAAATAAAATTCTGCGAGTTGAAACAGAAAGGTTGATAAGCTGGTTCTTAAACACTTACAGATACGTTGGATGGAACCATTCCAGATATGAAGTGGCCAGGGAGTCTACATTCACACACTGTTCTAGACAAATGGGATTCTGCAGTAATGCACCCGTCTTGTGTCCATTTTCCACTGTAGCTGTTCCTGCATGTGGGGAAGTGATGCTATTAGATGGTTTCAAGTTTCATCTTAATTTTCTAGTTTGTTAACAAGTGTCATTATTATTCCATGAGTGATCATCCACTTCTTAAATACATCAAGAGATCTTTTAAACATTGACTGTGTTATACATTTTATAGCGGCAATTAATTCCGTCTTAGAATTTTGTCTTTATGCATTGCCTGTATACACATGTAATTGCAATAACTTGAAGCGTTTTCACGATATTCAGAAATTTGGCATGTATTAAGTATTTTTGGTTTCCTTTTACACAACTCGGTGCAAGGTAATGTGAAATCGTATTTTCTGACTCAATTTCGGAACGGTAGACTATTGGTTGTGTATTATGTTTCATAGAGATCTGTGCCACTGAAAGTATTTCTATTCCTGTCTGTATAAACACAGCCGACATACCCATTTTGGTAAGTCTTCCTATTTCCTACTATCTGTTCTTGCATTATGTGCATATATACACCTCTATTCTATTACTCAGGTCTAGTTAATATTTTTTATAAAACACATTTAAATGCATATTAAAAGCACGTATATTTGAGTTAATTTTCTCTCACGTTATTTAAGGTGTAAGTATAACTTGGTTTCTAAGCTTATTATCCGTGGATGGATATGTTACACACAAAATGTTACATGATTTTCGTTTAAAAGATGTACCTGATTTCAAATTGCCATTTCAAACATATAGTTGTATTGGATCTTGAAACATGTACCTGAAAAAACAATTATAGCCACATTTTATGTAGATTGAGTCAAAAATGGCGTTTCCAGTATGTTCACAAATTGATGTAAAGTGATGACACCGATGAGCTGCAAACAGCAAGCATGAGGCGATAACAATATTTTATCTGTGAGCACATTTTGCCCAGGTGAACTAAAACATTGAAATAAACGTGATCTTTATAATTCAGACGGTATTAGAGTTTTAGATTGCAAGAGAAATTAACACTGTAAATAAAACAGTTACAATCTGTTTTAAGCCTTAGGGTTCTTCAGGCTAATTCTGCGAAAGCCACAGCATGATTTAAGCAGTAATCAGCGTTAGAAATGAAGGTAGAAATTCAAATATAACACGCCAAGAGTAGGTCCAAAAATATGTGCATTTGTATATTAAAGAAAAGGGTAAAATTTCAGCCTAGTATTCTAATTACATCATATTCGTGATTATTTTTATTTGTAGTACATGGCATTTATAAAATGCACAGTTATAATTTGGAAAATGTTCTTACATCCGTGTTGTGATTTATGACAACTCTAGCTGTCGGGTTTCTGAAGCTTGTGATATCTTCATTAATATGAGCCACTGAAACGACTGCAGATACCGGAACAAATTCGAGCCTGGAAGAGACGTGATGGTACGCTGTTAGATACAAATGTACTAGTTTTCCAGGAATTATTTGTTTATCAACGTATTGTTTAATTAGCCTTTATATCTTTTAAGTATTATTTCATATTTAGCAAAAATAATCAAAACTATCTACGACTGCTTTATGTAACTAAACTTGCATAATGCAAAATTTATAATTACAAGTGACCTGGAATTCAATGTATTCATATTTATTTAAAAAAAATACGCTTAAATGTATAAGAAAAGTAAAATATTCGTAGTCAATAAAATGTTTCTTTAAAGACCTTTCCCTTTATTTACGTTGTGTTATATAAACATTGTATATCATTGCTTGTTACGGTACATCATGATATATATTTAGTTAGATTTTCTGTTTCTCCATATACTTATGCTACAAAACGTATCTGAATGTCAAATAATACCTTGCATCTTTGTTGTTAATAACATCTCGGTAAGAAAGCAGATCGGCCAGATATTGTGACCGGATTGCGTACGTCTTCACTTTGAGATTTGATCCTGAAATATTTATTTAAATAGTAACTTCAACGTGACCATTTTCCTATAATTCCCTTTATGTGTATCAACAAGTATTCCTAATCCTTTCTCAGTCAATTTATAAAACTTACTATAGGACAATACCGTTAGTTTATAAAGGGTCACTCCCTGACAATTTAACTACTGAGCAGCGAACGTTGTAAATCACCACCGAACTGCATGAATGAACAGGCTGATCACAACCTGCATTGACCGCATAGGCAGGACAGGGTAAGAGTTAAACACCTTAAGCGTTGTTTTTTATATCGAACATATGCAATGTCAGAGTGCGAGAGGCAATTTAATATAGTCCTTTTTATCGTAAAACATTTGTGCCCATGCGTATTTACCAATTGCATCTTTCTTCAATTTTACTGCATATTCCTTGTCACATGTTGAACATGGTACTTCTATCAAGTATTCTTCTCTCATGTCTTTAAGAAAACAAAATGAAAATGTGACATTGACTTTATAAACAGGAAAAATAAAATTCTAATTATGTTTTAGAATATTACGTCTACATGAAATTATATCAGACTCAAACATTTTCTAAAAGCAAACGATTGCGCAGATATATATATTATATATATATATATATATATATATATATATATATATATTGGTGCAATCTTTTGCTTTTAGAAACACAAGATACATGTATATTTATTTTAGAATGGTGGTACAAAATAATTTATCGATAGTCCATGGTTACCTGTTGCAGTAGTACAGAGAATATAGTATTGGAGGTCACTCCATAACTACTAAGTAGGTAGCTTACTTAGGAAAGGTTTAATTATTACAATCTTGATAATTGCATTGAAATCAAGAATTATTAAATGGTACTCGGTATCATGTTATTAAAATTTTCAATTAATACAGCATACCAAAGTCTGATGAAGACACTTTTAATGGTAAAGAAAACTTCAGTTCTTCGATTGCCCCTGTTACAAGGTCATGCACTGTTTGCACTACGCTTGGTCCAACCATAATTTCTGACTTCTCATCAGCGGTTGCCATTGACGACCGAAGTAATATAGCCCCCATAAGGTCAACAAGTCGCTAGAAATAAGAAAATAAGACCTTTTTTGATCACTCACAGTGCGTAAATACGAGAGTATATTTCATACATAATGACTACATAACTCTGAATAAATGTAACACATGTTTAAGTGTCCTGCGGGATAAATATACAAGTCTCAGTCAGAATCATTATTACAAAACTAGACAAAACATTTCTCTATCGGTAAAAGCGAGTGCAATGCATGTATCAAATAAAAAATATAATGTATTTAATTCTCCTGTTGTCTGCATTGTCACAAACACTTTTAACAGCTCAGACAGTTTACTTTAAGAAGCACTGCTTGATATTTTACCAAAAATTCGATTGTAAATACTAACAAATCTTGCCAGACTTAAACAGGGTAATTACGAATTTCCGAAATAATTTCTTGAGCTTCTCATCCCAGTAAACATTTGTACGAAGTTTGGTTACTCTTAGTCAATTGATAAAGGAACAGTACCGGCAACAAACGTCCACTACGCACGTACGGACAAGTGCAAATCTATATGCCCCCGCCAAACAGATACATGGGGGAAGGCATAAAAAGTACTATAACTTATATATTTAATTAAAAACATTTAAATCGGTATGCAACTATGTAAATACTCTTGAATGTATCAAATACTTTACCAGCTCAAATCTCATTCTTCAAATCTGATAAAGGTAAAGCTTAACTACAATAATGTTACAGAAATCACTTTTAATCAATACTAATAAGGGTTAGTTTTGCAAATTACAGTATTCTGTGTGCCTAACAAAAACGTTCCATTTAGCAAACAGAATACATACATTTTTGTGTACTTCTTACCTTAGCATCTATCTTTTTCTGGTCTCTTTCGACGAGTTGAGGAAATGTCTTCATATGGCTTATAAGCTCTTTCAGTATTCCAGCAACCATATCCATATCTCCAGAATATAGGATTGCATTTTCATTCTTCGACAGAATAAACGTGTGAAGATCATCAAATATGTTCGACAGATTTGTTTGTTGGTAGCCATTGCGGAGCAGCTCAAGCTGTTATATAGATTTCCATGTCAAACAGTGCCAGAAAGTGTTTTTTTATGTTTTCGAAACTTACACATAGTGAAACTTTCGATAATGCAGCTTGAAAGAGGAGAGAGTAAGTAAAAAATGTCATGATCAAAGTTAGTGGAGGGAAATTTTGATAACTAAATAACTAAAATGATCAAATAAGATTTTCTTACTAACGATTGCACTAAATACATTTGAAATTTAGTATTTGGCATGTATGTTTAAAATGTATACACGAACTCTACAAAATTTGCATCGTCTAACAGAAAAGTAAAAAAAAAACACCATGTAAAGAATCGAAAATGTGAAAAAATACGTAGATTTTCTCCAGTATATACAACAGTTATATGCAGTAATAAATAATATGCAGTTTTGAGATACGGGATAGAGAGTCATAATTTATTTATGAGGAACCTGGAGGGCCGTTTTGAGTTATGATTTGTGAGTTTTGACTTGGAACTTATGACTTGTGACTAATGACTTGTGAGTGATTATAAGGGACCTGGAGGGCCGTTTTGAGTTATGATTTGTGAGTTTTGACTTGCAACTTGTGAGTTTTGACTTGCAACTTATGACTTGTGACTAATGACTTGTGAGTTACCGAGGACTTGGCTGAATTCAATTTGTTAAAGGGCGTTAGTATCGCAATCTGATAACCGCGCAAGGATGTGAATTGCCTTTAATGGAGAAATTTGATCGTTATCTATAAATAATCTCCCTTGCCAGATTAAATCAAAGGTAGACTAATATGCAAGATGGTTTTATCAAATGGAATCCACTTAGACTCTGTCGTTAATTTTCAAAGAGATGATCAAGTTCTAACATGGGAAATGTCTAACTTCATTGTTAATTTGATTGTCCGGACAGACAAAATTAAATACATCGGTGTTTATCGAATAAAAAATGTACGCAGGGAGGTGTATTTTTTTCAGTTTGATTATCATGGTTGCAACTATTTTAACTCGATTTCTATAATATAAAACAAACAAAAATAGCGATGAAAGTGGAGTATTCCAAATGAAAGGACCGATAGTATCAGAGAACATTAATGGGAGATAACTCACTAAAGTCTGCAGTCGATTTGGAATGAAAATTATGGCTAGCCTGATCAAATAAGTGTGAAGTTGCAATTCATCACCTTTTATTTTAAAGATATTCTTCTTTAAAGATTCAGTTAATTGTCTTAATACGACAGCAAGCTATAAAGCAAGAGAAACAAATGGAGATTTCTTTATCCTCTGTGAAAAAAGAACTTCGAAAAGAAGCGAAGTATAACAACCTTCATAGTTTCATTATGGTCTAATTAAAAAGCGGATACTCTACTACTGCGCCAAGGTACAAAATGTGCACAACTATAAAAGCCAAAGTATTCCAAAAGTCATAAACAGGAAGTACTCATTAGGGGCATACTGCCATGGAAATCGCAAGGACTGTTGATAATAAATAGTTTGGCTTCTGTGAATCTCCTTTGTCTTACAGACAAGACACATGCTAGTGAACTTTTCAGTATTTGTCAATTCTTGTTATCACACGTATAACCATATATTTCTTTATTATACACGTAAAACTAATTCCATCAGAGAAAAGTAGAAAATTAGACCATAATGAAACTATGAAGGTCGTTATACTTCGCTTCTTTTCGAAGTTCCTTTTTTCACAGAGGATAAAGAAATCTCCATTTGTTTCTCTTGCTTTATAGCTTGCTGTCGTATTAAGACAATTAACTGAATCTTTAAAGAAGAATATCTTTAAAATAAAAGGTGATGAATTGCAACTTCACACTTATTTGATCAGGCTAGCCATAATTTTCATTCCAAATCGACTGCAGACTTTAGTGAGTTATCTCCCATTAATGTTCTCTGATACTATCGGTCCTTTCATTTGGAATACTCCACTTTCATCGCTATTTTTGTTTGTTTTATATTATAGAAATCGAGTTAAAATAGTTGCAACCATGATAATCAAACTGAAAAAAATACACCTCCCTGCGTACATTTTTTATTCGATAAACACCGATGTATTTAATTTTGTCTGTCCGGACAATCAAATTAACAATGAAGTTAGACATTTCCCATGTTAGAACTTGATCATCTCTCTGAAAATTAACGACAGAGTCTAAGTGGATTCCATTTGATAAAACCATCTTGCATATTAGTCTACCTTTGATTTAATCTGGCAAGGGAGATAATTTATAGATAACGATCAAATTTCTCCATTAAAGGCAATTCACATCCTTGCGCGGTTATCAGATTGCGATACTAACGCCCTTTAACAAATTGAATTCAGCCAAGTCCTCGGTAACTCACAAGTCATTAGTCACAAGTCATAAGTTGCAAGTCAAAACTCACAAGTTGCAAGTCAAAACTCACAAATCATAACTCAAAACGGCCCTCCAGGTCCCTTATAATCACTCACAAGTCATTAGTCACAAGTCATAAGTTCCAAGTCAAAACTCACAAATCATAACTCAAAACGGCCCTCCAGGTTCCTCATATTTATTCAATAACACCGTGATCATTATTCATCAGAAAACTACCCAATATGTATAGGTAAAATTCGCTTTTTGTGTGCGTATCATGTTTATATTATGGTTGATTGTTGTGGATTTCACGCATGAATGAATTCGTAACGGGTACCAATGTTACAGGTTAAATGTATGCTACAATACTTTAGTAATAGTTTTCTGCTTTGAAATATTATATAGAAGAAAATTAATGACGATCTCATTTGAAACAGATACGAATATCGAATTGGATCTATACATGTAGCTAAATATGAAAGCAAATACTCTCGTGTTTTCCTGTTTTTATTTGTACCATTATTGGATTAATCCGCAATTATAATTATTGTTAATGCTCGCATTTCTCGTGCATGAAAGACAGGTATTGTCTATATAACAGTAAATTATGACCAATGGAATGTTTGATTTCACCAAACCGCTTTTATTCGATAAAAACTGGTTATAATCTATATAGCACAAAGAAGGAAACTTTTAACATAATGGGAAAGAAAATTTTATGAATCTGTGCCAAATTTTAGAAAAAAATTACGTTTTGGATTTCGAAATATTTTAGATTTATCATGTTTTTTCAATCGGTTACAGACAAGATACACACAGCCCAATTACTGCAGCTTCAAAAATTACAAAGTAACATAAAAGGTCACAATCAAGTTCAGAGGAGGGAAATTTGAAAACTGTTTGCATAGATGTAGGTTCAGGAATACGAAGTAAGGTTAGAAGGTAACGATTAAGGTCACCTAAGAGCATTTATAAAAATTGTTTGCAAAATTGTCCAAAATGTTTAAACTTCATAACTGTAGCTACAAAAACAAGAAAGTCCGTCAAAACCCTTTGACCAAGGGCTACACGTTGAGAGATTGAGGTAGGGTACCAATAGGTCATGCTGAAAATATTTGAGCCAGGTTAGTTGATAAAGAGAAACTGGTTTCCAATTCATCTTAAAGTCTAATAGCATTATTTTATTTAAACCCTGGGCATTAAATACTGTAATGATACGATGTAACAATATGTTATTTCACTTGTTTTTCATATACAACGTATTAGTTATATAAGGAATGCGAACCCAGCCCCTAACAGTCATCGACATGGCTGAAAGGAATTTGGTAGAAGGGAGGTCTACCAAGGAGCATTTCTGTCAGGTTATTCTGAAACCGAATCAGCGGTTTCTGACAAGACGATTCTAATTTTTGTCTCCCATTTGGTTCCATAACAACCAGAGTTCTGCATAGATCCACTGTTTGAAGATGGCCATTCGTGAAGCATTGCCGTAAAGTTTAATCAAATTTGTACTCCTCAATTTATTGACGACGGACAACGCTCACCGCACTACGAACTTCCTGTTCAGGTAAGCTAAAAGGTATGTCTTAAATGACTGACTGAAAAGTTAATATGACTACAATGCTTAAATTTTCAAAAGTAAAATTCGGATAACTGTAAGCTAGGAAAAAGATCTTACTTCGTCATACGTATGTATCAGCTGTAATGATTGGCATTTTGAAAAATTTGGCTCCGCCCACTTGCAGTTGCGAGAGGTAACATCACAATCACAATGTCGTCTCGCATATCCTGTTCAAAAAGACAAATGTATGGGTTATAAATACAAAATCCAGCACCATCAAAAACAAATGTGTTTTGTTCAAAGAAACTACGGCGTTTCAATTCGAATGAAACGTGATAAACAGTGGCAAAGTAAATGAAAAATAACCACTGCTGAGTAGTACATCATCTATGCAAAAAGTTTGTTTTTGTTTTGTTTTTTTCATCGGAATATGTAGCCATTTTCTTCAAAGCACATCGTAGAAAAATATTTCACATTGCCAATCATAAGGTTACTTACTTCGGAAATTTCGTATTTAATACTTGGCTTTTTACTGAATTTGTATGCCCGTACCGGGAACTAAAGCGAGTAAATACTGTGATTAAACAGGTGTTTCTTACATTTATAACTGCAAACACGCGCAAAATTGAAATTTGACGACATAATGTGTTTCTTAATTATTGTTTGCTACTTTTCCTTCTGACTACACATACATTATACTACATCCAATATTGCTACTCCATAAAGCATAAAAGCAAAAGACAAAACACTGTAAACAATACCCACTGTCACAGTCATACGTTTATAAAAGATAACTCAATTATTACCGTAAATGTTTTTATGTGTGTCTATAAAGTTGACGAGATAATCTGGAGAAAGTATCTGCAAAGTTTATACAAAATGGATGTAACGCAAAGCAATCAGTGAATTTATATGCCTCACCGAACGATGCAAATCACTGAAAAAGAATAACTAGAAACTGTATCGGTTTGACCGTTTCAGAAAAAAAACAAAACATTTTTCAAATTTCACTACCCTACTGGGGTCTCATCTCTGAGGAAATTGTTTCTGTACTTACAGTCATAAAGAACTTGATAAGTTAAATTAAACCAGTTCTACTAGTTTCAGACAACAAGAATCCTTATGTTTCTGTGTAAGAAAAGCACTACACCCACCTTAAAGGTCTCATTTCTATAAAAATCCAGTTTCTAAATTTTCCGTTGTTAGAGACTACAAGGTTGGAAACTGGTGGCAAACATAATCAAAATCAAACAAGCCTTTTCAGAAAAAATAAGAACTAAGAAAAATTCACCACCCTACTTGGACCTCATTTCTGAGTGGGGAATTCTTTTTTCTGCATCTTACAGTCATACAGAACTTAATTGTTGTAAGTGGAATTCAATCAGCATTAGTAATTTCATAAAACAAAAAAGTTTCTATATAGAATAGTAAGAAAAGCGCTACACCCCCTTAAGGGCATTATTTATAAAACAAATATATTTCCTAAATGCTGATTTGAAACTATAAAGTTGATATAAGTTTATAAACTTGTACCAAATATTATCAAATTGAATTCTTGCCCCGAACCACTATAGGGGCTGGAGATTAGAAGGATTAATCATTAAATTATGTGAGCCAGTTACAATTACAATTAAATACTGTAGGGTGAGAACTCTGGAGATACTAAGACAATCCTGATGAAAGTTGTACGGGCGCCGCGGCGTTATGCTGTTGTAAATTGCATGAAATCATATCCATTGTTTCCTTAATTACGACTCCAGACATACGGACAACGGCAAAACATTATCCTTAGCATTTGGCGGGGAATGAAAAATAAAAATTGTACATGCAGATACATCCATGCTTAGGAATACATGAAATGCGATTTACCAATTCTCTTATAGATTCCAGAAAACGATGTAAAACTTGTTAAAATATTCGCTCATTTGCCTGTACAAAATATACTTTTACTTTTTTTAAACCACTCTACGTCTTGTATATATAGCAGTCAAAATCATTTAATATAAAGCACACCGGTAAAGTTCAGGTAAGCTAAAAGCTCCGATCTCTTTGCATTCAAACTTAACTGGATCAATTCAACATTCATTATGAGATACATACACGGTGCATAAAACAACTTTCAGTGTAAGCGACGAGTAAACACACAGACAATATACACAAAACATAGGATACACATAGGCTTTGACCATGTAAAAGAAACGAATGACCTCGATGTAATTAGATAAAAGTATAAAGACATTTGTCAGTGGCTGTTGACAGTTTTAATATTGATGGAAACAAGTTGGAAAACATGAGGAAAGAAGAAGTCAGTCCTGATAACGTGTATACGATATCGAAATGAACTCTATTTCCAAGATGGATCAAACATCAAATAATATTTACGTCATTTTTCATTCGTCCAGAAACGACTTACTTTAACCTTCATGTGACTTTCTTTAATAAAATTTCAATGTTCAAAAACATTTAGATATAAATCATCTCAGTTTGAACAGGTGTCGATATAGAAGCATTTAAGACTATAGCAAACTCGAAAGAAACCTTATCCAAGCATACATGTCTAAAAGCTTAAATCTACTGGGAATAACAGTATTACTGAATCGCAAATTATGAAGTTTTCTAAAAGATACATTTAACTTCCACATAACGTGGTATATTTTATCGAATAAGCTACCAACCAATGCACATGCATACATAAAAACAAAACATATAATAAATATAAACATGTACAATGGGATGCATAAGAAAACGCAAAATCAAGTGATAGTTAACATATTAACCACTTTTGGATATCACCGTTTTGTCTGTATTATTTTGAGCAATGTAACAAATTATGCAATGATAAACTATATTGTAGAAAATGCTCATTTAACAATTATTGCAGTTTTGTCGCGTGGAGAACCCTTTAAACTTGTTTAGTAGAAACTCATAATTTTTGTAGTAGAAACTTTACATAGTTTTGTTCAAAAACTGTATTCAAATGAATTTAGACACTTTGATTTTTTTACTAAGTTTGAGTTGCATTGCTCACAATAACAACGAAAATATCTGATACGAAGAGTGCTTTGCCATTTTCAAACAATGGCCTGTTTATTGCCTTACCAACGTCTACGGTCCCCAGATGCGTATACTCCCCTACAATTATCAACGAGCGTGATAACAAAGAGTTTAACGGTAAAGTTTTACTCAAGTACCAATGTTTTGCCCCATCCGTCCTATCACAACATCTCCGCCGAAGAAAATTATACAATCTTTTAACCAAATACTGTCTTGAACTAACAATTTACCACATGCATATTCTATTCGAGGATATTTTAAATTGATCTTGTATCTAAATTACATTAACATGCTCGTTTTAAATGCATTCAATAATATCAAGTGTCACGAATTATTACAATTTTGAAGTGAGGTGCGAAAACAAGGCATTGTGGGACAAAACATTGATACACTAGCCATTTCAACAATCATGACACGTAAAACAGTTGAAAAAAAACTATTCATAACACATGTGGTCATATAATGAAGAAACAAAAACAGTAAGACGCGGCAATTCCGCCAAAGCAGGTTTAAAAGGCGCCTGTAGAAATTGTAGAATTAAAAAAAACAGTCACCTTGACTCCATGCAAAGAATTTTTTTTTCTTAAATTTATTTTTAGTAACAGTGACCTTGACCTTGACCCTAGTGACCTTGACCCCCAATTTTCTTTTTGCTTAAAACAATTTAAAAACAAAAAAATAAAAATCTATTATAAGTAACAGTGACCTTAGTGACCTCGACCCCCCAAATTGATTTTTTGGTTAAAACAATATAAAAACTAAAAAAAAGTCTATTTTTAGTAACAGTGACCTTGACCTTGACCCTAGTGACCTTGACCCTAGTGACCCCAAGCTTCCTCTCCACGCAAGCTACCTTCAAACCAAGTTTCATTACAATTGGTCGCTCCTAACTCAAGTTATTGAGCGGAAACTATTTTTCTATTTTTAGTAACAGTGCCCTTGACCTTGACCCTAGTGACCCCAAATGCAATCCCAAGCCCCTCTACGCAAGCTACCTTCACACCGAGTTTCATTGCATAAGTCAATCCTAACTCGAGTTATTGAGTGGAAACCATTTTTCTATTTTTAGTAACAGTGACCTTGGCCTTGACCCTAGTGACCCCAAATGCAAGTCCAAGCTTCGTCTCTATGCAAGCTACCTACAGACCAAGTTTCATTGCAATTGGTCACTCCTAACTTGAGTTATTGAGCGGAAACAGTTTTTCTACTTTTTAGTAACAGTGATCTTGACCTTGATTCTAGTGACCCCAAATGCAATCTAAAGCTGCGTCTTAACGCATGCTACCTACATACCAAGTTTCATTGCAATGGGTCAATCCTAACTGGAGTTATTGAGCGGAAACAGTTTTTCTATTTTTAGTTACAGTGACCTTGACCTTGACCCTAGTGACCCCAAATGCAATTCCAAGCTGCGTCTCCATGCAAGCTACCTACACACCATGTTTCATTGCAATTGGTCACTCCTAACTAAAGTTATTGAACGGAAACCAATGTTTGACGCCCGCCCGCCCGCGCACCCACCCACCTGCCCGACATACGACATCGCCATTCTAATAAGTAGTTTTTTTTTTCAAAAAACCTACTTAATAAAGTAAGGCGTAGTATGCACATGTCACAAGAACGGGTATATTTGAATGTAAACATTGTAAAATTTTCGACCTTCTCATTGTAAGCGATTCTTCCTTTGGAACAAGTGAGAATCATGATAATGTTCACTAGTCGGTGTGTAAAGTTGTCCACTCACAGCACTTTAAACATTAAATGATATTGTCCAAATTAATAGACGGACGTGTCAAATAATTCTAACAGGGTAACTGATAATGTGTATAACGCGTATTGTTTCAACGGTATTGAATTACACTGTTCACTACACATTTGAGCAGTGAAGTTCTTTTTAACGCAAACTTGTACTGTATACGTTTGTCACATGCCTGTGGCTGTTGTATCTTAAAGCGCACAGCAACAACACGGCTGTCAAGTACTATAATGAGTCCTGCTGTGAAATAACCAATGGTCATGACTATAAAAAGAAAAGGATGAAGTGTTTAATCGTGAAGCAACTTCTATATATAGAGACACTCTGATTACTAATACCTGTGATCTAAAATTAAACAAATGAGGTTTTCTCTTATTTGCAGGTGGACACAAACAAACAAGACATTAAACCTAATCGATTTCTGTTTGCTGCTTGAACACCTGTGCTTCATAATGCATTATTATTCATTTGTTAAAAAGCATAAACTTAATATTAGTCACTATATTTGTTTCTGTCAAGAAATTGTTAGAAAAAAACTAGTCTAGTTAATACAGAGTAAATACTACATGTAGTACATATCGAATATTAATTTTTTTATCGAGTCTATTCTCTGAGATTTTTTGAAAGTTGAAGTTAAGACAAGGTATACTTTTAAATTTTAGTTTCAAGTTATCCCATACAACATAAAACATCATCATGACATTCTCATTTCTTTTGAACTTCCGTTTAAATTACTTTCATACGGTGCCCGTGAAGTGGCATGTGATACATTTTTTTTTATTTCGTAATAACGAAATACATTTCGTAAAAACGAAATAAGATTTCGTAAAAACGAAATGTTACGAAATAAGATTTCCTTTTTACGAAATAAAAAATGTATCACATGTCACTTCACGGGCACCGTACTTTCAATATTTCTGGACGAAATAATGATTTAGTTAAAGACTGTTAATGAATCGAATGGGTATACGTTGTTAAATGTCTATTATGTTATTACTTATTTTTACTATTATTTTCATTAAACAATATCTACATTCTAACGATTGATGCAGCTCAAGAATACTAAGACGGCAGGATATACTTTATCCCTGTAATTACATGCAATGAAATGTAATTGACAAAAGCATCCAACTTTCAGCTAGGACAACACTATTAGTTGTTCAAAGTGATGGTCACTGATGAATTTACTAACTTGATAACGTACATTGCAGATGGTGACGTGCAGCCCGATCATAATCTTCAGTGGTTGCACATTTTTTTATGTGGATTCATTTGCCCATTTGCCTTCCTCAAAGTAAATGTTAAAATCCCGTATAGTCCTGTCGTCTTTATAAAGATGACATTCTATTTAAAAACAACAACAACATCAAAGCAACTCACCTCCTTGCTCAGTAGGACATCTTTTAACATCAAAATGACCACCGGAAGTATTTGACCACATGACCTCTCCATAATAATTTCTTGGACAGAATTGAACAGTTGAGTTATCTAAAATATAAAAACAGTTTATAGATATGTTTCTTCTAAATTCGAATAGCACTGCAGACAGATCTGAGTAACATCTTACGGTCTGCGGAATTCCAGCAAATACTATTCTATTCTTGCCAAAGGTCTGGTAAAGTCTGTCCAGATAAGATAAGTACATTTAAACAGACACAGCTGTCTGCCTTTTCTACTGATCTAGCTAAGGTTTATATGAATAAAAAAAATTAATTAACATATTTCCACTATCTTTGTAACGTTCATGAAAGGATATCGTTTCCAAATGTATTCAGTATTCTGAACTCATACGGCAACAAATTATATAAAAGCTAGATGCCTACGGGAAACATATCAAACCCTCCATCACCCAAAACCCAGTCAAGGTATCATGTGCTCATCTTTAATCTTTTAGTGTGACCTTGAGTTTTGAGCTAAAGACCGTGGTCTTGCGCGTGACACACCGTTCCAATGTGGTAAACAATTATGCCAGGTTAATTCAAAGCCCTTCAATGCATATGGACGTCACAGCCCGGACAATATTTTAACCTTTAATCTTCAAATGTTGCATTGACCTTTGAGCTAAAGACAAGGGTCTCGCGCGCGGCACACCGTTCCATTGTGGTGACCAATTATGACAGGTCAATTCAATATAATTATGAGAGAGTTACAAACCAGACAAACTCGTATGTATACCGAATTTATGTCGGAATCGACAAAAAATCACAGTTTCTTTTGTTTAATCATAAGTAAATTGGTTTGGTCGTACTGACCTTTAATGACGAAGACATAAGCGGAAACATTTGCTGGACCCGCTTCATTGGTGACTTTGCACGTATATTCCGCTTTTTCTTTCACTTCCGTTACTACAAGCCGGACACCAGTCGGGTACATATCCTCGGCATATTCATCTTCCGAATTCGCTGATATTTTTATTCCGTCCTGCGAAAGAGGACAGCATTATCAGGCGTTAATCAATCGATTTGCTATAATATTATATTGTTCTAAGCAAATGTTTTGGCTAGGTTTGCTCAGATTAACGATTGTCAAACTAGCTTTTAAGTTACCCCCTTTTACCTAATTACAACTTCTTCTGTTTGCAATAGTTACACCTTTCGCTAGTAGTCACGACTCTTTTTCACATACGAGTTCAAATTAATCATGAAGATTTCATGTTCATGTTTTTTTGAAGTTTCAGTTCAAGTGTATGACTTGATACATATTCAATCCTTTGTTGCCAATTTAAAATAAACAGAAATTATTTGTTTAAAAAACTAGTCCTTTACCTTGAACCATTCATATGTAAACTGTTGCCAGCTGTCATCTGGAGACAGACATTTGAATGCAATGTTCCTGCTTTTGCTCACACTAAGAGACATTGGGTCTAACTGAACCCTAGGATAGTTATTAACTGTCACTGCAACATTACCTACAACAGCCGTACCAAAATCTTCAACCTGGCAGGTAAACATACCTGAAAATATTGGAAAAAAGCTTTTAAAACCGTCGAAAATTTTATTTAAATGCCAACGCCAATATAGGCTGATATTTACAATGTATCAGACCTTTTTAGAATTGTTTTTTTGCAACCGCGAACTACATTTGTTCTTATATTTCGGTATCAAAACCCGATTTATCCTTTGAACGAAGCTAAATAAAGAAACCATAGATGGGCAGTAATATAACTGGAGAAGCCAGCTGCTAACATTAGACAAATAACAAGTTAGGATATACTATAATGCGATATGAATCAATAGTCCTTAATGGCACGGGTGTTTCTATTATATTCTATAGAAAACAGTTAGCAAAGTTGCAAACCATTTTACAAAGATGTATCACCATTTGTCATCAACAGCATAACTAACACAATTTGCACGTGTTTTATCATTCGCTACTCTGTGAAACAACATTTCACAGCTATTCCACAGTTTCACATTGCATGAACGTATAAAATATATATTACTCTTTTCATTAAACTCGCAATTGCCTTTATAGTGCTAAATTATCGTGATTCTATTGTGATATACAAGCGATATTTCTTGTCAATGGCATCTAAGTTTTCTATTCATATCGCATGTGAAATTAACATGACATCTGCTGCGATTGTGGCTTTTGTGGAATTGTAAATTGCGATTTGAAGAGGCACAAAGACGCGGATGAACTCGCTAAAGTACAATATTTTCCACAGGGAAGCCTGCTAGTCTAGTGTAAGTGGAGCTGATTTTAATCTGCCTGAGGCACGAGCAAACTTTACATGGAATAGATACTGGGTAATCAGTGTTATAAACTTCAGCATGAGTAAACGCCATACATTCATTTTTTTCTCACAATATGACGTAGACTGTATTAACGTCTTCCTAAATGCCACGGGACAAGTAATTACTGCTCATCATGGATTCAAACCATAGTCTTCTGCTTACAGGGCGGATACTCTTACCTTCATAGAGGTTTTCATGCACATGGTCAATATTGCGATATATACCTGCTCCCGAGTACAATACTATTAATGAAGTTGCCTTGTCGTTTTAAAAAAAATTTATCCATGTATTCACTGTGATTCTACAATTTATTTACATGTCAGAAACGTTGTAAGATATAATGTAAATGAACTTGCCACATTTCCATTCAATTTTTGTCAGCTTGATAAAATATATGTATGCTCTTGAAGTTCATCTTTAATTGCATTATACATCATTCTTACCTTGGTCTATGGGCATTACACTGTCTATATTTAGAACAGATAGGAGCATGCCATGGATAGTGTGTGGGACAATGGTTTCCCATGCGTTCCTTAACGTGAGACTTGTATCTACTCGCACGTTATCTTTGTACCAACGAAACCGCATTTTACTTGACCCCTTAGCTGCACATACCAGTGTAAGCATCTTGCCTCTAAGTGTAGGATGAGGGTCGTAATTCATAACCTCAGACAACATCAATTCTGAAAGAAATTGGTAGATCCATGGCTAATGTATACAAGTGAGGCCAGAATACATTTGTAATCATACTTATCCTATTCTTGCCACTGCCAAATGTAATGATTACTAGCCACAAGATTAATAATTTCTGTCATGAGCACGAGGTTCAGATGGAAATATCCGTCACCGAGGGTAACTGTTTTGGCGGGAACGAGGCTCTGCCGAGTTCCCGTAAAACAGTTACCCGAGGTGACGGATATTTCCATCTGAGCCAAGTGTCTCATGATGGAAACTTTTTCTTGCATACCGTCTTGCTCTTTAAAGAAGATTTCTAAATGCAAACTCATCAAAATGATGAATTATCATGAAAAACAAACGATTTTCCGACGTTCTGTTTGGGAAATTGACGTCACAATGTTTATAACGTTACGTCATAAGTGATTCACGAGAGTCGTCTGGCATAGGAGGCGTGCCAGACCGGTTTTTCCGGCATGGGCAATATCACCGGAAATGCCGATCCGATATGCAAGAAAACTATGTCATTTTCAAGTACAGAGACAGCAGAGCTTAATATAGTTTATATAAACATTTAAAACTTTCCCTAGGTACATGTACCTATTTCTCAGTAAATTATAAGAACCATTATATTTTGTTTGTATATGTGCGTTTTGGGTCCACCATTGGAGCGGTACGACCAGTGACAACCATTATAATATTTCCCCAGCCTTAATATACTATAACTGGTGTTATGATAAATATAATTTATCTTAGCATTTTAGATTGCTCAGCATTTTGGTTTTACTAGTAACGGTAACTAACCCAGCTGTTGCTTTAAGTCAGTAAATACTGTATCTATAATTATGGAAAATCATAAATATTCTCAATATCATTAAGTTTGTACAATACACTATTTATCTTTTTCAAAATGTAATTTCATACATTGTTTTTCTGTTAGTAAAGAGAATTTCCCGTTACGGACGTCCCATAGAATACCATAACATGTAACAGGGATTCACTTGCACAGCAGTACTTATTTGTGATAGATAATAATCAACGCATCAACTATTACGAAAAAAAACTATCTGTGTCTAAATCTTTTCTATATGCAAATGTTCAGAATAAAACCTACAAGAAACATTGCGTGCTGCTTAAACAAATTTATATAACACATCGAGGGCCTAGTTAAAAGCAGTTATTTGCTATTCTCATAAATTTTAATCAAAAATGATATGCAAGTTATTTAATTCACTAAAAGCTCTAATCATTTAACAGGTGTATTCAAATCTACTATCAAACTATACGCCTTTAGGCTTTTATCGATGGTGGATACTGGCAACGAATGCAGAATAAAGGATCAGCTAAATTAACGATAAAAAAGATGAAGCATTAGCATATTACCACCATGTTTGGTTAAATGAGCGTGTTCAGGTAATGAAAGGTCGCAATAATCAGCCATTTGATTTCAGATCAGTCTAATTGATAACTATTTTCAATTTTCGTTAATGCATCACTTATATAAAATGGAATGGAAATTTAATTACAAGAGGGCCATGATGAGCCTATATCGCTCACCATAGGGAAATTGCTCTCTGCAAAAAGTGCAAGGTCACATGACATATGTAACACACTTAATGTTTGTATGGGGTTAGAAACAAGGTCAGAGAGGGGAATTTTAGAAAAAAAGTTTTGAAAACATACACCTGGTCAAAACTTCACCTAATGTAGCTTGAACAACAATAAAGAAAGTCAAAGGGTCGTGGTCAAAAGCAGCTTAGAAGAATTTTGAAAATTTGTTTGCAAAACTGTACATAATGGACTTAATTTAAGTACTTTATGAAAACAAAACATGGATGCAAGTCAATAGGTCGTGATCAAGGTCAGCTTACAAAACTGCACATATGGTCCACATTCCATCGCTACATTGTATAGGTTCAGACAAAAATAAGTAACAATCTTCTCACATAAACTTTGCAAAGCGATAGATATGCTGGGAACACCATCATTATAGCTTTAAACTAGATTATTAACCAGGATATTCTCTGATTTAGCCTGATGACATAGAAGACGACGAATATTAGACACTTTGTACTCAGGTGAGCTAATAATATGTGTATAATTATCTAATCTGGTACCATCATTAATTTTGAGTATTAAAGTAAAACCAAATAAATCAATTTAAGCTTTTGCATTTTCAAGGATGAACTTATGTATGTCATTTTATTGTTGCTACTAGATTCAGATAAAAAGTCTGCTAGATTCATTCGATTAAAAAAAAACTTCATAAGGCTTGCAAATTAGTATCAGGAAGTAAAGAAGAGGGACAAGATGGCCCTATATCACTCACCTGCCTTCAGAGAATAAGATTTTAAAGCTTTTCGTATATGTGCCAGTTTAAAATCAAGTAACCCCGGGTGCAGTCAATTTTGAGCTGGGGGTCATAATTTGAATAATCATGGTAGAGGTGCACAAGGCAATGCTACATGCTAAATATCTTAGCTCTAGACCTAGTGGTTTCAGAGAAGAAGATGTTTAAAGTTTTTCCTATATAAGCCTATGTTAAAACAAGTGACTCCCGGGCAGGGTCAATTTTGACCCGGGAGTCATAATTTGAACAATCTTGGAAGACGTCCACAAGGCAATGCTACATGCGAAATATCTAAGATCCCGGGCCGAGTCAGTTTTAAGCCTGGGACACAATTTGTACAATCTTAGTAGAGGTGCACTAGACAATGCTGCATGTCAAATATCTAAGCCCTGGGTTTTTAAGAAGAAGATTTTCCTTTCCGTTGCCATGGTAACCAAAGTTCTGCATGGAATGGAATTATTTAAATAACTTTGATAGGCATGCAAGGAACATCCCTATTAAGTTTCATCAGCATTGGCCCAGTAGTTTCGGAGGAGTTGTTGTTTTAAGGAAAAGATGAACGGACATACGACGTACAACGGACGTCGTGCGGTGAGCGATCCTAATTGCTCACCCTGGCAATATGTGCCAGGTGATCTAAAAATATGTTCAGTTATCTTCAATTTTACTGTGCTTCTGTTTGTGCGTAGTAATCATTTCCGTCTCCATTAAAAGATGGATACGTTTATACTTTTCATCATATTTTGTATTTTGGAGTCTTTATTTTCACTCGACTTGTTTTTGATAATTAACTATAACCTTGACATTTACGAAAAGAAACTTACTCACCGTAAGCCAGTACTTACCTGGATTTTTATCATACTTTGGCAGTATTTGCTTCAACTCGAATCCAGCAACGTCACCAAGATCAACGATGGCTTTCAAAGCATCTTTTATAGCATTTACTTCTGATACAAAACAGTAAAAGTGGAATTCCATGATCGTAGTTTTGGTCGTATTCCTGTAGAGCAACAGTAATCTTAAGTTTTATTGACCATGTTAGATATGTTAGATATCTTAGATATTCAAGGATACATTATTCCGTATGGGAATATAGGGCTGCGTTTCTGTCATGGCCTACCAAATGCATTGACCGATCAAGTTAAAGCGGACATACGACTAACAGTCTGAAGTCATATTACATACATGAAGAGACCAAAAATAGCTCGCAGTAGGAATTGGGTGCTATGATGAGATAAAGACAAATTATACGTTGAAAGACGATTTAATTTTGCTGTACTTACGTAACTGGACGAGCCAGTATAGTACCTAGTAAGTAGAACCGACACTGTCAATCGAACTTAGCTGAAACTAATACTGCGTGTTTCAAATAATTTCACTTAACAACATATAAAGTGTTGATGGAAGTGAAAATACCATTACATAAATCACCCACTGCACCTAAATTCGTGGATTTCTTAGTTACAATTTAAAAGTAATTTGCCTTGTTACCTAAATCCGTGGATTTCAATGTTTGATACTGTTTGGATGCTATTAGCCTTCAACGTGCTACCAATCTGTAAGTAATCAAGAGCTAGTACAAAATATCACAAAAGAAATGATAGAAGACACTCTCAATAAAACAATCAAAGTAAATAAAGAAGTATCATATCTAATGTATAATCTTCTCTTTCAAATATATTTAAAGTCTATCGGAACTCTTACTTTGTTGAACGTAAAATGCAACAGCTGCGACAAAATAACGACAACTAAGAAAACTCCCAAGGCAACTTTTGTGAATAAATGGTTACATCAATTTCTTCGCATGTCATTTTGTTCCTTGTAACGGTCAGAACACAAAGATCAAACAATCAAAACGCCTCTTGCCATGAATCAAGTCGAAATCTAAGCGACATATCATAATTATTTCATTTTAGATACATCATATTATGTCAGGAAAATAGATTAGACATGTAGATACCAAAGTAAAACTAAATGCACTTTGAAGTTTCAAAGATAGAAAAGTATCATACGTAACAAATTTTCTGACATTTCATCGTTAATTACAGCTGGTGATCTATAATGTGGAGCATTGAACAGCTGGTAACAAAGTATTTGAATTACGACAAACAAGTTCAATACAGGACAACATAAAATAAGAAAAAATATCGTTTATTCAAGTAGTGACAACTAAACCTATTACTAAATGTGATAAATACCCCCGCAAGACTGTTTTGTCAGCTGTACTTGACCATTGTATGACGTTGTTTTGAATTCCAACTTGTAGTCCAAACAAGGAAAAAAACAAAGGGCAAATACTCTGTAATATGTCAAATATGTTTACGTGTCACGAAGAGTGACTAGACACAAGAATGGTATACAGTCCAACCTACTTGAACAACATCCCCAGCCTCCCTAGAGCAATAACTTCCCGTTGTGTCAGTTATTTAAGGAATCAACCTCTCCAGAACAACACCTGTCTGCAAGAAACACATATTTGTGTTCCCAAGAATGTAGGCTCCTGAGAGGTTGAACTGTATTAGCTAAACTAACTTAATGTAGGCAAAAGCTGTGGAGAAACACAACTGGGATTTTGAAAAATGTAGTACAATGCAAAAGACAAGCGCGACTTTTATTATTCGTTGGACTATAATTAGCTTCATCGGGCCATTCTCAACTGCTTTGCTTCTGCAAAACAATATAAAAACTCCAGACTATTGTCATTCAAATGCTTACTAATTATAGTAAAGGAAAACGTGTCAATTTGGAGAATTTTGCTGACGAGATTTTGCATAATATTTTAGATACATGTAGTTTATAGAGCCAAAACCGCCAAACATAGCTGTATCAGCATTTAAGCATTAATAGTAATCAGGCCCTTACATACATATGGAACTTTCATTTTTTTCCAATAATCGATGTATCGGTACATTTTTTCACATTAAACAAAGAGGATAAAATCGGTTTAACCGTCATAACTTTTAAACGGATTTATATTACGCTTATGCGTTGATGACAAAAGTTGGCAAATTCTTTTATCTAAATGGTGATACAAATTTCAAAAATATTAATTAAGTATTTCACCTACCCATTTTGGTTTAAAATTTATCACCCCGTTTTCCCTATGTAATGCTATGGGGGTCTTAAATTGCTTCATTTTTTCAGTGATTTGTTGAAACATTTCGTCTTATATAGAGGAAACCATTTACAGGATCGCTTATGCGTTTGTAGCATCGGCAAGTGAAATATATAAAGGAATCAAATGGTGCAAAAATTTTATTACATAGTTTCCGATTTCACCTACCCATTGAATGATTTATAAACTGTTAACATGTAAAGTCTGACGGATCGGGTGTCCCCGTGGTTTTCACGGAAATTATCGACTGGCATACGGAAATCATAATAAAAGCTAGACTGTTAAATATTGATTAACTTAGGGACCGTCAATATAGATTTTTAAATTGTTTGTTTCAATTTAATAAAATAAATATGGTAGAAGTGCCACGTTTTTTCTGCTTATTGTGTACTTTGGTGGGTTTTTTTCAATTGTCACAGTTAAATGTATATATTAAACTGGCTTCTTTAGAGGTGTATTTGCATTTTGACATCTTAAAAGGCCCAAAGATGGGACATGTCACCTGTACGTGTTTTTATAAGTTATGGCTTCTATCAATTGTATCCTCCACTTGTCAAAAAAGGTGAATATTGTTGTTAATTGCAAAAAGTGTGACACAATGGTCCCATACTTTTTCTGGTTATTAAAGTCGTGAGAGAGAGTTTTTGTACTTATGTGTTTAATTTTAGATAAATTCAGCGTAAAATTATCTTTAAATACAGCGACTGTCGAAAATATTTTTTTTATATCATGAATTATTAAAAGAACACATTTGGAGAGAGAGAGAGAAGAGAGAAATTTGTACTTATGTCTTTGAAAAATATTTTCATGTTTAGCTTTAATTTTGAGATAAATTCAGTGTAAAATTATCTTTAAATTCAGCGAGTGTCGATAATATTTCTTATAAAATTTTATTTTCCATAATATTTAATTATACTCGGATTTCAAGATTGCATTTTCAATTTGACAAAATAACCTTTTGCTTTGTTATGTTAAAATATATATGGAATCTATAAATTTTCATCATCAATGTTAACACACTGTTTTTATTGCGCCATAAATTGGTTTAATCCGGATGTTGATTATTAGGGGTAATAAACCCCTCTGTTCGATAATTTATTACCACGTTTTGTCCAATATACGTGCTTCGGTTTTAAACTATGAACAATGACAAAACAACAGTCTTGTGTTAATAAAAAAAACATTTAATCTAAGACTTTCATTTCATCTCTTTATATATTAACTAACTAATTAAGGTGTCAAACTATCTTATACTATTTATGTAACTTAACGAAAACATAATTTTAAAGTTCATTGTTGATTAAATGATTTATGAAATAAAAAAGTAATTTACACAATAATGATTTCTTAGGTCATTTATTATCACATTGCCCCTCTTCATTTTCTTTTTAAATATTCTTTAAATCTAATGCAATAAATCAGTTAGTCAGCGCAATCTCAGAAAGTCAAATCATTTATCGGTACAATGATTGTGAAGAATGTAACTGTCCCACTTTAGCGCTAGCTTACATTATCGATTTTTGCTGACTAACTGATTTATGACTTATCGTGATACGGAAACTTCCGATCGGCAACGATCAATATTGATGTAGACAGTATTGGATTATCGATTTTCTAGAGGCTGTTACTGCATCAGCTAGCGTTTAGCGATGGTACACTTTGTTCCATATGTTAGTAAGAATATAACAACAATATGAATTTTAATCGGACAGGAGTAAAAAAATATATAATAGACATATCCAACTTTAACCGTAACTCATTGTATACTGGACGGGTACTTGACAAGAAAAGTGACTCTATTCAGACATTGAAAATGATAACATAGCTATATAATAACACACTAGACCGGCTTATGTAAATGGTTATCAATTCTAATTGACGTGGATGATAAAAAGGTCCTCTGGAATGGTGTAAAGATTCTCTGGGAACGAATCGACCGGGATATGGTTATAATGACGATTTAAACTGAATCGAAATGTCACAACAGATATATTTATTACCACTTGACCAAAATGTCAAAGTGAAAATGACTAATCCATTTGGACTGAAATCTCAAACTCAAAATAGCCATTTCATTTGGGTCAAAATATTACAATAAATAAAGCCATAAAGACTTTTCTCTTATTAAAATGATAATAGTAATGTTAATCCGACACTATCATTATAATAGTCAAGATTCGGGTGAGTGAATAGGACGCTGATATAGAAACATTTCGCCCAACAAGTGCGTTGCTAATACCTGCTTATGTTGTGAATATACATATTATACATTTGTATGAGGTACTACTTTGTTCTTTATTATTTCAACTTCTGTTGCATTTGGAATTTTGATGACTCTTTCAAATTCTAGCGACACATCGAAGCGATAACGGTCTGAAAGCATAAAGGAGAAGGTGAATTATTCATTTGCTAATTATCATTATAGAACAAATATGCACCCACGTGGCTTTCACATTAAGACTACATAATTATAGCTATTATCAATTCATATAAGGCAAATGCCTCTCATTCTGCAAAATTGAATTGAATAACTCGTAGGCCTGTTTTTTACTTGAAACAACCCTATCTTGAATGTATTGTTATCAAATTCTGTAAAAATGTATTTATTAGACTCAGACATGTGAACCAAATCTGTATCAGTATGATGCTTACCGACTGGTATACAAGTCTCATTATCGCCTGTCATACTGTAACCGTCAGGACAATAGCAGCGGGCTTGTCCTGTGAAGTCTATATCACACTGGTGACTACATTTTAGCGCAGCACATTCTGAAATATAAGAAATTGTCTAACTTAAAAGTATATCCAAGTTTTACTTACTCAAAGTAATTTTAGCTAATTTGTATAAAACATACAACAGAATTGTTTTTAGCTTCCAGGATAGGTCAACAGTAATACTGAGTTCATTTTGCACTTGAAAGCATTTACGTTCTGTACACACTAAAACATCAAGGGAAGACTTTAACTATAACCTAACGTCCCAGACTCTTCAAAAATTGTTCTTTGCTCCACAGAAACAAATGATAGTGCAGTTGACTGCACATAGCACTTGGATTCTATATGTAATAAAATGTTTTGCCAAACACGACAACACCTTCAGGTAACCAACGAGGCTCCCGCTACAAACATGTTTATTGTGTTTTATACATAGTTATCAGGTTTGGGGCCTCATGTCAAATTTGAAAAAAAGCTTTAAATTGTGTGACCATTTTGTGTACGGTTATGAAGTAATACCCTCTAAGAAATCACACACGCAAGTCCATTAAAACAAGGAATAATGTATAAAATGTAATTTAACTTTTTTAGAGTAAGGGCTTATCTCTTACTCTCGACTTTGACAGGAAAGACTTTTTCCTATATGTAGTATGTCATCCACCTATTTATGTAGTTCTGTTTCGGTTTGTTTGTTCCAAACTTTTAAGGTACTTTTCAAATATATATAAGTTTATATAGTTCCCATTAAAACATGATTACTTAACTAAAGAATTACATATAAACTTTAAAAGACTTTTACGCCTAAGTTTTCAATGAAGCTCTATCATAACCTTGGTGGAAGTGGTAACCCGTCTCAAGCAGTCATAAACTTTCAGCAGTCAATACCGAAGCATCCCATATAATCCAAAATTATATAATGTTGCCTGTCGGTTGACTTCTTACGAATGGTTTGAATGTTTATCTGTCGTTCTCTATCATTTAATGTGCACGTATAAAGTGCGTTTTCTATTTCGAACAATGTTGCTGTAATTCAGTCTAAATCGTTACTGTAACCACGCATAACTCATTAACCTACTGTGTACGTGACGCTAAAGACCGTTATTTACACGCACGTGCACTGCCTTAACAAATGTTTATCTTTGAAGCTATCTCCAGGGACAATCTGACACATATTGCAGAAAACTGTAACAGATTGGTGTCAATAGTCCGTTGGATTTAACGTCACTTCATAAAACAAGCAACGAAAAGCCTGCACAAGTTAAAAAAGTAACATCTATCAGCGACATGCCTTGCGACAAATGCATGCAACTTACAGAATACACGAAACAATTTAAAGCGTGAACATCATTAATAAAATGCACTTAAGATATAAAGACCGATATAACATGGAGGCAGATGTTTGTTGAAAGGATGTAGTTGCAGTATACAGCCGAATATTTATCAATTTCATAGTTGCTTTTAGTGTTTCTCCACTTCATTAAATCCCACACATACAATACATGTTTGTGAAACATGTATGCCCCCCCCACCTGCCGCCCCTAACAACAATCAATTATCCAATTCTACTGAAGGTCACTGTGACCTTGATCTTTGAGCTGTTGATCTTAATATAGGTATGGATCATCTACTGATCATGATCAACCGACTTACAAAATTTGACAACACTAGATTAATGCATCCTCTAGATATTGATCGGACGTGGGCTTTTTTGTTAAAGTTCACTGTGACATTGACCGGCTGACATCAAAATTGATGGGTCATCTATTGGTCATGACCAACCTACCTACAAATTATAAAAACACTAGGCCAATACAGTTTCTAGCAATTTATCAGACAAGTTTTTTTTCTGTTGAAGGTCACAGTGGCTTTGTCCTTTCACCTGATCACCTCAAAGTCGACAAGGGTCATCTACTCCTCATGACAAAGCTACCTAGAAAATATGAAAACACTAGGCCAGAGCGTTCTATTGTTGTTGAAGGTCACTATGACTTTGACCTTCGACTTGTTGACCTCAAAATCAATACGGGTCATCTTCTTGTCATGTTCAACAAACTACAAAGCTTAAGGAATCTAAGAAAAAGCATTATCTAGTTGTTGATCGGACAAGTAGTTTCTGCTGATGGTCACTGTGACTTTGACCTTTGACTTGTTGACCTAAACATCAATAAGGTCATCTACTTGCCACGACCAACCAACATACCACGTTAAAGGAACCTTAGTCAAAGTGTTCTCTAGTTATTGATCGAACAAGGTTTGGTCAACCGGCAGACCGACCGACGGGACGACCGACATGTGCAGACCAATATACCCCCTTCGTCTTCGAAAGAGGGCGTAGTAAGATTAACCAACTGCCTATAAATGAAAACGATATCAAAATTTGACTAGACCAAAATAAAAGACAATTGAACAGAAAGTATTCCTGTCACTATCCAATACCTAATTTCGTTGTATAATACTGGTTGACCTATGAGGTTAAAAGACAAAATCACGTTTCTGATAACCCTACAAAAACTATTTCTCCCTACTCTTAAAATAAGTTTGGAAGTCACAAGCTTAATTAGCCATTTTCTAGGACAAAAATAACAATACTTTGCTAATTTTATACAGTTTGAAAATATAAACATTTTCCTACCTACCTTTCTTATTTTAACTGCAGCATATTACAAGAATCACAATATATATATTAACAATAATATTTATCTTGGCCTAATTACTGTGACTACAAACATGAAGATGTTGGTATTCCCACTGTGAAGCTCAAACTGTAAATATCCATGACCCTACGTTATCTCGTGATCAACCGGTGTGTCCTTTCACTTTTTAACAGGCGCGAGTAATATCAGTGCGATATTGTGCTTAGTGTTTAAAGAAATAGAATCAGATAGGACAGTTTTGAAATAAGAACAAGAATTGTTTCGACACTCTCCGGGGCTGATCACCAGTAGTTGTAATAAGACACATAGAACAAGATGCCTCCTAGACAGTTAATATCAACTCAAATACATGTACACACATTGTTGTCCAGTTTATATCAAGGTTTTAAATTGATGCTTTGTACGTGTTCTGATAATATTCATATGCAAACTTTAGTCAGATGATTCGAATATTACGGTTGTCAAAATACTTAGTATGGAAGGGATTTACCATGTGACGGATTTTGGTCATGTTTTGTATGTCTTAATTTAATTCGATGATTAAGTATGTCTTCACCAGATTAAAACAACGAAAGTAAAAAAAATATATGTTCCTGTTCTAAGCCAAAGTTAACTAGAACTATCACTGAAGGTGATGAATACCCCCCGAACATCCCACTGACACAGTATTTAAAATTCATGTAATATTTGATGCTTTGATTATGCTTTGACTATTGGACCTGCACATCTTAAGGCTTCTGTAAAGTATAATTAAATTTTGACCAGCGGGTTTCGAGATTAAAAGCACACAAGATTTTACTATCTCAAGCCCCTGTGACCTTTGATCTAGTGACCCGAAACATGGACCATGCACAACTAGGCATGGTGCTTATCACTTCTATGAAGTATCATTAAATTCTGACCAGGGGTTTTGAAGATTTAGCATCAACAAGATTTTACCATCTCGAGCCCCTGTGACCTTGACCTTTGACCTAGAGACCCGAAACCTTGACCATGCACAACTAGGCATTGTACTTATCACTTGTGTGAAGTATCATCAAATTCTGACCAGGGGTTTTGGAGATTTAGCATCCACAAGATTTTACTATCCCGAGCCCCTGTGAGCTTGACCTTTGACCTAGAGACCGAAACATGGACCATGCACAACTAGGCATTGTACTTATCACTTCTGTGAATTATCATTAAATTCTGACCAGGGGTTTTGGAGATTTAGAGTCCACAAGATTTTACCATCTCGAGCCCCTGTGACCTTGACCTTTGACCTAGAGACCCGAAACATGGACCATGCACAACTAGGCATTGTACTTATCACTTGTGTGAAGTATCATCAATTTCTGACCAGGGGTTTTGGAGATTTAGCGTCCACAAGATTTTACTATCCCGAGCCCCTGTGACCTTGACCTTTGACCTAGAGACCCGAAACATGGACCTTGCACAACTAGGCATTGTACTTATCACTTGTGTGAAGTATCATTAAATTCTGACCAGGAGTATTGGAGATCTAGTGTCCACAAGATTCCGTCTACAGACAGACGGACAGACAGACGGACGGACAGACAAGCTGAATCCAGTATACCCCCCCCCCCAACACTTTGTGTTGGGGGGGTATAAAGATGCAATATCAAAGAAAAAGAAGTGTCAGATATTTCAAAAGCCAACACACATATTAAAATATGTCATAAAGATATGATGACAAATATGCAAATTTCTAGCGACCTTAGTGGTATACTGAAACAGAAAAAAAGACCCTGGTAGCTTTTTTTGTGAATTTGCTGAAAATAGTCAGACGTTTAATGTATATTATCTCAGAAGTGGCACATGATTATTGTCAAAGTTTTAGTTATATAACATGCTTTAGCCAATTATTAGACACAAAATGAAAATACTTGCTGAAAAAAGATACCAATCAGGGGTGAACATTGGACCTTCAAGAGTGAACAAACAGAATATTAGTTATGACATTGTGTGTGCTATTTTTGGAAAGCTCTGTTAGAATAAATGAAGAATTTGAAGAAAGGTTTAGAAAATGTTTTGGTATATAAATGTTTTAAACCAATCAAGTATTACATTCGATCACTACTTTTAAGCATAACAGTAAAATAAAAAGTAAGAATGAAAACAACTGCTTATTTTTTGTCCAAATTTGAATACCTTCGGGTGTAACAGCTGGGTTAAGGGCCTCTCCCGTAGCTCTCTCGCAGTAAGCACCTTCAAACCCATCTGGGCATTCACATTGGTTAATCAAAGAACCGAAGAAATATCTGAAATTAGTAACACCCTCAGTAAAACATGTAACATTTTGAAAATGTGATATATTTACAAGATTGTCCTGAACCTTTAGGTAATAATTTTCACCCTTGATTGACTTAACAATTGTCACAAGTATTGTTTCCTTCTCTCAGGGTAAACGTCTTGAATATGAATGATTTTGTGGTGTTTTGTATTGTGCATAAATGTGCTTACAGCTCCTGGCTTAATTTATACAAAGCCTAAATACACTCTACAGATATTTTGTTATTTCACCGCACAGTCCAAAGAGGAATTTTATCCATATTTTGCGATTTAATAAACAAAATAATAGATTTCATTTTATTTTCGTTTTGCTGAAGGTTTCTCACCTCTTGCACTATTTGAAGCATTTCAACCATTAATAATATTTTTATTTGCCTGACATGTGCCCAAACATGTCGCTACTTAAGAGTTGAATTTTCATTCTGATGATTGACAGTACTAAACGATTTCAACAAAATACATGTACTAAGGATAGGGTACGACTAACAGAAGAAATGGAAAATTTTTTTTTTATCTTTGTTCTCTAATATCCTATGACATAGTAATTAAAACAAAAACATTTACGAGGCAAGGCTATGGAAGGGCATTTAAGTAAATATTCTGTTCATGTAACTGACAATTGTATTCGTCTAAATGACAAGTGCCTATATTTAAGTAAACATTCTGTTCATGTAACTGACATCTGTATTCGTGTAAATGACAAGTGCCTATGTGTAATTGATGTGTGCCTTAACTTATAATGGACTACTGCATCGTGTATGCGTACAACCTTTAGTTGCCTTCCATTCATTGCTTAATGTTAATTGCCTACGTTAAACTGATAAGTACATACGTATTAATACTTAGTGTCTATGTGTATACGCTATGTGATTACGTGAAACTGTTAAGTGTTTACTTTCATTGACTACTGTGTTTGTGTATATATTTATATATAATCAATAGCAGTAAGCATATAGATGAATGGACTTGTAAGAATGAAATAAGAATGAAATAGAAACGGAACTAATAATACTTATACCCTGCGACTGCATTAATTAACCAAAACGGGCACCAATAATACTGGTACCCTTTTAAACCACGAAAGAGAACTCTTACGAATAATTCTTCTGCCATTGGTATTTAATTGAGAGATTTAATGTGTACCAGTAACCAAATTAAACTAGTAAAACTTGCCTCCTTTTGTAAAATTATTTTATCTCACTTCAAAAATTGACTCATTCTCCTAAATTTTCTGTACCTTATAAAGGTATCGCACAGAAAACTACATTTTAATATATCTGTAATATACAGAATTGTGTATTTGTTCCTCAAAATATCACATGTTAATTGTAGCTAGGATATAACAAATGTACATGTTTGTATGATCACATGCTTGTAATAAACCTTGATCAGAAATAAAACGTGAAACTTAGTGCAACTACCCCTACCATTACGCCGATGACAGACGAGAAAGAAGTGAGTTTGTAAACAGGTATATAGTTTTTAGTAAATGTATTATACAATTCACATTTAACATAACCGATTAATCTATTTGCTAAAATAAATAGCCAAGGGGTTGAGGTGTAAGCATGTCAGTTTTGGAGGGGATTTGACATCAGCGCCCAAGGGGGTCGATCGGGTGACTGAGACCCGGGGGAATTGGGGATGCCCTCGTCTCGGGTATGATTTAACACCATTATACAGCGGTTTATCAACATTTTGGTCACATTCGCCATGTTGAGGGGCCAACCCAACCCCTGTCAAACATTGCATTGCAAGCTGATCCCTGTGGCGGACCCTTCTACATGGGTCTGCTCAAGTGGCACTTACCTCCAAGGGAAAACACCCAGGGTCAGACCAGGGTGTCACCAGAGGTTGGGGATACTTAATGCCAGATCAAACACAACCCAGGACCTCCTCTCAAGGATAATATCTTCCTGTATGAGATACATCTCCTTACATCTAAACTGTACGTACAGCCTTTAGTTTGTGCCCAAACACAAAAATAGCTCAAAACGACGAAATATTTACATGACTGTCTGGGTAACTGTTATCAGAATTGTTTATTAAGTCCGGATATAAGCGACTATTTATTTTAGCGAATAGATTAATCAGTTATCTTAAATATGAATTATAATATATTTACTAAAAACAATAAATACCTATTTACAAACTCACTTCTTTTGCGTTATGGTTAATCCAGAAAACATACCAATGGCAAAAGAATTATTCGCAAGAGTTCTCGTTCGCGGTTTAAAAGGGTACCAGTATTATTGGTGCCCGTTTTGGTTTATTTATGCAGTCGCAGGGTATAAGTATTATTAGTTCCCTTTCTATTTCATTCTTACAAGTCCATTCGTTTAGTTGCATTCGTCTATATGCTTACTGCTATTGATTATGTATAAATATATACTCAATCACAGTAGTCAATGAAAGTAAACACTTAACATTTTCATGTAATCAGATAGCGAATACACATATACACTTAGTAGTAATGCGTATGTACTTATCAGTTTAACGTAGGTAATAATCATTAGCCAAAGAATGGAAGGCAACTAAAAGTTGTACGCATACACGATGCAGTAGTCAATTATAAGTAGGCACAAGGCACTTGTCATTTAGACAAATACAGATGTCAGTTACATGGACAGAATATTTACTTAAATATAGGCACGTGTCATTTAGACGAATACAGTTGTCAGTTACATGAACAGAATATTTACTTAAATGCCCTTCCATACAAGGCAGTTCGGCAGTATTTTACTCATGTGTATTTGCTGTCGAACATTTTGTACATAGGCCCTATATGAAACCATGGATTATGAAAGGAAATAGCATCTCCTCCGTAAAAGATAAAAAAGTTTTTCTTTCTGCTTTCTGCTCTTTCCCCTCGCCATTATTCAAAGGTCTCCTTCAAGAAGTAGAAATGATTTTACGCTCATCAAGCATAATACATGTAGTTGACTGTTTGAAAAGACTTTTAAATATTAATTTAAATCTAAGCTTCTTGTCCTTAGATAAATAAAAAAAACTAAGTTTCAACTGGAATATACATCAGAAACGGCAACAGTTGCATATTTGTACAGTCTTTGCAATAGTTTAATCATAAGAAATAGTTTTCATGATAGGCAATAAAAGCAGTCTTAGTCTAATGCATGCACAATTGCCAAGACAGATATTATTAGGTTTCAACTCTCTTCAAGATTGGGTGTCACATTATCTATGTTATAAAACGACGAACTTCAAGTCTGTCTTGCGTTGTTAGTTTTGCTGTCTCGGAGTCTAAACCTGTAAACTGGGTTTAATGGCCCTGAGGTAACCGCTCTCCATGGTATTCAAAGAACAATTTACGATAAACGTACGTTGCTTTACAAATTTGCATGTGACGAATGAGGTAACGGGTGTAACGGAGAAATATAAAACTACTCTAAATGTTTAAGATTTTCCCACGTGTACAGTACCTAAAGTCAGCTTTGCTTACAAATTGATAATTAAAAACACGCGAGTTCATTGTATCTTCACATTGATGGTAAAATAGACTACCAAAGGAGGATCCCGGCAAGTATAAAAACATTCGAAATGTCTCTCTTATCTGGAGTAATCAAGAGCAATCAAATTAAGTGACTATCTATATAAAAACCGTGTTTAAACTATCAATACTTTGATACCGCTCAATTTCTCTTTCTTGTGGTACGTTCTTTTTATGTCTTTGATGAAAAATACATGACAAAATCGGTAAAACAAGGATTAATATACAAAAAAAATGAGGGAATCTAACAAATGTTCCTTACTTGCACACTCCTCCATTAGAGCACTGGTTGACACCGTTTTCTGGGTCACAATAAGGTCCATATTGACAGTTATCACCGAAGAACTTGTCAAAACAGTGGCAAGAATAATCAGAAAAATTCGCTGAAACCAGACAGTTCCCGAGGTACGAACATGTTCTAACTGAGCACGTTTGTTTTGAGAGATTTTCCCTGTTGTCCACAAATTCATAGGTGATATTAAATCCATAAACATCCAGTAAATGATCAGTTACACGTAAATGACGATTGGCAATGGACTCCACTGAGAATTGCAAGAGAACGTAAGGTTTATATTTCACTAAAAAGGTAAGGTCATGCTCCCAGAATATCTGACCTAAGTCTTCTCGTCCAACATAAAGGTCTATGTCTTGGTAATAATCATAAGAAGAAATGTAAATAGAATCCTTCATGTAATTTTGAGTAAAATAAAGAACTATTTTCTTCCCGGGTGGTGCGTGAATTAACCATTCGCAATATATAGGGGTTGGATATGGACCCGGAAAGTTTGGAGTGTATAAAACACCCTTAGGCGCTTCGTATATTCCTCCGCAATTTGTGAATATATCTCCATGAATATCCCCGAAAACAGCACATTGCAGACCAAGGAAAATTGCAAAAACTGCAAGCAGATTTATTAAGATGTTCATTTGTACTGCACAACAGTTTTATTCCCTCCAGAATATATCAGTATCTATTTGCCGACAGCATTTTCATAGTTTCACAACAGCTCTCTGGAAATATAAAAGCGTGTTAAATGAATTCTACATCATGTTATTTCACTTTTCAAAAGGCAAGTAATGATGTTTTCTAGACGGCAATGGGTTTAAATGACCTGATCGCTTTGTCTGTAAGATGTTAAGCAGCTGATACACTGCGATCAATATAACGCTTATACATATATGAGAATTATTTTAATGTTTTTATGTGACATAGATACAGAAACATCGGCATACCGCAGACTACAATAAACCGTCAAACTAACAAATGCAAAATTAGCATGTCCGTCGCCGCTAAATTGCCTCTCGGACAAGAATTGTATAAGACTGAGACATTCAGAAGTTCAGCAATAGCGTGTGCCTATGAATAAGATACTTTGCAGGTATTGATATTACCATGAAGTCATACAGGTAAATGAATATACTAAATGATGAGCAAGTTGAGATGACCAGCGTATGTATACAGTATATATACCAAACAGTATATATATATTTATGAAGTATACATTATTACATTAAATAGTTTCGGCTCCATGTTTTATTTTAAAGACATTACAGTACTTTAACCGTTATCAAGTTCTAAATGTGTTGCATTCATTAAGACTGTTCCAAAAGTAGACTGTTATTTCTATTTCTGTTAACTGCCATAACATTGCACGAAGCAAATACAACATAACACTGTTTTGCATTTTGTTTAAAAGCCTTTTAAAGTTCAGCCTTTGTTGCTTATAAATCAATTACACCACTAGAAATGAACGAAGCAATATTGTGTTTCTTCTCATATAAAACTTTCATATCTCCTTTTACAAATCGCAGACTTTTTGAAAATAAAAATAATTTTGAAACAATAACATTATTTGTAATAAGTTTGGTGTTGGCTGGCATTTAAAATTTGTAAAAATATGTTGTTGTTAGGCAAAGGGTAACGTCAGAAAGGAAGCTGGCAGTATGAGTTCGTCAATATCACGATTCCTAGCCTATTTGGCTGGCTCGATTAGTAAAGCAAAAGGATACAAGCGCAATGCCCTACGATCAGTAGGCGAAAGTAGTAAATTGATCAAGAAACTTCTTGCTAACCACCAACTGCCGTACACCCATTATACAACTTGACAAGTTATTAAATACTTAGTCTATTCTGTAAAATATGATTATGCTGCTTGTGTTGTCTGTGTTTTCTTTTATTATTGGGTGGGAAGAAACTTTTTGTCACCAATGTTTTGGCCAATTTTGGAGAAGAAAATCAAAACCAAAACCCTAGGCTAGACACAAGGCCAAAGTGGTGAACAAGTTAGGATAATTCTGGGACTATAACCGACATTCTGGTGATTCAAATTTATTGAAATGCAGCAAATATCTAACCATAAGTGAATCCCTATAGGCTCTGTACAAACTATTCCTGACAAATAACGGCCTTAACAAGAAGATTACATCTTCGTGTATAACATGTCACTCTGTCATCTAGCAAAAGACCTGTCTAATAGCTTCAGCGTAGGATAATTTCCTACCGTTACAGTAGAATACTAATACCCAAATTATTGAGCCGCTTATTTAAAGGTCTCATCAATAACAAGGCAATTAACCCTGTAATATTCTAGTCTTTTCCAACGTAATAGTCTAAGCTATTTAATGCTAGAAATCACAGCAGTTTCACTATGGATCAAAGCATGATGCAAAACGCGCAGACTCACAGTGACTGTCTTAAATAATACAGGGATGTCCATTCGTTCGTGCGTACGTATCTGTGTCTGTGTATGTGCGTCTTTAATTATTTTAAGTTATATTATGTTCTTTGGCATATTCATTATCAACATACAACATGTCGCATGTATTAACTAGGTTGTCGTATCTCAAGTGGTAATGACACCTTTGTGGCATGTGTCACTTTACTCCCAATAGATCGCTCATGACAGCGGGTGATTGTTGTATATCAATGTAATTTGCAAATATTTTTCATCATTTCATATGACATTCAGAAGAAAGTCAGTAGGAACTGCTGTCTTTTAATTTCGCAGTATTAGTAACAACTTAACAATCACGCAATATGTAAATCATTTATCTATCACTTTTACAAAGAAAGAGTGAACTGATTGTATTTAACATTGTACATGTATTCGTAAAAGGAAAGTTATTATTTTTCTTAAACAGATCAATATTTTTATGATACAACGAGTCTGAACTAGACGACATGCGAACAGATGTGAAGGAATCGATTTCGAGCGATACAATCATGTGGTAGCGTTCTTAGTCATGTAGGTTTTGACACTTCGAACCTTCTTTAACTTCGAGTTTAAAATTCGATAACAATACTTCTTTTAGTCTTTATAATGTTTAAATAAAATCGGAACTTATTTTGTACCAATTAAAGACAGTTATAGAAGTTAAACAACTGATAATAATTATCAACGATGCTAAATGACAGTGCGTTCTGATCAGTACTATCTTATAACTAGTAAGCTTGTTGGCTAACTCAAACACTAAGTTGATATATTTAAGTATCACCATTTTAGAGTGTCTGACAAGGCAACTTGCAACTTGCCATGTACATGGGCAAGTGAAAAGTTGATAAAAATAAATGTTATTAATAAAAATTTGTTTTACAATGCTTAATGAGAAAAGAAGCGGTGGTGTAGAGGTTCATATGTCTTCCGCTCATCCCGGAGGTTGCGGGTTCGAGCCCCGCTGGCTCATATGACGCCAGTACTGGTTTTTTCAGGAAGCGGACTCGAGAGTGACTCGATAAGCTACAAGCTTTCTTCATAATCGAGCTAAATGAATTAGTATAAACTAAACACCATGATTATACACATCATTCACCAGCTACTACGCACGTAGACAATACATACATTTGTATACACGGAAGAATGAATCATCAAGCTATGAAAGCGGACAGTATAATATCAAACACTTTCGTAGCAAGTACATGTAGCAAGTACAAAATGTAATAATCATCATATGAGATAACGATCTAACCACAATGAACAGTATAAACAAACGATAATGATAAAGTAAAAGGTTAAATCCGGGATAACCGCCTTTGAACGGTCAGTTGCCCGAAATTTTGGTAACTTGGGTATTCACAAATTCAATGGGATTTTACAACAGTTCGTTTCCCGCTTAGTTGTTAACAGTTGTATTTTGTGTTCAAGCGAAAAATAGGCAAAATTAAAAATGATATATAACAAGGAACAATATAGATATAAACATGAATAAACTGTAATGTGAAAAATTAGTCTTTTACTTAACTTATCTGTATCTCTTATCTAAAATATTTTATTCTATACCGTCAGCAGGTGTAAAAGAATACATTAATTTTGCAAGTTATATCATGTTCGCTTATGAACTGAACGTTTAGTTCAGATTTTCTTATTATATTCGTGATAACTTAGTCAATACTTTTAGATACGTTAATGAATGGGCATCTAGTAATACCTTATGACATAACTGCAATAGACTTTAAATGGGGGCAATTATGACATAAGTCTATACAATGAATAAATTTTACGTTTTTCTGAGAAAGACCTGACGTCAAGATTAATGAAGTCCGGATTCAGTACAAACAATAAACAAGAAAACGGTTTTAACTAAATTGTAAAGCTAAGAGATCATATAGCAAAACATAAAAAGTTACATATAAACAAGCAACTGAAATCCGTTCCGGTGGTAGTTTTCTCGAGTTTTTTTCCTCAGCTGATATGTAAGCTTTATAAATTTTTTAGCACACTTCTACTTAATTTGAAACTTTACAGCGAAAAGCATAATTTTAGAGTTTATCAAGTAACAATATGTTGTTTTCAGTTTCAATGACTATCAACAAAGAGCACAAAAACCCCACACACGTCGAAATGAGACATACTAATTTAAAAATACCGTCTGTCTCATCACTCATGTGCGTAATTGTTCGCAATCTATCAGAATAAAACTAAAACAATCGTTTAAGTCCTGTTAGCAGACTAAAGATTAATATGGTCACCTAATTTTTTAACTGTTTTAGTCATTTGTATTTTATAGTGTATTATTGTATACGAAGTATTCATTCGGGTGCGTATACGTATGTAATCGTATCAGAGGTTTATGCATGCATTGTTGAGTTAATCAAAAGTACGTATGTCATGAAACCCAACAGTTTGTAAATAAATCATATTTCGATTGTTCATCAAATTTGTACATTACACTTTGAAAAGATAGTTTACTGCGATATTGCACTAGTTTATAAGTAAAGATCAGGAAACCCCCTTTTTGCTGTATATGCCCCCTTTCCACATTATTTGGCAGCCTCTCTTACACCTTTCACAGACCTCCCGCCGCCATCATCTAAATTCATCACGTATTTTTTCACTGTAGCTTGTGTATATTGCAACATTTTTTATCACCATTACATGTCGTTTTTTTGTAACATTTTAAGCATACACTGACTGACGCCACATAAAGGACAAGGGGAGCGGTGGTGTAGAGGTTAAGGTGTCGGCCGCTCATCCCTCAGGTTGTGGGTTCGAGCTCCACTGGGGTCACGACCGTTCCTCATATGACACCGGTACTGGTTTTTCCAGGAAGCGGACTCGAGAGTGACTCGATAAGCCACATGCTTTCTTCACAATCGAGCTAAAATAAATTAATATAAACTATAAACTAAAGGACAATATTTCTTTAGTTCAACCCTTCCATTATGTTGACTCACATTCAATATCTCAACCATTTTACAACCAAACCAGTCAGTCCTACATTTAAATTGTTAATCTTATCCCTTAAATGTATGTAAGTTGCAGTTATAATCAAATTAGAGTCCTTCAACGTGAAAGTTAAACGTGGAAGATACGACAGTTGAAATGATAAAATTCAAGTCAATAATATGCACAGATACATTAAACCTATATACCATATGTGCTAATGACTCGCACATAATACATTAGTTCAAGTCTGATAATCACAATCAGTGTGTCACTTTGACCAAACTCAACATTATATTATATAGAGGTCTCATAATAAAAGAGAAAGTTTGGAGACGCGAAAACGATTTATTAGCTATATACTTCTTTAAATAAAATACATTGCAGTACAAGCGTGTTTAGAGTTTAATGTGTCATTGACTGAATGTTATTCACGGTTTAACCGTGATGCTAAGTTTTGTCTTCTTTCATATATTGTTTTCTGTCAGCGCAAAGGGAAACATGCAAAGCAAACAAAGAATAAGAAAGGAAATTATAACAACGCTTTATTTAACAGATATTCAAGTATTAGCTGAAAGAATGATTACGATATTATGTACAATGTAGATGTAATAACATGGATGTTCAAACTAATATAATTCAAGATTGATAAAAATCAGTTAAACAAAAGGAAAGTTTTAAAATCTTATTCTACTTTTCAATCGAACTGAAATAGTCTGGTGAAAACTAAACTATAATACTAAGTTGATACATTTAGATACTTTCTAAAAAAATTATACTTATCTCTGTAACCTTTCTAGAGTTACTAAAACACATGCATCCTAATATTATGCTGGTGTTAAGTCGAAGAAAAATTAACTTAGGGCAGTTCAGAAGAAAAATGCTTTATTTTAAAGAAAGGTTATATATAAGCTGTACGATCTGCGGTCCTTTATTCAAAACTGGCCGATTTGTCTTGTGAATTTCCTAAAAAGTATTTAAGCGAGGGACCAAAATAAGGTAGAAGGTAGAAAGTATAAAGTAACCAAAACCACTTATTAATTTGTTTTGACCTTAATGTTGATGAATGTTAGTATGTTGTTTTTATCATTAATTCAAACTGTTGTTTGTAATTGGTTGCATTTAAGTTTGTAGTGTAGATTCATAATTTATTTCACTTCGTCTACATGCTTTCAAACATATATAGGTAAATGTCGCCCATCGTTTCGCTAGATGTTTCTTTGTGATACATTTTAATCTATTCTGAGATTTTTGTTAAAAATAAAACGTAAATCGCGACAAACAATAAAGCTATAGGCTGTTGAAAGTGTTACTTGTTTCTGCCCCTACTACTACTTCAATAAGAATTTTTATATTGCAGACCAAGAACTTCCTAGCGAATCATTATACTTTAATGACATATTTATTGAATATAATGTTTATAAATTAATATTTAATGTTTATATATGCAATGTTACGGAAGCGTATAATGGTCGCCAGTTGCCAGATATTTATGTAGATTTGATGCGAAAATATCGCATCATGTTTGAAATCTTACGGGAAAATGCAAGATAGTAATAGAAATATTGCATGATAATTGTAGCATTCGTTCCTTAAGAATCAGCAAGTAAAATCATTTTGAACGGTAAAGTTATTGCATGAAAGATTTATCTTGCTTGTGTAAGATAATTTATTACTGAAAATGAGTTAATATTTAGCTATGACATCGGTGAAACTAGAGTAGATAGCTGGTGTAAATGTTCTCTTTTGAGATCACCCTAGCCTGCTTGCCTGTCTGTCTGTCTGTCCACACTTACCGTCTGAACATTCTATAAGAACAATCGTCATGAAAATTGGTCAGAATATTTTTCTTGATGATCTCTCGACCAAAAGTTGAAACCAGGTCACGCGGGGTCAAATCATAGACCATGTCAAATAATAAAAAATATTCCAAATATTGTAGAAACCACATTTGTACCCAACCAAACCGTAAAATTGGTTAGAATGTTTGTCTTAATAAAATATAGGACAAGAAAGAAACTGTATTACGTGTGATCAAAACCTAGGAGACCAGGTAAAAAAAATAGAAAAACCTCGTGATAACTCCGGAATCCAAATTTGCACCCAATCACCCTGGATGTCTTGATAAATGCTATGTCAAGTTTGAAATTTGGTCACATCATAAAATCTAGATCACAAGGTGAACTCATAGAACATCAACATTCTGGAATTTTATATTTTGAATCAAATCATCTTGAAAATTAATCAGAATGTTTGTTTTGATGAACTCTATGTTTAGTTTTAAACTGGGATTCGTGGGGTCAAAAAGTAGGACACCAGGTAAAATAATAGAAACACCAACGAACTCTAGATGCCACATTTGACACACCGGCATCAGTCATATTGAAAGAAAGTTTGTCTTGGTGAACTTTAGTCAATACCGAAACTGCGTAACATCTGGTCAAAAGGTCACTTTGTACATTGATTTTACACCTACGTTTGGAATGTGTTTACCGTTTCGCAAAGAGATTTTAAAAAATGTCAGCGGTTGGCATTGATCATCACTTTAGACTTACTTTTTGTCTTTGGGACAGGATAGCGATATAGGACCATCTTGGCCCTCTTGTAATTCATTATAGCCGAGGGCTGTAGAGTAAATGATTGTTTTCGGTTTCAGCTTTGCGCGAGAAATATACGTCAGATAAGAACTTGATTTGCCAAATAATATGTGTCGTATTTAGTAATAGTTTTAGCAAGATATTGTATTGTGATTGCTTTTTGACGTCTAACGTGTTACGAAAACAAACAGCTCTGTTTTTAATCAATTGTTTTATTTTATCATGACATAACGCACAATTGCAAAATATTATCAAGCAAAGTCAACATATTACCACACACATGTCTAGTTGATATAAACAGTAACTGTCGACCATTATACGCTTCCGTACAATGTGATCAAAAACAATTACTAGAACTATTTTTGCAGACATATTACATCAATGCGAATAAAACGTTAGAAAACTATACTAAAATATATTTGACCATGTTTCTACTAATTGGGTAATTTCCCTGTCTCGTTCATTCATTCATCAATCCATTCATGCGATATTGTTTCGTTTATTTCTTCATTTATAAATTTAAATTGTTTAGATCTATTTAGTCTTTTTTTACTCGTTATCTACGTTAATAAGTAAGACTGTCAGATTCTACATTCGTTCATTCGTTTTCTCAAAATAATTGTTTATTTCAATATTTATTCAACTCATTTATGATCCGATTTTTTAAAATTATAAAACGGATTGATAAACTGTGTGATAAATAGATTCAGATGGCTATACGAAACAATAAAAAATGAATAAATTAACATATTTGAATAATAAATATGTCACCTACCTTTCTCTTTTGTACACGTAAGCCCTTTTTACTATGAACTATTTTTATATGATTTAAATATCCTTTCAAAACCTATTTACAGAAAGTATCAACATGCCACAAGTATTCAGTAGAGAGTGTGAGTCATAAATAATGAACACACAGCCTGCTGCAATAGTAAAATACTGTATTTGCTAGTTGCTTTAAACCTGTCATATTTACAGAAAGTTTAATGTAGTAGTAACGCATATTAGATTTAAAGAGTATTACCTAATGGTAGAAACTGGTTGTATACGGTAGATTAACGCTGTAAAACTTCTCATTTATTGTGAGCAGCTTATACTGGTTATACTCTGTTAAGTATACTTAAGCTGTGAAATATATTAGATGTTTATTCGACATTCTGTTTTAAGTATGTAATGCACAACTACCGGACACGAGATTGTACTAATCCGTGAATAATGTTCGGTTAAGTGATAGGGAAGGAGAAAATCGCGTCTGTTTAGCAACATAAATCAATATCAGTTATACAAGACTCGGTGCACAGAGGTTCAAAGACCCTTTTAAAATGCTGAAATATTTTCAAACTTTGAACACTTAACTTTATTTTTACAACATGGTGAGAGATTACTAGTTACATAATTGACCGAAGGTATTAACCTTTGTATCATACAAATTTTGTTGACTGCAAACTGACTCTATCCATGATATGCAAATATTTCCATCATGATTGGAGTTATTAGTTGAGGTAAAGAAATCTTGTTTCGCAATCGATCTTAAGCAAATTATTATCAGTAAGTATCTAATCAATTTAGTCAAAATAGAAATCATTTAACGTCAATTTCCTGGTAACACTCATCTAGCAATTATATTACTTTTAAATTTTACCATGAAGTATGCCAATCATATAAAGATACAAAATTGTAGGCACATATTGTTATGACTTTTCTTACTGAACCATTTTATAATTATTACAAATAGACAGGTATATAGGTAATATAACTAAACAATACAGGGATACAGTGCTGCCAAACTACCAAAAGTAATGTTAAATACCATGAATTGTAGAAAACAGGCAATGACTCTTTTATGTTTTTCAGTTAAATTAGTTTTCCAGTTCAGTTTAATTGTTAATTTACTAGTTTTTGAAGGACGCATATTTTTATCCAAAAAAAGTACTCTCTGAAACATTACTTAATTAGTTAATTATTGAATTCTGTTTTCATTCCATGTCCTTATACAAAATTTAGATGACAAACTGAATGAGAAAGGGTAAGAAGACGAGCGAATACAATCCGTTGGCGACGCTCTTGTTAAATATATTTAATGTTAATGATCAGTCTGCAACTTGTTACCTTTTAACAGCTGTATTAAATGTATTTATCTATAATAGCTTACTCTATAAATAGAAAAACTAGACGGTTTAATCAATCAGCTTAAGTCTCAAGTATCATTATCATCCGGTTTTTAATCCTAATAATGCTGTGAACTAAGGTAATACAAATTAATTTCAATAAGTATTTTCCTTGAGACTCTCTATACAATGGATAAGACCTCTCCCTCGTTTTACTTGTGTTTTAAGGAATTGATACGAGTTCCTTCGACCTCTTAAACAAAAATAAATGTATCAATACTGTTAAAAGCCTGTAACAGTTTTTTAAATTTAATATGCCTAACTTTTATGAATACCTTAATAATACTTTTGGATTATTATTGACACCTGCTTTTAGTTAATAATCTCAAGAAGCATTACTTCGTCTAAAGCTGTTAGAAGGTAAAGTCAAGAAAAGTGTGAAAGAAATAGACAAAGACCCCATCCACTCCGGATATCTAACAGATAAACCAAAGCGCCATACTCTGGTAATGTACTAGTATATGGTCCAAATGGTGACAAACTATCTTTCTATGAATGTATATTTCAAATCATAGATAATATAGGTAATAACTCTTACATTATGGTGAGAAGATTTAAACTTAGTTTCAAATGTGGATCTTGGCTGCTATAAGTCTGTAAATAATAACAGAAAATCTGGACATTGTGCGCTTGACGCTATAAAAATAGACATACAAAATGTATATTTGATCCTTTTAGATAATTTATATCGTGTTAAAAGGAAATACCCATGGAGAAAAATAAAACTAGACTTGATTTTTTAGTAGCTGAAAAATTTATTATGCACATTAGAAAATGCAATGCTAGTGTTAATTATAGCTAGATTTAACATGAACGAGGTATGTTGACTGACCTAATTATTATATATGATTATTTAAACTATGTATTTACGAAAATGTTGATATATTAAAGCACAATAGTGTTTGCTAGTTTATAACATTGTAAATATTTCAGATATACGGATTTTTATTCCCCTACCCCTATCTTGTAAATTAAGACTTACCGAAGGGTATACCAGAAAGGGTAATTTGTCAATGTTCAGTAACCATTATAACAATTCAATGTAATTTTAGTAATAAAGTATTCAGTATACACTGCAGAGTTACAGTAACAACACATTTAGACTTTAAATTCCAGCAATTAATGAGCCTGCCGAAATGATCGGGATGGTATATGATTTCAAAATTAATAATAAAAAAAAGGTAAAGGGGATAAAAATCAAAGCAAAAATATTTTGAATGGGGCATCAATTCCACTCCGAAAAGTTTTGTTTTTTATACTTTTCTTTATAAAATGGCAAAGAATGATGAACTCTTACCGTCTAGATTTTCAAATAACCAGATCTGAAATCAGACATTACTGTATTTCTATAAATAGTCTTAATTTTACATTGTTGTTACCCTTATCAGTCTGATACGAATGGAGATTTTTATGAATAATTGCAGCAAAAACATTTAAAAAATGATTTTAACACTCAAAAAGATAAGTCAAACAGAAGAAAAAAGTAAAAACAAAATTTGGTTTGGATGGGATTTGAACTCCACTTGAAAAAAAAAATTAAAAGACAAGGCCTTGTTCACTACACAACGGAGGCTGGATAGAACATGGAGGAAAAAATAAGCTGATATTATATTGTATATAAATTAAAGGCAATTGAAGAGTATTCAGCTGGAGGTGCTTCGTTATGTACTGAGTACCTTAAGGGAAATGAAATACAATTTTCTTTTGATGATTAATTGTTTTTAGACACTTTATTAATGGAAAAAAGAGGAACGCCATTTCATATTCCAATTACATAACTTATTTTAGAAATGAAAGATGAATTATGAGTTAGAATAAATGCAAAAGCTTATCAGGTCTATGACAATTTTGTTTGATGATAGCGGAGAAAACCTAATTTTAAAATGATTTTCGAGCCTTGAAAAATATAATTATGCAAATAAAACTATCCTTTTTATAGAAAGACGCAACAATGATATTTACACAACATGAACTTTAAAACAAGAGGGCCAAGATGGCCCTATATCGCTCACCTTGGTACAAGTCCACTTGCCTGGTGGAAGATCACTAGATAATGTTATATACCAAATAAGTTTTCCTATATACGCCTTTGTAAAACAAATGACCCCCCGGGCAAGGTCAATTTTGACCCCAGGGGCATAATTTGAACAATCTTGGTAGAGGTCCACTAGCCAATGCTACATGCCAAATATCTAAGCTCTAGGCCTTGTGGTTTCAAAGAAGAAGATTTTTAAAGTTTTTACTATATAAGCCTATGTAAAACTAAGTGACCCCCGGTGCGGGGTCAATTTTGATCCGAGGGTCATAATTTGAACAATCTTCGAAGAGGTTCACTAGCCAATGCTACATGCCAAATATCTAAGCTCTAGGCCTTGTGGTTTCAGAGAAGAAGATTTTTAAAGTTTTTCCTACATAAGCCTATGTAAAACAAAGTGACCCCCTGTGCGGGGTCAATTTTGATCCGGGGCTCATAATTTGAACAATCTTGGTAGAGGTCCACTAGCCAATGCTACATGCTAAATATCTTAGCTCTAGGCCTTTTGGTTTCAGAGAAGAAGACTTTTAAAGTTTTTCTATATTTCCATGCAAAAACTAAGTGCCCCCCGGTGGGGGGTCAATTTTGACCCGGGGTCATAATTTGAACAATCTTGGTAGAGGTCTACTAGACAATGCTACACGCCAAATATCTTAGCTCTAAGCCTTGTGGTTTCAGAGAAGATTTTTAAAGTTTTTCCTATATATGCCTATGCAAAAACTAAGTGCCCACCCGCGCGGGTCATAATTTGAACAATCTTGGTAGAGGTCTACTAGACAATGCTACATGCCAAATATCTAAGCTCTAGGCCTTGTGGTTTCAGAGAAGAAGATTTTTAAAGTTTTTCCTATTTGCTGCCATAGCAACCAGAGCTCTGCATGGAATGGAATTCTTTGAACAACTTTGATAGAGCTTTATGCAAGGAACATCCCTGCAAAGTCTCATCAACATTGGCCCAGTGGTTTCAGAGGAGATGTCGTTTGAAGGAAATGGTGGACGGACGGACGGACGTACGACGGACGCCGGACGGAATGCGATCCTAATAGCTCACTCTGGCACCTTGTGCCAGGTGAGCTAAAAAGACAGAGAACTGTTACAAGCCTCTACATGTATATACCAAATTGAAAGTAGATTTATAGATGAACATTTACATAAACAATTATATAGAAAATGCCACAGTTCCGGTGCTAAATGATATACAAGCAAACACTTTAGAAGGATGACTTGTATATTCGAAAGACACTGAAGCTCTGGAAACTATAAAGTATGACCAAAGCCCCAGATCTGATTTTCTGCAATTTTCTCAAAATAAATAGAACATTTGTTGTGAAGGGACATGCATTTTGCTTTCCCCGAAAGGCGAACTCTCTGTTACACAAAAACAAAGCATTATAACCCGAATACGAAAATAGTAATAAACCTAGACAATATCTGAAAAATTGGCGACCATTTTCTTTATTGAATACCATATATAAACTAGTCACTGGTTTCTATAGCGAAAAGACTCAAGTCGGTATCAGATATACTTATTGATAAGGATCAGACGGGATTTATCAAAAGTAAATTTATAGCAGAAAATACACGACTTTTGTATGATATCGTGGATTTTACTGAAAAAAGAAATATTCCCGGACTTGTAATGATGATTGACTTCTAAAAGGCATTTGATACATTATCTACTAAATTCATAAAAGAGACATTCATTTTCTTTAATATTTGACCAGTGTTTAAGAAGTGGATATCATTGTTTTATACAATTATCAAATCGTTCATACAGCTAAATGGATATTTGTCTGACACTTTTACTGAAGGGCGTGGCTGTCTTCAAGATGACCCAATTTGCCCTTACATATGTGTTCTATGTGCTTAAAATTTATCAAAAAAGATACGTTAAAATAAGGATATCAAAGGCATTAAAATAAACGGCGAAGAAAATTAGATATCTCAATTTGTGCATGACACGTCTTTTCTCCTAGAGGGATTTGACAAATCTTTAAATTGTACTCTAAACATTTTACACGAATTCGCATTATATTATTGTTTAAAAGTTTGACAAAACACCTGTTGTATAGATAGGGGCTTTCAAATACAGACGATAACCTGATCAATAAATCAAAATGGAAATTAAACTGGGGCACCACATTGTTTAAGTTATTAGGCTTGATGGTCGATATTGACCATAACATGATGGTAGAGTTGAATTTTGGAAAAATAGCCAAGATAAAAATAGTATGTCATGTTAGAAAAGAAGGGAGCTCACCCCAATCGGCAGGAAAACGGTGATGAAATCTCTTGTATGACACCTCTGTTAATCCATCTTTATTTTATTTTACCTTATCCGGATTGTTGCACATTACAATAATAAAGAAATTCTTCTTTGACTTCATATGGCAAGGACCACGAAAAATTAAGTTTTGTATTTGTCAAAAATTGTACAGATGTAGGTCTTAAGATGATTGATGTTGTATATATGACATGTAAAATATTTAATAACCATGCTACTGTAGTATATTGTAATGTGTCAAATGTATTGTAAGGTTGGTAAGGGGTCGTTCCCCGACTCCTGCCTAACCTATGACGGGGAATATAAATGGGGTTACCCACTAGGGGCCTCAATAAAAACAAAACTCAACCACTGCTATGACAAATATTTGGAGGGGAAGCCTAGTTCAACATTTATCATTTATTCGTTATCATATTGGTAAAGGTCTTTCAGCCTACTCAAATCATTACATGAACCGAAAGTTGTTTAAATCATTAAACCGAAGGAACAATTTAAAGAGTGGCCAGCGAACAACACCGATTAGGACGCCGAACTAAACATTTTTATAGCAATATGGAATGAACAATATTTATTTCAATGCCTTAAGGTGACCCCAGTTATAAGGAGGCTGCACTAAACTAAACTGTGTAGAAACTGTGGCAGATCTATATAACATGCGAGAAATAATAGCGTCGTAGAGTAGACTTTATTTTACCAAAGGGCCTAATCACCAGCGACGTTTCTTGCTAGCAATCATAGTTCATTCATCTCGTATACTGTTATCTGGCTTATACCTTAAGATAATGTGTTCAATTTAGTGTCTTTTAGGCTGTAATAAAGAAACTCTGACAAATTCAGGAAGTGAATGGTGCATTTTTCGAAAATTTACAGCCCAAAATTGTTAATAATAATGGAAGTTAAAACCCTAAAAGGATTCTTTAGCATTAACTGAAACCATCTGCGATTTGGTTTGCTAATTCAAAAAGTCGTTATTATCGTTTTTAGAATAGTTTTGAAGAAATTAATTAGAAATTGATAGTTTGTTGACTATTTGCAAGGCATCTACTCGGAATAACTCGGCATTTTTACTGTATTACGATATTTATAACTGGCCGATTCAAAAACAAAAATCGGAACACTTGCACTTGTGAATGAATCAGGATCCACATTTTTTTTCCAACGCAAAAGCTGCAAAGAATTGGTAACTTTAGTCATAAACAACACAATTATAGTTTTGATAGTAGATAATTATAATAGTAGATATGCTGAAGACCTGGCCCCGTTATAACAAAACCCTTTTAGTGCCCGACTCTGTTTGAGTATGAAATGTTTTCACAGGTAGCGTATACATATGCAAATCAAAAGAGAAGCACTTTTAGACTTATTTAAAATTCTTATTGAAAGCATGTGAGACATTTTTCATTAGTTACTTATTAACTGTTCACATATAATTATACAATATTGATTGAAAGTTTGACCACGAAACTAAGCCCAGCATGAAAAACGAACTATCTTATAATTTTTATTATCATGGGGCCTGGTCAACGTAAAATAGAAAATACAACATCGCTTCTAACATCAAACAAGTCGTCTATCTCTAATTGGTCATTCTATATGTCTATTTGTATTACCTTGATAAATCATTTAAAGGCTTTATTTCAAACTTTTACTAGCCCTTAACAATGTTACGTATTTGTTATTAAAATAAAAAATGAATGTATCACGCTTTTCAGGGTTAATGAGTCTGGTGATGATATTATTTACAGAATGTCAAAGCAGACACCGAAACTTAGACAATGATGAATTTACTGAAGTATTATATGACTTGTTACAAAATGTTTATTTATTTTAAAATTGTTTACTTCAGATTATGTTTCATGTAGGTGATATTATCATTCAAATGAGTTTTTCTTAAGTTACAACTAGGCTAGGTCAGTAGAGCAGTGGGACAAGCCAGTGGTCGTAAAGTACTGACATCATAAAATATAGTTATGTCTAAGCATCATTACAGAAGGTAAGAAGAGATAGAAATCATGAATATCTCACACTTAAAACATTTTATAGGATTCTGTTTCAATAATTTGTTTGATAGGTAAAATGAAAAGCCCAGTGATGATTATGGGGATGAATCTACTTTGACGACAAGAAATGGTGTGGCTGGTCGATACTTTACACTACAGTTATGAATGTGACTGAGATGGTCAATTGTTTCATTAGTAAATCAAATATAAATTTGACAAACAACTTTTGGTGGTGTGGGAGTTTATAATGCAGTGGCTGCCAAATTAGACTCAGGTTATATAAGACTAAAACAAACTAAGAGAAATTTGAAATGCACGGAATACAATGGCGTTTTTCTCAGCTCACTGATTTTACATATATCCCACGCTCATTTATTTGCATACATATATTTTCGTTCCTTTTTTTCGTCATTTTTTGCGACTGATATTGTTACTTTCACCTGCCAAAATTTCAGCAAAAACATATGTACAAGCTACTATTTTAAGTTATAATCTATAGACATAACACTCTCACATTGTAAAGTAAGATAATATATATTTTAATCTTAACTTTCAAGTATAACGTACTTTCTCTTTTCTGTAAAACCTACAACATATAATGACTTTTGACGTGATATAAAAATGTCTCTCTTACATTATCAAACTACTATTAAAAAGAAATAAATGGAGAAAGTTAATATGTTAATGCTTTCAAATAACAAAAATCGTGATACTAAAAGTTCTTCCTCTAATATATACTGTTAAATTACGAGCCTTTTCACTATTTTTTTCTTTTTATAAATTCATGAACTATTTTACTGACTGTAGTTATGACATAGTTTTAGCTATATCAAAATGTTAAAAGTAGTGTTTCATTATTAGTTGTTTCTGTTATTCAACATACTCATTGAATTAAAATTGCAGGGCGTCACTTTGTATACCAAGTTATTTTAGAACAGATTACATGTTGATCATTCTCGCAGAGATTTTATTTCGTGTTGATGAACCAATGCCTAAACTTAATTAAACTAACCTATTCTTAAAATTACGAGAAATATTCAAAAGGAACATTTAGATTACATTATTTCCTCCACAATCCTGAAATATTGTTACCATAGCAAAAGAAACAAAAGTCTATGATGGCCATATATCGCTAATCTGAGTAATAGTGTTCTAAAGCACAATAATCCATACTATTGCCAATGTCAGGTAAAACTGTATGCGCGGTACAAATTTCATTGGTGTAGGAGCAAAAACAGAGGGTAGGGCATTTACAGTTTTTCCATTAACTCTATATTCAGACAAGGGACCCCTAGGACATGGTCAATGTTCACCATTGTGGCAAGAATTGAACAAACTTGATAGAAGTCCACTAGACAATGCTACATGCGAAATATCTAATCTCTAGACCATGTGGTTTTGAAGAAGAAGATTTTCAAAGGTTTTCCTGTTTAAGTCTATGTAAAACAAGTGAAACCTGAGTGGGGCCTATATTGACCCAAGAGGCAAGATTTGAAGAAACTTGGTTAAGGTCCACTAGAAAATGTTACATACCAAATATCTACGCTCTTGAGCATGTGGTTTTGGAGAAGAAGAATTTAAAAGTTTTACCAATATTAACCAAATGTAACACAAGCGTCCCCCGCGGGTAAAGTCAATTTTCATCCTAGGGGTATATTCTGAACACACTTGGTAGAGGTCCACTAGACAAAGCTACATACTAAATTTTTTAGCTCTAGACCTTGTAGTTTTGCAGAAGTAAATATTTAAGTTTGTCCTATACAAAGTTATCCCTGGGCAGGGTCAGTTTTAACTCCGTGTGAATGATTTGAGCAAACTTGGTAGATGTCCACCACTAGACAATGCTGTATACTAAATAGTTAAGCCCTATCCCTTGCAATTTGAGAAGATATTTAAAGCTTTTTCCTATATAAATCTGTATGAAAATCAGTGACCAAACTGTGACTACAGGGGTATGATTTGAACACACTAGGTAGAGGTTCACTAGACCATGTTATTCACCAAATATCTAAGCTCTAGACATTGTAGGTTTTAAGAAGAAATGTTTTCAAGATTTTCCCATATAAGTTTATCAGGGCAAATGATAAGCCCAGGGGTATGACTTGAACAAACTTGATTAACTCCACTGGACAATGCTACATACTAAATATATAATTTCAATGCTTTGTAGGTTTGGAGAAAGTGTTACTATTAAAGGCTATATGATAATAAATGACCTCCTGGGTGTGGTCAATTTTGACCTTAAGGATAAGATTTGGAAAAACTTGGTAGAGATTCACTAGACAATATAACGCACCAAATATCTTAGGTCTAGACCTTGTGGTTCTGCAGATTTTTTTTATAAAGTTTTTCCTATATAAAGCAATGTGACGCTAGAAATCCTCGCGGTCAAAGCCCATTTTGACCCTGGGGTATGATTTGAATAAACTGTGTAGAGTTCCAATAGACAATGCTACATCCTAAATGGCTAAGCCCTTGACCATGTGGCTTTGCAGGAGAAGAAAAAGTTGTCGTATCCCAAGTGACCCCAGGGTAGTGTCATATTTGACCGCTGGGGCATGGTTTGAACAAACTTGGTAGAGGTAAACTAGACAATGCTACACACTAAATGTCTAAGGTCTAGGCCTTGCGGTTTTAGGCAAGTTTTTTTTCTATATTAGTCTATATGAAAACCAGTTACCCCTGGATGTGATCAATTTTTAGCCCAGTGGCATTATTTGAACACACATGGTAGAGTCCAATAAATAATATTACGCATCGAATATCTAAGATCTAGACGTTGTGGTTTTGGAGAAAATTTGTAAATGTTGTCCTTTATAAGTCTATGCCAAACAAGTGATTCTCCGGGCGGGGCAAGATTTCAACACTCGTGGTAGAGGTCTACCATCAAAGATCTAAGTCATGGGTCTTGTGGTTTTGGATTTTCAAAGATTCCTCTATTCTGAGCTCTGGCCACCATGCTGTTCAGTTAACAGGATTTGTCTGAACAACTTTAAGAAAGCTTAATGCAGGATGCTTGTGGCCAAGTTTGATGACATTCCATGAAGTGATTTATGAGAATAAGTCTTATGCAAGTGTTTACGGCCAACGTTTGACTGACGACAGACGACAGACGATGGGCAAAAGGACATACTAAAAGATTTTCAAAGATTCCTCTATTCTGAGCTCTGGCGGCCATGCTGTTCAGTTAACAGGATTTATCTGAACAACTTTAAGAGAGCTTAATGCACGATGCTTTTGACCAAGTTTGATGACATTCCATGAAGTGATTTATGATAAAAAGTATTTTGCAAGTGTTTTTACGGCCAACGTACGACTGACAACAGATGACGGACGATGGGCAAAAGAACATACTAAAAGCTTCACCTGAGTAAACCCAGGTCAGGTAATAAGTCCATTAGTTGAGAATGCTGCCTTGTTGATTGCTCTTATTATTATTATTATTATTATCATTATCATTATTATTATTATTATTATTATTATTATTATTATTATTATTATAGTTTGCTTTCTATCATATCCATATTCAACAAGTTGTCTCAGAAATAAATAAATAAAGAATAACTTACATGGACATACATTCATATAACCTATGCGAATACACATTTGATTTAATAATTTAAATCAAGTGTTTAACAATGTTACGGTGAATGATGAATGTAATGATGAATTCTTCCGTTTAACGACAGTTGTGCACTTAAACTTATTCCTTTTCAGGAACTTGATTATCCTTCCTTTTTGCATTTATTATCTAATTGATTTCACGGTCACTATGCACTTAAACAACGAAGCTAATGGCGTTTATGTAGTAAAATAGGGATACAATAAGTATAATAGTTTTTCCTATAACTGAACGTTTGATTTGATTTGTTTTGTTTCAACTTTACTTATATTTCCATATGTGGTGTGCCAAATGAGAACAGTCAAATGATACTTGATAAGCACAATTTTTGAAAACAGTTTTTCCACGTAACCACAAGAAACACTTCAACTGTGGAGACGTTTTCACTTTACTGTCGCACTTTACCATAACTATCTTTTCCATACTCTACTGTGAATGTGACCTGAGGAAAAAACATTTCCAACCTGGACATCGCAATCAGAACAAAGTTATCTCAATGCACATGATGCATGTCTGGTGATAGTGGCAGCCGCGCAAAAGGAAGCATGTTGTGCATTTTCTAGAAAGACCCCTTAGCGTTAACGAATAAACAACACACATACATGTATCATTCAATGATTGTAGATCAAAACATTTAACTGCTAGTTGTTTAAAGAAAATATACGATATCAACATGCCAAGCTTCATAAATATACATTGGTTATTGTTTCGAGTCATCGCATGGCGTTCATTTTTCCGGACGGACGAACTAACAGACAGATAAACAGGCCGAGGAATAACCAAGAGTCGACTCCAGTGAAACTGCTCGGGAACTAAAACAATCAGTGAAGCTTCAGTGCAAAGTGCAACAGCCTTGGATATGATCACTGTAAGGGGTTATACCGGTTTTCTGTTGGTAAAACTCTTACCCACAATGAAATCACAGCGAAACGAAATATAGAATTTGATATAAAATATAGAGAGTGTCAACTGAAGATGTTTTCATTTTTGTGCTTAATACCATTAACTGTTCTGTAATTGCATGACCAAGAGAAAAATCTGACTGATTGCCAATGAGCTTGTTGCAAAACATGCAGCAATCTTTATAACAGCGTAGTTCTTCTTTATTTCATTATAGGTGAACTTACATTAATTCAGGTTTCGCTATAAAAATTATTGTTCAAATAGTTCATGGGATGAGTAGGAAGTTGGCAGTAGCACTAGCTGGCAGTAGCAGTAGCAAAAACGTGAAGTTGGCAGTAGCAGTAGTTGGCAGTAGCAGTAGCAAAAACGTGAAGTTGGCAGTAGCACTAGTTGGCAGTAGCAGTAGCAAAAACGTGAAGTTGGCAGTAGCAGTAGCTGGCAGTAGCAGTAGCAAAAACGTGAAGTTGGCAGTAGCAGTAGCTGGCAGTAGCAGTAGCAAAACGTGAAGTTGGCAGTAGCAGTAGCTGGCAGTAGCAGTAGGAAAATCGTGAAGATTTCAGTAGCAGTAGCTGGCAGTAGCAGTAGCAAAAACGTGAAGTTGGCAGTAGCAGTAGCTACTGCTACTAGTACTGCTACTGCCAACTTCACGTTTTTGCTGGCAGTAGCAGTAGCAAAACGTGAAGTTGGCAGTAGCAGTAGCTGGCAGTAGCAGTAGCAAAAACAGTGAAGATGGCAGTAGCTACTGCTACTAGTACTGCTACTGCCAACTTCACGTTTTTGCTACTGCTAATACCAGCTACTGCTACTGCCAACTTCACGTTTTTGCTACTGCTACTGCCAGCTACTGCTACTGCCAACTTCACGTTTTGCTACTGCTACTGCCTGCTACTGCTACTGCCAACTTCACTTTTTGCTACTGCTACTGCCAGCCACTGCTACTGCCATCTTCACGATTTTCCTACTGCTACTGCCAGCAACTGCTACTGCCACCTTCACGATTTTCCTACTGCTACTGCCAGCTACTGCTACTGCCAACTTCACGTTTTGCTACTGCTAATGCCAGCTACTGCTACTGCCAACTCCACTTTTTTGCTACTGCTACTGCCAGCTACTGCTACTGCCATCTTCACGATTTTCCTACTGCTACTGCCAGCAACTGCTACTGCCACCTTCACGATTTTCCTACTGCTACTGCCAGCTACTGCTACTGCCAACTTCACGTTTTGCTACTGCTGCTGCCAGCTACTGCTACTGCCAACTTCACTTTTTTGCTACTGCTACTGCCAGCTACTGCTACTGCCAACTTCACGTTTTGCTACTGCTACTGCCAGCTACTGCTACTGCCAACTTCACGTTTTTGCTACTGCTACTGCCAGCTACTGCTACTGCCAACTTCACGTTTTTGCTACTGCTACTGCCAGCTACTGCTACTGCCAACTTCACGTTTTTGCTACTGCTACTGCCATCTCCACGATTTTCCTACTGCTACTGCCAACTACTGCTACTGCCAACTTCACGTTTTTGCTACTGCTACTGCCTGCTACTGCCAGCTACTGCTACTGCCAACATCACGTACATGTTCATGGGAAACATATTTAAAGAAGCCGTGAAGTTTGCCGACTATTTATGCTAGATCTAGATAGAATGTAGTGTACTTGAGTCTGTTTTCTTCCAACGCTTCGATTAAGCAGTGTTACTGCGTCGTCATATCCATCAGTGTAATGTCATCTATAGAAATCTTACTTATAGTTATCATATTTTTAATATCAAGTAAATTAGGAAGTCCATTTCAGTATTAATTTTACATTTAGTAGTTTACCTACAATATATCCTCACGCGTTTTTCATAGAAGTAAATGATAATGACTTAGGCATACACAAAAAATATATATAAACGATTATGTATCATAAGCATGATAAGGCAACATGCTCTTAGTTTAAATAAGAAATACAAATATTCTCTTCTAGTACATTTAAATACATGAACACGAATACAGAGTGCACTGATTTTCTGAGCTGACTTGCTTTTCAGACAGATTGTAAAAAATAAAATAGTGTCAAATATCAGTCATATAATAGTTAAACGGTTTTGTTATGCATTACTAATGAAATGTAATAATCGTGCGTTTGTTTAGGATCAAAGCAATTTCCTTAAATGCTCACATTTTTTTTTCAAATTGAAATAAAACAATCGTTCATTTTTTACAAAATGCAGACGCTGTGAATACGTATTAAGTAAAGTTGATTGATCATTTAATCACAGTATCATATAGCGTATCGCAGCGTAAAACTATCTTTCAGAACAAATCATGACATTTCATTTCATTTATTTAATGATGAAGATTATTTAAATCTAGGTTAGGACAGTAGGGCATCGGAGCACATGTTGACACACTGAACGTTTTTGACTGAGGACGAACTATTAATGGGGAGCCTACTGCGAAGTAAGACGCTATTTCGGTAAAGCACATGTCTCATCTGATTTCAATTTTCTTACCATGATTACAGTGACAGGCCATTTCGGTGAAAATTGAGAAAACCGTATAAAGTTTGGTTTTACGAGTTCGGTCACATGTTTTATTGGCAAAACAGATCGCGAGATCATTTAGGTACACACAAAATTATATGATTAAATAGCTTTGCACTGATGTGTTGCTGTCTACAACTACGTTTAATATTCAACGCAAGGCGGCAATTATGGTAGAATTATTCATACAGACTTTGATTAATCATAAATTTTCATATGGGGCAATATATTAAGAATAACGTTTTATTGATATATCTAAGGAGTGTGATAAAATGTAAGAAGCCCATGCATATTTATAACCCTGCAGTAAGGGCGTTTGTGTCTCGATAAATGCTGTAGCTAAATTAAGTCCTTTAATGTATAATGCATTTGTTTTAAATCCTTCACTAGCCTTTGGTTTCAGTCATAACATAGAAACATACTTGCAACACCTGTGCGAAACAATGACATAATCATAATCATAATCAAGCAGTCTGTCTGTCAAGCTGACATTACACTATGACATGATCAGCCGAGCATTACAATGAGATGATATTTGCTCTGATTTCACGGAAGCGACGTGTGCTATAGAATTCTCAAGTTTTAATTAAAAGAGATATAGCACAGGATTTAGTAAAACACCAAAATGTTGCATAATTATGTTTATCTTGTTTCCTATACACTTTTCAAATAATACATGCATACTAAGAACAGTTTCATTGCCTTTATATTGTTCCAATATTGTTCTAATCTAAAAGTCAGTTCATCAGTCGTTAAAGAGCGATTCGTTCTTATTTTTGTGATTTTCTTATGCTAGAATAGTGTTTAAAGTGATATTACCGTTCAAAACGACCATCAAAATTTTAAATTAAACTTTAATTAATGATTTATACTCCTAAAATAAACAACATCGCCATAGTAATAATCCAAAAATAACCATCTGTATAACGTTTTCATTCACATTGAATATAGAGGAAATCTGTAAAAAAAATTGTTCACTATCCTACTCAAAGATAAAAATTCCACCCTTTCGGTTATGTATATCTTAATTTGTATTTGTCAATAACAGATATAACTTGGTAATACTTATTTCTTATACGTTTTTAAAGCATCCACTGTATTTTGAGCATCATTCTTAACTATAAACCAATGTGACCATTTTGAAGGGTAATATAACTTTAAGGGTGGCCACTGGTGAGGTTTGGGATTTTTGCACTTCCGGAAATTTACATTTGCTATATTTCGAAACTTAAAATTAAACTGGAAAAAAACAATTCTGCAGTAATAAACGTAGGCACAATAGGAAATATTTTAGTGCAAAAAGATTTAACATGTTTTAGAATTTTATTTTTGACCTCACATTTTGTGACTAAATTGACAAATTTTCCTACACGCCAAAATGGGGATAGGGGTACACAAATAGTCATTTCTCAAAAAACTGTATAAGATATTCACTTAATCAAAACTTTACTAAAAGGAAATTGTCAGGATATATAAACACAGTAACAACAAGTTCCTGTTAAAGTTCCTTACAGATTCATGTCGTCATATCTCAAATCTCAAAGCTCGTCGAAGTTAAAAAACACATTTTTGTCAGTTTTTATTGAATTTCTTTCTTTTATGCACATGAACCCCCATTTTTCATTTTTGCTTTCTAAAACAATGGTCTTAATCATACTGTTGGCAAACTATCTCAAAAACCTTGTTATTCCTTTATCATGGAAAAATATTTATCAAAAATTGAAAAAAAAAATATTTTAAATAAAGTGGGTGGGGTAATGATAAGGAACGTAATATGTATTCAGACGATGACAAAAATATCACTATCCGTAATTTGTCATCCTAAAGTATGTCATATTACATTAGAAAAGATGGAAAATTGATACCTATTCTGAACAACACACCACGTACATACAAGTTTGCGATACCCGAATTCCAGCTAATTCTGAATTTAGCACCTCGCTTTGATGTGGTATCAATAAAGATTAATATTGCGAAAAAGTTAAGTCGTCGACCCTACATCATTTTTTTTTAGAAATAAACTAGCAATATGAAACAGGTTCAATAAAATTCCGTGTTATTTCAGTGATTTTCAGCAGGGGAGTTTAAGAACGTTGTTTCGTGTTATAACACCTACCTTACAGACTCGTGCATCAACCATCCCTTGGGATTCTGCAGATATTATTACACGAAAAAATGTGCGATAACCCTATATCAATATCATTTCATTTAAAAATGTATTTATAAAACATCAAACGTCGCTAGGAAAAAACAGTGAAAAAGAAAGTTTCTTTCAATTACCTCGTCTCAATGCTGTACTTTCTTAAAAATAATCTTACAGGTCATCCACGGAAAACGGTAGCTCCAATTGGACTGTCATGAAATTGAAATTTGCAATTCATCAACTTATCTACATTCGCACTCTTAACGTTGATGTATTTTAGGACTAAGTTATGAAACTTGACATAATATCTTTTCAATCTTCTTGATATTTTGTTTACATTAAGTTTTACATGTTTCTATTCAAAGAGTGAAGAACATTTTTAATCAAAGTCTGACAAAGAATATTCTTTCAAAATTGTTATTTAGAAGATCTCAACCAACGGTCACAAAGCGACATAACCACAAGAATCAGCCTGACTAGCTGATAAAAAACGTATGACAAGATGACCTGATCAACCATGCATTTACATATTTAGTATACGTTTGTTATACTTGAAAAACCTTTACTTGAGAGTCGTTTTATTATAAATGTGTATAAAAATACAAAATTGCATTTAATTTAACAGGAAGATGTTACTAGTTTTGTTAGCAATACACTTTTCATATTACAATATCACGGAACACTTGACAGAAAGATAGCTAATTTAAATCGGTTATTATTTCTGACCTGCATTAAAAATAATGATCGTCTTCGCTCATGTAACGGGTTTCGATTGAGAAGTCATCCAAAAATTGCAGAGACAGAGCTTTCCCTTTATAGACATATAACCAAACAGAAAGGTAGCCTAAAAGATCTGAATTTTGTGAAGTAAAATTTCTCGTTACTGCGCCAGAATTCTTGCTAATGAGCTCTTCTCGTGTGATAAATTATTGTTCTATTCCGTACAATTTTGTTACTGTACAGAATATTTAACAACACTTAATTTTGCTACATAAATCTCGGCAAAGTCTTTGAAGTGAACCAATACATTAGTATTTTAATGTACAAGTAATTTTGACATCTTATAATTACATTGTCTAGAAAAATGCAAAGGAATCCAGCCAAGCAGAAGGCGTTGTTAATGAATATATAAACAAGTTTAGTGCTTTAAAATTCATCCAATGGGTTATGCCTGATGAGTGATATGTACGAGACACGAAACTACGACAAAATGAAGGAAATGGCTTGTACAAACCACTATCGTGTATGTTTAATACATGTATTAATTACACATTGTTTCTCTCTGCACAGTAAGGTTCATTTGTACAAAAGGAAGTCTGCTAGAGGAAGATGTGCAACATATGACAATTTCATATCATTCATGGGCAGTACTTCCAATCTGATTAATGGTGAATTTTACGGCCTCCTGAGACTTGAACGTCAACATAAGGGCAAGTTTCGAAAAGTTTGCACGGTGAATAAATACTAGTTTTGTGTGAAAAACGAGGTCAAAGATGTTAAGCAGGAGCAACAAATCTTGTTTCACTAAATGTGTTCAGCTACATATCACTCTTACTCAAGCTCCTATATATACAAGTGTCGTCAGAATTGATAAAGGAACTGCATAAACATACTAGTACGGAATGCTTTAATTCATGTTTTACTATCCAAATCAAAAATCTCTGTTAAGTGTATTTTCATTAATGCATTTCATTAGTGCATGTCAATAAGAAAAATACTACTGTGTTTTAAGCTTCATTCTTGACATTTTTAATATTGCAATTTTCAAGGGAAATACTTTTATACCAAATCATGCGGTTCGTTTGTCGACTGCAATACTGCAGAGATATAAACATTAAACTTTTTACTGTTTTCAGCAAAATAGTAAAAAGACCACCCAGGTAAATTTAAACTACTAAACAATGTATACCTTTTTTAAAATATTTTACTAAGGTTGCTAGAAATTTGAGTAAACATAGCTTGCCAATCATCATGTTTTTATGACATATTTCAAGATATGTGTTGATCTTTGAGAATGTTGATACTTCATTTTCTTTGATATTGTATCTTTAAGTTTTGACATTGACATTGAGTCAGCGTGACCAGTTTATGGTTTCTGCAGCTGGTCTTGATGAGGTGAACATTAGACCCGAGTGTCATCAACATCCTTCAAAGGATAAGGAGATATAGAGCGGACAGGAGATGTTAGACTTAAACGTTTGACCTTAAAAGACAGTCATCAAAACGCGCATGCTTGGATTTTGGAACGGAACTTTCAATTAGTTCTGATAAAAAGCATTCTTTCCAAATAAATAGTTTAATGCTTAACTGTAACGAATACACGTATAAATGGTTAACATACATTAACTCTATCTTTGACGAAACTGGACTACCGAACAAGCTGCATTAAGTTTTAAAGACATTAAATGTACTTTAAAGCGCTTTTTATTTGACCAATTTAAGCAAAATTGGTATTCAAATATGCCAACCTTTAGTAAAGATATCGCTTATTTGCATTTTAAATCATGATACAAACTAGAGAACTACTGATCTGTACTCCCTAGGCTTAAGATTCGTTACCGCACTTCTTACTCAAGACTACTCGTCGAATCGGACGGACACCGGACAGATTGACGGAGGGTTAACCTTTACTTCCCTACAGTCGAACCGGTAGAAAACTTATTACTGTCATAATATATGATTTAAAAAGAAGTGTAAATACGTTTGAACGGTAGCCGTTCTCGTTTTATTGCGAAAATATATAAGCACTCTTTTGATGTTATTTCGCCCTTTTTATTGGCAATTTATAATAGAATTTTTGAAAATGGGGAATACCCAAAGAACTTGGGAGCAGGTACTATCGTCCCGATTTTCAAAGGAGGGAACGTTGAAGATTCTAAGAACTATAGAGGAATCACTCTGATAAACATTATCGCAAAAATTTATTCCCAAATATTGCTTAATCGTTTGACTAAATGGTCTGTTAAACATAGTAAAATTATTGACAACCAGTTTGGCTTCCAGAAAAGAAAATCTACGATAGATTGCATACTTTTGCTACATTCAATATTCGCTAAGTCACTGTCACAGGGTCAAAAGGTTTACTGCTGTTTTCTCGATCTCGAAAAATGTTTCGACAAACTAGATCGATCTTTTATTTTTCAAAAGTTGTTAACAGAAAACGTTAGTTCAAAATTTGTAATAGCGCTACGATGCATGTACGCATCAGTTAAAGCAGCTGTACGATATAACAGCACAATTTCACCGTTCTTTGATTCAAATATTGGGGCAAAACAAGGCGATCCCAGTTCCACTTTTTTGTAAATGACATATTACAAAACATAAACTCCAATATAGACGGTCTTTTTACAATTAATACGTCAGAATATTTATTTTACTTTTCGCTGATGACGCAGTTTTGTTTGCGCACACGCCTACAGCACTTCAGTCTATGTTGAATGATCTACACGCATATTGCCAAAGATGGGGACTTAAAGTAAATACTCATAAAACAAAAAAAATATGATTTTTGAAAAAGGCAGACACACTCAACACAATTCTATATATGATAATATAGCGCTGGAAAATGTGAAAATATTTAAATATCTTGGAATAAATTTGTTCAAAAATGGTCAGTGGTACCAAACACAAAAGAAATTAGCCCAACATTCCCAGTTTTCATTACACAATTTATTAACTGTATTTAACCAGTTAGAATTATCTGTAACTGACAAATTTGAACTTTTTGATAGCATTGTTGGTTCAGTTTTAAACTACGGTGCTGAAATTTTTGGATACCATGAAGGAAAAAATATAGAAATGATACATTGTAAATTTCTTAGAAAAATCTTATGTGTAAAAAAGACAACCAATCTTGATGGACTTTATGGTGAAACGGGGAGACATCCTACGCGAATACAACGAAAATTAATTATGATAAAATACTGGTTGAAAATACTTTCTTTAGGTAATGACTGCTTGCTGAAATCCATGTATAACGTTCTAAAACTTGATGCAGAAAATGGTCTTTCTTATGGTGGTAATAACTGGGCATTTCAAATAAAATTTAATTTAAATGAAATTGGAATGTCAAATCTGTGGATTAATCAAGAGCATTTAACAGCAAATTTTCAGCAAATAAAGAGTAGAATACTCGATATTTATAAGCAAGAGTGGCATGGTAGCGTTAATAATTCTAGTAGACTATCGTCATACAGTATTTATAAACATTCTTTGGAAACAGAAGAATATCTTAAAAAAGTAAACATTAACAAATTTCGAATTTCACTTACAAAATTTAGATTATCGTCACATAATTTAGCAATAGAAACCGGACGATATGAAAATGTTATACGAGAAAATAGACTTTGTACAAAATGCAATTTAAATGTAGTAGAAAACGAATTCCACTTTTTGTTGGTTTGCCCGAAGTATTACAATCTACGTCGCAAATATTTAAAACCATATTATTGTCGTTGGCCAACAGTACATACGTTTGAAAATTTAATGTCTGCTTCAAATACCCAGATATTGAACAATTTATCTAAATGTTTGTATTTTGCATTTAAAGAACGAAATAACAATGATTAATAGCATCTTTTACATCGTTTTACGTAAATACCTTACCTGTAGTACATTATCACTTTGTTAGTGGTGAATACATAGATACTTTCTCTGTAAAACATTACTACTCAGTCACATGTCCTTACATTACATGATTGTTGAAATTGTATTGGCTATAAATGTATACGTCATTTTATGCCAAATAAAGTATATGTTATGATATGTTATGTTTTATGAAAGAAAATCTCGTAAAAGAAACAAAATTAGTTTGTTTTCACTTGTGTGCAAAAGCTGTACATGTTAAGACACAACGTTCATTGTAGCAATTGTCCCTCTAAACTTCCAATTGTCCCTGGATTAAGGGAACCGAAATAGTACAGCCACAAGCTTAAAGTATTTATTGTATTGTCAGAATGGAACGCATCGTGACTTACTGTTAATGAGCAACTCGCATGGTGCTCATCAAAATGTTTGTACTTCTATATGATCTTTTTAATAACTGTTTATCAGCATAGTAAATAAGCATTTATCGCCTTCGAAAAAACTAATCTACAATAATCATTGGGGTTTACGGTCTCTTTATGTTGTATCAAGTTTGAATTATTCAGCCCTAGAATTGTCTCTTAAAAAGGAAACCGTTACTTATCCTGGTTTTGTGTGCTATCTTAACGGTTTTGCCGCGTCATCGTGTCCATTCCGGCAGTTGCATCTTCGGAATATTACCTATAGCCACCACATTTGTCACGTCAAGTCAAAAAGGGAATTTATTTCAATATATACACCGTGTAGTTAACTTGAAATGTATCTTCAAATGATTTTCATAAAGGTAAAGTTTCTCACACTCATACTAAAACATATTTGAGACAGAATAAGGACACAGAAAATCTAGACTTCAAATTTTAATAAAATTTGTGCTGAAGCTGTATTTAAATCATTTTAGTATTAAAAAATCTTTAAAAAATTTGTGATCACTTGCAAACAGTGACAGCAAATCAAAATGATATGCATGATAAGGCAACACCTTTCTCCTTAGATACTAATAAAATGCTCGTCTAGTACATTTAAACATAACTACGAGTATTGAATACATGCCAACGTTCTCGGTGTGCACGCATTTTAACTTGCGTGTTTTTCAGACAAATGATAAAACTATCAATAACGATATAAATGTATATCATCATTATCATAATATGTCTACTGCCAGTGTAGGATAAGAGCAATTGGTTACAACAGGAAAGTATCATATTTACTTGATAAAATTTAAATAACATTCAATGTAGATGGAGGTTCATGTGAAACACAATTAGCTTGCGACGCAGAAACTGTCTTGAGTTATTATGAAGCAATTTGATTGATCATTTAGTGGCAGTATCATATATCGTATCTAAATGTAAAACTATCTTTCAGAACAAATCATGATATAACATTTCATATTTTAATGGTTATTTTAATGTAGGTTAGGACACTAAGGTAATGGAATATATACTGACATACTGAACGTGTTTGGCTGAGGATGAACTATCATAATTTAAGTCTTAATACGAAGTAAGAATTCTTTTTTTGCAAAGCACGTGTGTAACCTGATTCCAACTGTCATTAACTGTGAATTCACCATAAATTCCATAACAGGCAATTTTGTTTATAAGTTAGAATACCTTAAATGTTTCTTTCGGTGTTGTCTGATAAATTCCGGTCAAACCCTAAATTAGCACAGCAGATTGTAGCATGTAGAAATATTTAGCAACACAATTAACAATTTGTAAGCGTGACGCTGGTGGAATGGATGTTACGTTACCTACGACTGTGTGCTAATATTCAAGGCAAGGAAATTATGCTAAAACTATTCCAGGACCTATAGCTTTTTTCCAAACCTTCGTGTGAGCCCATACATTATAACGAGTTTTGGTTTACCTCATGCATGTAATGAAATAATGTTTTCAGTCTAGTGTTTTATTTTTGGTCAATACAGAGCACACGTCTATAAAAACTATTCTCGTTAATATAGTTATAACCAGTTATTGTAAAATATCTTTAGAAATTCTTAACTTAAGAATTTTTTTAAGCATAGTTTTAGTCTGAAATGCTTTCTTAATATACCAATTAAAGTCAAGGAATATATAAATCAGCAGAAATTATTTTGAAGCATGGATGCGTCTATACATGTAGTAATAAATCCCCTTTTTACCAGGGATGTTCGTGAAGTTGGCAGACTGGCAGCGTAGCAGTGTAGCAGCGTGAAGTTGGCAGACTGGCAGTGTAGCAGCGTGAACTTGGCAGACTGGCAGCGTAGCAGCCTAGCAGCGTGAACTTGGCAGACTAGCAGACTGGCAGCGTGAACTTGGCAGACTGACAGCGAAGCAGCGTGAACTTGGCAGACTGGCAGTGTAGCAGTGTGAACTTGGCAGACAGGCAGCGTAGCAGCCTAGCAGCGTGAACTTGGCAGACTGGCAGCGTAGCAGCGTGAACTTGGCAGACTAGCAGCGTAGCAGCGTGAACTTGGCAGACTGGCAGCTTAGCAGCCTTGCAGCGAGAACTTGACAGACTGGCAGCTTAGCAGCCTAGCAGCGTGAACTTAGCTATATTGAATGAAATGTATGTTTAAAATACGACAGAAGCACGAATTATGCGTAGATACAATTAATATACACGCCATTTCATTTTGATATTTTATATCTTATACCGGTTTTCATTAGTTTCCGTTACTTGAAGAGTTTTCGCTGCAAGCAGACTTTTCGCTGACAGCAGCCCAACAACTCAGCAGCTCAGCAGACCAGCTGTTCAGCAGCCGAAACTTCAAAGTTTAATATTGTGCTATATTGAATAAAATGTTGTATTTTTTCAAAAATACGACAGAAGCACGAATTATGCGAAGAAACAATAAATACACGGCGTTTCATTTTGATATTTTATATTTATAAGTTTACTTGAAGAGTTTTCGTTGCAAGCAGACTTTTTGCTGCCAGCAGCCCAGCAACTCAGCAGACCAGCCGCTCAGCAGCTCAGCAGACCAGCAGCTCAGCAGACTAGCAGCTCAGCAGACCAGCAGCTTAGCAGCCGAACTTCAAAGTTTAATATTGTGCTATATTGAATGAAATGGGTTTTTTTTCCAAAAATACGACAGAAGCACGAATTATGCGTAGAAACAATAAAAACGCCCTTTCATTTTGATATTTTATATCTTATATTCATAAGTTTACGTTACTTGAAGAGTTTTCGTTGCAAGCAGACTTTTCGCTGCCAGCAGTCCAGCAACTCAGCAGACCAGCCGCTCAGCAGACTAGCAGCTCAGCAGACTAGCAGACCAGCCGCTCAGCAGCTCAGCAGACTAGCAGCTCAGCAGCTCAGCAGACCAGCAGCTCAGCAGATCAGCAGCCGAAACTTCAAAGTTTAAGATTGTGCTTTATTGAATGAAATGGATGTTTAAAAAAATTATGCGTATATACAATTAATATACATTTTGATATTTTTTTATCTTATACCGGTATTCATTTGTTTCCGTTACTTGAAGAGTTTTTGATGCAAACAGACTATTCGCTGCCAGCAGCCCAGCAACTCAGCAGACTAGCCGCTCAGCAGACCAGCAGCTCAGCAGCTCAGCAGACTAGCAGCTCAGCAGACCAGCAGCTCAGCAGATCAACAGCCGAAACTTCAAAGTTTAAGATTGTGCTATATTGAATGAAATGGGTGTTTAAAATACGACAGAAGCACAAATTATGCGTAGATACAATTAATATACATTTTGGTATTTTATATCTTATACCGGTATTCATTTGTTTCCGTTACTTGAAGAGTTTTTGATGCAAGCAGACTTTTCGCTGCCAGCAGCCCAGCAACTCAGCAGACCAGCCGCTAAGCAGACCAGCAGCTCAGCAGACTAGCAGCTCAGCAGACTAACAGCTCAGCAGACCAGCAGTTCAGCAGCTCAGCAGACTAGCAGCTCAGCAGACCAGCAGCTCAGCAGATCAACAGCCGAAACTTCAAAGTTTAAGATTGTGCTATATTGAATGAAATGGATGTTTAAAATACAACAGAAGCACAAATAATGCGTAGATACAATTAATATACATTTTGGTATGTTATATCTTATACCGGTATTCATTTGTTTCCGTTACTTGAAGAGTTTTTGATGCAAGCAGACTTTTCGCTGCCAGCAGCCCAGCAACTCAGCAGACCAGCCGCTCAGCAGACCAGCAGCTCAGCAGACTAGCAGCTCAGCAGACTAGCAGCTCAGCAGCTCAGCAGACTAGCAGCTCAGCAGACCAGCAGCTCAGCAGATCAGCAGCCGAAACTTCAAAGTTTAAGATTGTGCTATATTGAATGAAATGGATGTTTAAAATACAACAGAAGCACAAATAATGCGTAGATACAATTAATATACATTTGGTTTTTTATATCTTATACCGGTATTCATTTGTTTCCGTTACTTGAAGAGTTTTTGATGCAAGCAGACTTTTCGCTGCCAGCAGCCCAGCAACGCAGCAGACCAGCCGCTCAGCAGACTAACAGCTCAGCGGACTAGCAGCTCAGCAGACTAGCAGCTCAGCAGACCAGCAGCTCAGCAGACTAGCAGCTCAGCAGACCAGCAGCTCAGCAGATCAGCAGCCGAAACTTCAAAGTTTAAGATTGTGCTATATTGAATGAAATGGATGTTTAAAATACGACAGAAGCACAAATAATGCGTAGATACAATTAATATACATTTTGGTATTTTATATCTTATACCGGTATTCATTTGTTTCCGTTACTTGAAGAGTTTTTGATGCAAGCAGACTTTTCGCTGCCAGCAGCCCAGCAACTCAGCAGACCAGCCGCTCAGCAGACCAGCAGCTCAGCAGCTCAGCAGACTAGCAGCTCAGCAGACTAGCAGCTCAGCAGCTCAGCAGACTAGCAGCTCAGCAGACCAGCAGCTCAGCAGATCAGCAGCCGAAACTTCAAAGTTTAAGATTGTGCTATATTGAATGAAATGGATGTTTAAAATACAACAGAAGCACAAATAATGCGTAGATACAATTAATATACATTTGGTATTTTATATCTTATACCGGTATTCATTTGTTTCCGTTACTTGAAGAGTTTTTGATGCAAGCAGACTTTTCGCTGCCAGCAGCCCAGCAACGCAGCAGACCAGCCGCTCAGCAGACTAACAGCTCAGCGGACTAGCAGCTCAGCAGACTAGCAGCTCAGCAGACCAGCAGCTCAGCAGCTCAGCAGACTAGCAGCTCAGCAGACCAGCAGCTCAGCAGATCAGCAGCCGAAACTTCAAAGTTTAAGATTGTGCTATATTGAATGAAATGGATGTTTAAAATACGACAGAAGCACAAGTTATGCGTAGATATAATTACGGCAGACCAGACCAGACGTTAAGACCAGCAGACTAGCCGCTCAGCAGCTCAGCAGACTAGCAGCTCAGCAGACCAGCAGCTCAGCAGATCAGGCTTTTCGCTGCCAGCAGCCCAGCAACTCAGCAGCTCAGCAGACCAGCAGCTCAGCAGACCAGCAGATCAGCAGCCCAGCAGACCAGCAGCTCAACAGACCAGCAGACCAGCAGTTCAGCAGCCAGCAGCCTAAACTAATCTAGCTGCAACAGGAACACGATGTATGCGTAGATACAATTATGTTACACGCCCTTTTATTTTGATATTTATACCCCCAAAACGAAGTTTAGGGGGGTATATAGGAGTCACCCGGTGGTTGGTCGGTCGGTCGGTTTGTCGGTCGGTCGGTCGGTCGGTCGGTCTGTTGCATTTTCCTTGTCCGGAGCATAACTTGAAAACTACTTGTTGGAATTCAATACAACTTCATACAATGGTCAAGCACATTGAGAGGAAGTGCAGTGCACAAGAACTATAACTCCATCTTGACTAATTACAGAGTTATTGCCCTTTGTTAGTTTTCCTTGTCCAGAGCATAACTTGAAAACTATTGGTTGGAATTCAATACAACTTCATACAATGGTCAAGCACATTGAGAGGAAGTGCAGTGCATAAGAACTATAACTCCATCTTGAATAATTACAGAGTTATTGCCCTTTGTTACTTTTCCTTGTCCGGAGCATAACTTGAAAACTACTGGTTGGAATTCAATACAACTTCATACAATGGTCAAGCACATTGAGAGGAAGTGCAGTGCAGAAGAACTATAACTCCATCTTGACTAATTACAGAGTTATTGCCCTTTGTTGCTTTTCCTTGTCCGGAGCATAACTTGAAAACTACTGGTTGGAATTCAATACAATTTCATACAATGATGAAGCACAATGAGAGGAAGTGCAGTGTACAAGAACCATAACTCTATCTAGAGTATTTTCAGAGTTATTGCCCTTTGTTATTTTTTCTTCTCCAGAGCATTACTTGAAAACTACTGGTTGGAATTCAATATAACCTCATACAATGGTCAAGTACATTGAGAGGAAGTGCAGTGCATAATAACCATAACTCCATCTTGACTCATTACAGAGTTATTGCCCTTTGTTACTTTTCCTTGTCCGGAGCATAATTCGAAAAGTACTAGTTGGAATTCAAAACAACTTCATACAATGGTCAAGCACAATGAGAGGAAGTGCAGTGCACAGGAACCATAACTCAATCTTGACTCATTACAGAGTTATTGCCCTTTGTTACTTTTCCTTGTCCGGAGCATTATTCGAAAACTTCTGGTTGGAATTCAATACAACTTCATACAATGGTCAAGCACAATGACAGGAAGTGCAGTGCGAAAGAACAATAACTCTATCTTGACTCATTTCAGAGTTATTGCCCTTTGTTACTTTTACTTGTCCGGAGCATTATTCGAAAACTATTGGTTGGAATTCAATACAACTTCATACAATGGTCAAGCACAATGAGAGGAAGTGCAGTGTACAAGAGCCATAACTCTATCTTGACAAATTACAGAGTTATTGCCAAGAACAATATCTCTTTTTAGTTTGTTTGCAAGGTATTCTGTTACTACGAACTTTCTCAGTTTATAAAGCAGTCTTTTGGGGGTATTAATCACATTTAGTGATAGCTCTAGTTTATATCTTATTTTCATTATTTTCGTTGCTAGAAAAGTTTTCGCTGCTAGCATACTTTTGCTGCAAGCAGTCCAGCAGCTTATTTTGATATATATTCATATGTTTTCGCTACTAGATGAGTTTCTGCTGCTAGCATACTTTTGCTGCAAGCAGTCCAGCAGCTCAGCAGCTCAGCAGCACAGCAGCTTAGCAAACCAGCAGCTTAGCAGTTCAGTAGCCGAAACTTCAAACTTAAAGATTCTGCTCAATTTTATTAAATTGGGTTTTTAAATGCAACAGAAGCACTAAATATGCGTAGATACAATTATTTTACACGCCCTTTTACTTTTGATACTTTATATCGTATTTTTTGTTTAGTTTTCGCTGCTAGAAGAGTTCTTGCTCGAAGTAGACTTTTCGCTGCCAGCAGAGTTTATAGACAATATGAACGAATATGAAGAAATCGTGAGAAATGGCGTAGTTATTACCAACTTTAAGTTTTCTGGACAAAAACTAAGTACTAAAAGAGGCATAAATCTGTTACACATGACTTTATCATATGCAATTTTGATGCACTACGACCCTGTTGTCATTAGCTATACAATTTTAAAGTTTAATGAAGATATTTGCAGAAATAGTCAAATTAAAACTTACGTTAAAATTTTTCAGACGGACAGACAGCGTTTTATATGTCTAAATTTTTGTCCAAAAAAGCGACAGAAAGATGGGAAGCAAAAATACGATGCGCATAATGTCACTTTAAGTGAAAAGTTTCTTACTACGCAGTTTAGACATGTAGTTTACCACTTCATCAAGCCGCCGATAAAAACACGTTAAATGACGCGAACGGAACACCACAGTTGTCGTATGTTGTAATACATACTATTAAAGTGGTCTCTATCAAGTTCATGAGGAAGCGTTTACGAACGAACGAACGGACTTGCCTCCGTGTTTAAGTGTATGGATTTTCAAAGTTGGGAGCAGCTCACAATGGCCACACCCGAGCACCGCAACGGCCCCGGTGGAGTTCGTACAGGCATCGCATGATGTCCGTGCGGATTTGGAACACCGCGAGGCCCGTAAGAGCTTGTTGGTGTTCGTACGACTATCGCAAGAAGTCTTCCGTTCGTACGATAGTACGGACACCGGTTGGGTAACTTGCACGGGCTACGTACGACATCCTTGACGATTGTAGCTAAAAATGAAAAACTATCGCTCCTTATAAGCTCCGCACGACTTGTCTGCGATGTCCATACGGATACTTTACAATTGCAACCTCTAAAAGATCATACGGAGCTAGAAGAAGCTACCAGACGCTACGTTTGCACCGTTCTGGATCTTTAAGTTGGTTGAATGGCATAAGTCTATGGCACTGTGCCAAGATTCCATTTACAGCAGGTGGCCATTTTGATCACAGCTGGAGCGCTGTCATTCATCAGGATGAACGGGTACATGATAATCTTTATCAAACAAGTTGTTTTTGGTAGGCAGCATTTCTTTTTAAAGTCTTCTGGTTTCATTTAATTTGATTTCTATTACAATATTTACATATTCTGCTTCATTTATCCACGGACCTAGTAAGAATGGGAAGAGACAATAAAACAAAATGAACTTTCTCGAATGCGTTGATAATTTAGCACGATATATAAGTTCTTCTAGCAGCGAAAACTAGTGAAAATCGCATAATTATAAAGTTACTGTGTCAAAATATGAGCATGTGCAATAATTGTATCTATGCATAAATGGTTCTTCAGTCATATTTAAAACATCCAACTCATACAATTCAACACAATCTTTAAGTTTGAAGTTAACGCTGCTGAATATGTTTTGGCTGATGAGCTGCTGCTGAGTTGCTGGTCTGCTGAGCTGCTGGCAGCGAAAAGTCTGCTAGATATGAGACGCCTAAATACATTTCCATAGACTTACATCATAAGGTTTTCTTCCGGTGCGACTACCCAAAATCTCACCGACTACTGAAATGAACTTTACTTTGTAGAATCATCCTAGTCCCACATAAAAATAACAAAATTTATACATGTGATCCAATACTTTATGCCAGTAATTTGGAGCTAAATGACACCACCCCCATTTTTGTTGCAGTTTTAGTGGTCACCGACCAAATATGTCAGTATTTTCAAATACCAAATATTTTGAATATAATTCATATCCAGATTTTTCTCTTCATATTTCATTTGTGATCTATCATCCAGCGATTAATTCAAAATATTTTTTTGTATGCATCCACTTAGTTTCAGCCAATCAGCAATCAAACACATAGTGTAGGTCCGCAAGTTCCCTACACAAAATAACCTGCTTCCAGTTTTCACCGTTCTCATACCTGCTAGCGGCGAAAAACTGTTGGCAGTTAAAATTCTGCTAGCAGCGAAAACTCTTAAAGTATCCAAATAAGAGGGCGTATAAAATAATTGTATCTACGCATAAATCGTGCGTCTGCTGCGTTTAAAAACCACATTCTATAAAATTGAGCAACATATTTAACTTTGAAGTTTCCGCTGCTAAATAAGTTTTGGCGGCTGAGCTGCTGGACTGCTCGCAGCGAAAAGTGTGCTTGCAGCGAAAACTCTTCTAGTAGCGGAAACTAACCAAAATAATATATAAAGTATCAAAATGAAAGGGCGTGTAAAATAATTGTATATTCGCATATATCGTGCTTCTGTTGCAGCTTGATTATTTTGGCTGCTGGGCTGCTGGTCTGCTGAGCTGCTTGTCTGCTAAATTGTAGGTCCGCTGAGCTGCTGGTCTGCTGGACTGCTGGCAGCGAAAATTTTAAGTGTGCTTGCAGCGAAAATTCTTCTATTAGCGGAAACTAACAGAAATAAGATGTAAAGTATCAAAATCAAAGGGCGTGTAAATTAATTGTATCTACGCATAAGTCGTGATTCTGTCATTTTTAAACATCCATTTCATGCAATATAGCACAATCAAAAACTTTGAAGTTTCGGCTGCTGAACTGCTGAGCTGCCTAGCGGCTGGTCTACTGAGCTGCTGGTCTACTGAGTTGCTACGTTGCTAGCAGCGAAAAGTCTGCTTGCAGTGAAAACTCTTCTAGTAACGGAAAGAAATGAATATCAAAATGAAAGGGCGTGTATATTAATTGTATCTACGCATTATTGGTGCTTCTGTTGAACATCCATTTCATTCAATAAAGAACAATCTTAAACTTTAAAGTTTCGACTGCTGGTCTGCTGGGCTGCTGGTCTGCTGGTCTGCTGAGCTGCTTGTCTGCTGAGCTGTTGAGCTGCAGAATACCGGTATAAGATATAATATACCAAAATGTATATTACAGTAAACACCGTATATAACGACTCCGGATATAGCAAAATTCCGATTATAAGAAACAAATTTTTCTAGGCCGGATTTTTTTTTCTTTGTTGATTTATATAAAAATGTTATACGGATATAACAAACTGCGGATATAAGGAACATATTTAAATGGTCCCAGGGAGTTCGTTATATACGGAGTTTACTGTAATTGTATTTACGCATAATTTGTGCTTCTGTCGTATTTTAAACATCCATTTCATTCAATATAGCACAATCTTAAACTTTCAAGTTTCGGCTGCTGATCTGCTGAGCTGCTGGTCTGCTGAGCTGCTACTCTGCTGGTCTGCTGAGCTGCTGGTCTGCTGAGCTGCTGATCTGCTGGTCTGCTGAGCTGCTGGTCTGCTGAGCTGCTGAGTTGCTGAGTTGCTGGGCTGCAGGCAGCGAAAAGTCTGTTGCAGCGAAAGTAACGTAAACATATGTAAATAAAATTTAAAATATCAAAATGAAAGGGCGCGTATTTATTGTTTCTACGCATGATTCGTGATTCTGTCGTATTTAAAAAAAAAAAAAAAAAAACAATTCATTCAATATAGCACAATCTTAAACTTTCGGCTGCTGAACTGCTAGTCTGCTGGTCTGCTGAGCTGCTGAGTTGCTGGTCTGCTGAGTTGCTGGGCTGCTGGCAGCGAAAAGTCTGCTTGCATCAAAAACTCTTCAAGTAACGGAAACAAATGAATACCGGTATAAGATATAAAATACCAAAATGTATATTAATTGTATCTACGCATTATTTGTGCTTCTGTTGTATTTTAAACATCCATTTCATTCAATATATAGCACAATCTTAAACTTTGAAGTTTCGGCTGCTGATCTGCTGAGCTGCTGGTCTGCTGAGCTGCTAGTCTGCTGAGCTGCTAGTCTGCTGAGCTGCTGAGCTGCTGAGCTGCTGGTCTGCTGGTCTGCTGAGCTGCTAGTCTGCTGAGCTGCTAGTCTGCTGAGCTGCTGGTCTGCTGGGCGGCTGGTCTGCTGAGTTGCTGGGCTGCTGGCAGCGAAAAGTCTGCTTGCATCAAAAACTCTTCAAGTAACGGAAACAAATGAATACCGGTATAAGATATAAAATACCAAAATGTATATTAATTGTATATCTACGCATAATTTGTGCTTCTGTCGTATTTTAAACACCCATTTCATTCAATATAGCACAATCTTAAACTTTGAAGTTTCGGCTGTTGATCTGCTGAGCTGCTGGTCTGCTGAGCTGCTAGTCTGCTGAGCTGCTGAGCTGCTAGTCTGCTGAGCTGCTGAGCTGCTAGTCTGCTGAGCGGCTGGTCTGCTGAGTTGCTGGGCTGCTGGCAGCGAATAGTCTGTTTGCATCAAAAACTCTTCAAGTAACGGAAACAAATGAATACCGGTATAAGATAAAAAAATATCAAAATGTATATTAATTGTATATACGCATAATTTGTGCTTCTGTCGTATTTTAAACATCCATTTCATTCAATAAAGCACAATCTTAAACTTTGAAGTTTCGGCTGCTGATCTGCTGAGCTGCTGGTCTGCTGAGCTGCTGAGCTGCTAGTCTGCTGAGCTGCTGAGCTGCTGGTCTGCTAGTCTGCTGAGCTGCTAGTCTGCTGAGTTGCTGGACTGCTGGCAGCGAAAAGTCTGCTTGCAACGAAAACTCTTCAAGTAACGTAAACTTATGAATATAAGATATAAAATATCAAAATGAAAGGGCGTGTATTTATTGTTTCTACGCATAATTCGTGCTTCTGTCGTATTTTTGGAAAAAAAAACATTTCATTCAATATAGCACAATATTAAACTTTGAAGTTCGGCTGCTGAACTGCTAAGCTGCTGGTCTGCTGAGCTGCTAGTCTGCTGAGCTGCTGGTCTGCTGAGCTGCTGGTCTGCTGGTTTGCTGAGCGGCTGGTCTGCTGAGTTGCTGGGCTGCTGGCAGCAAAAAGTCTGCTTGCAACGAAAACTCTTCAAGTAACGTAAACTTATGAATATAAAATATCAAAATGAAACGCCGTGTATTTATTGTTTCTTCGCATAATTCGTGCTTCTGTCGTATTTTTTAAAAAAAATACAACATTTTATTCAATATAGCACAATATTAAACTTTGAAGTTTCGGCTGCTGAACAGCTGGTCTGCTGGTCTGCTGAGCTGCTGGTCTGCTGAGCTGCTGAGTTGCTGGGCTGCTGTCAGCGAAAAGTCTGCTTGCAGCGAAAACTCTTCAAGTAACGGAAACTAATGAAAACCGGTATAAGATATAAAATATCAAAATAAAATAGCGTGTACATGTATATTAATTGTATCTACGCATAATTCGTGCTTCTGTCGTATTTAAAACATACATTTCATTCAATATAGCTAAGTTCACGCTGCTAGGCTGCTATGCTGCCAGTCTGCCAAGTTCTCGCTGCAAGGCTGCTAAGCTGCCAGTCTGCCAAGTTCACGCTGCTACGCTGCCAGTCTGCCAAGTTCACGCTGCTACGCTGTCAGTCTGCCAGTCTGCCAAGTTCACGCTGCTACGCTGCCAGTCTGCCAAGTTCACGCTGCTACGCTGCCAGTCTGCCAAGTTCACGCTGCTACGCTGCCAGTCTGCTAGTCTGCCAAGTTCACGCTGCTACGCTGCCAGTCTGCCAACTTCACGAAAATCTTTTTACCAGGAGAAAATTAAATCTCTTGTTACAGCAAGACAACACTCAAAGTTTAACATTTACCCTGTAAGACCAGTACATACCGCGAGCAGCCTGAACACCTGTGTAAAATTGTATAATGGGTCGACATTTTCGCTATTCATTCAGTAATTTTTCCAGATCTTACCAGCAAGTTCTGAATGAGTTTTCTGTCTGACCGCAGATTTGTCGAACAGCAATATATTACGACTTCCAGCGACATTGTTGAAATCACTATTCGACTATTTCTGTTTTTTAATTTACCGCGGACAAAAAAGTAGCATTGACGCTCTAAAATTGCTTTCAATATTGGTGTCTCAGTTTATATACAGCAAAGTCTTACAGCTGACATGTGACTATTTATAATGTTTGGAATAAAAGATAAACTTAGAGCTATGTAAATCTGTTAAACGCGGTAAAAGTATCAAAGGCCCATAATTCTAGTATAAATGGTCATAGCCAAAATGCCTCTACTCTTGTACATGAAAACAAGTACAACTTCATATCCATCACAAGATGCAATAATACATGTACTTTTATTATAAAGTTTGTCATGGTAAAATGCGATAAATTTATTTATCTGGGAGGAACACCTGTTTTCTGCAGATGCACCAACATCATTTGCATTCAAACAATACAGACATCCCGCTGTTTCCCAATGGAAAATTGTAGATGTATGGAAATGAGATATGTTATTTACCATCGGTACATATTTCTCCTATAATGAGCTCTCTGTGAAATAACATAACATATGATTATATTCCGGAATGTAACTGAAGAGAAAACATAACCAAAATTATTGTTCAAAACAAGATCAACATTTAAATCATTCTCAGAACTCAAAATCAATATGCAAATGGCATTGCCTTTGAAGAGAAGTAACGAATGAGACTTTATGTAGTATCGCTATTTTTCATTTAAAATATATCAATAAAACATAACAAACATCTGCGAAAACAATTTAAACGTCAAACTTTCTTTTAATAACCTCATCTTAAATGCTACACATCAACATACCTCCTTTAGACTAATATGAGAGGATGAAGCTCAAACTTGACTGTCAAAACATTTTTGTTTACAATTCTTGAACTTGGCCACATTCACACTTTTTACGTTCAACTTCGTGTTTCATTTTGGAATAGGTTATCAAACTTGATAATTCTTTTCGTTTAGTTCTTTACTTTTACCATACAAAGAACACAGAATTTTTTAAATCTAAATCGAATAAAATAGACTTGTTAGGAGGACATATCAGCCATTTGTCACAAAGTGGCATAACCACAATGATCAGACAAGTTGATACATCAACACATTGCATCTATACGTTTTGAAACCTAAAAACATTATTTACCAAGATTTGTCATGCATGTGTCAGACCTAAACAGAATAAAATTACTACATTGCATTGAATAGGACATCAAGATGTTACATGTCTTGTTTATCAAACAAAATTCACGTTACGTACAAAGAGTATATATTTGGGAAGGTGAGGCCGCATGTCGAATATGACTCCGCAGCTTGAGAAGACGGTCGCAAAGATAATTCAGCAACTGCTGGATAAGGTCTAAAACCAGGCCTTAAAATCATTTCTGGTACAATGCGTACAACTCCAATTAAGGTAATGGAGGATGTCAGCGTCTAATCACCATCTAGAAGTAACCGACCAAACACCATATAATTGTAAATAAACCTATGTGACAGGTTTTCAGCCTCGAGTGCGATCGCGACCTTGAAAGTAATGCAAAACGGACACTTCGGGTATTGACAACAATTGTCTGAAGTTATTTAACAAGAGGGCCATGATGGCCCTGTATCGCTCACCTGTCTACCATTGGCAAAAATAAAAAGGTTATTAATAGCAGAAAGGATCAATTTTTACCTTTGGCTCATGATATCCTCTTAATAAGCCTATGTAAAATCAAAAGACCCCCCCCCCCCAGGCAGGGTTAATTTTGACCCTGAGGTCAGGATTTGAACAATCTTGGTAGAGAGTCAATTATTGCCACATGCTGAATATCTAAGCTCTAGGCCTCATTATTTTGCTGTCTGATCATGATCTGCACTGTTGGCTATTCATTTTTTTGCTGTCTGATCATGATCTGCACTGTAAGCTATTCATTGTATGTTGGCTGGTCATGATCTGCAATGTCAGCTTTTTATTTTTTGCTGTCTGATCATGATCTGCACTGTTTGCTATGCATTATTTAGCTGTCTGATCATGATCTGCACTTTCATAATTTAGCTGTCTGATCATGATCTGCACTTTCATTATTTTGCTGTCTGATCATGATCTGCACTTTCTGACAAATTTCAAGGATATCTGGGCTGAAAATGTAACATCTAGAGTGTTAACAAGGTTTTTCCATATTTGGGCTGTGACCTAGTTTTTGACCCTAGATGACCCATATTCGAACTTGGGCTAGAAATCAACTTAACCACCTTTCTGACAAATTTCCAGGATATTTGGGCTGAAAATGTTACCTCTAGAGTGTTAACAAAGTTTTTCCATATTTGGGCTGTGTGACCTAGTTTTTGACCCCAGGTGACCCATATTAAAACTTGAGCTAGATATCATAGAAACAACCTTTCTGACAAATTGCCAGGATATTTGGACTGAAACAGTAGCCTCTAGAGCCTTAACAAGATTTTTCTATTTTTGGGCTCTGTGACCTAGTTTTTGACCCCAGATGACCCATATTCGAACTCGTCCGAGTAATTACTGGGACAAACATCCTGACCAAGTTTCGTGACAATTGAGGAAAAAATGTGACCACTAGAGCGTTAACGAACTAAATGTGGACGGACGACGTCCGACGGACGACGGACGACGGACATTCATCGATCCTAATAGCTCACCCTGAGCCAGCTCAGGTGAGCTAAAAATCAGTATATGCATGTAGACATGAAGTACTGGTATATCACTGTTGATTACATCCCTGCCCTGGTAGGGACAATTTGGTAGGCGTGTTACCAGATAACAAACTATTACTCATGCAGAGAGATGCTGTACCTGTGCTAAATATAACTGAAGTTAACAACCAGTAGAGCAGACGATAAAATTTACTCTAAATTTTATTGCTATGCATTGTATAACCGTTCAATCCATTTATTCCAAACTGATTCTTTATATTGAAATGTTTTTGCTTTTTTAACAGGTATTTTGTATGTCATTTCGGGATTTCTTTTGTAGCTAACAATTCTTTCAGATGTAAAGTCCCTATTTATGTTTTCATTCCAGTCTAGTAATGCTAAGTCAATTCTTAATTTGTAAGTTGAATAACCAAATGAAATTCCTTTGTCTAAAAACTGTAATAGAGCATTGTTGAAAGATTCTACATAATGAGTGTCCATACAGTATTTATATTTTTCTGCTTCTTTATAGACTGGCAACCCTTTTAAAAAATCAGTTATAATTTCTACAGCTCTGTCACTTTTCAACTGGAATTTGGAACATTCATAGTTCACATCTGTTTTACATCTTGATGTTGACAAGCAATTGTCATGGTGACCCTGATAATGCTCTATAAAATTTAAGATGTTTGCTCGAAGTTTTTCGGCACTGTTTTCACTATTTTTCATGGAATACTAGATATGTGTTCTTAAAGCAGCTGCTTTGTCCGATAGCTCTTCATGCCAAATTATCCTGTGGTATTTTCTGAAGCCAGAAGTTATGCGTTTTGCATTTTTAGAAATTGATTTTGTCATGTGCCAGGTGTCTATAGCATTGTTGGTTGGATTTCTTTCTTCACGCACATACTTTGTAATTTGGTTGTTATTGTCATGGGCATGGATATTAACTGGACAATACTGTTCATCTAAAGCTTGATAGATACGTTTAACCCCTATGAGCTCATGTCTTTGAGAGCACGGGTCATCATCTTTCTTTGACACTGTTTGTATGTCCAAAACCTTGTGCGTAGCTTGACCAATGCACACAACATCACTGAAAACTGCATTTTTCCTCCAGCAATGCCTGGCATCAGTCAAAATATTTATTCCATGAGCCATTTCATCATCAGGCAAGGTAGCACATGTCATGGCTATTTCCTCTTGTAGTGCTTCCTGTTTGGATTCAGAAGCCAGTCGAGAAATGACTTCTTAGTAGGTGTCTTGAAATTCCTTCATGTATTGTTCTCCCATATTTCCGATGTTTGCACCATCACAGAATTTCGTGAAGTGGTTGGGTAACATACCAGATGAGAAGTATCCATGAGCTAGCCTTGCATTTACTAAAAAACGACCATGTTCAATATGAGGTGATGAGGTCCAAGTCCAAACATGTTTTTCATTTTCACATTGCATATTGATAGACAATACATGTTTAAGCATTTGGTGATTTTTTATTGTAACGTTACCATCACACTTATCAGTATGAGATTTTACAGACGTCACAAGTCTTTCAACAGCACTTAATGAACCAACGAAAAGTTGGTCATCAACTGCCCCATCCCTTTCAATAAATTGGTATGTAGTCCCTTCAAAGTAAGTCTCATCACGTGGCCCTCTTTTGACTGAATATTTTCATTAATAAAAAAGTCAAACACTCTATTTAGCAACTGAAAAGTTGAAACTCTGTTTAGTTTTCCTTCACCTAGGAACAATTTTAATCTATCCATTTTGTTCAGCAATTCTGTTTTCTCATTTTCAGTCTTGTAATAAAACTCAAGATGACCCCTTTGTTGAGTTTGATTTTGCTTCTGCTTCTTGTTTGATTCATTTCGTGCTTCTTTAGAACAAGAGGCAAACATTCTAGGTTGATGTTTCATTTCATCACGGATGCGCATTAACCCTTGTTCTTGGGGAATATCCATTTTTTTTGCACAAAGTATGTATTATCATTAATCCTCAACAACAAATTTTGCACTGAGCTTGAATGTTGGTGATGCTGAGCCAGTTGGACATTTCTCAATTATAATTGAAAGAATAATAAAGGGGTGATGATAGCTTATCTCAGACTTGGTATGGCATTTCATTAAATAGACATTGTGTTGTTGTGAGACACAATGCAGATTATGGCTGTAAATTTGGAGGGAAACTTTATTATTAAAATAAGCATGGAAATCGAAAGCAGTAAAATAAAAAAATATATTGTTCAAATGACTGCTGAACAGAAAGAAATAACAGAAGGAATATTTAATTTTCACGATGGGATATTGATATTCAGAGTGATTCTGAAAGTGAAGATGGCAATTTTTGTTTACCAGAAGATCAAGGGGATACCCATATGTGTGTAAACAGACATGTAGAAATGAAAAGAGAAACAACTGAAAATAGAGGAGCAAACATTCACAGTGAACATACAATTAATGAAGAAGAAAACACATCAACTATTCAGTTAAAAGAAAACGAGGCAGAGGGCTGTGAACGTGTCTGTAAACACTGTTTTAACAATCCTTGTATTACTTCAAATCCACAGTCATGGCTCGGTGGTGGCCGAACAGCCAGGACAGGAAACAACATCATTCGAAAGCGCCTATACCGAAAATACTGGACAATGCTCGACAGAAGAGGAGTGTGGTATTTACCTGCTTATTTACAAAGGAAAGATCAGGCAATGAAAGAAGCGAACATTCAATTAACTCAAAGAGAAATCATACCTGATTGTGTTCTATACCAAGTTAGAAATCTATACCCAAACCCCAAAGATGTGCCATACATGGGACATCAGTGGTGATTTATATATACTCTGATAATAACAGACTGGGACATGATAATAATAATGGTTACAGTATAATTAATGGAAATGAAAAGTGATGCTATTTATTAATGATCCACACACTTATCATTCATATTGAAATTGGATTAAACTATTCCATGAATAAAATGCAACATTTGAAAGGGAATATTAAAATAAAGAATTAATCTGCAACAGGTATGTCTGTTATCATTATAATTATGTTATTACTGATCCGCCGTGAACTGTACAAGTCTCTGATAGCCAGAGTGTAATTTCAAGCTGCAGGAATGTAAACACTACCACGTGCTTTTGTTTACGTCTGCAGTTCATGACCGAATAAACTCCTCCCCGGGATTTTCAAATCTTGACAGTTAACTGATTTTTTTCTTACAAAGTACCATAAAGTACATTTTTACAAGAAATTTTCTCTGCCAATTTATTTGAAATGTTGCAAAGAAGCTATGAAAAAAGTTTTAAAGTAAAATACTTCTTGGTTATTTCACTATTTTAAAAAAGGGCTCTTAGATGTGAAGCATGTTAAAAATACCATGAAACCTGCCCTAGCGCCATCTTCTGGCTTTTATATCCCAGTTGGGGGTTTAATTGACAGGTAGTTTTGGAGGTATCAAGTTACAGCTGCATACAACAAATACTGGTATACCAGCGAGAGTGACCTTGGAGGTTGTGCATGACAGACTGTTATGCTATTAGCAACAACATATAGAAGCTACAGCGCGGACACAAAGTGTGGACGGACTGACAGACGGACGAATCCGAGCTAAGTTATAGTCCCCAACGATCTTTGATAATAAATCTGACGACCTGCTAACCAAAACAATGAATTAACACGGTTAATATAGTAACACTTTTGTATAGAGAAAAAATGTTTGATATGTTCTCTCGAAGTTGTTTTAGCTTTTGGCCATGCAGGCACATGGTAATTATCGCATAATTGCCATTGGAAAATTTGAAAGTGCAAAACCTGCCTTCATTTTAAGACAAAAATGGCTGATATGGTCGTAAGGGATAATGTTAGATTTAGATGCTGCAGTAGCTCGGAAGCAAATAACAAGTCGTATCATTGAATTAGAAAACATATATGCGAAAACACCTGATTATTGCTGACATGTTTTTTTATACAAGGGGAGCAATTCATGTGCGCTAAGCTTGCTGCAGCTAAAGTCAAGGTATATTTTCGCACTAAACAGTTGAAAGAGAAAAATTAAGAGAAGAAATGGCTAATGGATTTGCATATGTATTACACACAACAATATATGGCTTATAAACAAATGATCAACTATTGCATTACCCGGGTGATTATCACTCAAAGGTTATCATTATGTATTACTAAGTAATGAATACCATTATCCCGAAATGGTTTCTGCAGATAGTGATTGGAGTTGTTACGTTTTGATATCAGAAAGGCTGTATAAACATTGTTAACTGAATTCGTGTTGAATGCCTTTTACGTTTATTTATATTTTAAATACATTTATTAAATTGTTGCGTTTGCTACATGATGTAACTTGACGATTTCTATGTACAAGTATAATACAATTTTGTCTGTAAGCGTCCAAACAATGTTGAACAGAGGAGAGCACAGTTAAGTTCTGTGACGGTGTATCTTGTGGTAAATTGATTAGTTACTTCTGTTCAATACTGATCATTGTGTTACAGTCGTGAATTGTATGCTTTCTTATTTAATTTTGTTTCCGAGTCTCTTGAAATCCATCTTGCTTATAACCTAGCCAAGCAGCCTACTGCGTATATTCAAGACTTACACGGGATCAAACAAGTAAACTATATTGTAACAGCAAAGCTTTTGTTTCCTGTCAAGCCTACCTAGAATGTTATGGACAAGATTATACTTCAGTTCCACAACTTTAAATGAGATTTTACCGAACCGTTTTCCTCGGAAGCTTAATGTGTGTTCTTGACTCCGAGACCAACATACCTGTACTATACCTTTAAAAACTTCCAGTTTTTGTATCACGTTTAGTCTCAGAAAACGATCAATCATGTTCAGTGAATCTCTACCAATGAAAGACAGGGTACAGTATGGTACTAGTTGCGTATTGAAGAATAAGAAAAGAAATCCTTGAAAACAATTAAACAATATCTGCTTCCAGACAATCAGACATACCCATGGAAGAATGAATCTTCATGATTCATGCTCAAAGCATTTGTACATGTAATAAATGTATCTACTACTATACATATAAAACTTCTACAAAAATTCGTACACACTTTCCAGGAATAAAAAACATCAATCCAGATATAGTTTTTCGTAACTCTGAAGTTTAAGATCTGGAAACATATAAACTTTAGAAATGTATTTGTACGACATTCATAACTGTGAGTAATTCGCAATTTGTGCAAGACTGAGTAGAACAAAATTCAGTTACTACAAGCAAAGTAGGATTATAGATTTTAAGCAGCTTTTGACATTTGCACGCTTGATTATGTGACGCGAAACTAACAGCCATGTCTTACAGTCGATAATAATTATTTACATGGTTTTACGTCAGAAGTTAAACTAGTGAGTATGAAAGTGTCAACAATTCGGCCTGTCAAACACGGACACAGAGATGAAAGGAAGCACTTAACTGAAAGAAAACTGAATCAACGAAGCATTTTGTGAAAATGTGGAGATACATGTAGTCATTTTGCTCATGCAACGGATACTAAATTAAGTAAATTGCTTTCATAAGTTGCATTGTTTGCATTTAAGAAAATTGTTTCAACAGGACATGGCTATTACCACTTTAGACATCTTTTCCGTCAGAACCCCACCAAAACAAACCTAAGAATCGTATTTTAGTATAAACTGTTACGTCCGAAATTCCCATCTTTTAGACAATCTCACATGTATCTATTTATTTTGTGCAACTATTCAACATTTACTTAAAAGCAAGTACAACTTTTGGTACCTCCAATGGTGCATTTTTACGTTGCAGCGACTGTAACAGTCACGATTTGGAAACATTTATTGGTGATAAGAACAGAACCAAATACTAGATACAAAACAACATAAACACAATTATCATTGGGACAAGCTGACATTACCTGATAACTTTATAAACATCTGTATTAACTTTTACAAAATTGATTACAAATCTACCGAGCTATAAAGGCAAAAATATCTGTAGTGAGCATTCAGTTACCTCTCCTCAATTCTGGTAAATTTCGATCTGAACTAAAACAGAGCCACAATCGTCGTGAATGATACGTTTGAATGAGGTAAGGTATTCACTATAAGGTAATTACTATCTTATACTTATAATTTTGACTACTACATAATTACATCCGATCATATTTAACCATCGCTAGTATATTGCAGGTAGTCTTACATGTATTTATATTTTAACCGAAATGAAAACATTAACTAGACTTTTATTTATTTATGACCTAGAAATGAAAACATAAACTAGGTATGACGTTCCTTGACTAACGAAAGTACCTAATACACGTACGTTTTAAACAATTTACTCCTATAGTGTGTCACTGTATCGATCCGTTTCATGATCGCACTCGTTCAGTTTTCAAAGACACTTTGAACAATATAGAAAAATACTGTTAGTCACTGTTTGCCCACTTCACTTTTCCCAGGATATGTCGGTTTCCAACAGAGATGCAATTCCTGCAACAGTACACTATGTTTTGTATGCAAGTAGTGTACAGTCTCAGACTGAAATGTTATCTGCAAAACTTAGTATTGATTCGATGTTCGGATTCCAGATATCAGTCCGAAATGCCTTATTCTTACTGAAGGCTTTATACATGAATCTCTCCTCCTTCACAGACAATTAATTATTATTTACATCAGTATGGTACATGATAGATCTATGTGAATAACGCTTATCTTTAGCTTATACTAATTTATTTTAGCTCGACTGTGAAGAAAGCTTGTAGCTTGTCGAGTCACTCTCGAGTCCGCTTCCTGGAAAAACTAGTACTGGTGTCATATGAGGAGGTACGATCGTGACCACAGTGGGGTTCTAACCCGCAACCTCCGGGATGAGCGGCAGACACCTTAATCTCTACACCACAACACCTATCTTTAATGAGATCCGTTGTGTTTGCTCCTTGGATCTAGCGAGATTTCTTTGTTCATGTACAGTAGATAATTGCTCTTATGTGACCACTGGGCTTTAAAGAAAGTGTAAAGATTTGCCTGTCTTTGCTATAGTCATTTAACGTACTATTTATATTTTTAGTGTAAGATTCACCCACTTAACACTTGTTTTTTTATCAAAATCGTAGCAAGATTATGTCATATTAAATCAGCAAGTGCCATAAAGCAAGCCTTCTGTAGTTCAATAAATATTACTTGAATGACCCCAGAAATAATTGTTAATTGAGTAAGACAAAGACAGCAGTTTAAAGCTACGTCTAACGTACTTACTGAAGTTTGAATCTTTGAATCGATCTTTCGTATAGACAGTTTGTATGGTTCAAGATTCATAACTCGATGTGTTGTACAAACATTTTTCTAGATAACACATAGTGCCAACTAAATCATTGACAGATAATTAAACATGATTTAAACAAGTAATATCTTTTAAAAAAAAGATGGTCGACGTAGGTGACGTAATAAACACATTTTGTGTTTCAGAAGGCTCCCGGGCAGTACACTGCTTATTCCGGTACCGAAACGCTAGCCAATAATCAATGACGCTAGATGTCCGGCCCCGGACAACACCTCGTTGAATACAAAAGTTGATCTTCGTACTGTCCAGAAACCTTGACATAACGTGTTCTGTTTTTTCTTTTTTTGCAACATGATTTATTATAAATAACTATAATATAAAAAATATACACATTTTGTGTTTCAGAAGGCTCCCGGGCAGTACACTGCTTATTCCGGTACCGAAACGCTAGCCAATAATTTGCAGATTCTGATTGGTCACATTATAACGAAGTTGGTTAGCAACGCGTCCATACCAACGGAAGTTCAAATCAAAAGTATACGACTACGTCGAAAAACATCATCCTTTACTGTACTTCCTTGTGACTCCCCTTAACCTAAGGAGAAATCAGAATGCAAAATATTCGAAACCAGCGCGCATAAGCGTGAAATACAATGGTTAACCATTGAACATAAAACATTCTCAAAATAGCACACTTTATTTAAATGATATCTACCTATTCTTTAGATCTTCAGAGTACAAAATAAACATGTAATTTCAGGTTTATGTGTCGTACAAATACATGTATATCATGATCTTTTCATCAACAAATACTTTCAATTTCCACCTGATCATTCATCGTACTATCTTGAAACTACATGAAAAAATAGCCAAACCACTTCGTAAGTTGCTAGGCTATATTTGTAATTGCTGCAGACAGTCATTGCCAAATTGGTCGGACTGATTATTCTTTATAATCTTAAGCAACATTTTTTCACTTCTACAAGCGAAGTAGATTTACATCCTTCTTAAAGCTTCCGCCCATTTGTTACACTGGTCACCTCATGTCAATCTTATAGTCGACAGTAGTCGCAAAGGCAGATAAGTATCAGTCTGTTCTACAATGTCTGAACTTACTGTAACAAAATCAATATATTATCTAGGACATCAAAAAAATATTTGAACAAGCCTCATTCCTTATTCATAAACGAGCTGAACGAGATGAACTGGTATGAGCTGGTATGAGCTGGAAACAAACTTATAGCTTAATACCTAATGTGATGCTGACTAACGTGCTATTTTTCTATTTTTTTTTTTGTATTTTCCCATCTTGCAACGATCTCAACTATGAGGTTAGATCACATTTCGAATGAAATTCACTGTGGAATAAAGCAGTTGACTTAACTTAACTGTATTCAGCATAAACTACAATCTAAGACTGAAATGCTGTAACTCTTTCAGATTAATATTAAAAGTATTCCTTAGAATAATAACCAATTCTTTAAATTAGCCGAATATTCTGGGAAACAGACCGGAATTAGGCAGGAATCCGTTATGCGCATATTTATGTCAAGATTTATTTCAAAAGAAATATCACAAAAAGTAGGTCTACAGGATGCCAGCAATGATATGACGTATATTCATAATAACTGTTACTGTACGGTGTAGCTGTGCCAGTCTTGCAACTTTGGCGTTTATGTTCGCTGTCTATTTTCAGTGTTTAATTACGGTATAATAATGTCAAGGCTCATCCTTAAACGTATGCTGGTAAATAAAAAATGCTAGCTCCAATTTGACTGTGTTACAGTCTTTTTTTATTTGCAATTCATGAACTTTGCACAATTCCAATCTTTACTTTTAAATATTACTTGGAAATTGCGACAACAATAATTCAAGCGTGACATTTGTAGTTGTATTCCAGTTTGTTTACAGTGAATACTCGGCACACTATACAGTGCTGATATATACTTTTTCCGTATTAAGATAAAGATGGTTGTCATCAAAAGTAAACAACAGTATTCTTTACAAAATATGTAAAAAAAACCTCCATAGACTGATATTAAACCAACAGCATTGACATTCACAAAATATCATCAGGTGGTCCGCAGAGCCAACGTGTTATTGAATCAATAAACATCTTCTGCCATGCCGCGTTCTCGCGGGGCGGGCCCAGTGTAAAGGCGAAAATGCGACAACTAAATGATTTGTCGCGTTTTCGCCTCGACGGGTGGCGGGGCGAAAATTTAGAAAACATGAAAAATAAAGGCCGCACAGCGCCTTTGCATTTTCGCCCTGCCATAATACGTGTTATGACAAACATTAGCCACAACAACAAACACAGCTAACAACAAAACGCACTGACATCGGAAAGATCGTTCGGTCGGTCATATCGCTGTTGCTCAAAAGCTTACCAGATTTTCTGCTTCGAGACAACTGGAATTTTATTCACAACGGATTGTTTTCAAAATGCAGACACAATTATTTTAGAAGCTGAAACATTGGCTTTGATAAGATTAGCATTGCAATTATAATTAAATATACTTTGCTTCAATTAATATTGTTTTTGAACCGTGGATTGCCCAATTAATCAAACATGAAAGGCGTAAGGCCTTGACCTTTTGATCTGTAAATGTTTGAAATGCGCATGTTGCAGTATCTCCTTAAAGGCCCATCTACACAGTAAACCTAACCTTACGTTTTTGAGGGGGGGGGGGTAAGCAGGGGGGCGGGTAAATAAGGACCGTATACACAGTAAATTATGGTTCATGCAACATATTAATTTTTTTTTTTAAAGTAATCGCACAGTGGAAACTTTAAAATGTTCATAATATATGTTTGTTTTGTAAAAACTAATGTTGCTAGTAGGGATATTATTTATAGAAAGACAATGTGTGTGAGCCAAGAAAGATAAATTTTATTTACATCATATACTTTTTATTATTTACAAAATAATTTAAATATCTAACTAATTTCATAGTCAATATAAAACAAGCAATGTTTTTTGTCTGCATATTGTTTTATTCAATTTCAAACTATTTTGTCCGTTTTTCCGCCATAATTATAATCTCTCTCACACTGCTCTGCAATTTTAATCTAATTATTGCGTTGCCGCTTGGGTAATAAATAAAACCTCTGTGTGGGGTCGGTATACCAAGGTTTAGAGGATAAGACTTTCTCTATCCTAAAAATGGAGTATACATTTTAGGAAAAACGTGCATTTGACCAATCTACACAGTAAACTTTGATTTATATATCAAAATTTATAAAGCAAGGTTTACCTTAAAGGGCCATCTACACAGCAAACCTTGCTTTATAAATTTTGATCTATAAATCAAAGTTTACTACATGTAGATTGGTCAAATGTACGTTTTTCCTGAAATGTATACTCCATTTTTGGGATAGAGAAAGTATTAAATTTTTATAAGTTTGAATGAATTTTTCACAATGTCTATACAAATTGTTTATATTATACTTTCTGAATTGAATATTAAATAGCCGTACATTTTATGTACATACAGTGAATGCAAGACTTTTATATATGTTCGTTTTTATCTCCGGTAGAGTACATTTCTTATTAAATTTCAACCTAACAAATGTATTAATTAAATAAATCTTTATAAAAAATCTAGACCCTATAATATTTATTAATTCAATACTGTTGACATGAAGCTATACTAAATGATGTAAATTGATATTTTTATATAATAAATTCCACCGGGTCTACTTAATTACTAATGAAATTTGCAAACTTCATTAAATATTTATCTAATATTAGAAGAATTCGTTTAGGCAAAATCTGGTCGAAGTGAGCTTAGGTCATTATTTTGCACTAGGGGTGATCTAGAATTAACCGGATATTTTTGGCTAGTTCATTAATGTCCGTGAAGTTGGTGGCCTAGCGGCCTAGCGGCGTGAAGTTAGCGGCCCAGCGGCCTGGCTGCCTGGCGGTCTAGCAACCAAACGATTAAACGTCTTTTTTAAAGAAAATATGGTATATAACCTTAATTTTAATCGTGAACTTAGTAGAACTGTTTGAAACTTCTACCAGTTTGTGTCTACCACAATATATGAACTCCTGTCTGACAATTTGTTTTTTCTGCACATTTTGATATAGAATTTCCAGACAAACTGTCATCAGATTATCATTCCATCTAAAAAAAACAAACGCAAATTAAAGACTTTCTATGCTTGCCAAAATTGACCACAAACCTTAGAAATAAAATATTTTATAGAAAAATATTTGAAACATGACAAATGGGAATGGAGAGAAACCAAGCACGTATTTAATGATCATTCACTGTAAATGGTATATTCCGGTAATTGGTACATTGTGTATATTATATTCTGATTTGCTTGCTAAACTGCAATCTCGAGACGATTCGGTATTGTCTTTATCAGGCATGTTGAACCGTATATGTCCCGGAACGTATATATCACACGTGTGTGATATATTCGACCGTAAATATAACACGTGTTTAATGTGACATATTCGTTTGGTCATTTTTGACAGTTTACACCGAACGTATATGTCTTTTTCACACGTGTGATATATTCGGTCGAATTTTTCACACGCGTGATATATTCGGTCGAATCTTTCACACGTTTGATATATTCATTCTGGTCATTTTGACAGTTTACACCGAAACTTATTTGTGATACTTTAGTGTATAAAACTACTAATTATACTTTTGTAGGAAGTGGGTGGCAAGGCACCCGTCCCTGGCCGTTTGCCGTTGTAGCAATGTTTAGGAACCCCATAGAATAATAACCCCGGTCATTATTTTTTTGAAGAATAGTGACCCCCCCCCCCCACCCAACCTCAGAGTGTGACCTTGACCTTAGACCTAGGGACCTGGTTCTTGCACAATACACCCTGTCTTATAATGGTATGAAAATCATTCAGTACATCCTTCAGTACAATATCTCATTCTTCAATTTGACCTTTAACCTCAAACTGTGAACTTGACCGTACACATGGGGATTTGTTCATCTGTATGACTCTTCGTCTCATTAAGGTAAACATTTATGCATTGTTACATCAATATCCCTTTAAGTATATAGAAGAAATGCTCCGGACAAAGTTATTCTTAATTCGGCAAATGACACTCCTTCTCATTGAGGTTAACATTTATGCCAAATATAAACACGATTGCTCCTTGAATGTCAAAGTTATGGTTCGGACAAAATGAGTCTGGACGGACGCACGGGCTCACAGACGCACGGATGCACATACACCGACTGCCAAATGCGGCGACTACGTTGAGCTCACCGCAAGTGGGCTCGACAAAAATGATCGAGGGTCATTACCATCTTACGGTTACTTTACATTGTTTCACCGGCCATCAAATATATAAAGTTTAATATGTGTTTAATCTGTGATAAATTTATTGTGTTACACGGAAAAAAATGTATAGTGATGTTTTATAATCAATGCTGTTCTGAGATAATTTCCTGTTAATAATCACCACTCAAGGGCCACACGAACGCAGTCGATAACTTTCAAGAACACCCGATCGAAATTTGACCAAACATTATTTATACAAATTAAAGACATAATACAGACCACACCTTCGAGTGGGAATGTCTAGTTCCCACACAATGTGTTGGGACCGATCGGATCGACTTGTATTGGTTGTGTTAAGCAGAATCTATGCGGCATAACTTAATCAGCCATATTTGATTGTTTTAAATATGTTTTTTTTTTTTTCAAATTGATCAAAATGTTACGTATTCGTTCAAAATTTCTTTTTTATTTGCCTTTTTCTACATGTGAGATATTCGTTTTCGTGTTCCTATAAAATTCGAAGTCAAACGTATACATCACATAATATGTGCCATATACGTTTCACGCGAAGACTATTTTCGACCGAATATATCACACGTGTGACATATGCGGTCGAATTTTTTTCTCGTGTGATATATACGTTCCGGGACATATACGGTTCAACAAGGCATGCTGCCATTTCAATTATGTTAATTCTTAGATATACAAGCCTGGTGAAGCTATTCAATACATTCGTCTGAAAAGTATATAATGTTTAGAAAATGCAACTTAAAAAATTGTGCGTTTAAGACAAAAACATTTCAAAGAACATTCGTACATATTAGTGTATTTTAAATTGGTACATTTTTATAATATTGAATGTTGTTTTTGGAGAATGAATTTTTCACAGCCACAAACTAAATTACTGTTCAATAGCCGTACATTTTATGTACAATACATTGAATCCAAGACTTTGATACATGTTTGTTTTTATCTCCAGGATAGTACATCAATTTGATTATTAAATTCCGACCTGACGAATGTATTAATGATAGACAATTAAGATATCTCAATAAAAAAAGCCAAACTCTATAATATACATTAATTCAATACTGTTGACATGAAGCCAACCTAAATGATGTGAATTGATATTTTATATAATAAACTCCACTTGGTCTACTTATTCACTAATGAAATTTGCAAAACTCATTTAATATTAATATACTATTAGAAGAATTCAGTTAGCTTTTTATTCGTTTAGGCCAAATCTGGTCGAAGTGAGCTCAGGTCATTATTTTGCACTATGGGTGATCTATTATTAAACAGGTATTTTTACTATTTCATTTCATTAAAATATGATAATTTTACTAACGACCTTAAAATCTTCAAAACAATATTCGGCGTATTTATAACCGCCTTACAGCAGACTGGGGATGATGATTTTAGAATGGTGCATGAAAACTAACCACTTTTCTGACGTTGAAATTATGTGCAGTGCCTGATGTAATATGCATAACTTTACAGAATATCACCTGCATATTTGTCTGTTAGTACTAAACACTATACAGCTAGCTGCCAATTGTTGCTAAAATGGCGTTATCAGAACACCTTGCTGAGCCAAGTCAAAATTTGCATTGCATACATCAGACTTACACCGTACTTTATTCTTATCCGCGACATGTTTGCCAACCATTATTAACAGCGTCTAATGACCGCCTGTATCTATCAAGCCAACTAATGAAGATGCATATATCGATAAGTAGCTAAAGAATTATAAATTTAGGACAATCTAAATGTAAAGTATTTTGAGGTTAACCCTTTAGCGTAACATCAATAGTCATACCTTCTCAGCCAATTAGGATGCTCAAATTGCTAATTGGACCGAAACAAAATGCGGTATTGGCTCCCGGTCCAGATATACAAATGCCGATTCATGTGCAATTTCAAAGACTTAAAATCTGGCATAAATTCTAATTTCATGAAGTCAGTATAGAAAAAAATCTATGTTTAATGTGTTCTCATTTTCTCGACCCATTAATAAGTTTCCCGATGCGCACAAAATGTCAATAACTAATCTGTCACTTTTTCAGTGACAATTCGAATCATCAATGACTAGGTCTGGCTATCAATAAAGCTATGAACTTTTACAGGTTCAGTTTGGAAAACAATGCAAAAATTAAGTTAGCGTGTTATTTCATTGTCTGACAAACATGGTCCGATCTGGTCGATTAGAATAGCCATTATGAGCTTTCAAAAATTAAAGTTGTATGTTAGTACGGTTAGAATAAAATTACACTGCGCTAAAGACAAGAAAGTTTTGGTTTTATTTTCATTAAACTTTCAGGTTGCAAGCATGATATAATCTGTTTTGTTCAAAAAAGAAACCAAACTTCTTTTATGTCGCAATGTTGAATAATTTGGTTTAGCCTACAAATGCACACATTTACTGTTTAAATGCCACAAAAGACAATATAATATACAGACGAAGCGAATAGGACACAATCCTACATTAACCAGCGCAGTCAACATCTAAAGCTGTTCAGTATAACTAATGAACAGCTTAATGTACTGTATGGTTTGTAATAGTCAATAAGCAAAGGCCTGCATAGTTGCCTGCAGGTGCTCCTACGGTGGTCCGTAAGGGCCATCGCATCCTCCCTTATAATTCAGTGGGTGAAAACGCGATGTTACTGTGACGATGCGCGAACTTAAAACGGCGATACACGAAGTTACGATATACGATTGCAAAACGCGAAGTTACAATGCTTGGAGTTGAAGATGACTGCTGATATATTATGTCAAGTGTTATGTATAAGGTTTCGCCCATGTGATGTTCTTTCAACAAACATGTTCATATAAAGATAACGTTTGTGTGTTTGAACTGTTTCTGCTTATTCACTGTTTCCTGCTACGTGACAAGGCTTCATATGATGATTTCTTGTCCATAAAAAACATCACCATAATCACTTTGTCTCAGCTTGAAATACAAAAACATCTCTGTACTTGATTATAATTAGCAATCTGAAACAAGATAAAACACATAGCTTCTGTTCAACAACAGTCCATGATACGTATCTTACACATATTTCTCCGTATTTACCGTTGTATCACTACATCAAAGTTAATTAAACGTTACTGATCTGCAATATATGATAAAACATATTTACAAAGTTCATTCTGTGTATTTGAGATGTTTCTACGTTACGCTCAAAACATTTATATGCCCAACCTACGCGAAGAGTCTCGAATGACACCGTAATTGCCAAGTTTCTGAATAACTAGAACATCTCTCTGCTTGATTATTAGGTCATAAGCGGACATAAGACTCATGAATGTAATAACTGCTAACAAACATTGCAAATTATATTTCAACAACAGTAAGTGAAACGTGACTCCCAAAACGTGACTCCCAAAACGCGAAACCTGTTCTCCTAGGAAATTACCGTTAAATCCAGCGGTTAAGAAATAAAATATTATATGATCTTCTTTTCACCTGCTTTAAATTTGAGTTAATTTAAGACTGAAAAAGTTTGTATTTGTTACTCGTGTCTAGCGAAAAATGATAAATCCTCTGCTTTTTAACTCTGATAAAAGGCGTGCTCATATTATTTGCTTGTCAGTGCCAAATTAAAAAGATCTTTGACGTAAACGCCGTAAAATGCGCATTTTAAAAACACTGTTCAACATAATCTTGCAATTCTTTGAATGATAAGTTACGGAACAACATCTATATATGTATACTTCCTCAGTATGAAAGTTACATACAGAGAAAAATATTTCGGACCCCGATCTATCCTAAATTTTGTGACACGTTCTCCTGTAGCGTAGGGATATAATTCTTAGCGTAGTTTTTTTTTTTTTTTTTTTTTGACGGAAGCTGTGAAAGTAAGTACTGTGAATTTACATTTGTATATTATTTTTGTATAGTTTAGAATAACTTCTGTGCGTTAAGGTGTAAAGGAGTGAATTTAATATATGATAACAAACTAAATTGTGTCAAGACGCAACGTTGTGACGCACGTATTTATATAGTTTTTACACTCGTCTCGTTAATTTTTATTCCAAGTTGTGAAAATTCCCAATTAAAAGATACAGCAGTGCTATGGTGTAAGCGTTATATTGATGTACAAAATGTGTATGTAATAATTGCACAATGTAAAATGGAATTACACAGCCAGAGTGTTTTATAGTTCTGACGTGCGACATGTCAAGCTTTGTCTGCAGTTCGGCAATATTCACTTTGCAATGTGAAATACAAGATACGCAATCTATTTATGATAAACCGGTAGTTAGCTTTGTTAAATATGAGTCTTAAAGCCTCGCCTCACGCTAATCAGTTGCCATCGTTATTTCTCGTCATACTTTTACGACGACAAGAAAGTCTTAAGAAAAAGCTTGATCTAGCATTCGCCTTGACCGTTATTTAGACAGAGTACTTACAATCTTTTCTAAATAAGCCGATTTTAAAAAGACAACCGTTTGTTTGGCCGCTTTCTTAATCAAATTAATATAGCTTCGAATGCTGTCATTTGCATCGTGTTACATGTATATGTGATAATACACTGATGTTGTATCGTACACATCACGATATCAGGGATATACACATTTTAGTTTTCGTAAGAATACTTTTTTTTTGAAAGAATTCACTATGGTGCGCCAGAGTAATATTATCGTAATCATAAAGGCTTAAACATAACTCTACGGCAAATGATACTGTCTTTGCGTCGAGTGCAGATCTCGATCAGCACATCCGTGCAGTCGGATCATAATCTGTATTATTAGTTATTCCGTCAATAATAAATCCATTTTAGTAACTTATTAAATGTCCGTTGTATAACCAATTAAGAAATAGGTATATTCAAAGGTTCTTTTCGATTCGTCCAAGTATGAACAAGTTTATAAACTTGTTAAACTTTGACAACAAAAATGTATTAATTAACGAAACGGGCACTCTACTGTATTAAAAGTTTCAAACTCAGAAACGATACATTAAATCCACGAGTAAATATGATACAAGTACTATTACATGTAGGATCTTCTTGAAAATGATGATCTCTATCGAAATGTGTAGCTAGATTTTATAGCAAAAATAATTTTTTAAAAAGTACATGGACGAAACAAGAAATTAGCATCGCCTATGATTGGTTACACACGTATAGGTGTTTAGCGATTCAAAAAAAAACATCATAAATTTAAAATATCTCGAAAACTGCTTTTCCTGAAATTTGACACATGTTCATAGATAGCCAACTCCAACAATTAAAAAAAAAAAATTTCTTCAATTATGCAGAAGTTTTCCTTCTTTGTTCTATATAGATTTTAACCAATATTTATTTAATCAAAACGGTGGAGTAAAATTAAGCATTCCATTGATCATTTACTGTTATAGGGAATACATACTAGTCATGCACGAGAAATGCAAGTATAAAGACAGTTATGATTGAGAATAAATCCCATAACGGTAACAAATCAAAATGGAAAACACATGAGAGGCATTTCTTTATGAGAAAAGAGGGTAATATTTTGTTACATATTGACTATCATTCTTAACTGATGACTATGTAAGTGAACGAATTATGACTCTCTCTCTAGCCCGGGCCTCAAAACTGTTTAGCATTATCAATTGAAGCCTGAAAGAAATTAACAGTAAAACTTGTCATGCACCCCAAAACTGGCTGTTTTATTTACTGAATGAAGGAAACCTACATATAGAATGTCAATATTTTACATAGAAACTATAAATAAAACTTTTTTATTACTTTTCTTTTGGAGATGTTAAAATCTTGTAGAGTTGGTATACACATTTTAAGGCCAAATTTTAAATTGTTTTATGCAATAGTTAACAAGGAAATCAAATTTTATCATGTTTCTTTGAATCGCTAAACATATAGTTTAAATTAAAATTTTACAGCCGTAAAACTGATAGAATTAACATGTTCTAACTTAGTTTCAGTGATTGACCTAATCGAATTAAATGCAATTACAATTTTTACGCTATGTAAATTATACGTTCTTTCCGTGATAGAGACATTGTGAGAAACAAATTAAAATTGTCTTACTGAATGACAAGATTTCTGATCAAAGTAGGAATTTCAATCTACAATTACGTAACTGTCCTCTATTTGTTGCTTTTATTTGTATATTTTTAACACATTACTCTCTATGTCTAAAAGCGTTTATTTCATGATGTCTTAGAACCTAATTCCTAATCGACTTGTATCGAGATTTCTATTACCACTGTAAATTGTCCAGTTTAAGCTAACGCAAGCAATGTTAACCCTTCCATCTTCTTAAATTTCTTCTCTGATCTTTAAATTTGACAGATCCATCAATTGTTCGAAACAAGGGCCCATTGAGAATTTTACTACCAAAATATTAACATAGAACAAGCTGAACTTAAAAATTTGATTCTTTACTTTATAATCATCAATAAACGAGCTCCATTATAGCATCGCTGTATCATTTTAATTCTCCAACTTAATTGTGAACTCTTTGTTTCATCCACATCATGCATTTCTTCCAATTTTATTATATCTTTTCCCATAAACTGTATTAAAAGGTTTTTATTTTAGATATTCTAAATACAAACTTGTGATAACTCATCTATCGTACACTACTATTCATTAAGACAAGTAAAATAAGTAATGAAAATGTTCGTTTACCTCATAAATGAAATATAGCACGCACTGTTATATCAATAAAACACAGAATACCAATCAACGCTTCGGCAAATGTGTTACATGCAAACCAAGGAAAAAGACTGCGTAAATCACACACTATCGAATATGCGCTACTATCAGAGAAGAATTATTCAGGCGGATACCCTATACAAACCGCATGTAGACTCACTGTGAACGTAGTAGCATGTAATATTTTAATATGAATGTTCCCACCTATAATCGTTACCAATTGAACCTTCAAAAGCAACATAAAATGATCTCCTGTGAATTAGACATTTTAGTTCATAAGTTACGCATTATAAATAGCGTTCCCAAATTATCTATACTTAATGACTTTTAATGATCTATTTTCTAGCCCTTGATTATCACTGAACATGCTGAGCACCTGTACTAAATCATCATGAATTAGTTACTTTAGTTTCAACATCGTTAGAATGCCCTATATTATATACATTAATTTTTTGTAAATATATAAACTAATACATAAACACTAACATCAGATTTATACTAAGCTGAGTTAACTGCTAGAATAAGATATAATACCTGTTTAAATCATATAAGAACAAACCTGTGCCAAGAATCAAACCGTTACTGATATTGCAAATTAGCATCATTGAAAAATGTATTTTATATTTAAAGATGTATGCTTTTTGGGTCGATTGTTAAAATCGAACCAAAGTTAACAGAGTATATCGGCCCCTTACGGCCGAACGCACAACATACAAACAAGTAGTTCCATATAAACAGTTGTTAGACATTATAGCGATTTCTGTTTTCAAAATTATATAGTAATAAATCTAAATAATTTAAAAACATTTCAGAATAGAATAATATTATTTCGTTGTTATTCTTTAAATGTGTAATTAATCGTAAATACTATTAATGCGCGAACGAACGACTTGGACATACAAATTTATAACAACTCGTTTTTTACATATAACTCATAGTCGGCGGACATAGAGCAGTGGGTAGAGATGCTGGAAATTGAAATGCGCTGACTTACTGCGGCGGACGCGAGTTCGAAACCCATTTAATACAGTATGTTTTTTTTTACATTTTTTTTTCTGTTTTACTTATAATTTTAAGACTTTATACCATTTTCAATGTTTTACAGCAAATAATCATAGAAAACTTCATTCATGTCAAACTTATAAGGATAATGTTAATAAGACATACTGTATACATATTATTTGATAACAGTAAAGTTCAGTCAGTAGTCGTGTCAGGTTTTGCTTGTACAACCAGAATTGGTTTCCTTGGGTTCTTTTCGGGCCATGCCTCAACATCAATCATCACCAATTTCTAGAATATTTACATGTCAGTTTTGTTTGTGGGCCCGCTGTGATACTTTGTATCACTGTTTTTCTTGTTCAGTTATTAATTTACTCTGTGTCTTCTTTGATCTTGCTCATTGTTCAGTTTTTGCCTACAATTTAGGATAGGACTTTATTTTGTATTATTGGCACAATACACTCAACCCTATTGGCATATCCCATAACTTTTGAATGACATTAAAAGTTGTGCAAACTTTGAATTTTCAGTTCAGGTTTGTAAAATTCCACTTCTCAGTTACCATTCACAGCTATGATACTTTATAAGGTAGTTGAACATAATGTAGTCACTGAATGCAAAAGGTAAGCACATGGGTTCCTATCAAAAGTAAAGTTTACACATATGGTTAAAGGTCAAACTCTGTGGACATTTGTGTCTCCAGTTTGTTGATAACTTTACTCATGCATGGGTTGCCCTGATATTTACACATGTATGTGTACAGTCTGTGTTGTTCAGAGACAATCGACCCTCCAGCACTTTCAGTCCTTTGATTTTAAGAAAAGACGTGTTAACTGGAAGGAAAGTAGTTTACAGTCATGTGCATGCGCAATCCTCTTAGTGTCTTTTTTTAACTAAGTCTCCTCACTAATTACCACATCCAAGACAGCAGCAAACATTGCAATGTTTTTGTTATTTCTTTGACATATTACAGTATGTTGAGACATAAATAGTTTGCAAATTATCTCCTATGACTGAAAAGGCCCAAAGTAGACACAATGTGCAATGTTGTTCTATCAGTTAGAATACTTTAATGTTATCGTTATTTCTCATAGTGACATTGCAGTTATTTGTTGCGAAATGTTTTCATTTCTCTGTTATAATTAACTGACCAGGTATGTCAGAATTTGGACACTGTGGTATTAACAGATCATGAAGCCTGACTCACTATGCTAACTCATTATCATAGTTGTACATATTTAAGTTTAAATTCAACATACAAAACTAGAGCTATCACTAAATGTGATTAATACCCCCAAAAGGATTGCTTTATAAACTGAAGAAGTTCGTAGTAACATAATACCTTGCAAACAAACTAAAAAGAGATATTGTTCTTAGCAGTTCCTCTCATTGTGCTTGACCATTGTATGAAGTTGTATTGAATTCCAACCAGAAGTTTTCAAGTTATGCTTCGGACAAGGAAAAGTAACAAAGGGCAATAACTCTAAAACTCAAATAGAGTTATAGTTCTTGTACACTGCACTTTCTCTGAGTGTGCTGATCATTGTATGAAGTTGTATTGAATTCCAACTAATAGTTTTCAAGTTATGCTCCGGACAAGGAAAACTAACAAAGGGCAATAACTCTGTAATTAGTCAAGATGGAGTTATAGTTATTGTGCACTGCACTTCCTCTCAATGTGCTTGACCATTGTATGAAGTTGTATTGAATTCCAACTAGTAGTTTTCAAGTTATGCTTCGGACAAGGAAAAGTAACAAAGGGCAATAACTCAGTAAATACTCAAGATAGAGTTATAGTTCTTGTACACTGCACTTCCTCTGAGTGTGCTTGATCATTGTATGAAGTTGTATTGAATTCCAACTAGTAGATTTCAAGTTATGCTCGGACAAGGAAAAGTAACAAAGGGCAATAACTCTGTAATTAGTCAAGATGGAGTTATGGTTCTTCTGCACGCACTTGCTCTCAAGTGCTTGACCATTGTATGAAGTTGTATTGAATTCCAACCAGTAGTTTTCAAGTTATGCTCCGGACAAGGAAAAGTAACAAAGGGCAGTAACTCTGTAATTAGTCAAGATGGAGTTATAGTTATTGTGCACTGCACTTCCTCTCAATGTGCTTGACCATTGTATGAAGTTGTATTGAATTCCAACTAGTAGTTTTCAAGTTATGCTTCGGACAAGGAAAAGTAACAAAGGGCAATAACTCAGTAAATACTCAAGATAGAGTTATAGTTCTTGTACACTGCACTTCCTCTGAGTGTGCTTGATCATTGTATGAAGTTGTATTGAATTCCAACTAGTAGATTTCAAGTTATGCTGCGGACAAGGAAAAGTAACAAAGGGCAATAACTCTGTAATTAGTCAAGATGGAGTTATGGTTCTTCTGCACTGCACTTCCTCTCAATGTGCTTGACCATTGTATGAAGTTGTATTGAATTCCAACCAGTAGTTTTCAAGTTATGCTCCGGACAAGGAAAAGTAACAAAGGGCAATAACTCTGTAATTAGTCAAGATGGAGTTATAGTTCTTGTGCACTGCACTTCTTCTTAATGTGCTTGACCATTGTATGAAGTTGTATTGAATTCCAACTAGTAGTTTTCAAGTTATGCTCCGGACAAGGAAAAGTAACAAAGGGCAATAACTCTGTAATTAGTCAAGATGGAGTTATAGTTCTTGTGCACTGCACTTCCTCTCAATGTGCTTGACCATTGTATGAAATTGTATTGAATTCCAACTAGTAGTTTTCAAGTTATGCTCCGGACAAGGAAAATGCAACAGACCGACCGTCCGACCGACCGACCGCCCGACCGACCGACCGACCAACCGACCGACCAACCACCGGGTGACTCCTATATACCCCCCTAAACTTCGTTTTGGGGGTATAACAACTAAACTAGAGATAAAAGCAGTGTAATCCAAATGAGACAACCAACTTTATTTTAGGAAGCATTTACAGTAGATTACTCTTTAAAGTATCTTATTGCATTAAAAAATACCGCTTGTGTACTTTGTTTTCTTTAGACACGTGAATACAAACTACATGCAGCGCTATTGTGATGGCGGTAACAGCATTCCATAGTTGTAAGGGCATATCAACTATTTGTCTTCATACAGTACCTCGATGATTACTATGTTTAAGACTTTAGCCTAAACATATTATATATCTTGACTCCAACTCAATGGGACAAAGCGCTATCTGGAACGAAAACTTTATATCTTGTTTGAAATGTATGTGTCAACGCTTTCAAATCATTCACCCGGTAAATGTCTCAGCTCTTTTCTAATTTATTATCGTCCGATTTTCTTAGAATGTCAAATTTGCTATGCTAATTATCTCTACGATGCCACGAGGTTCAAACGATGCGGAAATAAATGCTTCAATACACGAATGATAGAAATAAACTACTCCCACAATTCCGTTGTTTCAGCCGATGAACATTACGTCTTTTTGGAGTATACAGGAAACTGTGTTATAAAAGCGACTTAACGAGCCTTTGTGCGTGATATAAGTATTACGCCAAACGGGTTTTACTTATTGAGATGACTGCTATTAAGCATAGTTTGCCAAATCTATCTGCCATTTACAACTTGCAAAATGCAAAAGAGAGAAATAAACCAAGCCCTACCATCACGGTGATACAATCTGTGAAGCTATTACTGAAACAAATACTAAAAGGCTGTTTGAATGTTTTCAAATTTTATATGAATCGAACGAAACATACCAACTACAGCATACTATTGATATACCCTGCAAACCTTTGATAAGATCTAAGATAAATTCTTAAATTTTAAGCTGCTGAAACTATAATCATAAATATGGGTAAACAAGTAATGAGAGCCGTAACTTTTATTGATTATTATACAGAAATATAGTAAGACCAGATACTTTAAAAGAGTCTATAGTAGGTTATCAATTTTAACTTCTCTATCAAAACAATGATCTAGTCAGAATCACACCAATGTTCACACACATGTATGTAGTACAGCGGAAAAAAGAAAATATTTGTGTATTTTAGCGTTGAATGTTTGAGTTTCAGAAGACAAAACAACTTCAGTCGTCCGTTTAGTTGCAGGGGAACATTGTTCTGAACAAAGAGATACTTGTTCTGTGCTTCCCTTTGCATTTGCTTTAACTAGTCGCCAAGTATATTTTTCATGTTTTATGAATTTCCTTAGGTGACATTCCTTTCATGTGCTGATATATATACTTACATTTTGTGATCACCGCTCTCTTCTGTGTCTTCTCTATTTCGCCCCTAGCTTACAACTCATCCAAAATTGAGTTAACATTTCTTGTTAGAAAATCTCAACATCTCACCGTTGCATGTACTCATTAAAGATAGAGGCACATAACTTTCACCCTGGCTCACGCTTGTGGAAATAAAAATTGTACAAGGACATGGACTCTTTATGCCCCTGCGTATTATGTCAGAAAGCATAAAACTAGGTCGTGAAGTATCATAATATGTAGTATTACGTCGGGTTAATGGTGGGGGTAATGTCAGAGATCATTTAGACTGTCTCAGCAGGGAGGTCATTGCTACTTATTAGTCTGATCTTTCAGACGATATTAAGACTAAAACCAATCAACAGAGTGCTTAGATGTTTTTATATAGCCGAGTTGGCCCTAAGTTCTTTTTTATTTGATATATAACCGTGATGTCCTCTGTTTCATGTTTTTAGCTGAAATCGTTTTCGTAGCTGTATAAAACGAACTGTTCAAATAGTTTTATTCAGCCCCATTATGCTGTGAAGTGGTTATTTCAATAACCCTAAAGAGCTTGTTTAACTAAATGGCTTACATTTATTAAAGAAAATATTTTAAAATAGCTTTCTATTTTATTTTATTAACTACCTTTTTATGCTGCTGACTGGAACCCTTTCCTGTCCTTCGAAAAAGGCTAAAAAGAAGTTGGATTCAAAGTACAATGTTAAATCATTTATGACATCATAATAATTTTAATTGCTTGATGAACACTTGTTTTTTGTCCGGTGATTGAATGCTTTTAATATTATATAAGCCCAAAGTTTTAAGTAATCATAGCAAATATGTATGTTCTAGTTTTCTCCGTTCTCTACATGAAACAGGTTTCTAGCTTGTTATAGCTTCATACGTTTTATATACATGTATTAGGAAATAGATCAAACGAAAATGTTGTCCGTTTCCCTATCTGAAGGCTAACCGTGAACATCAAAACTATAACGTAGTAGCAAAAACTTAAAGAATCTCGTAGTAAATATCTGCTCCAGTTTATGCATAGAAACAAAAAAAGTAAAAGCAAAATAAAATTCACATTTTAGTTAGGGTTAGGATTTAAGATGGGTGTTCAATAGAACAATTGTGTCATCCTCTTACACTTTGTCGGAATAAGCAGTACTTTCGTGACAAAATCTAAGTACAAAAAGGGGCATAACTCTGCATCACGACCCTTTTGTCCTAAGCAATGCAATTTGAAAGTTCGATGAAGAAATCTTAAGACATGGCAAAGTTATAGCCAACGTTAAGTTTAGATGACAAAAACTAAGTACAAAAAGGGGCATAACTCTGTTAAATATGACATTGCCTTACGACTTACAAAATTTGGCAGGATCACTACCCTTTTGTTATAAGCAATACAATTTGAAAGTTTCATGAAAAACTTTTAGAAATGGTAAAGTTATAACCAAATCTAAGTACACAGAGAAGCATAACTCTATCAAATATGACCTTGACCTACAACATATGGCGGCATCACAACCCTTTTGTCCTAAGCAATGCAATTTGAAAGTTTGATGAAGAAATCTTAAGAAATGGAAAAGTTATAGCCAACGTAAAGTTTTCATGACGAAAACTAAGTACAAAAAGGGGCATAACTCTGTCAAATATGACATTGACCTACAAAATATGGCAGCATCACGACCCTTTTGTCATAAGCAATATAATTTGAAAGTTTCATGAAGAAATCTTAAGAATCGCAAAGTTATAGCCAAAATCTAAGTACAAAAAGAAGCATAACTCTGTTAAATATGACCTTGACCTTCAAAATATGGCGGCATCACAACCCTTTTGTCATATGCAGTGCAATTTGAAATATTGATGAAGAAATCTTAAGAAATGGCAAAGTTATAGCCAACATAAAGTTTTCATGACAAAAACTAAATACAAAAAGGGGCATAACTCTGTCAAATATGACCTTGACCTACAAAATGTTGTCATAAGCAATACAATATCAAAGTTTAATGAAGAAATCTTAAGAAAATGCAAAGTTATAGCCAACGTTTTTTTTTTTTGTGACCGACGGACCGACGGACAAAGCGATCCCTATATATCACCTTTTCTCCGAAAGGGCGACAAAAAAAAGTTACAAACAAACTCATATTTATAACTATGTCAAGTGAACTCACACCGTGCAGAGGGCAATATTTTGAAATATGATAACTTAAAGACGGTTTACTTGACAAAGATCACGTGACAGTCAGAGGTACATGAATTTTTTTTCAACATTTTCAAAGAAATTTCTAAAGATATATGAACTTTCAAATGGGCATTAAACTCTGCTGCTATATTCTCGTTGAGTAACTTGTCTTCGTGCTGAGTTTAAACGAACTACTCTTGAAATAGACTTTTATAATTTCCACATTCCTGTAAGGTGCGATTTTAAAAAGACGCTAGGGATATTGAAATCAACTTTATTCTGTGAAAAAAAATGTCCAGAAGACATCTAGAAACTTAAAAAAATATCACTTCAAGGAAGAATTGAAGGTTTTTTTAGAATTTAATGACTGCAAGCTTCAAACTGTATTTTGCTACAAACACACATTTCTTTGATATAACATCGTTCGATGCAGGCAAAAAATGAACACATTATTCTGATTACAAACTGACACCACATACATTATTCTGATTACAATTTGACACCACATACATTATTCTGATTACAAACTGACACCACATACATTATTCTGATTACAAACTGACACCACATACATTATTCTGATTACAAACTGACGCCACAGAAGTTTAGTTATACACATTTTCAGCGTATTTACTCCTTACTAAGGACACTCACTTTCCAACACATTAATAAATATTCAATTCAATATCAAATTTCATAATGCAAACTGATCACTGGCTGCTCAATTACTCAACAAAGGTAGCAGTAGCAGGGCACGCCTTCCTTCAAATATGCTTCTAAGTTACCTGAAATATTGTGGTTCATCCATCTGATGATCTGCTATAACCTTTGGACACCGGCATATTTTGTTACACACTCGACAGACATGCATGCGTTTTTGTAAACACTGTACATCACGTTTTGGCTACTTTCGGTTTACTGCGCGTGTTGTATACGTCAGCAAATAGATTGAGCTGTAACATGAAAGTAAAATTTCCATTGGCCCACCTACAGAGGTCACGCGCAGGGGTCACCCTGCCTGCTAACCTGCGCATGGACTTCTTTTTTTTTTTTTTTTTTTTTTTGCTAACGGGAGGTCAATTTCAAGCGTTCTCATAAGATGTCAATATACCTAGGTTTGAGTACGACATGTCTGCTTTATGTCTGTGAAAAAATATTTGCACGCGCTCAAAACACTATCCCACAGGGGCCTGTACGCGAACGTTGGTAAAATGAAAATTTTCAAAGCTGGTAAAATTGTGTCCAAGGTCATTTTCAAGGTCGTCTAAAAGTGTCAGCATTTGCCTCGGACGTCTGAGTTTTCAACAGTCAGGAGCTGTCGGCATAGCCTTTAAATTCATACAGACAAAACGTGTTCCATACGGTCACTGTCACTTCTATGGAAGGCCAAACCTGTCTTAACCCGCGTATACGTTTTATTACGTTACAGGTGTTCAAAGGATATGAGCCATATGTACACAGTTACTAATTTCTAACCCACGACTATTTATATAGGGAACAAAGTGTCTTCGACTGTAAATTTTTAGTCAAGTATTGTCATAACGAGGCTAAACACAGCATATCCTTTCTAGACATTACAGGGCGTGAAACGTCAGAAACGATTCAAAATGTTATTGTAGCATTTCACGATAAGTATATCACCTCTTATGATGTCATAAACGTAGATAAATGTACGCTGGTAAAATTCAAACAATATTTATATAATAAAATGTAGCTCTGCATTCATGTTCATGTTCGAAATTGTTTAATTCACATACCTAAGATAAAAGCTGTTGACATAAATTCCAAACGTTGCTTTTAATACCGGGAATTCAGAATACTACTTTCGTTTAGAATGGTTTTATCAAACACTTTGTTGTGGTGACTACATGTATATCCTGAGACACAATTCTGAGTGATGTTTAGATTAAATTAAACCCAACATGTGTTGTTAAATGGCTTAAGTATGTCTAGCGGCGTTCCTGCATTTACCAAGGCAGCACATGATGGAAACAGGGTTTCCTTATTAACTACATGTATTATAATCCTACAAATTTGTGCACTGTGAATGCTTGCTATACTTAGATGCTTGTACGTTTGGCGTGAACAAAACAAAAAGAAAGAAATTAACAGATTTTCATTTTAACAAGAGCATTTAGATAATATGGCATAGAAATGAATTAGCATTACGCCAATAATGCGATAGCGTAGTACAAGCGGCTATATTGTATGCCTTGTAGAGTCATATTTTTGCTAAATCACATTTTTCACACTCTGAAGAATAGCATTCTTTATGTCACAAATAAGACTGGGAATGCAGTCACATGTATTACATTTTATGTGAAATTTGTTTTGATGTGGCTTGAAATTGCATACTTCGCATTTCAATGTAAGTGTACAATTTTACAAAAACATGCATTTTACAACTGAATCACATTTTTCACATAATGCTGGTTATGAACTCCTACATGTAAACCCTAGAAAGCTCGTCTGCATAGAATGTATGTTCATTATCATATCTTCTGCCCTGGTATGGTACGTATCCGTCTTTTAGCAATTTCGGATGTGGGATGCTTCTTTTTAACGAAATAAAGAATTTTTAACTAAGTTTGAACAAGTATTCGCATATAAGGGTCATTTACAGTACGTATGCTCTAGTCGCCTCGGGTATATATCAAGGTCACACTTCGAGGTCAAAAACTGTGGATAGCGCGCTGGATTTGCGTGGATTTGAACCCAACTTAGAATCGTCCTTGATAAAAAGGAATAATTATCCTCAATATGAATATGCAACATTTTTCACTGTAACATGGACCAAAATTAAAGTAGTCGAAATTAAAATCGCTAAACTCTGATATCAATCTGTACGCAGAAGGACCATGTTTTTTCGAAAATCGCGAAGAACCCATGCTGAAGAAGCGTCATCTAAATAGCAAGGTCATGGTGAACTGCCAAACGATCGAGCCTAGGATTTGGCTAATATTTTTGTCCGTTTCATTTGTACTAAACCCTTTTAGAGATTTTCTTGAAACTTGGTTTCCATGGTCATCTCTTTGGAATATATATAATTAATAGCGCGAGTATACTAGTATAATTGAGCACATCCAAAGTTACCAAAAAGAAACCTGCACCTCTTGATGGTAAATTCTATTATACTGTTAGTACGAAGATTGCTAACTTGTTTCGGTAAATTTTCCAGAAACATCCAGTATTTATACGTACATATTGCAGTAAGCGTCTCTAATATAAGAAGAAATCATGTTTACTTACCAATTACAAACGTTAGATAAAATGATGGAGGAATGTTTCCTTTAGTGAGAACACTCTTCATTCCAACATGACTGGAAATATGCCTTGGCAGTATAGCTGACATTCAGTAAAATGTACGTTTTCATTTTCTCTGTTTTATACTTCTTAATAATCTTAAACTTCTTATATTAACATTTTTACTTTGTAATGATTTATCGACAGTAACTGTTTATAAGTTCGTGTAAAATCAATAATTTCACAGTCCATTTAGTTTTATATGACTTTACTCCCAATAGTGTAATCTTACGGTTGTAAGAGGACACTTTATACACGTTTTGTATAATAAATGATCTTGTTGTAACCGCATGCTTTGCTCGTGCTATAACTGACAGCGATTCTAAGTGTTAAGAGATGGACTCATTTCTGAAATCATCTAAAGGGTGACTGTTTATTGTGTAACACTGAGAAATAAATTTATGTCTGTAGCGACCACACCTATACAGTCTCTTTTGGAACAAAGGTTATAATATTGTTAGGTAATAAATAATTTATGTTTGTCTTTAGGAACTGAAAGAAAACATAAGTAGCGTATTTGTTATGCTTGACTGTGTTACTTGGAACTATCTTTATCTAATTCGATAATATATTATACATTATTGATTAGTGCGTTAATTGCTTTATCCACAAGTATCGCTATTATATCAATTATTTATAAAGCAAAACAAGGTCAAAGTCCAACGAATACTTTGAATTTACTAAATAAGATATAGAACAAGGCAGTCTCAAAGACAGCTATATCTCCCACCGCAAATATGAACACTTAAGGAACTAATGTTACTGAGTGCAGTTTTTCTCAGGGGTGCACAACGTGGATTTCTAAAAGGCAAATAAAGTTACTGATCTGTTCAAGTTGTCAAGGAGAAGGCCTCTGTAAAGTTGAGATGTGTAGGTTTTGTGAGCGGATAGACTCAAATCTTTGACCTTATGCTGTGACTTTGACATTGAGTTGGCGTGGCCAGATCATGGGTTCTGCACATTACCTTTCTGAGAATAACATTTTGATCCTAAATTACCAGATCACGGGTTTCGCTCATAGTCTTGAAATAGTGAGCATTTGCAGTTTCATTTTTTTGAAAATCGTTCAAGGGGTTAAGGAAATATGGAGCACAAATTTCAAGAATCAAAACTTTGACCTTAGTTGTGACCATGACATTGAGCCAGCGTCACCCGCTCATGGGTTTAGCACATCGTATTGATAATGAGAACATTTGACCCAAATTCATCAAAATTGTTGTTGGGTTAAGGAAATATTGAGCGGGCACAAGTTTCAAGACTTAAACCTTTGACCTTAAGTTTTGATCTTGACCCTGAGCCAGCGTGATCGGCTCATAGGTTCTGCAGGTAAACATTTAACCCGAGTTTTATGACAATCCTTCCATGGGTTAAGGATATATGGAACGGACAGAAATGTTACGGACGGACGGACGGACGGGACGGACTGACGGAGACCATTACTATATCCCTCTCCGCTTCGCGGCGGGGATAAAAATTAATTTACTGATAAGATATTGATAGAATCATGTTCTGTTCATTCTAATATGTTATTGGCATACGCCTTTTTTTCGTATTTAGGTTGTTTCTTTACGACAAAAGTGTTGCCAGAAAGCCTTTCTTATGCTTTGCAATATCACTGAAAAACTACTGCACTAAATTTCTCACATGTTATTATCGATTTTAAAAGCAAAGTTAGGAATGTTTTGGGTACAAATAAAGTGCATTTCCGCCGGTAGACATATTTCTTGGTAAAATAAGAGTTTCTTGTTATTGTGCTCCCAGGACTTGAAGCTTATTTCGACTCTGCAATGAAATTTTCGAAAAAATCATCAACCAGTGTATGATTTTCTTCTGAATTTCAGGAAATTTATATATGACTATGTTATGTGACGAAAATTGCAACTAGAGTTTTAGCTTAAGGGGGTCACTGGTGAGGTTTTGCACTTTTGCACTTCCGGAAATTTACATTTGTTAAATTTCAAAAGTTGTGATCTAACTGGAAAAAAAACAATTATGTAGTAGTAAACTTAAGTACAATAGGAATATTTAAGTGCTAATAAATTGAACATTTTTGAGAAAAAATATTTTGACCTCACAGTTTATGACTAAATTGAGAAATTTTGCCATATGCCAAAATGGGGATGGGATGCAAAAATAGTCATTTCTAAAACATTGTTTAAGATATTCACTTATTTTAAACTTTATTACAAGAATAATTGTTAGGATATAAAAATACAGTAACAACAAATTCCTGTTACAGTTCTTTGTTACAGATCTATGCCGTCATATCTCAAAGCGCGTCGAAATGTTAAAAACACATGTTTTTGTCAGTTTTTATTGAATTTCTTTCTTATATGCACATTGAACCCCATTTCTTATTGTTTGTATTCTAAAACAAAGGTCATAATCATACTGTAGGCAAAATATCTCAAAAATCTTGTTATTCCTTTATCATGAAATCTATCTTTTATCAAATATTGAAAAAAGTGAATTTAGTAAAGTGGGTGGGGTAATAATAAGGAGCGTAATATTTATTCAGATGATGATAAGAATACCACTATCCCTAATTTTTCATCCTAAAGTATGATATATTACATTAGAAAAGATTGAACATTTATACCTATTCTGAAAAGTACACCACTTACGTAAAAGTTTACAATATCAAAATTCTAGATAATTCTGCATTTAGCACCTTGAATTGATAGTGAATCCATAATGATTAATATTGCGAAAAAGTTAAGTCATCGACCCAGCATTATTTTTCCAGCAATTAACCAGCAATATGTTAATATCTATAAAAAAAATGTCAATAAAATTCCTTGTAATTTTGATTTTTAGCAGTGACCCCCCTTGCATGTATATAAGATATATAGCCTTTAGTAAAGGCAGTATTTTCAGGCTTGTCCGGGTGAAGAGGACGCATTGACTTTTACACTTGTTTAGTTTAAACTGGTCCTTGTCCTACAGGAAGAAGTTGTGAAATAAATGATAAAGAGGCCCACTGGTGTTAACTAGTACGAGTATAAGAAGAGGTGATAAACTCTGAATTAGCTTGAAATCGGGTATCGTAACTTTTATATCTGTAGTTTGTTTCTAAAACAGGTAGATCTATCAATTTAACAACTTTTCTAATGTTATATGTCATGGTTTAGGATGAAAACGAGGGATTGTGTTTTTTGTCATCACCTGAATAAATAATACGTTCTTTACAATTACACAACCAATTTTACTAAAAAAACTGTTTTTGGGAGTTTGCCTACAGTATGAACAAGACTTTAGTTTTAGAACGCCGAAAATAAAAAAAGATGAGGGTTGATGTGCATGAAAGAAAGAAATTCAATAAGGAATATGTGAAGAAAAAATAGTCTTAAGACTTTGACGAGCTTAAAGATATAACGACATAGGTTTTTAACAAAGAAATGTAACATGAACTTTTTATTACTGTATTTTTACATCCTGACACATCCCGTTGTAGAAAAGTTTAAATTAAGTAAATAGCTCAAACAATTTTTGAGAAATACTATTTTTGTCTCCGTATCCTAATTTTGGCGCCTAGCAAAGTTTGTTCATATTAGTAAAAAAAAAATGTGAGGTCATAATATTTATCTTAAAATCTTTTTGCATTAAAATATACCTATTGTGTCTAGATTTGTTACCGCAAAATTGTTTTTCCAGTTTAAGTAAAGCTTTTGAAATATAACCAATTTAATTTTCCGAAAGAGCAAAGATCCTTGGCACCAATTTATTCACTCGGAGGTATACGAAGTCATATATCTCAAAGAACTACTGCATATGAAGTTTTATATGTAAGTCCTTTGTTTCTCCTATTGTTTGCAGGGGTAGACTTAAAGCGATATTTTCTAAACAAATCACTGCAGCTAAACACAAATCGCGTCTTTCCATTATCAATTTACAATCTGTGTGAAAGTTCGCCCTACTTGTGCACAGAGAAGAAAAATAATGAATTTGGAAATTATTTATCAGAAACCTAGTAAATCAAACTTTCAAAATCTGAAACCATATCGGTATGGCAAACATTCAATTGCTCAAACGTGTAACTTCAACTGAACCTAATTTATTAACATTTTATTATTTCAAGAAAATTCAATGAAAACAGAGAAATGGCTTACATACGGAAGCTCAATAGTGCCAATTTGTTTTTTTCTTTTCAACATAACTTAGTTGAAAATTCAAGATACTTGAATTTTCAACTTAGTACGTTGAATTTTCAACTTAATATCTTGAATTTTCAACCTAGTATCTTGAATTTTCAACTAAGTATCTTGAATTTTCAACTTAGTTTAATTTTCAACTTACTATCTTGAATTTTCAACTTTGTATCTTGAATTTTCAACTTAGTATCTTAAATAGTCAACTTAGTATCTTGAATTTTCAACTTATTATCTTTAATTTGCAAAATAATGTCTTGTATTTTAAACTTAATAAGTTGAATTTTCAACATATTATCTTAAATGTTCAACTTAGTTATGTTCAAAAAATCAATTAAAAAACCAAAGTGGCACTATTGGGCTTCCGTACTTATAGACCAACGGTAAATACAAAAACGATATAAAAAGAGATTAAACTGATTTTCTTTATGATTTGTTGGCAATATTCTCTGAAACATTCCCGCCGAGTTCCACCTGTCTCAAAGATGCAAATTAATTCCTTTCTTACAAATCGAAATCTGTTTTGAAGCAAGAAATAATTCTATGCGTTTATTCTTTATCAATATTAATGAATGCGCATTTTATTCAAGCAACATTATAACGCTTAATGCAGATAAAACGATTTTGTTTTCTGAATGATTCCAAATAGTTTTTTTTTTCAACAAGTAGAGTATAATAATTTGTAACGTAACCTCTTCATGCCATTAGACATATTAAATATACATATTAACAGATTAAAATATTGATGCCACAAAAACTGACTGAATATGTGCTACGAAACATAAAAGTACATTGGTCCAAAAGAAATCTATCTTAACTGTAAGGCGTGTACTTTTGTGGATAATGTTAATTTTTTTGTGTAACGATTTCCATATATGGCACTTAAAAGCCTGGGTCTCCTTTTCTAGTCAAAGTAATTAATGATTAATGTAGTACAGTTTTCATAACGTGTTTCTACAATAAGAAAAGATGTCCTTAGGGTTTGTTCGCAAATAATGGACGAAAATAACTTTATGTCTACATACTTTACAACAATAATTATGTATATATCTAGCTCTGATATTTCTGCTGATATGGTCGTAATGAGATAAGATAAGGAATATTGCATAGAAAACTTTCTGATTTAAATGTTTTATCTGATATTATATCGTCAAAAATCCACAAATATTTCAATCCAAATATAAAAAGAACATTCCTTATCTCTACATTATCAGCCAAAAAGAAAACCAAGCAAATTTTAAGCATTTGTAATAATTGTAATCATTTTAAGCCTTTCTCTTAAAACTGGCAAGAGGCAATAAGCCATAGCAATACACTTTTACCAATAATAGAACAAGGTATGGACATAGATTATCAATTTCTTATATATTAATACATTGCAATGCCTTGAAACCTTAATACGGACAAGCAATGAGTGTTTGTCGTGTATATAATTCTTCTTACAGAACGAAACTATTAACAATGCCCGTACACTTTTAGAAACCGATGAAAACTGTTTTCAGACTTACACGCCATTTCCGTTTATGTAAAATCACCAATATCAATATATAGCAATACAAAAACATCTTACAATCCTTAGAAGATCATATAACTGTCGTCTACAATGAGGTGTAAATTGAATGACAAGAATAACGTCACGAAAAGGCAAATGCAATCGTGACACGGTAGAATAATACAGAAAATCAAAAGCCAAGTAGAATTCACAGTTCTGTATCAAAACGAAAGTCACACTTGTCTTTATTTTCTACTTTTGCAAATCATGCCATTATACTAGGTTCTTAAAATACGTTATTCAATAAATACATCGTATTATTATATATGTTCAAAATGATCACTAGATCTACTAATAATCAACGAAATTGAGAAAATACCGTGTTTAATAAAATAGGATAATATTTATATGTAACACCATAATACATGCTATTCTTGAAAATAATATGTGAATGTTTGATCAACAATACTTTACCATTAAATTTTGTATACAGTCATATTTTAACCAGTATATCTTAGTTTTGAATGTATTATCACCATTTAATCGTAATAAAAACGCAACCAGCAATACCATGTTCTGGCGTAAATTAAGCACGTTTTTTAATTTAATTTTTGTATTTAACTTATGCCGGTTATATGGAGCGTTGAGCCGTCACTTCAGCAACCATTGCAATTATTTTACCTCATTTCATTTTAAATTATCAGTTATATCTATATGTTATCTCTCTGTTCTTCTGTAGGATCTTATGTCTTGACATATCTAGCAGGACTTAATAATTTTTCTGCGTTTTCTTGGAATTGTTGCTAAGATGTAATACCATTTGGGTAAATATGTCACTTTGAAAGCGCCGATGGCTTCGTAAGTGTAAAATGAGTGCTCAACTATTTTGCAATGTTTTCAGAGTTTCGGTTGTTCAATACAAAATGTAAACATTTCAACTCTGTGAGCTTTTTGAAGGCTTTACTGATGAATATACTGTTTCTGTTAAATACAGTTCTGAATCAAATTAAACCACTTTGGAATTCATGATAAAATGCTACATTTCGATTTCATTTTTGTATCTTATATCACAGTTAGGTTAGCTTGCAAAAACTTTTATTGTACGATCCCTTTAATTAGAGAAATTTGTGTTCATTTTGTGTCAACGAAGATAAACAAATTTTATTGACCTAATCATTAATTCTTGACGTATATTTCATTAGTGAAAAAAAATGAAATTCGAACATAAACATATTGGTAAGGATCCCTACCGAATATGGTGAAAAAGGTTGGCATATCTGCACTATAATAGACTAAAAAATTTAGCTATACTCTTACGTCATAATTCAAACTTTTTACTCTAAATAAACAGCATTCTGTTTATGATAATATCGTACGTTTACTGCATCTAACATTCTAATTAAGATCGTTTTACTGTCAGGTTGCTAGACAGCAGATCATGCATGTAATCATAGTCTGCTGACAATAAGAGGTAAATATCTAGGTAAGTGGACAGACTGATGAGGCGTATACGTAGGAGCAGTCTAATACAATGCAACAATAATTACTTTTGCATTATCTGTAAATGATTTACCCTCTTTGCACAAGCACGAGTGTTCCTGCTTGAATTACAGATAATAATAGAACGTTGGGAAAGAATGTCTTTGCATGTTTAATCAGTCATCACATCTATTGATTGTATTAAAATTCTTTTGAAATGAAGGATATTGATTAATGTTAATTTAAGGTGACGAAAATTCCAACAGCAAAAATGTAGCTAGACTTGCCATTAAAGAACTTATAATCAAAATGTCAAAACTGTCAAAATGGAAACTATAAATAACATACCTAATATAGCGGGGCCAGGGAAAATTACCCCAAATATGCAAGTGTTAAACGTTAAGCTAACAGTTATCAACCTAGAGCAACGCTTTTAACACGCTGTAAAATCAAATACTAACATTCTCTTCAAGCTACGATTTTGCACACGGCACCTACTTGGTACAAGCATTCTGAGAGCCACGTAATAATTATGATTTTATATGTCACTCTGCCATTCTTTGCCAATGGCTGCCAAGCTTTGGTTTTTAACAGAATATTTTGTTAAATTAAGATGTTTTCTTCATAAAAGTCCATCGAAGGTAGTTTTGGTCTGCAATACTTCATTAAAAAGTATACAGTCAAACTGTGTATTAAGAAACCTTTTTAAACTAAGCTTGGTATTTAAGAAGAAATTATTTTGCCATCATAAACTGCAACTTTGCAGAATTGAGATATTTTTGCGGATTTCTTTACTATCTGTATGAAGTAAAGAATTACGAGTGTTTCTTTAAAGAAATATAAAAGAAAAAAATATTTTTTTAAAAATCGTTTGTTTATATGATGCATTATCCTGACGAAAACGTAAGGCGACACGTTGAAATATGATTAAACTACTTGATAAATTTCGTGTGTTGTTGTTGAGATATCCACCACATTTAAAGAAATAACAATAAAAATACGGCTTCGTCTTTTATATTTACTAATTTTAACCGTTAAATCAGAATCCAGCATTTGATTAATGAAATTATATTGACTCGACTGAATATTTTGCCTACTAAACATATTGATCAGAATGAAATATTTCGTAACTATAATGTATGTACCTTTAGTGAATACTGTTAATGGTTCTTGTAGTCATTTTTTATATTATTACACAATTTCTGATATACATGGATATGGTTTTATTGTCGAAAATTCATAATTTAGTCTAATCAGGCCCCAGTTGTTCCAAACTTTAAACTGCTGTTACAGTCGGTTAACTAAAAATGTTTAAAATACTTACTAAAATAAATGCGTGCGTTCAAAAGAATAAAGACTAATACCTCTTCAAAGCAAATCAAAATACTCCATGTACTCCATCCTAAACTCCGTAGAACTTGAGATCGTAAAGTTGTTATTTTGCTACAGAACAGACACTTCTACGCTGAATTGTATATCACATAACGAGATTGATGTCAGTTACAGACAAATTTCGCCTTGGAATAACACAGATAACGAGTACAGATTATTATATATGTTAAAAACAAACAAACTGCTTTTGCAAAACTTGTCATTCAATACACAGCGTTCTTAAAAATTTATTATTTGATTATGATTATGACAAAATGATCTCTACTAATAATCTGCAAAATAGAACACATGGTCGTATTTGATACTAGATGAAATTGATCATAATTATAAATTTAACATTGTACTTTATTTTAGCAAATCGATTTATTCTTTAAAGAAGTTTTATATTTGATTCTCCGTTTTTAAGCAAAACGCCAACAAAATACCTTCATACGAGTGTTTTTTTTTTTTATCTCAACATAGTCGGCCTTTGGGAAGAAAGGGTTTGGCAAATGCCAGCGATAAGAGATAAAAAATAAGTATCCTTACAATCATCAGACTAAAGTCTGTCCCATCCCACTGTGGGACCTCAAATTTGACCTACACTAAAAAAAATCGATGGTTTCTTGAAAACTGAATAACCGTTTTGTGATCTAGAAAAAAGTCACCATCGAGTATTTCAATAGTTTGTGCATCAGTTGGCTCGTTTTCTCATATCGCTGCTATGGGAAAACGCTATTGTTTACATGGACGCCATTTTGGAGATTTTTCGGGAAACCTTGCATTTTTTCATTAAATTTATTAGGGGGTGTATCAAAACTTTCGAAAAATTAATTGAAACACTAAATCAAGCAAAATGAACGATTTACCGTGGAATTTTGAACTAAAGTCTGTCCCATGCCACTGTGGGACCTCAACTTTGACCTACACTAAAAAAATCGAAGGTTTCTTGAAAATTGAATAACCGTTTTGTGACCTAGAAAAAAGTCACCATCGAGTATTTCAATAGTTTGTGCATCAGTTGGCTCGTTTACTCATATCGCTGCTTTTAATTTCTCTATGGGAAAACGCTATTGTTTACATGGACGCCATTTTGGAGATTTTTCGGGAAACCTTGCACTTTTTCATTGAATTTATTAGGGGGTGTATCAAAACTTTCGAAAAATTAATTGAAACACTAAATCAAGCAAAATGAACGATTTACCGTGGAATTTTGAACTAGAAACAGACTCAATAATCATATTACCTCCCAACAAATGAAATATAAATCGTTACTTACGTTATACATATCCTGGGGTCATTAGTTCTCGACACATTAAGAAGAAAACAGCGTAGAAATAGCAATGGAAATGATAACTTACCTTTTGCAGTTAATTATCAGATTCTTTGATCATATTTCTGCCAAGAAATGCAAAAAAAAATTCCCAAATAATGCACAAACTCGTGTTCACATTGTGATAAAAAGGGTGACCTTCTTTTGGTTTTCGGGGAATTCTGTCATATGTTCTCGAGCTATTTTTAGAAACTAGATTTTTCATGGGAAACACCTTATCACTGTAGTGTATATGCAACAAATAAAAGACAACTTGTATCCATTCAGTCACATATGCAATTTTATTCATCTTGTTTCATAAGAATTTAGTTTTATTTGATTTATTTAACGAACTTCATCAGTCTCTGCAGCAATCACAAATGAATTGGGTATCTTTTCTTGCTGCCCTCAATTCTGTACAATACTTGAGATGCACCCAGTGGGTGCACTTATCACAACCAACCCATTTGACAATAAAAAGGTTTTTTTTCATCATAGTGTAGGCACTAACTAGACTTGTAGGAGAGTACTGCTTAAAAAACCCCTTTCTGTTAGATGGGGTTAACTGCAATGTAAGGGAATAAATCATCTAAATTCTAACGGTCGCTTCGTAATTTTGAAGTACCACCTACACTACACTACAGTGAAAATTATACAACATCCGGGGATGTGGATTACACTGACACACTTCCGTTCTAGTTATTTTGGCAAGAGCATCTTCAATGGAGTAAAAATAAATGTGTTACGGAGATTTTAATGAATGTAAGTAAATGGTATTAACATTTTCACTAATAAAGGCTTGGTGGTGAGTATGTTTGGTAATACCTACCTTTATTCTGAACATGTTTGGCAGTTTTTCTTTCTTTTGAGTATAAGAACGTTTTGTTTACGTTTTACAGTGTTTACTTCCGGGGTTTACGTCATTCACGCGGCAAATATACGTCATTATAAATATAGCTCGAGAACTTAAGTATGTCGAGAACTCATGACTCGAGGATATATTTATTTTCCGTAATATCACAATCCTTGAAGACTGTAATTTAATCCTACTCCCGAGTCCTTATGTTTATGTTCAACACGATCCTCACATATTTAAATTGTTTACACAGAGTCTCAGTCTGATGTGAGTGATGTCTTGTCAGGCGAAGTACGGGACATGCGAATGAAACATGTATTTCACTATGTTCCAAAAGCATATCGCGGTATGACCCTGAATATTTTCCATAGAAACTCCCGGTATCCATCCATATCTCGACAAAATCTTAAATCCTATTCCTAAGTCCTCAACATAATGTAACTCATGTAGCAGTGTGTATTTAACCTTACAGTGCTCGTGACATATTTATCTGATGACGTAGTTATTTTATGTCACTAATCATTAGCGTATTGAGCAAGTAAGCAATTAAGGGGTGCGCTCAGCATTCACATCATAGTTCGAAAAGCTTAACTCTTAAAAATATTCTGTACAGATCTTTTGTGGACTGACATCTAAAAATACGCTAGCAGATACAGGAAGTGTTGACTATTAATTAAAGAAGGAAAAAGCATGTGGTGCGTTAGAAGATTCGTTTAGTTGATACGTTTCCTTTTCAGAATATCGTGTACTTTAATAAATAGTGACGAATGCCCCCGAAAGAAGTGTCTCACAGTCTGTGTCCTCTCCATGTGCTCAATAAATGTGCTATGTAATTTTAAAATCTTCCATGCACGACAGAGTTACCATGCATATATGTAGTACGGCGTGATGTGCTGAACATTTGTTATTTTAAAATCCTTCAATGCATGACAAAGTTACAGTCCGGACACGAATGTGTAAGTGGGGACGCACAGACGTATGGACGGACGGACAGACAGACGATAAAGAAAAAAAACAGAAACACCGCTACATCCATACGATATCCGTACGATTTATAATTTTTTTGCAATCAAAATATAACTTTCAAAACTTGGATATGTAGCGAAAGTAACGATCATAACATAATTGTTGTTTCAATGAATTCTCTTCAAATTCCGTACGGTCTGCACGTGTGTTCGTACGACGCTCGTACGGTGCACGTACGGTGTCCGCACGGTGTCCACACGGTGTCCGAACGGCAAAAATAAACTAGTTCAGCGATATCTGAAAATTTCTCTTTTTTACTATAATCGTCAAAGACGTCGTATCGAACCCGTACGACGAACGTAACAACCTGTGGGCCTCGTGCGGTCATCGCAAGGTCCCCACCCGGTGTCCGTTGTATCGTACGAACATCTTACGTTGAACATGCTACTCTCCTATGACAGTCCTGCGAGCATCGGCAAGCTTTTACGGGCTTTGCGCTGTTTCAAATCCGCATGGACATCGTACGATGCCCGTTTAAGCTCTATCGTGGCCGATGCGGTGTTTTTGCGGGGCCCTTGTGGGCTGCTCCAGACATCAAACAATTCTATGAGCTCGGCCAGAACTCGGGAGCTCGGTGAAACATTTTCACCAAGTTCCCGAGTCCTCTTCAAGTTAAAAAAAGTCTTTACGATGCTCGCAAGAGTCTACGATGTCCGTACGTTTGATTTTGCAAAATTGCGAAGTACGAAGCTTAGTAGAGTTAATGTGACTACGGTATAACGCATCCTATCATGCCACATCAAAAGAATGCATGGGTCAATATGTCTGTAGATGATTAATTTAGCACCCTTAATGGGAGAGACCGTGTTGCAAACAAAACGCAGTATTACAATATTTTCATTGATAAGGTATTACTCGGATATGCAGAAGCCGATATTCCGTTTTTGCACTGTTGGTGGTGTTTTTTAATGGTCGTAACTTTAACATTTTTTTAAAGTTTTATAAAAGACCCCTAATTGAAAGCTGATAAAACAAGCAATGTATTCAGTACTTTAAATTTAAGTTAAAAATCAAAATAAAATAATCGCGAACGCATGTTGAGGATTCTGTCTGCCAGTGTAATTAGCGCATTATTAATTTTGAGTAAGCCCCTGACGCGGGCGCCGCCATATTGAAACAGTGACGTTATGACGTTTGCATTACGCTCTATGGGAAAAATATGAAAAATACGATTTATTACATCAACATCAAATAAAAAGAAAAAACAAAAAAACATGTCTAGAGATATCGTTATTCAACTTTGAAAAGTGTAAGTGCTAGCAAATATTTGTGTAAAATGGCTCAGAAATCGAGGTCTCAAAATTAGGTGGGACAGACTTTAGTAACATTTGAAGTCCATGATTTGTATATTATGGAATCATTTTACCATAGACAGCTCGCAGTATGTAAATATGTTTTATTAATCTATGACATTTAGTTTAAATCGAGGGGTGAATACGAAAAAGTTCTAAGTGCATTTCACAAAATTTTACAGGAGAGGCAAAACACTGTTTTATTTTTCTATTGCTGCAAATACTTATGTCATGTTTAAAAGTTTTACTTAAAATAGGCTTTGCAATAAGCAGTGATTTGCAAAATTAAAGTTATTTTATAATAAAAGAGTTATTTGAAAATACGTCACTTAGAACTTTTTCGCACTCATAAATGATTTATTTTCGACAAAAATTGAGTGCGAAAAACATCTAATTGGTTTTTATATCATTTTTTAAAATCTTTCAGCAATCAGATGATTCATTACTCACATTTGTCCATGTTCATTTTTTAATAAAAACATATAGGCCATAAAACAAGTTACATAGAACTTTTTCGCATTATTTTTTTTTGTAAAGTCAGTGAATTGCTGACTACTTAGAATATATATTTATAAATTGCAGACTTTCAGATTTTGTGATAACAAAACCTTTGCAGACTTCTGCTGGATACTTTAAGATGTATTTAAAATCATAACCAGCTAATTTTATTCGGATTTACAGCTTAAAATGACTGAAATATACTATTATGAAGCCGCATGACAGGATGCTGATACAAATGCATATTGTGCCATTAGTGAATTAAACATACTTTTGTAGTCCCTAAGAACTCAAAAAAAGACTAAAAAAGACAAAACATAACAATCCTGCCAACTTTTCTGTAAAGTTGAAATATTCAGCTGAAAGATATTGTACCGGTACCGGTACATTTTTGTATTTTCTACATTTTGCAATTATTAGCATTTAAAGCTATTTATATCAAAATTTTGAAGCCCCTTATCCTATATAATTTAAAAATCTGACTTTCAAAAGAACATTTACGTTGCAATACAAACTCCTTGCCAACGCAACATTTTATTTTGTTGCCAAGCTGTAAGGCTTAACGAAAGCTAACACCCTCATCAAATTTCATGCTCAACTTTAATTTTGATGGGATCAACCCATTTAAATTTTCCTCATTTAAGATTGACTCTCAAATAATAAGTAAATGTAAATTGTTGAAAAACATGTTTGGCTTCCATCATACTGTAGAAAATTAGTTCATATTTTATAGAAGGGTAATCCAGCCAAGAAAACGTCTGTTTGTTACCGTGAAAGAATGTCTTGTTCTTTTGTAATCCATTCAGAAAAACAGAAAAGTTGAACACTAAAAAATAAACTAACAACCCATTCAAGTTCTTCCACAGTTACATGATTTCCCAATCACTTTAATGTCTCGGCCCTCAACATAACAGCACAAAATGGCTTACATAAGTTTTTAAAACCGTATAAAATGCATTGATTAATTATGGCAAAGGAAAACATTTTGACTGTTTAAGCAATGTAATAATTAACTTATTGCCACTCAATCCACTCAAAAATTGTGCTGACCAATGTACAGGTATTTACAAAAGCCAATCTGTTGTTGTTAAATAAAGATAATGGTAGTAAGAGGATTTTTAGTTATATGCTAATTGGTTGTAACTTAGTTTTATAGGTTAACTGGAAATACCCTGGAGTTTCAGGTTCATTCCCATGACGCACCAAATGAAATCACTTACTGTCCCCAATGTTTGTTCCCTTTTCTCATAGTCATACTTAAAGGATGTATTCTCTTTTGTTACAAGTCTACTGATTGAACTTGTACAGTACTTAATGATGTTTAGAGATCATTTTTTCGACGTAGTCGTATACTTTTGATTTGAACTTCCGTTGGTATGGACGCGTTGCTAACCAACTTCGTTATAATGTGACCAATCAGAATCTGCAAATTATTGGCTAGCGTTTCGGTACCGGAATAAGCAGTGTACTGCCCGGGAGCCTTCTGAAACACAAAATGTGTATTTTTTTTTATATTATAGTTATTTATAATAAATCATGTTGCAAAAAAAGAAAAAACAGAACACGTTATGTCAAGGTTTCTGGACAGTACGAAGATCAACTTTTGTATTCAACGAGGTGTTGTCCGGGGCCGGACATCTAGCGTCATTGATTATTGGCTAGCGTTTCGGTACCGGAATAAGCAGTGTACTGCCCGGGAGCCTTCTGAAACACAAAATGTGTTTATTACGTCACCTACGTCGACCATCTTTTTTTTTTAAAGATATTACTTGTCTATTGTACATTTATGAAACAACATCCGTTCCAGCGGTGCTCATCATTTAATAAACAATGATTTGGAGTACTGATACGAAGTATTTAGCCATGAAGGCCTGAGTGGTTTATACCTGCGCATCAGAATGACAAATAATTGTTTATTAGACGATAACAACGCTGAAAAGGATGCTATATTTCGATTCTAACATGACCAGATATTACAAAAAGTGAATAAATGCAAAGCGTTATTTTCTACGCGAACACTCATTTAACGTCTTGCGGCACAATATGACGTCATGTTTACTGCATATCAGATCCCGCGTTGTTTATGGTTTAACCAGTTCTGTGCCACGGGGCCAAAATCGGGCCAATTGATATACTACGTTGAGTGCCATGGGGCCAATTTTAGGGCCAGTATTTAATAGGTTATTTAAAAGATGGAATATTGGTTGAAGGACAGACTATTCTATGTCTCAGTAACATTGAACATATTAAACAGTATTGGGATTGATTCGGGAAGCGTCGGGTATAAACTTTGTGACGTCATCAACGTTATGACGTCATTTATTTTGGCACGAAATCTCGACTGATTCGCGCCATTGTCTGTGTGATGTCAAGCTTAGTGAATATCCATAGGAGGATGTAAATTGTCGTAGTTTGGCGTAAATCTATGTCCAAAGATATTTCTACACAGAAGCAACACCTAGATATGACAGATTTCTAGTTCCTATCCTGTTTAGTAGTATTGATAAAAAAAGTCGTTCGACAAAATAATACACTTTATAACCGATTTGGATTAGTCCAGCTTGATCGAATTCCAGTCGATAAACATAGCAAATACGTCTGATCATACAGAGTAACTTTCTTCTCAAGAACCAAATGACGAATATATGGAGGTCTACAGTTTGTCCCTCTTCGATTTAATTCGAATATTAACAGGACAGCAACAAGTGCAATTTATCATGGTAGGTCAGATCGTGGTCTGACACAAGATTTAGTTTCCAATTTCAAAACGTGTTATAGTAATAAAAAGAATAGTTTAGATTAACAGATTAAACTTTCGCTAAGTTCACCATGCAATACCGTTGAATTCTTTCTTCTGTTGTTTTGACAACATAAACGTCTGCTAACAAATATCGAATGCAAAAAAAAAAACACAAATTCTGGCAATTACGTTATTCACTTGAGAATTGCAAAAGCGCACCGCTGTTCTGACATAGTAAAAAGTGATGTGTACATGTGTGATAAGTAGTATTTATAAGATAAATGTATAGATCTATCAATTATTCTGAGTCGACATGTATTTTTAAAAATACTTTTGACAATATCTAATTCAGTTTTATTATCTTTATTCTGATATTTAACATAGTTAACACAAATATTAACCTTAGCGCAATATGTATTCATTAAAGTTTGAGTACTGACCAGCATACACTTCCTATACCTTGTCAGGATAGCTGATTGCAATAACCGGACTGCGTCTTTTTCAATTTATGCAACAGACGATATTCGTATACCAAGTAAGTGAAAGCGCCCAGTGGACGTACGACGGATTTTATTTCGTGTTTTCTCCAGTGGCGGCTTAGTTTGGGGAAACACAACAACAAGGCTAATAAAAAAAACACCCTGCTAGTTGTGTGTACAGGGGATGGCGTGGGGTCTTCGTATGGTGTGCGTACTGCAACACGGTTATTGTAAGATACACGAAACATTCTAATATCATTAGATACAGATCAGAGGAAGTCGATGCAAGTTTGGAAAAAATGTGGTTCATATGTTTCGCGAAATCTTACGAATTTCGTGTATAATCCCATCCGCTCGTCTAACTAAATCTCGCAGATGTACAATCAAAATTTTCTGTCAGCTGGTCCAAGCCGCATCGGTTGCCAGGTTATTTCAAATGATTTTGATTTGGTTTTGAGTTTAACGCCGTTTGTCAACAGTATTTCAGTCATATGCAGGCGGGCAGTTTACCTAACCATCATTGCTGGGAAGGATCAGTACTAGATCGCTACCCTTCACAAGAAACTGCCAACTTTCCAATATAATTAGGCATGGTCGGTAGCGGGACTCGAACCAACGGCCCTAAATCAGTTACAGGTTTTGTGATTACAAGTAGCGACCTTAACCACTTGACCACGGATGCGGCGATTAATAATATCCAAAAGTCAAATGTCGGTCTTCACAAATCAAAAATAAAGGTTCTCACGCTAAATATTTGAACCTCCTACATGGACATAATTATAGAAGTATGTCCCCTTTCATTTATATTATTTTCATCTTTAGTTTACCGATGATAACTATTATAAATTATTGATTTCTAAAAAGGTCTAAAGGTTAAAGATTTTGTGGTATGTTCGCGCTAGGGTGTAGCAGTTGTCAGTAAGACATGCATAATGCAAATATGTCAAACAACTTGAATTTGTTTTAAGCAGAATATAATGCCGGGATCATTTGCGCTTGGACAATTTCTGGCAATTTTGTGCACTGAATATTTCATATCGTGGCTAATTTCGCTATGTTCCGTTTTCGCATGGCGGGGCGGAAATCAAAGGACGAACATACGACAAATTACTGATTTGTCGCGTTTTCTCTTCGGCGGTGAAAACACAAGCAATTGGGGCGCCAAGTGACAGTTGTTTTCCACCAACGCGAGTTATCGCATTCAAAAGTTTCGCATTTTCGCCACGCCACTGCCGAGATGAAAACACGACAAATCATTTATCTGTCGCATTGTCGAGTCGCATTTTCGCCCCGACGCTTTTTAGTGACTGGGCGACACGCGAAAACACGACAAACTATATAAACTATTGCTATGTCGCATTCTCGCGTGGGGCGACAATTGGAACGTGACAATGGGACAGATTACTGATTTGTCTCGTTTTCGCATCAACGGGTGGCGGGGCGAAAATGCAACATACCTTTCGCCTGTTGCAGATACACAACGGTTGTCGCTTAGCGCCGTATTTTTCATATTTTCGCCCCGCCATGCGAAAACGTGACATGGCAGCAATCAGCCATCATCATATAATGATGATAAATGCACAAACGTTTTATCTATCATAGATAAAAGAGGCCAATGGTGAAAGCTACTAGTATTTCTCATCGTTTGCAATGTGCGCTAGCCAGGGCGGTCTACAGATGTAAACAAGATGGCCAGGATGACCTACTATTGCTTACCAATGTTACAAAGCAGCCCAGTGTAATCACGTCCGCTGGGTCTGAGATAGTTTGAGAGACATATTTCATTGAATGACTTAAAATTGAGTTACTCCTTGGAGGAAATCTAGGAAATTATTTAATAATAATATGTGATTACAAAACAAATTTCTCTACACTGAAAGTACATATAATAGAATTTATTCAATACCTAACCGGAACAACAGTTTAACCCTTTTTTGTACAAGTCAATGGCGACCAGAATCACGTTAATTGATTTAATCTATATTTTCCATTTATTTACTGATAAAATGCTTTAAAATTTCCCTGAGTTTTTTTACATACTAGGTAACAAGACATTGTTTGAATACAACAAAAGAACAAAACAAAAGCTAATGAAATAGTTCGTTAAAATTGCAAGTCAAAAGGAGTATAAACACTACGTATATAATTACGAAAAAACAACAACAGATTGTTAAATTTCATTTTTGATATAAGCTACCTTAGAATATCTTTGAATTGCATTGAACTTAACTGTTACTTATGTATTGAATTAGAAAAGGTTACTTAAAAAAAATTCACCTTATTTAACGGTCTATCTAAGTATGAAGATACAAAGTTCTGATTGACAGTGGTGTTTTTGTGTTTTAATCAAGATATAAGTTTTAATCTGCAGTTCATACCCTTCTTACGATTTTTATTGTAGTAGATCTACATAGTGAAAAGTTATAATTTACTTGTGCCGAAACGTAGTGGAGAAAGTTAAAAGTGATGAATAAACATATCTTTGTTTTTTCTGTCACTTTTATTTTGGCAGGAAATATTCAACTCATTAGTTTAGTACACCATGTCAAACATTTATTCCCAAAAATTATATTTGCTGACGAAAATATCACGATCTGCAATACATGATCTTTACAACATACATGTACAAAAAATAACAACCAGCACAAATATCTCTTAGATTCCCTTCATTGTTATACTTCAACAAATAATTTACTCACATGCATTTGATGACTTGTATAAAATGTGAGAAAGATATAAAGGGGGTCAAGATACGTTTCTGTATATTTGTTATTATGTAACGAGATACTGTATATTGTATAAGTTACTTAATAAAATTTCTGTTCTGTTTTACTTCATAGTGAGTAAATTATGTATCAAGCGTCTCAATATATATACTTGCGATTTTATGAACACTGCCAGATATTAATGAACGACAACTTCGAAGTTGTACTGAAAATGCGAAAGATCTTCAACTTGAAGTTTGCGGAGGACAGTATTTAGATAACAAATATTTCGTTTAGTTCTATCTCTTAATTTCAGTAACTCCTCAATCTTCCTGGTGAATACGTGTGAACCTTCTCGCTTCCTACTATTGATTGGGCAAATTTTTCATCAAATTGCGCACTGCGCAGTCAAGCTTAATTGTGTATATCCACATAAGTATATTTTGAATTTAAAGCATAAAACGGCGTCCAAACTCATATTTGTTATAAATGTTAGTGAACAAAGTTTAGCTAATGTACAAAAGAGAGAAAGTTCCTGCTTATTCGCACAAAGTTTATCGATAATCCGTACGAAGGCCAATTTATAATGTGTTAACTCCTGAAGTCAGTGCGACGTCACGCCACTATTTGGCGTTCAAAAATGCTTGCAAGACGTCATTTACATGGTTTGACGTCATTTTGTTTACACTTGGCACCTTTTGAAAACGACGTGGCAGCGAAAGGGTTAATATAACATTGTTTTTCTACTCTTTGTATGAAGAGACAAAATCATGAGTCAAGTTAGAATGTACATTTAACAAAAGGTACTGTATATTGTGCTTAGTATCCAGTAACATTAAAAAACAAGACACAATTCTAAATCTGGAAGTCTTCTATCCCCTGAACTATTCTCTGTAAATCTCTGCAATGCGACCAAAGTTGATACATAATATCAATCACTTGTATGCTGAAAGGTACGGGTGTAATGATACAGTCTCATCGAGGGCTGTTTCGATTATTAAAAGCACACCTTTTTTAGGTAGCGGTAAAACGTTCTGTGTGAACAAGGCACTCACAGATATTTTTAATTGGTTATTTTGCATCATTTTAAGTTCAAACTGCATCTTTTTTAAGATTGATCTACTATTAGAGCTGGGTCTAGTACCCTAGTATCGGGTCGGGTAAGGCTACCACAGTACTACCCGGGTACTTTGTCATTAACCTGTACCCGTTCAATATATAGCTACAGATTAAAATTGTTTTGATCTTTTTAAATAGAGAAAAAGTCTGCCTCGACAGTAAATAATGAAGCTCTGTGTTTCGCGTCGCTTTCTGCACAAAAAATGCCGACACATAAAAAATTCAAGCATGTGCTTACTTGTGGATGCAAACACGTGAAAAGCGCGATTTTGGTATATTTTCAATTTCACTTCGTGGCCTTTGTATAAAAAATAACATCCACCGACATTCAAGTTCTTTGCGTTTTCTGCAGGTGTATTTACAAGAAACTTCGCAGGAAATTTATCAACCTCAAATATTTTGGACTCAAACCTTTATCAAGATAACTATCTTTGAATTATTTGCCTAACAATGATGTTTTTAAAAGTACCCACAGAAAATCGCCGATAATTCGTGAGTTTTTTCCTTACAAAAAAGCAGTGTTTCAAGAAAATAAACTATGCCATGTTCTCTGGTATTTTTTAAATTTGCTAGGCAAATCCCCAATGTGTGACAAAATATTTTTTTGTATCTGGAATATGGACTCAATGTCGTAACACAAAATTACTTTACATTTATCCATATCAAACATTGTCTTTAGCGTCCAAGAATTTCTCACAATTTATCGTCAATCTTAGTTGGAAATTTAAGTGAAACGAATTTTGGATTTCTTTTCATCTTGTGCATGCGACAAATGTGGACCCTCAATAAGAGACACAAACTGCATAACCGGAGGGCAAATTAATTAATTTGCACCCATTATTATAACAGCATATTGTGAAGGAATCCATTATTCTTTTCCATCGGGGTGCTATTATCCAAGCAAGTCAATGCAACTGACGGATCAAAATTTGATTGCTGCTTTGCTTTAGTTTGTCCAGCAGTGCTTAAAAGACTTGAATACTAAGAAACGTTCTTGCCAGAAGAAAGACAACTTTCCTAATCTTAATCGAAGGGGAAGTTATGACAACAGATACTCTGGTACCTGCGATAAAGAGGGTACCCGGGTACAAAAGTTCTACCTGTCCCAGCTCTATCTAGTATAGAAGTGCACTTTAATATTGTTTCATTATAGGTATATATAGGGTTCTTGTTTTTATAACTGCAATGCTCTTTATAATTCGTGTAACAGAAATGCAATCTGAAGGATTTTATATCATCTTCTTTCATTTTGTCTTGAAATAGTGTGCAGTGGTTAAAATTAGTTTGCCACAGCTATTCAAGGGGTAAACATGACAGCCTTACTCTCAATCATGGCACGATACCAGGGCACTTTTCTTGTTTGTGGGAATGGGGCCGGGCCCTCAGATAGGGGAATTTTCATGTTGTTTTTCCATTTGGGGGGAATTGTTTTGTATCCATTTTTATAATGTTGAAAGTGGTTGTAGATTTATAATTACATGTATGCTTAAAATGCATTAAAAACAGTTAAAATCATGATATCACATTGATACATTGACTTAAAATTTGGATGGCACAGAAACCTGTTCATGACAGCACAATCATGTGTGTAATGAATGCATAATAATGCATTTAGATGTTTTCGCAATAATAGTAAATGGGTTTTGCTATAAATTTTCACTGCGAAAAAGTACTAAGTGCTAAATTAGTGCAGAACTTGAAAATAACTGCAAAATTAATCAAACAAATATAATTACAATATTGTTTATCTTACAACAGACATCTTTCAAGAATAAAGAAAAATGTTTTTGTCACTTGGAATATTTTCAAATGTCTTGACATGCAAAAAGTTTATTGCGAAAAAATGCTAAGTGCGACTCGAGTCACTTAGCACTTTTTCGTATTGAAAAAGTTGGTCAATGTTACTGGGTACTTTTTAGGAAAATTTGACTTATTTTGTTTTTTATCATAACATAACCTAGATATTTTTACAGGACTTGTGTATGGTCCTACTGGGTTGATATATGTAAAAAAGTTATTTCCTGAAAAAGGTCACTTAGAACTTTTTCGTATTCACCCCTCGATATCGAAACAGTTTCACTGTAAATAAACTTAAGTTTATTTAATGTACTTGTTCTATATTAAGAACTTCAAAAGCTGTACGTTGTACAGCCGTTCTACAACGTCATGTCGTCATGAGCGGGACAAATTATATTTCCGACATTATCGGTAACTGGACTTTCTCGACAACAGGTCCCAAATATAACGTAAATTTTTATGGCTTTACACGTAATGTTACAGTAACCTTGCAGACGATTTACATTATTACTATGGATATACGTCTTTAGTATTACTAAAACGGACAAAATGACCTTTAAACTTTAGTACGATGCAACAAAGCGTTATAAGGAGAATGTGATACAATCAGTTACAATGCTGTAGCACTGATATATATGACGTCAGTGTAGCGCATGCGTGTTTCTATTTTGTTTGTTCGGTGCAATGAAGTGTTATCTGCCAAAGCCAGTAGTTAGTCGCTACAATGTTATAGCACGTATGGAATATGACGTCAGTTTCGCGCTTTTGTTATTATTTTTCTGTGGATCAGTCGCCATATTGGAACCCGAGTTCTACAGAGATTTCTTATAACGTTTCGATCTTCTAAGGTGAGTTGTTGTATTTTTATGAATGGCCGAAGAATTGATATATTGATAGCGTTGTGGCTTCAATGTATAGCATGTTTGTATTAACGATTTTTGGGCTTTATAATAGCGACCACGGTGATGACCTACATTTATAATTTAGCAATGCAAAATCAATTAGAGTTGCGTCCCTTGAATGATTCTAATGAATATTAATGAAGCGCTAAAGTCAGCCCAAGAATGGTGCCGATTCATTTAGAAATTATTACAAATGGATTTGCCGGACAACAGTCTAATTTGAATATTAAATTAGGACCTGTAAACCGCGGGGAAAACCCGCAACTTATCCGAAAGCCGTAATTTATCAGTAAAAAATCAAATGTCAAAAGTTCGACAACTGTTGATTTTCCGTTAATTTGTCGACTTCGCTTGGTTTTCAGGTTTTATTTGAAAGGTTTGAATGTAATTTAATGTTTTCACTCATAATAATAAACGAAATCAGCCGGACAGTGAAGGAATTCAGTCCGAACTAAACATGTTGACGCTAGTTACGAAAAGAAATCCCTGTCAGGCTACAAGTACAGTATGAGTATCATAAATTTTAGTCTGGATATTTTAGTGTCTTTTCCATGAAGTAACAGTGAGTTAGTTATGGGAGATAGAGCGGTGGTATACGTAAGATGACGTCATTTTTAAATAATGAATATGCAGGAAAGAACATGTATGTGGTCGTTTGACAGAATTATAATAATCATTAGATTATTACCGGTAACCAGTCAACACGTACCTAAGTCAACTCGTACCTTAGTCATCTCGTACCCGATTTAATCAACTCTTACCTGATTTTTTGTTCTGAAAAGTCAACTCGTACCTTAAACTTATTTACTCATTATATTTGGGAAAATAATAATTTTTTTATCATTCATCAATAAATGTTAGCATTGAAACACTTTTTTTTACTCTGATTTTACAAAATTTTATTAGAAAGTGGTAGAAATGAAGTGGAAGTTTTGAAAAAAAGTCAACTCATACCCTACGTTAATATTCCGTTTCCGTTGAGTTTGTTATATAGTTTATAACGGAACTATCAAATTTATGGCACTAACTTGATTTCATCATGATTATTTCAAAAAGTTTAATAAAAATGATAGAAACGATGGTTTCATCATGAATATTTCAGAAAATACACAGGAAGTTGATATGTTGAAAAATAAAAATGATCAATGTATCCTACAGAAAAATCACCCTTCTATATATACAAGAAAAACTGTGATACAAAGTATCACAGCGAGCCAACAAACAATAATTCCATGTAAATATTTTGGAAATTGGTGATGGTTGATATTGAGGCATCGCCCCAAAAGAACTCGAGGAAACCAATTCTGGTTGAACAAACAAAACCTGACACGACACTACATCTACTGACTGACCTGTAATATCGAAACTTTACTGTTATCAAATAATATTTATACAGTATGTCCAGGAATGCTCTATAGACCGTTCCTGGTATGTCTCAATTTTTCATTACCATTATCCTTATTAATTTGACATGAATGAAGATTTTTATGATTATTTGCCGTAAAATATTCTAAAATGGTTAAAAAGCTAAAAATGATTATTAAAACAGCAGAAAAAAAGTTTGAAAAAATAATTGGGTGTTAATGGGATTCGAACTCGTGGATTCGTAAAAGTATACGTACACAAAAGTGTTTAGCCTAGCGGCTTTAACCATTACTCCACCGAAACAGACGTAAAGGAAGTGGGAAAAAATAGCTAAGACAATATCATCTATATTTAAAAAGGCCATCAAAGAATATTCAGTCGACTGCACTTCGTTTCTATAATGTCAAAGGCTGTGTAAGTGAAAAAAGCAATCATATATCCATTTTTCTCAGCGTAGATTGCGACTGAAACGTGAAAAGCGCTTTTTTCTATTTTACTCAGCGTAGATGAGATTGCGCCCTCTATGAAACGAACGACAACTCAATTACAAACGACAACTCGTGCTTTTCCAAAAAAATTGACTGTGTCTACATATTTCATCTCAGAAGTACCTCAATTTTATAATGAAGAGAGATGCATATGTTCGATCTAGTGCTTAAGTCTCCATGCAACTTTTACTCACCACGTATTAAATATAGCGGGCCGCTACTGCCGGGAAAGGTGATTCCTCGGCTGGTCTCTATGCATTTTTACTTTTATAAAGTACATTTACCAAGAATAGAAATGAAAGAAGACGACTATCATCCATATAGAGGGATGATTTTTTATCGCAAGATACATTGATCATTTTTATTTTTTGACAAAATATCAACTTCCTGTGCTATAAGATTATTATGCCCCCGAAGGGTGGCATATTAAAATCGCAGCACTGTCCGTCCGTCTGTGCCTGTGCCCTTACATTTTTTCGTGTCCGGGCTGTAACTTTGTCATGCATTGAAAGCTTTTGAAATAACTTGGCACAAATGTTCAGCACATCAAGACACTGTGTCGTGTGCAAGACCCATGTCCCTACCTCAAAGGTCAAGGCCACACTTAGAGTTTGAATGTAATGGAATTCTCTATATATGCACACATTCGTGTCCGGACTGTAAGTCTGTCATGCATTGAAGGATTTTAAAATAACTTGGCACAAAATGTCGACTGTCTAGCACATCAAGACGACATGTCGCGTGCAAGACCCTCGTCCCTACGTTGAAGGTCAAGGTAACACTTAAGAGTTCGAAGGTAATGGAATCCTGTATATATGCACACATTTGTGTCCGGAATGTAACTTTGTCATGCATTGATTGATTTAAAAATAACTTAGGACAAATGTTGAGCACATCAAGCTGACGTGTGGCGTGCAAGACCCAAATACTGTATGCATGGTAACTCTGTCAAGCATGGGAGGATTTAAAATTACATGGCATAATTATTGAGCACATGGAGATGACACAGACTGTGAGACACCTTTTCCGGGGTGAGGGACAGCTCTTGTTTTTATAATAGTTTTATGTTGTTAAAAGCTTTCTTTTTTTAAATAAGCTTAATTAAACTTGCATATTAGTCTATACTAAAGACCAAGTTTTCACCTTTTACCGAATGAACACGACCTAACAATCCGATTGGTTAACTGGTCAGTATGACGTTATGGTGAAGCTGAGAATGTCATAGAACTGTAATACTAATTATTATCATAATAACTGATGTGGGTAGCAAATTACGCTGAAAATAAATTTGCATGTCAGGGTAAATATAGTGGTCGCACTGTACATGGTAACGTTCTCGGTGTTTTATTGCAATAAATTTGTTAAAATATGTTTTCTTTATCATTCATTGTATGTTTTAACACCAAAACGTAAAGTGACAATATATAATAAGTTAAAGAGTATTTTAACATGACTCACGATTTTGTCTCTAAGTACAAAGAGTAGAAAAAATATGTTTTATTAAATCATAAACAACGCAGGGACCGATATGCTGTAAATATGACGTCATTTTGCGCCGCATGATGTTAAATGAGTGTTGGCGTAGAAAATTTAGCTCTTGGCATTTATTCACCTTTTGTAATATATGGTCATGTTAGAATCGAAAAAATATCCTTTTCTGATCAGCGTTGTTATTGTTAGATAAAGAACTATTTGTCGAACTGATGCGCAGTTATTAACCACTCAGCCCTCCGGCCTCATGGCTAATTACTACTTATCAGTGCTCCAAATAATTGTTTATTAAAAGATGAACTCTGCTGGAATGGTGTTATTTCATAATTAACATTGTCTGACTAAACACGTCCCGTTGTGAGGCTATCAAGTTTGAACAGCATTAGTTTAGTTTATACTAATTTATTTTAGCTCGATCATGAAGAAAGCTTGCAGCTTATCGAGTCACTCTCGAGTCCGCTTCCTGGAAAAACCAGAAAACTCAAACGTCC